>OX422219.1:129242724-130442724 GCA_949130495.1 Sambucus nigra | reverse complement strand
TAAATGAATTAATCAAAACAAAATACACAATTCTGTTATACTAATTTCCTCAATTATAATTAACAATAAATGAATTCCAAAAGAATTCTAAATAATATTCAGAATTAAACTAAAATATAAACACAAGTTTATACTAGTCAAAGAGAAAAAAACACTTGTGTCACACTGTTTAAAAAAAATTCGTACAAAACAGAATTATAATTTTCAAAGTAAAATCTTATATAACCAGATTTAACAAAACAAAATAAAATTTACAAATAAATTTTTATTTTCTGACCAGAATATATAAACAGTGTAGAAATTAATTTTCTGTAACACTAACTATTTTATTAAATTTCTATAATAAAACAATATTTTAATTCAAAATTTTCTGTCAAAACAGATTTATTTTATACAAATAAAATTCTGTAATTTAAAAAAAATTATGTACACTATACAAACAGTAGAACTACAATTAAATTGACTTAAGATTGTTATGTCTACTATATAAAAATGCAAAAGTACAGAATTATGAATAATATTTTAATTACAGAAATAAAAATAAATTACATAAATAAAATTGAATTATAGAAAATTTAATAACTTACTTGAATTTGCAGAAAAATAATATAACTAAAAAAGAATCCGAGCTCTGTGTAACACAGTGTCCTTAAGATAATTTATTCCCTCCAATGTACTCTGGGGTTAATGAATATTGTCTCCCAAGATAGAACGGATTTTACAAATTAATTATGTAGCACGACAATAATTAATTTCGACAAACACAATTTCTGTGTTTTTACTCAACCAAACAATATGATAATTGATTATCAAATGAATGCCGGAGGGCAAGAAAACTGTTTCTGGGATTGACAACATTTTGGGTTTGAAGAAAATAGGAGAGGGAATTTTTCATTAGTTGAAAAACGGAGGGAAACATTTGTATTTATAGCAAAATTAAGTGACTGTTCAAAAATAACTGACAAAACAATTAAACGAATTTAACTAGTGGCAATAACTGCCAACAATTTATTTATTAATTAATAATTAAAGCCCTTTTTATAAGTCCAAGCCCGAACCGAGCCGGCCAGATGGTGTGCGTGAGCTTTTAGCCCAAGCACAACACATACATAGTGTAGGTCATCTCCCCTTCAAAGAGTTGGGATACCCCAAGGCATCGAAGCCTTAGTCCATCATTTGGATTTTATTAACTTATCATTTTCCCATTACTCATCTAATTTGGGACAAGAGTTAAAACATACCCAATTCATTAACTTTCATTACTTTGTAAGTCACTTTAGGAACATATTTACCATTCATAACTTATTAAAATTGGACATGTGAATATACTACGTTAATCTCCTTGCTAAGGAGAATGCGTTCGTATATGGTCCCACTATTATTGGGTTGTGGGTGCCACTTAAAATTGAACTCAAAATTGCTAAAAAATCTGTCCAAAAAATCTGGACAACTTTATGTCCAATTTTTCCAACACTCATTTAATTTTTTAAATTCAGTGACGTATCAGATACACATTAGATGGTGTTTGTAATGCATCCCATGTGAAAGAAAAACCCACCCAATGTATATCTGATCCGTCACTGAATTTGGACAAAGGATCCAGAAATTAGATCACCGTATTATTTCTCCTATTATATTATTTCTCTGATCTTTCCAAGACCAACTAACATTTGAAAAGAAAAGGTAGCTGATAAACTATATGTAGGGCTGTAAATGGATATTCAAAAATCCGCATCCGTCCGATATTCGAATCCGAATTTGCAGATATTTATCCGAAAATATGGAAACTGATACGAATATGGATACTCTTTAAAAATATCAGAGAAAACGGATACGGATAGTACTAGTATCCGACACGGATAATTCGTATCCGATGCGGAGTATCCATTTTACCGGATATCCGTTTTACCAGATATCCGTATCCGTCAAACATATGTTTAAAATGTCACTAATAATATTAGTATTAATAATACTAATAAAATAATATTAAAACAAATCTTAATCGTTTATTCCCAAAACAAAATAAACATATACTCCACTCAAAACAAAAACACCCTAAAGTTATTATTTTATTGGGTATATAATAAAATGTCATGTATTATAATTTAATTGGGTATATTATCATGGAGTTATACTAAAGTTACAATACACCTTATCACACACAACATACACCGACTAAAGAACATATACTCCACTAAAAAAAAACTAACTTCGTTTCATTTCTTCTTCGTACAAAATAAGAGAAAAGAAACTCTCATGTGGTTGTTTGTTAGTTTCCTTAATTATAAATAAATGTAAGAGAGAAACAGAAAAGAATGTAAGAGAGAAACATAATAGAATGTAAGAGAGAGAAACATAAAAGTAAAGAGATGGTTTTGATTGTAATGAGAACTGAAGTTAACAACATGTATATTATATACAAAATAAAATTGTATACTTATTAAAATAAAAATATCAGTATGTTTTGAAGACAAAAGGTCTATGGTGTTATCATTCTCAATAAATTTGATTAATCTAAAAGGTGCATATTTATTTCTGCTGTCATGGAATGCGACTATTATTTTTTTTTATGGCTTTAGGCTTATATGGTTGTAAAGTATGAATGACTTTAAGTCATGTTATCATTATGGAGTGATACTATTATTATGGAATCAATAATTGTTAATGTTAGGAGGCAGTAATTTTGTTACATATTTATTTGGATTGGATTGGATGTTATTTTTTGCGATGGCTAAATAATGTAAACGGATACGAATATTATCCGAATCCGAGGTATCCGAGAGGATACGGATATGGATAGTTGTTTTAACTATCCGGGCGGATACGGATACGGATACGGATAGTACATTGAGATAGCTGATACGGATATGGAAAATATGGTATCCGATCCGTATCCGTCCGTTTACCACCCCTAACTATATGTTATAATGGTTCAAACCTTATCTAAACAAAAAGGTTTGCTTAATTTTTGGTTGAAAAAAATCTTATTCTTATTGTAATATAACATTAGTGAGGCAGAGTTTTGAAGTTCATAATTTTTATGTAGATTCAATTTTGGTAATTAAACTAAAATAGTTTATACATCAGAGGACTATTAAAAAAGGATAAGTAAATATGGGTGTATTTGATACAAAAGTGAACAAATGACTTGAGCGACAAAATTTGCCCACGGCAAATTCAATAATTTCCAAGTGGGGAGGGTTGTTTGATGACATTTATTTTCCAAGTGACATTCATGGTTTTAAATGTTTGATAGAGTTGTTTGATCTACAAAAATAAATAGTTTTTAAACCAAAAAAAATTTATAACAAAAAAACAGTTTTTTAAGAAAAACAGTTTTTAACAGAAGAAATAGTATTGACAAAAAAAATAGAGTTTTAACAAAAAAATAGTTTAACAAAACAAAACAGTTTTTAACAAAATAAAAACAGTTTAGAATGAAAAAAAAAAGTTTATAACAAAAAAATAAGATTAAACAGTTTTCAATGAAAAAAACAGTTTTTAAAATAAAAACAGTTGTAACAGAAACAAACAGTTTTAACACCCAAAAAATCAATTTTTGACAAAAAAAAATTAGTTTTCAAAGGAAAAAAAACAATTTTCAAAAACACAGTTTTTAAGAAAATAAAAAGGAATTTTAATGAAAAAAACAGTTCTAAACAATAGAAGTTTTAAAAAGAATCTCAAATTTTATTGCAAAAAATTGTTTTGTTACCTGGAAATTTTTGACACGATAACCCCTTTACGGTAATAACCCGAAATGATCCGAACATGACACGATTAACTTGTATAGATTTAATAGTATCCAAAACTTATACTCAAATAAAAATCAACGCGACTCGAAAATGACACGAATAACCCGAATTGTTACCCATATATGAATGTAGTTTTTTGCAAAAATTGAAGTTTTAAAAAGAATGTCAAAGTTTATTGCAAAAAAATCCGTCTGACAAATTTGCTTTGTGCGAGCTCTACTAATTTGGGAAAAAATATCATATTTTCAAACTCTGCATGTGATCCTATAAATCTCATAAGTTCAGAACCAATATCGAAATATTTTTCTCAAAATAATTTTTTCACGAGTTGTTTCCTAACGTCTATTGTCCAAGAAAAAAAAGAAGGGGAAAGAAATTGAAGGCCAATTTATAGATTTGACTCTCTTGTTCTCCAAAACAGTTTTCAGAAACTAGGAGTCTTCCATCGTAAACCTTGGGGAAAAAATTATAAAAGAGGTCCCACCGGGATTCGAACCCAGGTCGCTAGATTCAAAGTCCAGAGTGCTAACCACTACACCATGGAACCAATGTTGATTGACGTCACAGGCTGTTCTCCTCCCTTATACTTTTCTTCATGTCCATTATCCCCACCCAAAGCATGCAAATTATGTTTCACACCAATAAAGCCAACCATCACCCTTGGAAGATATCCATATGTAAATTAATCATGGACTACAAAAAAGAAGCTAAATTGTTATATACCAATAGTCCTGAGAATGGGCCGCGCCACACACGTGTCTTACGAGTTTCGTGTATATAATTGTGTATATTTATTTTCATTTCGTGATGGGTTCATTAGGGTATCTTGTTGTGTACAACCAATGTCACCTAATTATATATAATCATGTCTATCATGTAAACTCGTTAAGACTAAACATAAGACCGTTAATTTCTTACGTCTCCCAGATATATTTTAGGGCTATAAGATACCATCCCTTGCTATAGATATTGTTCATACTACGATCCACGTATAATTTTTTTTAAAGGAATTGGCCCATTGCATATTGAAATATCGGTCAACTCTTTTTTTCTATATTTGTAATAGTCAGTATACCCTTATGTTTAACAAACAACATATTTCTAGCTGATAGCCCCGAAATTCCTGTAATCTCTCCAACAATCGCGTTGATTGTTTATATAAAAATGAACCTATATTCACTTTAACAACTTCTCACACCTCTCTTTTCAAACCCAACTGAACGAAGACCAACATTGGCTTCATTTCAACAAAGACTTTTTATTCAAAAAAACAAGGAGCACAAATTGTGTAAGTACGCAACCGATATTCCATGTTTTGTCTCGATCGAAATATGCAAGATATTTTGAAACTTTCTTTAAGAATATGACATTTTGATCTAGATACTTTGTTAAATCAGTATTATTGGATTCTAAGCCAAACAAATTGAAAAGAGCCATAACAAATAGTCGGAAAAAAATAGTTGAATCCCTATTTATCTTCTATAATCTCTTTCCTCGTGTCTAGTTATATATTAAATCATATTTGTGCATGTTATGAATTGGTCATTGAATGCCCATGTTTTAACATGTATTGTGGAGTAATTGTAGTTGATTTTCTTTTATCTTTTATACTGCATCCACAGTAGATGTTGTATGAGGTTTTAATTTATTTTGTAGATACATTGATGTAGATATGTTATTTAATTGATATGTGTTGTGATATGATTGATAAATACCTAAAATTATATATTTGTCTACTTGTAAAAATGTAGAAAACTTATGTGAATGACCTATGCATTTTAATATAATTGTACATTTACATAACCCAAAACCAAAGTTTATGGAAGAGTATTATCTATAAATTTATTGCTCAGAGTCTAACTGATATAAGTAAAATCATATTTTTAAATATTGAGTGTTCATTAACTGCCCATGTGTTAACGTGTATTGTGGAGAAATTGTATTCAATTTCAGGATTTTAATATTCTGTTATACATCTGCAATACCTGTTGGATTAGGTTTTTCATTTTTTTGTTATATTGATATAAATATGTTATTATAAAACAATTGAAAAAAATAATCTATAAGACAAAATTTGTCAAAAAAAACCGTGTTTAGTTAAAGTAACTTCTTAATTTGGAGAAAAAATAATGTTCCGAGATATTGAGCATCCTCAATTCAAAACAAAAGTAAAACTGTTATTTCAGTTAAACTCTTCTCAATTTAAAATTACCGTAACATTAAATAGTACAATATAAATGAATCTGAACTATTAAAACAAAATAATTTGTTGACAGCATTTGGAAAGTCAATAGATTAAAACAAAATATATACATCATCCATTTGGAGGTTCATTGGGTCAAAATAACATATGAATGTTGACAGTAAAAAAAAATATTTGTCCAAAGAACCTGTAGGCAGCATTTGGAAATTCAATAGATTAAAAAAATATATATACATCATCCATTTGGAGGTTCATTGGGTTAAACTAACATATCAATGTTCACAGTAAAAAAAAATACATGTCGGATTTACGAAATACACACGGAACTAACCTTCTCTGTTATGAGTAAATGGACTGCTGAGATAGTTTACTGATCCAACAACTGCAATATAACTGGATGCAAAAAATATAATTTTAAGTAAATATAAAGATAAATAAAAAAAGGTAAATCTACAAAAATTATTAAGAAAATAATATAGCTTACATAATACCTTACAAACGGCTGATGTGATATTGTGATTTTCGAACTCTGCCTCATCTATATCTATATAGTCAAGAAGGGGGAAGTTTGAGGATGGGAAAACCCATGTTCTTTGAACAAAATCGAACCATGAATCTGAACTATTTTTTTATTCATCATAAAGGGAACGCACTTTTGATTTCAATGAAACCGAGAAATGTAAACGGACAACGGAATGTCTCTTTCAATGAAACCGAAAAATGAAGGGGACGGATTGTTTTGGGGATCCGATGAATCGCAAGTTCATAGAAAAGATAAAACTGAGAAAACCTAAGCAGCGTTTGGTTTCTGAAAAAAGTAGGAGCCAATTTACACGTGTCAATATCAAGAGAAGAATGGAAAGAGAAGAAAATGTGAGAGAAAACGTGAGAAGTGAGAGGATTATTTAATGCATATGACACGTGTCAATCTCATAACACCTTGGTCTACAGTTTTAGTTATATACTAATAGATATGTTATTTGGTTGAAATATGATGCGATATGTTACCAATATTTCTATTTTTATACCCCTCTGAAAATATTTTCAGAAACCTTTGTGTTTATGGCCATATGAATTTTTTATTCATGTATTTATAGGGGCGGATCCATCCCAGGACGAAGCGGGGCGGCCGCCCCAGTTCAGTTTGTTAAAAAAAAAATTAAGAGTTTTTTGGTAAAGAATTAAACCTGGAGGTTTCTTTTAATTATTTTCAAAGTTAAGAGGAAACTTTGTAATAAACAAAAAATATAAACCTAACTTAAGCAAACTTTGGCAGCTGATCGATCTCTCGGAGGAACCAAACAAAATCTAAACCTAAAAAAAAAACCTTCTTCGCACTCTCTCTCCCTCCACTCCACCGTCGCCGCCCCTGCCTGCTCCACGGTACCGGAGTCTCTCTTCTCTCCACGGTACCGGAGTCTCTCTTCTCTCCCCACCTCCCAGGCTCCGCCCCTGCCTGCCTGCTACTCCGCCACTGGGCGCCGCCCCTGCCTGCTAGGCTGCAGCTTGCTCTCCTCCTCCACCGGACCACCACCAACGGCTGTTGCTCTCTCCAACCTCCAGGTATATTTCAATTAATATGAAATTAATATATTTTTATATGTGTAATTTGTAAATTAATATCTGTTTATTAAAATTTATATGAAATTATTTATACTAAAATTAAATTAAATTTATTTTGTGTATATTTGTTTATATGTGTAAATTAATATAAATTTTTATATTAATTTATATGCTATTTATATGTAAATTTATGTGTCAATTTATATAAATTTTTATGTTAATTTATATGTTGTTTATATGAAATTAAATTTATATGAGAAATTAATTTAAATTTGTAAATATAGGGAATCAATGGAGAAATTTTTTAAACGAAAAAGAGGAGAAAACGCACCAACCGTATCCGAAGCTGAGGTCCAAATCATCTCTCACTCCAATTAGTGTTGAAAATGAATATTATGCTCAAAAAAGTAAAAACAACCCGAAAAAACTCGAAATAACCCCCCAAAAAAATCGCCTGGGGGCTCCCGCCCCCGAACCACCGACAATTATCGAATGTTTAGTTCACACAAAATCCTGGATCCGCCACTGTGTATCTATACATGAGTAATGAATGTGAAGGAAAAATATCTTTGATGATATAAGGCATATCTTATTATTTGTTGTGTACTAATATGTGCGAGCATAAATAAAACTAGTATCTATCTTTGATGATAAAAGGCATATCATATTATTTGTTGTGAGCATGCATAATTAAAATAATATGCCTTGGTTAATGTTGATACCAAATTTAGTCTGCTGACATGGCTCAATTGGATGGAGACACGTGGCAATCTACGTGGCAACAATAAACACTTTCGAGGAACTCAGATGCTCCGAAGAACCATGCTACAACAAGGAACACTGCTTCCCCGACCAACTCAGACGCTCCGACTTACAAGAACTCTCCGAGGAACTTTTGAGTACCGAGGAACTTAGGCGGTCCGAGCAGCTTAGGCGGTCCGAGCTGCACCTCGAACAAAGCATTGATAGCAGGATAACCAACAGTTTGACTATTCATTAAATGCTTATCATTCAGATGTATACACTTAAGGGGCATTTAATACATTACCCTTTCACATGTACACCATTTAATGTATTACCCTTTCACATTACAGCCTCAGGGTTATAAATACATTGTATTACCCTCATTGTAAGGGGACCGAAATTTCTTGATTGAACTTGTAATCGAGAATTCCCAAACAGTCATCAATAGCAGAAACAGTGGATGTAGGCCATTCTTATAAGGCTGAACCACTTTATAACTTCTCTGTCTCATTTATTTTATTTGTGATTAAATAATTAGATACAATCTAATTTTTTACATCAACAGATTGGCACCGTCTGTGGGAAACGACTGGGAATATCGTTTTTCATCAAAAATAACTCATCACAAATGGCTGATATTCTAGAACCCAACAATTAAAACGCTGGAAGCCCTCCAAATCCATCTGCTCTGCCTAATATTCCAGATCTGGCTGGAATAATGACAAATCTGGCCCAGGGCCAAACAGTCATGCAAGAAACGATGCAACAACTCCTACAAACCCTCCATGGCGGTGCACCAACCCATTCAGGACTGCGAAGTATTCAAAGAAATACCTGTTTACCTTCTTCACGTACTAGGCGTACTGATTCATATCGTACTGAGGACTCTGAAGATTTTTCTTATCAACCTGGACGAACGTCAGTGCGGGCCACAGATACTGAACAACGTATCACTCTCTCTCCAGAAAGGACTAGTGCGCTAGAGAGGTTAAGCAGGGTATCACCTTTTGATCGATTAGGACCTAGAAGGAGTAGAAGTCCTCTTAAAGTCCCATCGAGGAGTTTTCGACGACCATCAGATTTAAGGGAAGGATCTGCCCAGTCGCGACCAGCTGCTCGTCAAGATAGATCCCAGGAAGCCACATCAACTCGATCAGCTGCTCGAACCAACAGGCCCGAGGAAGGAAATGATGCATGGAAAGGCTCTATTCAGAGGCTGGAGGATAGATTAGGGGAAATGGATAAAGCCAAGAACCCTCTACAACGAACTTTTGTTCGAGGAACACCTTTTGTCCAGGCCATTGTAGATTTTCCAACACCATCAAAGTTCAAAGCACCTGTTGTGACCCCCCCAAATATGATGGAAAGACAGACCCTATCCTTCATATAGAACAATACCAAGCTGCAGCCGACATCTATGCTGTTCCAGATGAGATGAGATGCGGAGCATTCTCGGGAACTCTTACCGGATCTGCTTAAATGTGGTATAATAATCTTCCTCGGGGTAAGATTTTAACTTTTCTTCAACTGGCCGAGTTATTCATTGGGAATTTCTGTTTTGGGGCAAAGCCTGTTAAACGAGTAGCACATTTGTTAAGTGTTAGACAAAAGGCTGGTGAAAGTACCAGAGATTATATAACTCGTTTTAATAACGAGAAGCTCGAAGTCATTGACTATGAGGAAAAGACAGCGATTACTTCCTTGATGAGTGGACTACTGTCCAATAAGTTGTACTACACTTTGGCCAAAGATCCACCAAGAACCATGTCAGACCTGATGGGAAAAGCATCCAGATTATGAATGCCGAGGAGGCTATGGCTGCGAAGAAGAATATGGATGCCAAAGAAACCAAGGTGGAAGGTGATAAAGCTAAGAAGAAAGAGCATAAGAACAATGGTAATGACAAGCATTCAAAAACAAGGTCGACTTGGGAAGTATTAAGGAAATTTGATAATTATACTCCTTTGAAGAAAGACATCAACCATGTTCTAGAGGAAATCAAGAACAACGAGGAATTAAATTGGCCAGAGAAAATGAAGGCAGGCCCCGAAATGATAAATAAGGCAAAATATTGCGAGTTTCACAAAGATCATGGCCATATGACTAAAAATTGCATAGCTCTTCAGAATGAGATTGAAACACTCATCAGATGAGGAAAACTGGCAAACTATGTTGATCAGAAGAATGATAGAAGAAACAATGACCAAGCAAGAGAGAGGTCCAGATCTCCTCGTCGGGCAGAGGAGAACAGGAAGAGAGACCATGAAGTTGATCCAGAAGACGACCCCGATCTTCCCAAGAGACCAAGGCAGCCAGAACGTGAGGTAATTTCAATACGCTTTGGATTATTTGATTATAATGTTATTATAGGTGGAGATGCAGGAGGAGGAGACCTTACTGCCGAGAGAAAAGCTTACCTTTGTGAGGCTCAAGCTTGCTCATACATTCAGCGAATAAATCTAGCTGAGGAGGATCGCCCGAGAAAGGTAAACAAAGAGAAATTGTTCATTGGTTTCTCAAAGAATGACCTCCCAGGTGTGCTATATCCTCATGATGACCCATTGGTGATCAAAATGAGGATGAAGGAGGTAATGATTTCAAGAGTACTGGTCGATAATGGTAGCCCGGCAGACATCATGTTCTACTCATGCTTCGACAGTTTAAATCTAAAGTTATCTCAACTGGAGCCTTATCATAGACCCCTCCTCGATTTTACTGGCGAGAAAGTATTTCCACTTGGGACGATCAAGTTGGATATATTCATTGGTACGTGGCCTTCTTGTCGAATAGAAATAATACTCTTCTTCGTAATGGATAAGAATGTTCAATCATCATACAATATCATCATGGGAAGAGTAGGATTGAAGAAGTTCGAGGTTGTACCATCTACGGTACATCAATGCCTAAAATTTCCAATAAATTTTGGAGTAGGAGTTGTGAAAGGTGATCAGAAAGTAGCTCGGGAATGCTATTATTCATCCGCCGAGCAAGAGGAACTGGAGGAATCAAGGAAAAAGACTACTACTTATCAAGTGGATAAAGGGTCAGAAATTGAAACATTGGATCCTAGAGATGAGTCGTAACTCGTGAAGGGTCAAGTGGTGGAAGCTACTGAAAACATCATTCTGGACGACGAGCACCCTGAACGAACTACTCAAGTAGGTTCGTCGTAGGAAGCCTCACTAAAACAGGAATTGATAACTTTCCTTAGAAGCAGAAAGCAAACTTTTGCATGGAGTCATGAGGATATGCCTGGGATAGACCCAAATTTCTTATGTCGCGAACTCAATGTAAATAAGGAGATCAAGCCTGTGAAGCAAAGAAGAAGAGTATTTAGCCCCGAGAAGAATCAAGCAATACAGGAGGAAGTCGAGAAGCTCCAGAAAGCCTGCTTTATTGAAGATGTTAAATATCCTGGCTGGTTAGCAAATGTGGTGATGGTGAAGAAGAAGAACAACAAATGGAGGATGTGTGTAGACTTCACCGACCTCAACAAAGCATGCCCAAAGGATCACTTTTCGTTGCCCCGAATTGATCAAATAGTGGATCTACCTTGGGACACGAGCTGCTGAGCTTCATGGATGCTTATTCTGGTTACAATCAGATTAAAATGAAACCTGAAGACAGGGAGAGTACTTCTTTCATTACCCCTAGGGGAACTTATTATTATAATGTTATGCCTTTTGGTTTGAAAAATGCAGGTGCAACATATCAGCGCCTGATGAACCAAGTGTTTACAGAACAAATCAGTTGCAATATGGAAGTCTATGTTGACGATATGCTGACGAAGAGCAAAAAAGCTGATGATCATGTAGTTGACTTATGCCAAACTTTTGATCAACTAGATAAATATCAAATGAAGTTGAACCCGACGAAGTGCATATTTGGAGTATGAGAAGGCATGTTTCTCGGATACATCGTTAATCAGTGAGGCATTGAAGCTAACCCTGAAAAGATCAAAGCTCTGCTAGGACTGTGATCTCCAACGACGAAGAAAGAGGTGCAAAGGCTTACAGGACGAGTAGCAGCACTCAACAGATTTGTATCGCGAGCAACTGATCGATGTCTCCCATTTTTCAAGACACTCCGAAGGACTTTTGAGTGGAATGATGAATGTGAGAAGGCTTTTCAAGACTTGAAGAAATACTTGGGAGCACCTCCACTGTTATCCAGGCCAGTGATGGGAGAAAAATTATATTTGTATCTGGCAGTGTCCGAGAATGCAGTCAGTTCTGCATTGATAAGAATGGAGAATAGAGTAGAAAAACCAATCTACTACACAAGTAAGGCCTTCCGAGGAGCAGAGATGAGATAGCCAAAGCTGGAAAAATTGGCACTAGCATTGATCGAGGCAAGTAGAAGAATGAAGCCATACTTTCAAGCTCATACCATAGTAGTATATACTGATATGCCATTGAGGCAAGCCCTTCACAAACCAGAAAAGTCAGGAAGATTGATGTGCTGGGCAATAGAACTTGGTGAATATGATATAGTTTATGAACCCAGATCGTCGCTAAAAGGGCAAGCTGTAGAAGATTTTACAGCAGAGTTCACCTATCCTGATACCCCCGAGGAGCAAAAGTTGCTTGCTGATCAACTTATGGATGTTACAGGATCAACAAACACAAGCTCAGACCAACTTTGGTTGGTAAAAAGGCAAGTGGATGTTACAGGATCATCAAATTCGAGCCCAGACCAACTTAGGTTGGTAAAAGGGAAAGAAAAGATGATCGACGAAGAGCAAGAAATATCAGGGGAGGATGAAAGAAAGCAATAAATATTTCACCGAGGAACTCTGTCAGATTAGAAATTTGAAGACGAGTTACTTATATGGAGTCTGTATGTGGATGGTTCATCTTGCACTACAGGATGTAGCGCAGGGATAGTTTTGAGCAGTCCGGACGAGGTCGACATGGAATACGCCTTATGTTTCCAATTCAAAGCTTCGAATAATGAGGCTGAGTATGAGTCCATGATTGCAGGTCTTAATTTGGCAAAAATTATGGAGGCGCAGCAAGTTATTGTCTTCAATGATTCTCAATTGATCGTAAATCAAATATTGGGGATATATGCAGCCAAAGGAGAATTAATGATCAGATATCATGCAAAGACAAAGGAACTTGTGTCGGAATTTGTAGCTATTCAGCTGGTCAGAATACCAAGAATGGAGAATGCGAGAGCAGACGCCCTAGCTCGATTAGCATCAGCTACTCGTACGTATTGAGCTACGAAGAACAATCCCAATTGAAGTTTTAACTGGTCGGAGTATAGATGAAGACCTGACGATGAACTTTATTACCCTCGATTTAGGATCATCGTGGATGGATCCCATCAGGGCATATATTGAAGAAGGAGTATTACTAATTGACAAGCTCGCAGCCAAGAAATTGAAGTTTAAAGCTGCTCGGTATGTATTAACTAATGGTATTCTATACAGACGAGGAATTATAACAGGTTTCCAAAGATGTGTGCATCCCACCGAGGTGAAAGATTTGATTGAAGAGATCCATGAAGGGTCCTGTGGAGCCCATGTAGCAGGTCGGACGCTTTTGCAAAGGGTAATAACGCAAGGATACTACTGGCCGACGATGAGGGCTGATTGCATAGCCTATGCTAAGAAATGTGACAAGTGTCAACGCTTCTCCTCCATCCGAAGAACTCCCCAAGAATTATTGACACTTATTACTTCCCCTTGGCCAGTTGCCATATGGGGAATAGATTTGGTTGGGCCACTGCCGACGACCAGGGGAAGGTTTAAGTATCTCGTGGTCGCTGTGGATTATTTTACTAAATGGGTTGAAGCTGATCCTCTCATTGATTTGACGTACGATAAGGTGTACCAATTTATTTGGAAGAACATCATTTATCAATATGGTCTTCCTCATGCCTTCATCACAGACCATGGAACACAATTTGACAACGAGGAGTTCGCTGCCTATTGTCATCAATCAAATGTTTTGAAGATCCACTCAGCACCAGGCTATCCTCAAAGCAATGGACAAACTGAAGTGACAAACAGAACACTGCTGAATGGCTTGAAGAAAAGACTAAGTGACGCAAAAGCAAACTGGATCAACGAGTTATAGTCAGTACTATGGGCTTATCGAACTACTCCCCGAGTAGCAACTGGAGAATCACCATATATGCTGGCGTTTGGAAGTGAAGCTGTTATACCTGCCGAGTTGGGCCTCCCAACACACAGGGTACTGAATTTCAATTCCCGTGTCAGCGACTTAATGAGAAGATTGGATTTAGACATGCTCAAGGAAGTTAGAGAAGATGCAGCCATCAGGAATGCTGCATACCAATAACGAATAAATTTTTTCTACAATAAGAGGGTGAAGAAGTGCGACCTGAAAGAAGGAGACTATGTGCTAAAGAAAGTAATTCAAAAGAACAACAAACTGGAGGCAAACTGGCATGGATTGTACCGAGTTACAGAAGTTTTTCGACCAGGAACCTACCGAATAGCAACTTTAGAGGGAGAGGAGTTTAAGAATGCATGGAACGCAAAGCACGTGCGCAAGTATTATCAGTGATGTATGTTCTCATGTAACGCAGTTCCAGCAATATGAATAAAATGAAAATATTCTGCCAAATTCTCTCCTTTTATTGAAAGTTTTTCGGGGAATACTAGTGTTACACACTACTCGACAAAACTCGACAAAACTCGGATTACTCAAATTTCTTCTCGAAAATGCCAACTAAGGTTGGTCGAGAAACAAATGTATTCCTCCGGGAAGTAAAACTATGTATTCCTCCGGGAAGTAAAACTATGTATTCCTCCGAGAAGTAAAACTGTATTCCTCCGGGAAGTAAAACTATGTATTCCTCCGGGAAGTAAAACTGTATTCCTCCGGGAAGTAAAACTGTATTCCTCCGGGAAGTAAAACTATGTATTCCTCCGGGAAGTAAAACTGTATTCCTCCGAGAAGTAAAACTATGTATTCCTCCGGGAAGTAAAACTGTATTCCTCCGAGAAGTAAAACTGTATTCCTCCGGAAAGTAAAATGTATTCCTACGGGAAGTAAAACTATGTATTTCTATGTTGGTTAGGAAGTAAATATATTCTCAAAAACGCCAACTAAAGTTGGTCGGGAGGTAAAATTATTCCAGAAAGTGCCAAAGCTCCTCGTAGAGGAAAAATCCACTAACTATGGCTGGTCGGGGATAAAAACCCACTAACTGTAGTTAGTCGAAATGGAAAATTTACCGACTTTGGTTGGTCGGAAATATTTTATGAATACGAGAAAATGATCAAGCAAAATTATTGATACTCGTGACTTTTTAAAATTATTACTAAGTTGGTCGAGAAACAACTTAGTAAGTTGGTCGAGAAACAACTTAGTAACTTTTTAAAATGACTACCACAAATTTAAATTACTCGACAATAAGTTGGTCGACAAATAGCACAATATTGTTATATTTTTAACAGATACACATGCACAGATGTAAAGTGTTACAAAACAATAGCAGTTAAGATTTGTAAATAAAATTATTTCATTAAATGTAGAACAGAATACATAAGGAATGAAATATAAATTTATTACATCAATACTCCTATTCTATTGGTTTTTTTCCCTCTGCTTTTGAAACAGGTTCCTCGCCAGCAGGCGGATCATTTAAAGCAAGAGGAGAATTTATGAAGTTAAGATCCTTTAACATCATGATATTCATCATGGATGGTCGATCCAGTAGATGCTCGGGACGAGATATCTCCACATTGGAATGTAAATTGTAATCGTCGAGCTACTTGGAAATTAAACACCGAGGGATGGCCCGAGCAGGGATCCAACTCATATCTAGGTTGAATGGTGGCACGGGTAGGTCGAGCAGCCCAGGATTATGGTAATCCCACAGGTAATGACCCTGTTCGAGTTGCATCACACCTAGGGCATTCAGCCATCCCTGTTTGTAGCCCTCATTATTGGCGTTCTGGATACAGTCGTCCAAGTGGTAGAGAGCCTCGTTGTAGCTAGCCATCCAGAACTCCCTGGGCTGCTTGTGAAATTGATAGGTAAATCTTTCTAGCTGCTCGTGGAGGTTTTTTATGAAGAGTTCTTATTCTCCAAGATAGATTTCTGCGCTGAAAGCTGCTCTTCCAGGTCCCTGATTTTCTTAGACGTCTCAGCCAATGCCTGGTTCTTCGCCATCAGCCGAAAGGACTGGTTCTCTAAAGCAGATTGAGTCCTCTGTTCCTCGATAAGAATCCGAGCAGCTCTTGCTCATCCTCGAGGAGATCTTGCTCATCCATGAGAAAAGGTAGAAGGGCCAGCTCTCTTCAAGGTCTCCAATTCGTCCCTCAAGTTGGCATTCTCGACCTCCAAGAACTAGAATCCCTCGTCAGTCACTGGGATCAAAGCATTTGAGGTGGAGGCAGCAGATTTTAATTGAGATACTTCTCTTTGCAAGTTGTTATTTTCTTGCTCCAACAACTCGGCTATTTGCCTGTGCTCCTCGACCTCGGCTTTCAACGTTCTCTCCCGCACGTCGTAAGCAGAAAATTGCTTCTCGTATCCCTTGTCGGCAATGATTTGCTGATACTTCTTCTCGTATCCCTCGTGCAAGAGGGCAGTGGATTCCTTATATTGTTGTTGAAGGTCTTCAAGAGTGCCTTGGAGATCCTCGATCATATCATAATAAGCTACATTATTGGCCACCGCACGATCAAGCAGACACTTCAGATATTGGTAAGCTTCAATTGCCTGTTCCGAAGTATCTTGTCCGAGGATGTCGACGATTTGTGCTGCACTCAGATCTGTGTGACCAGCCTTAAAGTATTCATTGCATTGTCGTAACAGCTTTGTATCATGAGCAGACAGTAATTCCATCCTGTCCAGAAACTAGTAGAGGAAGAAAAAGCAATAATCAATAAGAAGTACAAACAGAGCATGAAGAAGAGAAACAACAGTATGCATAAACAAAAGTTCAAATTTTATTATATCATAAAGTTCAGAGTACATATTCAGGGTTACATTTGACAGATAGAAATAAAATAGAAAGAAACCCGAACAACTCTACACCTTTTCCTTGTCTCCCAAAATTTTCTCGGGAGGCTGGGACGAGGAGTTAGGTTGCTCGGAGGGAACAGAGAGTTGCTCGGGGAGTGCTGGCAGTTGATCGGATGAAGTAACGAGTTACTGAAGTTCCTCGTTAGCAGGCTGGATGGCTGGGGGATGAGAAACTTGATCTCCCATCACCGTGGAGGACTCCTCAGAGGCAACTTCGTCCTCTTCTTCATCTTCAGGAGTTGGAGGAGGACCAGGGATGTGTCGCTGGAAGAGCTCAGAAGTTTTATCAACCTTCATCTCCTGAAGAGCTGCGACCCACCCATCTCTAAAGTATTTTAGGCTGCCATATTCGACTTGCGACATCATGGAAGCCAAGCCTTTGTTCCACCCCTTATCCCAGCCAGCACTGAAATATTTCTTCACAGCTGATTTCCTCTTTAACTTCTCCGAGGAAAGCTTCTCGGGCAGAAGATTTTCAGCAGCCTTCAGTTTATTTTCAGCTTCTTCCTTCTGCCGACTTACTTCCTGAAGCTGACCCAACTTTTCCTCAGCAATCTTGAGTTTATCTTCAAACTCCTCAGCATTCTTGAGCTTCCTCTCAAGCTCCTTATTCTTCTCCTCCAGACTATTTAATTTTTTCTCCAACTCCTTGGAGACTTCAACAACTTGAATTTTTTCCTGCTCGGTTGAGGCAAGTTTCTTCTCCCAAGCAGCCTTGTCAGTATCATGCTTCTGACGAGAATCTTCCAAAGATCGCATCAAACCCATCAGAGCTTCCTCTACACCAGACGAGGAGCTGGAAGCTTTAATAGCTTCATCCTTCTTCAAAATTGTGTTAAAGCAGCTCACCAACTGTGAAAAGAAAATGAAAGCAAGTCAGAGATAGATATAACAAGGGAAAGATGAAAAGTTCAAAATAAAAGGACTTACAGAAGCAATGTGGCGAGCTGCCAATGAGGTAAACATGTCCCGAGAAAGGTTTTATTCAATGCCTTGGATCTCGGGAATGATCGAAGTCTTCATCGAGCTCATGGCAGAGCTCGGGGGAACAAAAGTAGGAAATCCACTAGTCGGGGGCTGAGAGACGGTGTCAGCCAAATTGACCGAGGATCTTTTCTTCAGCCTCCTCAGAGGAACAGGAACAGTTTCGACCAAGGAAGAACTCTTGGTCGGTGATATGACAATCACCTCGCCTGGAGCAGCAGCCTTGCTCGGGTCCACTGAAGGCTTCTCAGCAACCTTCACAGGAGCAGCAGGAGGGACTGCATTAATTTTCTTTGTCCCTTCTGGGACATGATGTTTACTTCTCTTTGCCTCTCCAGCACCAGAGGCAGGTTTCTCAAACAGGGTGGGAGGTCTTCTTTTCTTTATCCTTTCACTTAAAGGAACGTCTGACTCAGGCGAAGAACTGGTAGAAGATGGTACTGGCTCTGTGTCGCTTATCATCGGACGAGCAGTAAAAGAAGTTGTGTAACTCTTGTACTGAAGCAGATATGATGCTGATCTAATATGCTTGTCAGCAACAGTCTGATGCAAACTCCAGATAAGTTTTAAGTGCCTTATATTAACGTCTGCCTCTTTTGGACACTTTCTTTTCTTGTCAATTGCAAATAAATCAAAATTAAATATATCAGTGGCACATTTTATCAAACATAAAGGAAGCATAATCTCAAAATAAATAAAATGAAATAAAAATAACCTATCCCATTGCCATAGGGAGGTCATCTGGGACCCTGATACACTTCATCTCCAGATAAGGGAGCATGTTTCCAATTTTTTATAACAACCCCGTGCTCAAAATAGTCCCTATTGGCATCTGGGAGATTGACTACTAAAGCTCAATTTAGAAACCTAGTTTTTAAATAAAAAGTATTATCGCCCACCGTCCATCTATAACAAAACATGATTTCAGGAATTCCTATACGGGTTCCATGTATTTGATTTAATCTATAAACACCATTAACTATTCTCCATGTGTTGGGGGCTATTCGTGCAGGACCCACGTCAAAGTATTGACAGAATTCCAGACATAGAGGGTTTAGAGGAAAAGAAAATCCACACTCAGCAACAAAGAGACTGGGGAACCAATGTCCCTCAGCCAAACGGAAATAATCAGAAGGTTCAGAAAGTTCCTCTAGAACAACCCATGAAGGAATAGAAAAATCATAACGAAATTTATCAAGAGATTCAACAAGGTAAACCATGATGAATAAAGGAAATGAAGAAGAAGGAAGAAGATCTTATAGAAAAAGAAGGGATCTGTTGACAACGAACGATGGAAGAGATGAGTGCACAGGAGAGAAAGAGACGATGGAAAACTCGAAGATACAAATTTGAAAAAGTAGAAGACGATGGGATTTTCTGCAGCGTTTAAATACTTTGCCTTGGGAAACGGTAAAGTTAATGATTACAAAAAGAAATGATTACGCTACCGGCGGCTAGAAGGACAAAAAGTACGCGGATATCGACACTACACCAAAACTGGCGATTGGTCACGGCCAAAATCCCTGACCAAAACTGTGGGTCGTGGACTTTTGCCGTGACCATTTCTGGCGTGACCATTTTCGTGGGTCGCGGCCCAAGTCCGTGACCAAAAAATGGTCACGGCCAAGAGGGGTCACGGCAGATGGTCGCGGACTTTGGTCGTGACCCATGCCGTGACGGGTCGCGGCCCTTATCCATGACCCACAACCGTGACAAATTGGTCGCGGCCAAAGTCCGCGACCCACGTCCGTGACAAAAACAATTAAAAAATATAAGTGAGTAAATAATTATAAGTGAGTAAGTAATTATAATAATATGAAATATAATAATAATTATAATAATAATTATAATAATTATAATAATAAAAAAATATAAGTGAGTAAATAATTATAAGTGAGTAAAGAATTATAAGTGAGTAAATAATTATCCGTGACCCACAACCGTGACAAATTGGTCGCGGCCAAAGTCAGCGACCCACGTCCGTGACAAAAAAAATTAAAAAATATAAATGAATTGGTCAGCCATTGGTGTTGAGAATCCGGGTTCTGCACGAGATGGTGAACCTCGTTGTGGTGTCACATCGGCACTTGGTACCCTAGGGTTGTTTCCTCTCGACATTATCTACAAAAATTAAAAAATATAAGTGAGTAAATAATTATAATAATATGAAATTATAACTAATTAATCAAGCTTAATTAGTTTTATATATATAGATAGATAGATACCTTTTCAAAGTAAGACTTTAGAATAAGTTCAATGTGTCTGATCTCCATCCATTCGGTATTAGTTCTTAAGAACCTATGAATTTTTGCATGTGGCCAACTAGAAGGAAAGGTATCTATGATTGATGTGTAGATGTCAGTGACATGAACTCGGAATCCCCTATTTCTCAACTTGTTGGCAAGATCCAATTTTACTTGCATGTGGCGCGAGACATCACAGTCTATGTCAATGCTCTCTGTACGCAGTTGTATCCATAACGGGTGGATTTTTTTTCCGCCTTCTCCAACAACGTAACCAAGGTCAGGGCTATGTCGGGATTATGTGTGTGAAATATATTTTGTATAACGTCATCCCAGTTTTCTGGTAGAGAAAATAGAATACGATCGAACAAGTAATCTTGTTGGATATCAAATCCATGATTTATAAGGTAGTTAAATTGTTCGATCTTTTTATTTCTGTACCTATAAATAGGAGTACCCTCTATATGACACACGCTAATAAAAGAGTTATGTGTGCGGTCTAATTGCAACCTGTCCCACTCTTGTTGACAGTATTTATCACCGTGCCTCATTTTTCCTGAGAAAAGTATACGAGGGCATGAATACGAGTCCTGCTATTAAGGTTTAGGTTTGAAAGTTATGAGAGTTTAAACATACATATACACATAAACAAGACAAGACAAGCATATGTGATAAACTTTTTCATAGGCAAATCAAGAGCACACCCAACAAATTTAATAACATATACATTTATCGACACTAGTATCAATTCAATAAATTCAACATAGTATCCAACAACCAAGCCAACAATATCTCACTATAGTAATGTGTACACGTGTTTGCGACTCATATGTAAAAAAAAATCATTTAATTATATTTCTCAAAATAAAAATACACACGCATATTTTGATTAAAAAAAATACACACATATACAATCTAGGGTTTATTGACATAATCTATACATACACACACATACAAGCTAGGGTTTATTGACATAATCTATACATACACACACATACTATTTAAGGTTTACTAAACCCTAATAATTTTTTTTGACATAAATCTATACATACACATACATACAATCTATACATACACACACATACACACATACAAACATAAATCTACACATACATACACAAAAATTAGGGCTTTAGTTAGAAATCATGAAATCCAAATGAATCAATACATACCAACTAAAATCGATTAGCCAAATGCAAATCCAAATGAAATCCAAATGCAAATCCAATAGAAATCCAACCGAAATCGCAGGAGCTCGAAATCGCAAAAACCCTAACAGCAACGAAGTCGGACGTAATAAATGAGAAGCTGGGAATATTTCTTTTTAAGACTAAACTATGGTCACGGTCTAGAGCCCTGACCCGATGTGCGCGACCCATTAATGAGCATGATTTCTGGCGATTTCGACCTGGTCACGGCCAAGAGCCGTGACCCATTAATGACTTCGACAATGGCGTTTCCAAACTGGTCACGGCCAACAGCCATGACCCATGCGCGCGACCCATCACTTTCTTATAGAACAATGGGGATTTCTATATGGTCACGGCTATGGGCCGTGACCCATAATGCGTGACCCTTTTCCAACAGCCTTGCTGTTTGAATGATGTATGGTCACGGCCCATAGCCGTGACCCAGTCCCACAAATGGTCACGGCCCATAGCCGTGACCCTTAATGTGTGTGTTTTCTACTTCGTCGCGCCCTTAGTCACGGCCCAAGTCCGTGACCCATCCGCGACCAGTTTAGAGGGATTTTTGGTGCCAAACTGGTCACGACCTGGTCACGGATTTGGGCCGTGACCGACCCGCGACCAGTTTGGAGGGAATTTTGGCGCCAAACTGGTCACGACCTGGTCAGGGACTCGGGCCGTGACCCTCTATGGTCAGGGATTTAGTCCGTGACCATTTCCAGAGCATGGATAATTTAATGTGGTAATAAAATTGGTCAGGCCAAATATTGAATGGGTCACGGCCTAAGTCCGCGACCAGATGTTCGCGGACTTAGGCCGTGACCCACTTGGCGTGACCATTCGCAGGATTTGGTGTAGTGCGAGGCGGTTATAAAAATTCAAAAAAGCCTGATTCTACAAATTTGGAAGTAAAAATAAATACAAAGGAAACACTCCTAAATTTCAGGATAACCATTTAAAACCGCCATACATCGAGAAAGAATGTTCCACACTCCTCAAATTTAGAACTATGAAACATTGGGGGCTTCTGTTGATACCAAATTTAGTCTGCTGACATGGCTCAATTGGATGAAGACACGTGGCAATCTACATGGCAACAATAAACACTTCCGAGGAACTCAGACGCTCCGAGGAACCATGCTACAACGAGGAACACTGCTTCCCCGACCAACTCAGACGCTCCGACTTACAAGAACTCTCCGAGGAACTTTTGAGTTCCGAGGAACTTAGGCGGTCTGAGCAGCTTAGGCGGTCCGAGCTGCACCTCGAACAAAGCATTAATAGTAGGATAACCAACAGTTTGACTGTTCATTAAATGCTTATCATTCAGATGTATATACTTAAGGGGCATTTAATACATTAACCTTTCACATGTACACCATTTAATGTATTACCCTTTCACATTACAGCCTCAGGGCTATAAATACACTGTATTACCCTCATTGTAAGGGGACCGAAATTTCTTGATTGAACTTATAATCGAGAATTCCCAAACAGTCATCAATAGCAGAAACTGTGGATGTAGGCCATTCTTATAAGGCTGAACCACTTTAAAACTTCTTTGTCACATTTATTTTATCTGTGATTAAATAATTAGATACAATCTAATTTTTTACATCAACAATTACTATTATTTCTAGTTATTATTCCAAAAATCTGTCTTTATATTTATTCTTCAAAAAGGTGCCATCGATGAACAACAATGGCCGACAATACGCAAAATTTTTTATACAAGCAGCGAACGCAACAAACAATTATCTAAACCGATTGGTACCTGGTTCACACGCAATAAAAAATGTGAACTTAGGTTTGATACCATTAAAAATTCCGTGTAAAGACCAAAAATTTTAAATGAAATTTCTTCCCCACCATTCAATGCCACCTTCGTCAATTCTTTCCCTTACCAAGCTTGATGATATGCAATATCCAACCCAAAGTTCTCCTTAAATTCCATGACAACTTCAGTTGGTTTTATAAAAGGGTTGTCCCTAATCCGGTTAACCAATATGGATGACACTAACTTTAAGTTCATTATCGAACCCTTACGAGTAAGAATTAACCCACCACATGAATGAACATTATTAAGTGCCCTCATATAAAAAAATTCATTTCATAATGACAGTGAGGCATGAACACACCATTAATATTCATCAGAATTTTCTTAAAGCACTTACACCACACTTCAACTATATATTTATTCAACTTGTTTCTAAATTCCATATCACCACCCTCAAATCATTGATCTACGTGGCTTATGTATGATCTTCAACCTTCCAAGAGCAAAGTCTTTCTGCTAGAAAATTTAATTCTAGTCAAGTATTGGTAACCATTTGCATAAATTAGTTCATGAGCCCCATCGCCATTTTATAAGTCCAATGACTACACCGGATCAAGACTCTCAATAACAAAATGTTAACAAACGGTTCCTTTAACATGCAGTGTGATAACAACATTCCCCTCACATTCAAGCAAGCAATTTGATTGTTCACTGATTGAATATATAAGATGGAAAATAACTTTTTTGAGGCTAGAAAATCACATCACACATTCAGACATGATATCTTCAAATGTCACTTGATTATGTATAGGCACAACGATCATTGCAGAACCGTATAAAAAACGACCTATAATTGAACCTTACATGTTGTATGTCATCATTTTGAACAAATAGAGTGATTAAATCCCCTAATATAGAGTGTACGTAATACCCCGTATTTCTGCATATTTGAATTTAATTAATTCGGTCATTAATTCGCTTTATTTTAAATTACACGACAGAAGTAATTTAATTAAATTAAATGATAATGTTTATTAAATATTAATCGAGAGAAATAGATAATGATTAATATTATGTTTGAACTAAATTTTTAAGTGAACAGTAAATAACGTATGGAAATTATTACGCGTAGTAGCGAGTGATATTGGCGTAATTAGATTTTATCTCAATTGAGAGTCGCGTATAGACAAATTGAGGTCGAGATAGTATAATTGTATATGGTGACTCGAATGATGATTTTCGAGGTCATCACGGATGACTCGAGAAGGATCAAAATAGTCAAAATTGTATACCCGGGGATGTCGATTGGGTCCCGGGGCATTTTTGGGGTAAACCGACACCGTATAGGGGCGTTTTAGTCATTTAGGAAATGAGGGTTATGAGACCTACGAATTTCTAACTCCTTTATCAAATATTAGATAGAAGGGGCTAGGGTTAGAAACTCAAAATACAAATGGAGGCCATTAGAGAAGAAAAGGAGAGGGTTCTTGGAGCTTTTGAAGAAATTCTTGTAGCTTTCTTCTTATTCTTGCACCACAAACAAGTTGGGAGGGAGAATTGGAGGAGGAAATAATCAAACCCAACTTGTTAGTCACGAAATCAGACCCTACTAATCAAAGACAAATGTTTATTGCAATTTTTTTTGAGGTTATAATTCTCATGTTGTTAAGGTTTCCTTATAATTTGATTAAATTGATATTCTTGGAAGAAAATAATAGTTAAAATGCATGTTTGGGTAGGAATTTCCTGTAGAAGGATTTGATATATGTAGAGGATAAGAAATCAGAGATTATGTGTTAATAATCACGAATTTAATCTGGGTTCATGTTGAATATTAATGGAGAATATGGAAACCTAGGGTTTTTGAGGAATAAAGGATTCAATCCATTCTTGAATAAAAATCATAATGTTTTGATATTAAAATTACGTTAGAAACTGTCCATATACATACGGAAAGGGTTTGGGACAATTGGTTTAGAGTTTGGTGGAGAAACATGTAAGTGGTGTGAATGATAATGGTGAAAAAATGCAACTTCGCAAGGAAGAAGAAGACCTGCTACTTTGTGAATCGATTCGGCCCAGGACCGAATCGATTCGGCAAGGCGAATCGATTCCGTATTTGGGCGAATCGATTTGGCCCTGTCAGATTTGCCCATATTACTTATTTATGCCTTGAAACTTCGCATAAATAATTGGGTGACTGTTGGGGCCTCTTTAAAACATTATGAGGGATCTATGGGATTACAGCAGGACCTTGATATGGGCATGTGATAGTCTTGTGGAGAGAATTAAGGCTAGAACTATCTCGGGCTTAAATCGCAATGTTATTACTTAAATAGAATGAGAATAAACTTTACGAAAAAGCATGGGTGAGCTTATTATACAAAACAGTAGGGTAAGGAAGACTTAGCCACTGAAATAAATAAGGGGTATCTAGGGCCCTTAGAGTAGAGAATAATACTTCATTAAATGCGATAGTGAGAATAATCATAAATTAAAAGTACGGTGAGTATTCGAGTGATATATACTACGTACGAGTTGTGAGAATTAGGTATTGTGAATACCTATTTGATATATATATATATATATATAGGTCTTGTGTGTACCTACAAAATGGTTGATTGTTGTACGTGAACATACCTACGCTACCTGCTGTTACGGAGGTCCCCGCACAGTGGGCGATCTGACCTTGTCGATTCCAGGAGGTTCGGATTTGTGCCCCAGGACATAGAACTTAGGGTGGCCCACTATGTATCATGTATTAGTGGGACCGACGTGTTGTTTGGGTACGTTAGTTATGTGTGTAGCCCAAAGTCTTATAACGATGTTCGCCTCCATTGCTTGTTATTGATTTTGGGTTCGAGGAGACATACCGAACCAACAATCCTTATTTTAGTACGAGAGGTGCACGGACTGATAGCAGAGTATTCCTATTTGTTACGGTGGTCCTTCTGAGAGACATCGTAATTATATATATATATATATATATAACCATTAGACTAATTCTACTTACATGTGATCGTAGACAAATTTATAGTATGCATATAAATAAAGAATTAAGTAGTGAAACTTAATTAAATGATTAACTGACCAGAGACAGAGAATGGTACTTATAATATTATTAACATACGAGAGATATTAATTTGGATAGCGTACTGTATGGGTGGCACGGGGGACTTATAGGCATCGATAGTCTAATTAGATACTTATATCTAGTTAGCTTGGGTAGTATGGTTAGGGGGGCTAAGTAGAAACATTATGTGTGCACAATAGATGGGAGGTGAGGAAACTCAAGGGAGTGTATGTGTACATAACATGTGTAATCAATAACTAATTTTCAAATTGTGATAAATACTTGCAAAATATTTTCAAAATGTTTTGGGTTCTAATCCTTGCTATAAATCTTTTTCAAAACCTTTTAGGTGTCCAGCCACAGGGATGCCAGACTTGACGATCCATTCCAGGGGCGATTAGCTACAGCATTGTGGAGGCTTGAAGGACTTACTTAGACACATCTGTCATTCATTTTTAGTGTAGGCTTTCATTCCAGTAACTCAGTTCGGCATGTTGCCCCAATCATACGTTATTTGTTTTAGTTATTCATTTCATACTTGTAGCAAGATTTATTTTCCTATTTGTTGGATTATTGTTTAGGTTGGATTTTAGGCGATGATTTATTCGGCAAGACATTTTTAATTTATTTATTTCAATATGATGGTTGAGACTATATTAATGGTGTGAATGTTTTAATTTAGTTTCAACATATTATTATCAATTATTTAATGACAGATAAAATTTTGACACCGGCTTAATTAACTAATAGGTGTTTAGTAACTAATACATTTTTCGACAGTGATGCTGAGAATGAACCAAATGACAAACCCCTTTTAATTAATAAAGGACTGATCACCCCGTGTTTAATTAGGCGGGGTGTCACAGATGGTATCAGAGCATCGGGTTCTAGTGTCCATAGAAACTGTATGGCTTATTATATTTTTTTCGTATCGTTCTTTTGATATAGAGCACTAGAATTAGGACTGTTGATTTTATCTTTACATTATTGAGATAACGTTCTTCTGCTATTAAACTTAGTATAAACTGTGTATTTATACAATTCCATCTATTTTCAGATGCCACTGAGGAGAGAGCGAACAGCTAGGGCAGCGGCGAGGGATGAGGTGAGGGAGGCTCACCAGGAGCCACATGAGGTGCCTCAGCCACAACCACCACCAGAGATGATCTCGATGGCCCAGGTGGCAAAGATTGTGGCCAAGACCGTCAATGCAGTGATGATAGCTATGGCCGTGTATTTTTCATAGCCCCAGCCACAGCAGCCAGTGGAATTGATCATTCAAGCCCAGACAGGTCCATCTACTTGGAAAAGAGTCAGAGAGACGTTTCAAAAGGCCCACCCACCCGACTTTCATGGTAGTTCTGATATTGTGTAGGTGTGTCAGTGGAAGAAGAATATACAGTGTCATCTGCGCATGGTGGAGTGCAATGAGACATAGAACCAGATGCTAGCTACTTTCATACTTGTTGGGGTGGTACTATAGTCGTGGCAGTCAATGACCACTGTTGAGGAGAGGGTTTCGATGACGATTACAGAGTTCTGGGTGCGGTTAGACCGCAAGTACTTTTCGCCAACAGTGGAGACCGAAATGTGGAAGAAATTTAATGAGGTGTCGCGGGGTGACCGCTCCGTAGCAGATTATGGGGAGGACTTCACCCGTCTAGCTAATTTTATGCTAAACAATTTGATCAATAAGGAGTGGAGGAATGTAATGTTTATGGATGGATTATCCTGTAGGATCAGGCATCACTTGATCGAAAACTCCGCATTAGTGATGTGTACATATGTCTTAATGCCATTTTATTATACTTCCAGGACCATTGCTTCCACTTAAAGGGAAGAAAACTAAGAGGTAAGTTGAGTCAGCTGGGTAAGGCCAGTGGGGGTGATGTTAGAGGAGCATCACAACAGGCGGCTAGATAGTAAGGGCAGGATTCCTGACAAGGGGATCATGCCAAGAGGATCAGGTGAGGAAGGTATCGGCCAGAGGGCCAGGGGTACAGACAGGGTCAGCAGGTCCCTAATCAGTAACAACAGGTTCCTCAGGGATAAGGGAACCATGGAGGTATCCAATAGGGCCAGGGCCATTAGGGACAGCATCAGGGCCAGTCTCGACAGGGCCAGTAAGGCCAAAGGCAGAGACCATTTTTGGGATAGTGTTTTATTTGTGGCGAGCAGGGTCACAGGAGGAAAGATTGCACACAGATAGGGGTGTAAACGGGTCGGGTCTGGATCGGGTCTGGGTATATCCAGATCCGATCCGGGTATATTTTTAGCGGATCGGGTCTTATCCGATTACCCGACGGATCTCAGAAAATGGATCCAGACCCGGATCCGTTAAGGACCCGAAGACCCGACCCGAATACCCGACCCGAATATATATATATATATATATATAAAACTGTAAAACTATATATATATATATATATGTAAAACTGTTTTTATGTTTATATACTAACTTAGATATATAACTTAACTGTTTTTATGTTTATATACTAACTTAGATATATAACTATAAACTAACTTAGATATATATGTAAAACTGTTTTTATGTTTATATACTAACTTAGATATATAACTTATATATATATATATATATATATATAAGTAAGTTAGTTATATATATATATATTTAGTAACTATATGTAAGACTATATATATATTTAGTAACTATATGTAAGACTATATATATATAATATTATATATAAATATATATTTATTATATTATATATATACACATTTGGGTCGGGTCCTTATCGGATCGGAGTCATGTATATCCAGATCCGATCCATTAACTAATCGGGTAATCGGATAATCGGGTCTATAAAATTTGCTCAGATCCGTTAATTCAGGTCGGGTCCGGATCTGATCCGGGTCTAGACCCGGTCCATTGACAACCCTACACACAGATGGGCAGGGTGCCCAACAGGGGTATCAGGCTCCGTTACCTCCAGTACTTGCACCAGTACCAGCACCAGCCCCATAGTAGCAGTAAGGTCAGATGCACTACGGGCATCTATATAACATTCAGGACGTGCCTATGCCACTAGCCCCCCAGGCGCCACTGACAGTCAATGGTACATTTCTTGTTCATGGGCGTGAGGTTAGTACTTTTGTATATGGGCACGTCGTACTCCTTTATTTCCACTATATTTTCACGAGGAGGCGATCTTTTAGAGACAGCTGGCACACGTCTTATGTGCATAAAGTCACCGTTGGGTAGTGGATCACTTATACACTCAGTATGTAGAGGAATGGATACTATTAATGGGAGTTTGAGCTTACCAGAAATCTTCTAGTATTATACATGGAGGGATATGATGTCATCCTTGGAATGGATTTGTTTGCAGGATACAAGGCGACAGTAGATTGTTACGAGCGAGCCATAGTGTTCTCCATTCCGGGTCAGGAGATGTTCGTGGTGGCGATTACACTTCTCGAGGGAGGATCGCGCACCCAACTATATTATATTGAAGAGGAGACCTCACAGGATATAGTGATTTCGATAGACTCGATTCCAGTGGTGAGGGATTTCGATGATGTATTTCAGGAGATACCGGGGTTACCACCCAACCAAAATATCGAGTTTGTGATCGATTTAGCACCGAGTAAGAGACCTATTTCCCGGGCACCATATCATATGGCCCCTGTATAGATGCAAGAGTTGAGGGAGCAGATTCAGCAGTTATTGGGGCAGGATTTCATTCGACGGAGTACATTACCTTAGGGTGCGCGTGTGTTGTTTATGAAGAAGCGGGACGGTTCGCTTCGCTTGTATGCGGATTACAGGGAGATGAACAAGGTCACAATACGAAATTAATATCCGTTGTTGAGGATTGATGACCTGTTTGATCAGTTGAGAGGGCCTGCTTACTTCTCGAAGATTAATTTGAGATTCGATTATCACCAGCTATGTATTCGGGAGGAGGATGTTCCTAAGACCGCTTTCTTATGGAGGTACGGGTCGTACGGGTTTAGGGTGATGCCATTTGGACTCACCAATGAACCATAAGTGTTCATGGATCTCATGAACAGAGTAGTCAGGGAGTTCTTGGACCAGTTCATGATCGTATTTATAAACGACATTCTGGTTTACTCTCGTACTGAGGAGGAGAACACGGAGCATCTGTGTGGGTTCTTGCAGGCACTTCGGGATCATCAACTGTATGCCAAATTTAGGAAGTGTGGATTTTGGCTATGGGAGGTGAAGTTTCTTGGCCACATCGTATCTGACAGGGGTATCGTAGTTGATCCGAGTAAGGTATTGGCGATGACGGAGTGGGGACAACCCATGACACCGACGGAGATTCGCAGCTTCTTGGGTTTGGTCGGGTATTATTGCCACTTCATTAAGGGATTTTTGAAGATTGCGGGCCCATTGATGAACCTGACCAACAAGGGAGTACCGTTTGTGTGGAATAACCACTGTCAGCTGGCCTTCGATGAGCTGAAGGAAAAAATAAAATCAGCACTTGTACTTGCATTGCCTAAGAGTGGGGTAGAGTATCGGGTCTACACAGATGAATCCTTACAGGAACTTGGGGGTGTATTACAGTAGGAGAAGAGGGCCATAACTTATGCGTTTCAAAAGATTAAGCCCCATAAGAAGAATTACCCCACCCATAACCTTGAGTTAGCAGCGGTAGTATTTTCTCTGAGGATATGGAGGGATTATCTGCTGGGAGAGCACTTTACATTATTCATGAATCATAAGTCACTTCAGTATCTCTTCACATAGAAGGATCTGAACATAAGGTAGACAAAGTGGCTAGAATTTGTGAAGGACTACCAGTTTGATATGCAGTGTTATCCTGGTGAGGCTCATATAGTAGCAGACGCGTTGAGTCGGAGGCCCGCTGGGGAGTTGGCAGAGGCTTACAAAGCGAAGTGGAGTGAGATTCGACACAATGATGAGGCTGTCAGAGTGTGCATGCCAGTTTTAGCTATCACTCTCGAGATTATTATGCGGGTAGTGAAAGCACAGGCATAAGATCCATACTGTCAGGACAGAGTCCGACAATTACTAGCTGAGGGTATAGAGTCTTACTCGATCAGCTCCGAGGGAGGATTACGTTTTAATAGGAGACTAGTTATGCGAGAGGATGATGACTTGAGTCATGAGGTGATGATTGAGTCACAAGGATCGAGGTTTGTGGTACATACTGGTGTAGATAAGATGTACCAGGACATGAGGAGATAAGTATTGGTTGGTCGGGATGAAGCGAGACATAGCAGAGTTGTTCTCAAAGTGTGTCACATGTTAGTTAGTTAAGGTAGAACATCAGAGACCTTTAGGGATGCTATAACCATTGGATATTCTCATGTGGAGGTGGGAGAGTATCTTGATGGGCTTTATTACGGGACTGCAGACGTTATAGAGGGGTCACAACTCCATTTGGGTGATAGTGAATTGGTTGACCAAGGTGGTCCATTTCTTGTTGGTCTGCACCGACTACGAGATGAGTCAGTATACCCAGTTGTTCATCACAAAGATAATTAAGCTGCATGGGGTGTCGATTAACATTCTGTCGTATAGAGACGAGATCTACGTGTCTCACTTCTGGTAGAGCTTCCAGAAGTCTATGGGTACAGACTTGCGTTTGAGTACCGCTTATCATCCATAGGTAGACAAGCAAACTGAGAGGGTTAATCAGATGTTGAAGGACATGTTGAGGATGTGCATTACGGATTTTGGGGGAGGATGGGAGTGATATCTTCCATTGGTAGAGTTTTCTTATAACAACTCTTACCAATTTACCATTGGTATGGCACCGTTTGAGTCACTTTATGAGACATCTTATCGTTCGCCCATTTGCTGGTTAGAGGTGGGGGACAATAAGTTATTTGGACTAGAGATGATATAGGAGACGACAACCAAGATCAAGCTGATTCAGAGCCTTATTCGAATAGCTCAGGATCGGCAGAAGAGTTATACCGATGAAGATTGGAGGCACTGGAGTTAGAGGTTGAGGACCAGGTATTGATACGGTGTCTCCCATGAAGGGGATCATGAGATTTGGTAAGAAGGGTAAGATAGCGCCGAGACATGTGGGACCTTTCCCAATTATTAAGAGAGTGGGATCATTGGCATATAGATTGGGATTACCAGAGCACCTTCAGTGGACACACAATGTTAGCATCGCTAAATAAGTACAGGAGGAGCGAGAGAGCTTTTTGGCACATTCCACTCGAGGAGATTAATTTGCAGCTAGACTACTCGTATGAGGAGAGACTCGTGGATATTCTAGATCGTAGTGAGCGTAATCTGCGGTCTAAGGTGGTGCCACTAGTTAAAATTTAGTGGAGACACCACAGTGTTGATGAGTCTACGTGGGAGAGGGAGGATGACATGCGAGAGCAGTATCTAGAGTTAGTCACCACAAGTATGACCTAATTTGGGGGATGAAATTCCCTGTAAGGGGGGGAGTATGTAATACCCCATATTTATGCCTATTTGAATTTAATTAATTCGCTTTATTTTAAATTACACAAGAGAAGTAATTTAATTAAATTAAATGATAATGTTTATTAAATATTAATCGAGAGAAAGAGATAATGATTAATATTATGAACTACATTTACTAAGTGAATAGTAAATAACAAATGGAAGTTATTATGCGTAATAACGAGTGATACGTAATTAGATTTACCTCAATTGAGAGTCCCATGTAGAAAAATTGAGGTCGAGATAGTATAATTGTGTAGGGTGACTTGGATGATGATTTCGAGGTCACATATGACTCCGGAAGGGTTGAAATAGTCAAAATAGTATATTCGGGGGTGTCGAATAGGTCTCGGGGTATTTTTAGGCTAAACCGAAATCGTATAGGGGTGTTTTAGTCATTTGGGAAATGAGGATTAGGATACCTACGAATTTCTAACTCCTTTATCAGATATTAGATAGGAGGGGATAGGGTTAGAAACTTAAAATAAAAGAGGATGCCATTAGAGAAGAAAAGGAGAGAGTTCTTGGAGCTTTTGAAGAAATTCTCAGAGCTTTCATCTTATTCTTGCACCACAAACAACTTGGGAGGGAGAATTGGAGGAGGAAACAATCAAACCCAACTTGTTAATCATGAAATCAGACCCTACTGATCAAAGGCAAGTGTTTATTGCGAATTCTTTTGAGGTTATAATCCCCATGTTGTCAGGGTTTCATTATAATTTGATTAAATTGATATTCTTGGAAGAAAAGAATAATTTAAATGCATGTTTGGATAGGAATTGCATGTGGCAGGATTTGATATATGTAGAGGATAAGAAATCGGAGATTATGTGTTAATAATCACGAATTTTATTTGGGTTCATGTTCAAGATTAATGGAGAATATGAAAACCTAGGGCTTTTGAGGAATGCAGGATTCAATCCGTTCTTGAATGAAAATTGTAATGTTTTGATGTTAAAATTACGTTAGAAATTGTCCTTATACATGTGGAAAGGGTTTGTGACAATTGGTTTAGAGTTTGGTGGAGAAATATATAAGTGGTATGAATTATAATGGTGAAAAATAACACTTCGCAAGGAATAAGATGACTTGATACTTTGTGAATCGATTCGGCCCTAGACCGAATCGATTCAGCAAGGCGAATCGATTAGGTATTTGGACGAATCAATTCAGCCCTATTAGATTTTTTCCATTTTGCTTATTTAAGCCTCGAAACTTCGCATAAATAATTGGGTGACCGTTGGGGCCTCTTTAAATCATTATGAGGGATCCATGGGATTACATTAGGACCTTGATATGGTCTTGTGATAGTCTTATGGAGAGAGTTAAGGCTAGAACAAGCTCGGGCTTAAATCACATTGTAATTACTTCGATAGGATGAGAATAAACTTTACGGGAAAACGTGGGTAAGCTTATTTTACAAACCAATAGGGTAAGGAAGACTTAGCTGCTTAAATGAAATACGGGGTATCTAGGGCCCTTAGAGTAGAGAATAATGCTCCATTAAATGCAATAGTGAGAATAATCGTAAATAGAAAGTACGATGAGTATTCGAGTGATATGTACTATGTACGAGGTGTGATAATTAAGTTGTGTGAATACCTATTTGATATATATATATATATATATATATAGCTCGTGTGTGTACCTATTATATGATTGATTGTTGTACTTGAACATACCTACGTTGCCTGCTATCATAGAGGTTCTCGCACAGTGGGTGATCATACCTTACCGATTCTAGGGAGGTCTGGATTTGCACCCCAGGACATAGAACTTAGGGAACCCACTATGTTTCCTATATTAATGGGACCGGCATATTGTTTGGGTACGTTAGGTATGTGCGTAGCCCAAAGGCTTAGAACTATGTTCGCCTCCATCGCTTGTTATTGATTTTGGGTTCGAGGAGACATACTAAACCAATGGTCCTTATTTTAGTATGAGAGGTACACGGACCGATAGCAGAGTATGGCTATTTGTTACGGTGGTCCTTCTGAGAAACATCGTAATTATATATATTAGTGAGAAAAATATATATAACCATTAGAGTAATTATACTTACCTATGATAGTAGACAAATTTATAGTATGCATATAAATAATGAATTAAGTAGTGAAACTTAATTAAATGATTAACTGACTAGAGACAGAGAATGGTACTTATAATACTATTAACATACGAGATATGTTAATTCGGATAGCGTACTGTATGGGTGGTACGGGGGATTTATAAGTTTCGATAGTCCAATTAAATACTTATATCTAGTTAGGTTGGGTAGTATGGCTAGGTGGGTTCAGTAGAAACGTTAGGCATGCACAATAGATGAGAGGTGAGAAAACTCAAGGGAGTGCACGTGTACATAACATGTGTAATCAATAACTGATTTTCAAATTATGATAAAGACTTGCAAAATATTTTGGGCTCTAACACTTGCTATAAATCTTTTTCAAAAACTTTTAGGTGTCCATCCACAGGGACGCCAGACTTAATGATCCATTCCAGGGGCGATTAGCTTCAGTATTGTGGAGGCTTGTAGGACTTGCTTAGACCAACCTATCATTCATTCCTAGTGTAGGCTTTTATTCCAGTATCTCAGTTGGGCATGTTTCCCTAATGAGACGTTATTTATTTTAATTACTCATTTCAGGCTTGTAGTGATATTTATTTTCCTATTTGTTGGATTATTGTTTGGGTTGAATTTTAGCTAATGGTTTATTCGGTAAGATACTATTCATTTATTTATTTCATTATGATGGTTGAGACTATATTAATGGTGTGAATGTCTTAATTTAGTTTCAACATATTATTATCAATTATTTAATGACAGATAAAATTTTAACATCGGCTTAATTAACTAATAGGTGGTTAGTAACTAATACGATTTTCGACTGTGATGCTTAGAATGAACCAAATGAGAAACCTCTTTTAATTAGTAAATGACTAATCACCCGGTATTTAATTAGGTGGTGTGTCACAGTATCTAAGTGAATATTGGGTGTTTAAATGGAATACGAATATGAACAAGAAAACATAAGAATATAATGGCTACCTTAGAATAAAGATATAAATAGTAACAAAGGTAAAAAATGACATTTCCAATCTTGAAATGTCTTCGTCATTTCATCAGAGTGAGAATTAGAGTGGAATGTAGAACCAACTAGAAATAACCATGTGTATTTAAAGGATATAGGAATCTTTATCTATATAGAATTGCAAGCTATTATCATGGAAACCATGACACATCATTTGGTAGTAGAAAAATCTCAGCGGTATTTGGAGATAAATGTCCAATCCACGAACCCACTAAAAATGTGAGTTAGTTTGGAATGTAAATTTTACACAAGGGGTGATCTCATATTATCTAATATTTTTTTATATTTAAGATATAATGAAAAGATTTTATAATGAAGTCCAACCTTATTATGTCCCCTTTCAGCGTGGACTCTATGCTGTAATGCATACGTAATGTTTAGGTAATATATGAGCAAAATTTTCTACTATGTACATATTAAATTTGTGTGTAATCTAACATAATGTATACTATAAGGGTAATGGACTTAGTGACGGTAAAATATGTTAGTGAAGTAGAGTGAAAACAAATCTTATTATTTAAAGAATGAATTGTGAAGCTCTCATTTTTTATATTGGATTTATTTCTTAATCTATTACATCGTGTTATAATTATAATGATTGTAACAAATATTTTTCATCATTAAATGAGAAAAAATATTTCCCTTCTTGCTTTTCGAGTCGATTCTGGGCTTGAGTTATCCGATTCAGTCTAATAATAAAGATTTCCAAGTTGTTTAGTTTATCGATCCCACAACATAATATTTTGTATGAATAAATTCTTGTAGGCTATTGTCTTACCAGTAATGTTAGTGAAAAAATAATGTACTATGAATTATAAATAATTTTTATGCTACTACAAATTTGGAGGAGAAAATAGTGGCATATAGAATTCAAGGTTCACTGTAGGAATAACAAAGCTATGAGAAAATTTAGAGTCATATTCGATACTAATTGTAACTCGCCAACCCGGATTTATGGGTTACCCGTGAGTTAATCCGGTCCGAACCGAGCGTTAGGTGTGAAGTGCAATGAAACAACCTAAATAACATTGCTAATCCAATTTTAATTTAATTAGCATTTCACTTGTTAGCATGCGATTCCAGTTTCAAGATGAACTACGTGAGGGAACCATAGGAAGCACCCCGAAGTCCAAGTAAACAGATCTACTAACGTAAACATAAATAAAATAAATTTACGTGAATAACGCCCTCAAAATACGGAACCGCTCCCAACTTGCCATAACAAAGTGGGGATGTGAGCTTATGCCCAGTGGAATTTATACAAGCTGCATAGAAATGAACGAAAGAAAGGAATACACACACGTTACAATCACATGCATGCAAAAATATGTATATACCTACATACGAATACCTTTGATAAATACACATGCCAATGTATTAACCGTTTTACTTTCGAAAAATCTTACTTATCCAGATTAATTTACTTTAATCTAGTAAATAATTCATTTATTCATACTTCACATTTCTCACTTTATTTATCACACCCGATTCAACATTTATACTCAATTTATCCCAACCAATTCTTTTACCGAGATTGAACCATTTTCATTCATTTTTATACACGTTAGTATTTTCATTTAAAATCACCATTTTAACACACGCATTCACCGTGTTAGAAAATACTTATTAAATCTTTGAAAATCATTTTCACAACACATTCTTGTGCTAAATATGGGTTTTGCTTAATCACCCAATTACCCACTTTCTTTATCCTTTTTCCTTATCTTATGGACATTTGTACATTTACGCATTAACTTGTCCATTTCACATATACCGGAACATTTATTACGTTTATTCAAATTAGGTTGTATTAACACATTTTACCGCACAACCCATTTCTTGACATGTTCTATATTTTCTTTATCTTTTCTCGAAATCTTCCTATACCGCATACTTCCACGGGCTCCACACTGATGGCTATGCGCACAATATGCTCTGGCCAGTGATTTATGGTTCACCCGAGGGCTCCATGCCCTTCTTGGTTTATCCCGGTGTCATTTGAGTTCCTTTTATGTGTTTTAACATTTTACCAATGTCCACATCATTCCAATTATCCTTTTATCCGACCGAAGCCAAAAATTCGGGACTTTACCGCCGCACTTTGTGTTACACTTTGAAAATTTACCATTTCATGTCCTTTACACTTTAACCTTGATTTTTATCCCAAAATCATATTCATTTAGGATCACTTTGTATAACACCCTTTCTAATATTTTTATTTCGTAAAAATGTTCCACTTTAAGTTAAATTACCATTTTACTCCTTTGTTCCAAAATCACCATTTACTCCATTTTCACAAGTGTTAATTTCACCTGAATACACTATTAAGTTATGCATACCACTTTTCTTAAGTGTTTTAACCCTTTAATACCTTTTTACACTTGGAGTAATCTTTTACTTGATTGTAAATAGTTTTACACCTTTAATCCCTTTTTAATCCCATAAGTGTTAATATTTCAAAACATTAGTAAGTTACACTCACTAACCATTACATTTTTATCCATTAACACTTAGTTCATACTTTTGATTAACATTTCCCAAAACATACATTCATTTACCTTCTTTATCCAAGAAATCAAATTATACTTAAGACTAATTTTATAAGAAATTGCCCTTTTCTTTTCATTTAATAAGTAGTTGTTTAATTTCATGTTCATCATACCCTTTAGTCTCGATTTCACACACCTTGAAGACTGAATTTCCAATTATTCTTATTTCATATTCAAACTCAACAAAACTTCCTTTAAACATGCTCACATATATATTATCAAAATACCACAAGTTTATATGCATCGAAAGTGGACTTTAAATATTAAAATCCTATCAAGTGGATTAAACATCCATTTTCTTCTAGAATTTTATACCATTTGCAACATATATACTTTCTATTTTGCAAGAAACTTAGAAATATTTATTTTAGAAATATTTCGAAAAAATTAATATCATTCTTAAATTTTTATTCTATAAAAATGTTAATTATTTATTTTTACTAGAAATAAACAAAAATCACATTTCTTACATTTTTATTCCATAAAATGTCCATTATTTCTCTTTACTAGAAATCCATGCAAAAAATATTTCTTACATTTTTATGTCATAAAAATGTTCACTATTTCTTTTTACATCATTAGAATACATATCATTGCATAAAATGTGAATAATCATATTCTGAGATTTTTCTTTGTCTTCAAGATCCCTTTAAATTATCCTTTCGTAGCTCATTTTCATAGGAACCCTAAGATCATTACTAATCAACACAAGGATGCAGAAAAAACATCTATTCTACATATATTTTAATCTAACATATGTAAATAACATGCTGAACTTATGCAACACTAAACTTATATCAAAGTTATTTTTTCCCACCTTAATGAAGCTTTAAAGATAGTGGAGATGGTGATGAAGATAGAGGACACCACACCTCCAAAGGTGGCCTCAAGGAGGTCTCTAAAAGCCTTTCACAAACTTTGACTCCATTGTTATTCCAAGAGTGATCCAAGGACTTCTTCTTTACCCTCAAAGTGCCCTCTACAACTCCAATAATATACTCATCTTCTTCATCCTCCAAATTTGTTTAGGGTTTTAGTATTGGGGTAAAAGATGGTTTGATCACCTCTAATGGGGTTGTTAGGTGGTTTACGATGGTGGGGAAATATGGTAAAGGTCGTATGCAAAAGGGTTTTCCCCCATGGAGACAAAGCTAGAGATAAAGAGAGAGTTTAAGTCTTGCAACAAATACAATGTGTATGGCCACACACAATTCTCCATTCTCTCTTATAACCAAACTACCAGCCTTTATGGCTTGAAAGGAAAGATCCTTATTCAAAAATGTTTCCACATCTGGTGTTGAAGCCTCCAAAATTTGACAGCACAATAAATCGGAGGGTTGGTATGTTGACAACATTCCAAAACAGAAGTCGAAGCAGCAGGACTGACATCGTCCAGCTGTCATTCGAATGACTTTCTCCGTCGTTAGAATGAGATTTTCCTCATCATTCGAACGTCGTTCGAGTGACCACTTTCAGCTTTTCACGGATTTGCCCCTAAACAGTTCTCAAAGTTTTAGAAAATGCATACATATAATTTCATTAATTTACATCAATAATTCCCTAACCTATATATAATCCATAATCTAATAATTATCTTTATTTAATCCAATTTTTCACCCGTAAATTCTCATAATTATATTTAGTTCCTCTTCATAAAAATCTATATATAATTTCATTAAATCATCGGGACGTTACAAACTTCCCTCCTTGGGGAATTTCGTCCCCGAAATTTTCATTCCATAAATCCTCAAACTCATGGGGTCCATCAACTTCCATCTTAAATCCTAGAAATCCTCCAAGATAATTCATTGAGTTCCTCAGTACTAAGGTCGCCAAATGTTTAGTGTGCAACATGATCTAATGCCCATCGTTTCATCAACCGTGACACTACATAATCGGCTTTAATTCTTCACTCGCCTTATGACCAATTCCAAATCATACCTAGCATTACAAAATCTAATATCTACTGCATACCGGTTCCTTTATGGTAAAATCGCTTTCTAGTGACCAAAGCTCACCCAAAAAAACTCATGATACGATCATCCATCATATATATCACAAAATTCGATCTCTAACTTAGGACCGTACATCCTATTCCACAAACTCCCAAGTTATACTAATTGTATAACTTGCATGAACTTCCAGATAACTATACCATGTCATTCTCTCGCTCCAGGGATGAATAAATCCACCAAATCATTATTATACGCCCGATCCACACCTTCCGATGCGTCACTCTAATGAACCTAACACTACCTTAGGTGTCTCATACTTGAGTACTCACTAAAGTCTAATTTTAATCCACTCACCATAGAAAAGTAACATCACGTTATAAGTTTTCCTCGAATTACAGCACTATGTTGTATCCTCAAACCATCATCTCGCTCTTCATACCCGAGTCACTAACCACTGATCCGACCATTCAAGAGTCCACTAGTCTTGAGGGAGACTGATACTACGAAAAAACCGAATAGCTGAAAGCGTAGCCACTCGTACGCAAAATTTTGTGTAATAGCGAGAATGCCTCAAATGAGCGCACCTAGTTATTGAGATGCATTGACCAAACCCAGTCCACCGCACTCTCCCGGGCTCAACCATGTCGTATCATGACATGGAACCAATTTGATTCACCGCATTGGTGAGAATATCGATTTCTTGATTATCGAAATCAAAAGGAGCGCACTTGAGTAAGAGGGACAGGCAACCGCCCCAAGGAATTTTGCCCATAAGCAACCAATTCTGACTTATGGAAACGAACCCATATCGTATACTAGAAGTCATGCCACTCATTCTCAAAACTCTTACCTAGTACTACTTCTGACCATACGCCCTGGCCTGGGCCACTAGCCATAACGAATCAAATCTTGACTATCCATTCTTATAATGTGATCGCAATTTATGAATTAGTAGTCCTTGAGGAAGTTAATGCCCGACTTCCTTATCGGGAGTAAGGCCCTACCTTTCACACCTTTGGTGTAAATGAATCGTTCTGAATGGCGGACACCTCACGCCTAGTCTATATCGACCTTATCCAATAACTAGTGACGACTTCACTAACCTATTACACCTAGGTCATTGCCTGCTTTAACATATCGTGATCGAATCCCACATTCTGTAGACATTACTTGGCTCAATCGAAACACTCACCTAATTGTGTTATTTGGTCACCCTAGGTTATCACCAAACTCACCGTCGGTTTTCACCCATACAAATATCATGCGGAATCTTCGAGATGACCACACCCGTCGTCATTAGCACCCGAAGGGTAATTAATATCACACTAGGACACACCTTTTAACTCATACCAATTTGGAAATACAAGATAATTTATAATCCTTACATTGCTAAGGCTACTCCAGCATACGTTGTCGACACCTTGACATAACAATCGTGTCTCGATGCTACCCCACCTCAACTGCCATTTTCAAACCTCCACATGGCTTCATCATTCCTAAAAGGAGACGACTATCATCCTACCTTAAGGATTACACCACCCATCTGTGCCGATTGGAAAACCATACTGGCGTGTATACTATGCGACTATTAATCTTAGTCATCACTTAACACTCAACTCAATCATTACTAGAATATTACTGCCTCTTTCACCAGACTTATTTGGTTTCCTAGGAACACCAAGCATACTTAATATAAAATCCAAACTCGACAAGGTTTCACTTTCTATACTTTTATTATTATAGGTGCACTCTACAAAATTTCCAATACCCACTTTGATATCACTTGGTGGTCGTAAGGATACAAATCTACGAACTTATAGATTATCGTGCACCTTAATCCTCAAACACCTCAAGACATCACAATATTCAATATTCATCCTCAATTATGCCACACACAAGTTTTCCTTATGGCCACCTCAACATGCCTATGAACTATTCACACACTAGGATTTCCTCTAACCTAGACATTACCTCAGTGGCTAAACGAGTTTCCACTTAGATACTAATCTCACCTTTCTTCCAAATGGCTGTAACTATAAGTCACGTTCAAACTATAATTACTTCTAGTATGAGTCATGGCAGGATGCAGGATGTCGCCTTCAGTTTATAAACCTTAAGGTCTGCTTGACCCTATCCTCAAATGAATGTTCAAATATGGAAACTAAATTCCCTTGATATGTGAATATAACACCATGTGCAATCCACGAGTTAACACAACTATTTTAATCATGGTAGGATATGGATGTCGGGTATTGTCTATAAACGCCAAGGTCCTCACCACGGACACTGCACGAGATTCTATTCCTCAATATCATCACCAAGGTACAATCAACCTAAGTCCTCAAGCAAAGGGATAATACATTTTCACCACATAATCAATACTTGTGAATGTTATCCAACTATCTAGTCTCCATACGTGAGATGAACAACGTTTACCACTAATTCGTAGTAAGGACTACTCATTATTTCCACTATGAGGCTACTCTCATCACCACAGTCATCCCCATGATGCATCTCACACAAAATATTATGGCGTTGAGACTATTCGCCTACATAACTTCATGTGCTCAGCAAAACGATATCAATTGCAATATAACACAAGGATCGAATTTGCATAATTACATCACTGGCGTTAACTATCCATAAGTGTCATACCTAAGGGAGATATATTCCTTTCAATCACAACTCATTAGTGTCAAGCCGAGACACCCTAACCATCAACCTCTACCGTTGACTATATGCAACTCATGCCACTTGCCCACTAGGCGTCATATCATTCTATCAACATCTCAATTGATTCTATGTCACCAAATTTTAATGCAAGCATCTCACACTAACAACTACGGTGTCACCACTATAGGCTTGCATGGACACCCGTAAATTACTACTATTCTAATAAAAAATGCGATAGTGATTAACAATCATTAATCTAATCGTGTGCCACTTGGCACTAATCTAACTTGTCATGCTAACCTCTTGGACTTTACTGTCGAGGACACGAACTAAACCGTCATCAAATTGGCATGATCGACCCAAACCACATTGACGTCGAAAGATCCAATACCAACCACACCACGTCACACTAGAAAGGAACCTTGAACTTAGAGCTTTGATACCATTTTTTATGCCCCGACCCGGATTTATGGGTTACCCATGAGTCAATATGGTTTGAACCGAGCGTTAAGTGTGAAGTGTAATGAAACAACCTAAATAGCGTTGCTAATCCAGTTTTAATTTAATTAGCATTTCACTTGTTAGCATGATAGTCCATTTTAAGATGAACTACATGAGGGGCCCATGGGAAGCACCCTTAAGTCCAAGTAAATAGAGCTACTAACGTAAACATAAATAAAATATACTTACCTATATAACGCCCTAAAAATACGGAATCGCTACCAACTTGTCGTAACAAAGTGGAGATGTGAGCTTATATTAAATGGGATTTATACAAGCAGTTTAGAAATATATGGCAGAAATAAAATACTCACACGCTACAATCACATGCATGCGAAAATATGTATACACCTATATACGTATACCTTTGATAAATACTAATCGTTTTACTTTAAAAAAACTCTTACTTATCTAGATTAATTTGCTTTAATCTATTAAAGACTTCCTTTAGTCATACTTAACATTTCTCACTTTATTTAACACACTCGGTCCAACACTTGAAACCATTACACTCGAATTATCCAAACCCATTCCTTTACCGGGATTTAACCCTTTCATTCATTTCTATACACGTTAGTATTTCATTGAAAATCACCATTTCAACACGCGCATTCACCGTGTTAGAAAATACTTATTTAATCTTTGAAAATCTTTTTTACAACATATTGTTATGCTAAATATGGGTTTAACTGTTTAGGTTGCTTAATCACCCAATTACCCACTTTCTTTATCCTTTTTTCTTATCTTATGGACATTAGTAGATTTATGCATTAACTTGTCCATTTCACATATACCGAAACATTTATTAGGTTCATTCAAATTAGGTTGTATTAACACATTTTAGCACACAACCCATTTCTTGACATGTTCCATATTTCCCTTATCTTTTCTTTTAATCTTCCTATACCGCATACTTCCACGGGATCCACACCGCTGGCAATGCGTACAATATGCTCTGGCCAGTGATTTAGGGTTCACCCGAGGGCTCCAGGCCCTTCTTTCCTTATCCCAGTGTCATCCGAGTTTCTTTTATGTATTTTAACATTATACGAATGTCCACATTATTCCACTTATCCTTTTATATGACTGAAGTAAAAAATCTGAGAATTTATCGCCCCACTTTGTGTTACACTTTGAATATTTACCATTTCATGTCCTTTACACTTTAACCTTGATTTTTATCCCAAAATCATATTCATTTAGTACCACTTTGTGTAACACCCTTTTCAACATTTATATTTCATAAAAATGTTCCACTTTAATTAAAACAACCATTTTACTCCTTTGTTCCAAAACCACCATTTACTCCATTTTCACAAGTGTTAATTTCACCCGAAAATACTATTAAGTTATTCACACCAACTTCTTAAGTGTTTTAACCCTTTAACACCTTTTTACACTTGAACTAATCTTTTACTTAATTGGAAATACTTTTACACCTTTAATCCCTTTTTAATCTCATAAGTGTTAATATTTCAAAACATTAGTAAGTTACACTCACTAGCCATTACCCGTTTATCCGTTAACACTTAATTAATACTTTTGATTAACATTTTCTCAAAACATACATTCCTTTACTTTCTTTATCCAATAAATCAAATTATACTTAAGACTACTTTTATACTAAATTACCCCTTTCTTTTTATTTAACCGATACTCTTTTAGGTTCATTTTAATCATACCCTTTAGTCTCGATTTCACACACCTTGAAAACTAAATTTCCAATTATTCTTATTTCATATTCAAACTCAACAAAACTTCCTTTAAACTTGCTCATATGTTTATTATTAAAATACCACAAGTTTATTTGCATAAAAAGTAGACTTTAAATATTAAAAACCTATTAAGTGGATTCAAACAATTTACTTTCCATTTTTTAAACTTATAAATATTTATTTCATAAATATTTCTACAAAATTAACATCATTCTTACATTTTTATTCCATACAAATGTTCATTATTTCTTTTTACTAGAAATAAATAAAAATAACCTTTCTTACATTTTTATTTCATAAAAATGTCCATTATTTTTCTATACTTAAAATACATGAAAATACTATTTTCTTACATTTTTATATCATAAAAATGTCCATTATTTCTTTTTACATCACTAGAACACATATTGTTGCATAAAATGTGAATAATCATATTCTGCTATTTTTCTATGTCTTCAAAACCCATTTAAATCATCCTTTTGTAGCTCATTTTCATAGGAACCCAAAGATGATTACTAATCAACACAAGGATGTAGACAAACATTTATTCTACATATATTTTAATCTAATATATGTAAATAACATGCTGAACTTATGCAACACTAAAACTTATATCAAAGTTAGTTTTCCCACTTTATTGAAGCTTTAAACATTGTGAAGATGGTGATGAAGATGGAGACCCCCACCTCTAAAGGTGGCCTCAAGGCGGTCTCTAAAAGCCTTTCGCAAACTTTGACTCCATTGTTATTCCAAGAGTTCTCCAATGACTTCTTCTTTACCCTCAAAGTGCCCTCTACAACTCCAATAGTATACTCGTCTTCTTCATCCTCCAAAATTTTCTAGGGTTTCAGTATTGTGATTAAGGATGGTTTGAGCTCCTCTAATGGGGCTGGTATGTGGTATACGATGGTGGGGAAATGTGGTAAAGGTCGGATGCAGAAGGGTTTTCCCCCATGGAGCCAAAGCTAGAGAGAAAGAGAGAGTTTAAGTCATGCAACAAATATAGTGTGCATGACCATGCACAGTTCTCCCTTATCTCTTATAACCAAACTACCATCCTTTATGGCCTAAAGGGAAAGATCCTTATTCCAAAAAAGGTTCCACATCTAGTGTTGAAGCCTCCACACTTCGACAGCACAACAAATCGAAGGGTTAATATGTTGACATCACTCCAAAACAGAATCTGAAGCAGCAGGACTAACATCGTCCGGCCGTCGTTTGAACGATTTTCTCCATCATTAGAATGAGATTTTCCTCATTGTTCGAATGATTACTTTCAATTTTTCACGAATTTGCCCCTAAATAGTTCTCAAAGTCTTAGAAAAAGCATACATATAATTTCATTAATTTACAACCAATAATTCCCTAACCCATATATAATCCATAATCCAATAATTCTCTTTATTTGTTCCAATTTGTCACCCATAGATTCTCATAATTATAATTAGTTTCTCTTCATATAAAATCTATATATAATTGAATTAAATCACCGAGACGGGATATTACCCTACTGAACAACCCTCTTCCATACACATACATCTTTGTAATTTTGTATACAATATGTTGTACATTTAAAAAAAATATGTTTTGGTTTCATTTTAGGAGTTGACAAATTAAAGAAACAAACTTATATAATTATTATGAAATTTATTGTCCGATCAAGAGGTAAGTGTTCGAAAAATAAAATAAAATTATCATAGTATAAATGAAATCAATGCATACAATTTTGATAACATTAAATCATTCATGGTGTATGCACACATTTATGTACATTAATATATATGATATGTTTATTGCGTTTTGTTCTCTTCCCCACAATTCATACTCAAATTTATGCCTATTCAAAGGGGTTTTTCTATATAATTTACATATGACATTTGAATGAATGTTTAAAATCTTTGCTCTTGTATTTTTGGAATTCATATTGATCACTGTAATTGAAAAAATGCTAATAGAACCTACTACGTAATCACTTTATGTAACAATAAGGAAAAGATGTCGAATATAAAAAATATTTTAGCTAATGTATTTTTGAAAGGGTTGAATTTAAAAAAAACTACAATATATGAACCAAATGTTTTTTTTATAAGTGAAGCAGTATATAGATAAAACCTTCGTGAGGGGGCTGAATTCCGTATACACGATGTATACAAATGGATTAATGTGAACCAAATCATCTTACCCAACTAACCATATGTGTCAAACCAAATGTGACACCCCTCCTAATTAATTACCGGATGATCAGTCCTTAATTAATTAATTAATTTCAGAATATCAAGTTGGTTCAAATAATGCATCACTGCCAAAAACTCAAATTTTAATTTAATAAAAACTAACCACCTAATATTTAAAAAGGTTGGTGTCAAAATTTTATCTTATTATTAACCATCATCAATAAAGGGAAAAATTTAATTATCACCATACATCACAATAGTAATAAGGAAAGAACTAAATGAATTAAATAAAGAACTCGAGTAAACACATCCAGTCAAAATCCCATACAATAATGCAATAACATGAAATCAAAGTCTAATGATAAATTAAAATAACTCTAAATCTCTGAATGTAAGATTGGAGGGACTACATATCCAACTGAACTAAATGACAGATATATAAGGAGAAATAGACCCAGAAGTGTCTACTAGCAATATCCTGTAACTTTCAAATCAGCTACAGCTCGGCAAATGAATGAAATCTCCTAAGTCTGTTACCCCCGTGGCTGAGCACCTAAAATAATAAAACAAGAAAATATATTTGCAGAAAAACGGGTCAGATCTCGAGTAGAAAATAATTTAAATATAGCAAGTGCTTAAATTGATTAATTAGCACAATATTATTCATTTTAACTTAGCGTACTCAATTGGGATGCTCACCTCTCATCTATTGTGCACATCTAGAGAGTATAGCTATCCATACTAGTCATGATACTCTACCTAGCCCAATAAGTATATACTTTAATAAAGTAGAAAATATACAACACAGAATAGGAACTCAGTACATATAGAAAAATCTCACTATGTATACATACTAACATATATATCAATACTGCACCCATGGTTAAGAAATCCCTTGTGCTAGGCATACTCATCTATCTAGTCCCATTGCAAACGGTCACGCATGAAGGACAATAGGTTCAAACTCTCAGGAGCCAATAAAACATATACAAATATTGAAGGTGAACATAGTTCCAAGCCGATGCGCTACGCACCCATACGACCGTCATCACTATCATTCTCATAGATATCCCATACCTAGGTTCCATGATCTAGTGGTACGACTCAAAATCCTTCGAAGGCAAACAAGATATGGTCATCCATAATGCGTTAACCTCCGTTCGATAGCCAGTATCTAGGTATGTCATACACATAATGTTCTAACTAATAAGCATGCACCCAACTTATACAACCTAATAGGGATCACGTAACCCTATTACTATAATCCATAAGTAATATTAATCCCATTACTCTCCAAGATATCCATATCCTTCTAGGTTTCTATATAAGATCAATACCTCGAGTATTATTACACCTTTAATTCCCAAAAACTTTGTATTTTAAGTCACCCATTACTCACATAGGTTAATACATTCGCTTGGATAAACCTAGGATGATTTTTAACTTGATCGAACCCTAAAAACCCATCCTGGAATTTCGTTAGAAGTTCCAGGATTCTTGTTCGAACGAAGAACTTAGTGACTCGTTAGAAGGGTCGTTAGAAATCTCGTTAGAAGGCTCGTTCGAACGACCTGGGCACGTCTTCGAACAAGATATCCAAACTGGCCCTGTTCTTCCCCAAACTCATTTTTCTCCAATTTTCATTCTTAAATATCATTCCAAACTCCACCCAATCCTAATGTAATTGTTTTTAAACTCTTCTAAATTACCATAGGACACTCCCTAACATAATTTAGAGGTTAAATCCTTATGAAATCAAGGGAATCCAACAATTTACTCAATTTCTTATAAATCTCTTTGATATGAACCCAACAATTTATAATCCTTCAAAACCCCAAATTAATTTCGTGATTTCAACATTTAATAACTAACATTAACAGTTCTAAGAAGGGAATTCCTTTTACATGCCAACCTATCTCCAATTCATGGGATTTCTTTACATATCATTCCAATTAAACCCTAGTTTTCATTACAACAATCTCATATCATTTAATCTAAATCAACAGGAATAATATATGCTAAAAGAGGAGCAAGATAAACACTTTCCTCGGAATAAACATCTGATTCTTGGAATAAAAATTTTATAGGAATTATTGTAATACCCCGTATTTTTGAGGATTTAAATAATTATGTGATTTATTATTATAGTTGGATTAATTAAATTAAAATGTGAGAATTATTTATTAATCCGGATTAAAATTGAATATTTACTAGCTTGACGAGAAGTTAGTAATTATTAATATTACTATGAGAATAACTAATATGGAATGACAATTTTATATAACTTGTTGTGAGAGAGAAATACGACAGTTTGGTATATTAAGTTGAGACACGCGTGTGAGCCGTGTCAGGACTAAATAAGTGGAATAAAAAAGGTAAATTATTTTAACAAACTCGTATGATCATTTCGAGTGCATCATTGAGCCCGTAGGGGTCGAGATGGTCAGAAAAATCTACCTGGGTATTCTATTTGGACTCCGGGATATTTTTAGGCCAAGCCGGCACCCGGTAGGGGTAGTTTTATAATTTGGATTTTTGGAGGAATTAAATGGACGAAAATTGGAGAAATATTATATCATCTAATTGGGGATAATTAGGGTTAGTATACACCAAAATCAAGAGAGAGCCACAATGGGTGAGGGAGAGCAAATTCCAAAGGAGGATAGTCAATTTACACTAACTTACACAACCACCACCACCATCGTGTAGATTGGAACGCGAGGAGCGCATCCATACCAACAACACCAACGGATCAGACCTTCAAAATCGAGGCAAGTGTTTATTGCTTGCTTTCTTTAGCGATAATTGTGTTCATGTTAATCTAGGTTAATAAACCTTTGTTTTGAAAGTTAATTTGGGTGAAATTGGAGAACTATATCATAAACTAGGGCTGATTTGTTGAGAATTTAAATCCCACATGTAGATAAGATGATGCCTACGAAATTATGATGATTTCTATGAACAAATCTAGGTTTAATTTAGAAGTTATGCATATCAAATGAAGAACTAGGGTTCTTGATAATAAATTGGGGATTTAGAATTATATGGATGATTGGTGATGATTTAATGATGTTAGGTTATAGGAAATCACACACACACACACACACACACACACACATATATATATATATATATATATATATATATATATATATATATATATATATATATATATATATATATATATATATATATGTTAGAATAATGTTTGGTATTGATTGTTAGAAGTTTGGGCTTGATCTTTAGAGGTTTTAGGAGTAAATATGGTAGGAAAATGCTAAATCTTGAGGTAGGGGACGAAACAGCCCAGGTCGCGAGATGTCACATGAAGTGGTGTGAAGTGGGTCGTTCGAGCGAGATCAGTCTGTCGAGCAAAGTTGTTCGTGCGAGATAGAGATGTCGCGCGAAGCAGGATCGAGCGACATGTGTATGTCGTTCGAGTGAGATCCTCTTCTGGTTAGAGCGAGATTTCTAATTTTCAGAGAATTTTCTATTTTTCCCCTATTTGGTAAATAGTCAATTTGAGTGAGGAAAAATTAGTGTTCGATGAACCCAAAATAGTGCAGAATTATTGGGAGTTGTTTAGGTGTAATGATTTCAATATTTGGGACAGTGAGTTTACCTTGAAGATTATGAGAGAGAGATAATCATAATTGTAAATGCATCGAGAGTATTACGTGATAAATACTTATGATATTAGTTCTGAAGATATGGAAATTATAAGAATAAAAATTAGTGGTTACTTGTGGGACTTCTTATGCTTATGTATTAAGGATTTTCGGGTGACATATTATCCTTATATATATATTACGAGAGAGGGAATATCGTAATTTAAAAATACGTTGATAGTATTTAGTGATAAAAATACTATGTATGAAATATGACAATTGGTTGTGTGTATACCGTTTGATTGATGGGTTGTGTGTATACCTATATTTGATATTATGTGTATGATATACCTAGCTGCTTGCTATCGCCGGGGTTATGTTGAAACGATCTTATCCTGAGTGACCTTCGAGGGGATATTTCACTTGTATCTTAGAACATAGGACCGTGAAGACTTATTTGTGAGTTGATGAGTCAGCTGACTATGGGAGCGTAGGTATGTGCGTGACCCATAGGTATGTGAACCATGTTTGCCGTCAATATGTGTGATTTGTTTATATGGTTTGTAGGAGATTTTCGAATCGATAGTCCTTATTTGAGTACGAGATGTACTGGGACATGATAGCAGAGTATGCAATGCACTACAGGTGTATCTTTGGGGTGTTGTGTTAGTATATATATATATATATATATATATATATATATATATAATAGTGGTGGATATATATGTATAATTGTGTTATACTTACAATGTGATATTTTTAGGCTATTAAGATTATGTTAATACATATATAGATATAATAGTGATGGATATATATATGTATGCTTATGGCATATCTACAATGAGATAATTGCAGACTATTAAGATAGTGAAATCTTCAATAACGTAAATAGTAAATACTTATCTCTAGTGTGATAACACTTATTTAAAATGATAAATGTTGAGACCAAATACAGAATACTACTACGAGGGGTAACTAGAAGGATAATCATGTTTCCTAGTTAGGAGTGTGTTAGATGGATAGGTTGGATTAGATGTACATTAAGTGTACACACTAATCGAGAGGTGAGAATCTCATGTGAAAGTTCGAACTAACATCCATATAATACTTGCTTTAATGCAGTTTTAAATACTTGCTAATAAATCTTTTTAAAACATCGGGCTCTTACCCGTCTCTTACATTTCTTCTCTCTTTTGCTATATATATATATATATATATGTATTAGCAGGTGCCCAGCAACAGGGACACCGGTTCTCGATACTTGGATGGTTGGTCGAGCTGCAACTATTGTGGAAGTTACGGGTCATTGAGATTATACGTTTCTCTTATTTCATTCAGTTCCTAGTTCAGATATTTCAGTTCGGGCATGTGTCGCCCATTCTCATTAGCGGGGTTGTACTCAGTTCCTTTGTAGTTATTTTCAGTTGGATTGAGTCTTCATTATGGTTTGGTTTGTGACTTTGAACTGGAAGGTTTTATCCAGTCTTAATTATTCCGTATTTGATTCAGTCAACATTCCTTTCTTATGTATGGTTTATAATTCAATGTTCAGAAATTAATTGAATTAATTGGTTTCAAACTAAATTGGAAAAATGTTTTGACACTAGCTTAATTAAATGTTAGGTAATTAATTGGATTTAAGTTTTTGATAGTGATGCTAAGAATGAACCAATCGAACATTCTGTTATAAATTTTATGAAGGACTGATCACCCAATATTTAATTGGGTGGGGTGTCACAGGTGGTATCAGAGCATCAGGTTCTAGAGACTTTTAGGATCTGTACGGCTTATTACGTTTCAGCTTAGCGTTCTTTGATGTATAGCCTTATTCTAGGATTGTTATATTTCACTGCGTATGCGATTCATGCTCTCATGAGATTTATTTTAGTGAATCCAATTCAGATGCGAAAGTGATTGGACTTTGTACTCCAAACAATATGGGACGACCAGCGAAGGCCGTTAGCGGGACTGCAGGAGGAGGAAAACAATTGAAAGTTATGAAGCATTAGGGAATGGTGATCGCAATAAAAGTCACCAACAGTGATATCTAAGTGTGATGGGGAAATGGAGGGAGCTAATCTAAAGAAAATAATGTAAAGTAGAGTGCAGTGTCACTCAAAATTTGAAATTCATAAGAAAATTTACTAGCTCAGAGAAACAAAAAAGAGTAAGAATAGTCAATCAAACTGAGATATTGGGTACGGGTTGACCGTTTAAAATTTTCCATCCACTGGTCTAATAGAGATACGGAAGAGATGTTGAACTTATCACCAGTAGGTCGGGTAGAGATTGACCGTAAATGATGAGTTAACTTGGTAAGCGAACTTCGTAACCGAAGTAGGGGTCACGGAAGATAAAAGGGTTCGTAAGTTGAAAATGGACTCATAGGTAGAATACCCTAGCGTGAATGGGAGGTGCGACTAAGGTGACTAGTGTCAATGTCATCAAAGTATATGTTTACTTGAATATGTCAACGCCCTTGAAGAAAGGGATCCAGTGGAGTTGTGATACCTAGCCGGAGGGCAAGGTTAAATTCAATAGTGTTAGTAGAACATCACCAGAAGGTATACCCAGTGGAAGGGAACCTATTTAAATGATATGATTAAATCTTACCGTAATGGTGATGGATTCAGTCAAGACCAGTGAGTCGACCATGTGTTCCATATGCCCTGTAGAGCATAAGGAACAACGAAAATAACAACTGGGAGCTAAGACTGTCAGGTCCGAGAGAAGAAATCCCAATAAGTCCGGGAGGACCAGTGAAATGGAAATTTCCCTGCATGTAGAGATAAGGGTTACCAGTATTGAATGTGTCCATGTGAGAAGTGAAATTGATAATATCGGGAATAATAAACCGTGCCTGTAAGGCATACCAGTTAGAGAAGTAAAATATCCAGTGTAGGAATCGGGCCAAGAGAATTGGACCCAGGAACTAATAACCCGAGAGTAGTAGGTCTAGGAAGGACCAGTGTAGTCCTCAATAACTGTATCATACCGTATTTCGGGGCCAACGGGGCCCAGGAAATAAAGGGAAGTCCAGTAAAAAAAATATTTGAGGCCTAGAGATATGGGGCCAATGTATCAATGTCGGGCGGGTAAGCCGTAAAATAGAATAATGTACCCACAATGAGGAAAGGAAAAACAAATGAGTGGAATTCGAAAGGTATAATGATTGTAGATAATTATTGGTCGTGAAAAGTGCATGCGGGGACCCTACGATCAGGCTAGACTGATGAAGCCTTGTTTCATCCTTGTGAATAAATGATGAGTTCAAGTGACATGGGTGTGTCACATCATATGTGAATAGTCAACACTAAGTATTCGAGTGTGCATACGGTTTAGTGGGTACCCTGTAGATACAAGCCTTATTATATAGGTGACTACCATTTGGGTAGCGAGACTTTTGTACCATCTGTGGGGAGGAGCAAGTCTGGTCACTAAGAGAAATTTGTATATGGTATTATGTAACGATTCGTGCTCCTTTGAGCTTTATGATAGTAGAGAGCATTATTATATTGTTTGGTTACTAGTTATTGAGGGTTTGAACGGTAGTAAATTGTGTGATAAGACTATCATACTAAAAATTTCAAATTTTAAAAATATGGTTTCAACGAGGCATCTCCTGAAAGACGGCCGATCCTGCATATGCGTTGTATTGTATTATAGACTTTGGTGAGTATGTTGTCTTACTATGTTGATCCCGGTGAGCAGGGATGTTTTACTAATGTGATTTATGGTATATTGACTTATTATAGAGAGGAAAGGTATAGCTCCTAAATCATATAGCGTTAATAACTTGTGATAGTGAGAGCGCCACATTATATGTCATCTTTAGTGACATGAGAGTGGACGAGTAGACTTTTTATGTTCGTAGATGGGAAATAAGGGATATATGTTATGGATTAAGAACTTAACAGATCTCGACGACCAACAGTGTTAGGTAGTGGTGTATCGTGGGGGTTCCTTGTTTGACTTTTACTTTACGAGACATCCCACGCAAACTTAGCAAACGTTGGAAGTTGGGAGAAGTTTACCTTTAGTACATGGATTTAGTATCGTAATGATTACCCATATACGTAGTTATAACTGTAAGATAATGGTTATATTACAAACTAAGGCTGATAAAGCCGTATAAGATTAATATGTGATAATGTCACCAATCGTTGACACCACGAGCAGGCCGGTGGGACAACCTAAGATATTATTAGGTGGAAAAGGTACGGTGGCTGAGTAGAACCTTACCATATAGTCATGAAAGTATTAGGGCATAATTTGATATTTATATAACAGGTCTAGTACGGTGGTGCTGCAATGCACAAATCATAGGGTGTATGGGCGTCCTAGATATTTGGGTAATATATTTTTCTACCTTAAGTGAAAGATTATGACACAATGCGTATTTTGGAGGTAACGGAATGTAGACGTTTTGACTTTAGGACTTAGTTGTTTGATGGTTTAGGTTAGTTAGTACCGTTAATTCCTAAATTTTCCACGAGGATGGTATAGGAAGAATTTGATAAAGTTTAACTCGAGAAAGGTTGAAACTTACTTGATAGGATATGGAGAGAACATGTTTCACGAGAATTTGAAGCTTAAAGAGAAGGGAAAGGACTTGCGACATGCAGTGATGACACTGTCGCCTGAGCCATAGATGTGGATGTGGTTGTAAGATAGGTAAAATGTGTAATGATATAAAGACGTAGTAGTGATGGCATAAGCAAAATAAGACATTGCTGAGCTCCAATTGGAAGTGAACCATCAGGAAATAATAGAGTTCCTTCAGCATTAGGAATTCCTTGGTAGTAATGGAAGAGTGAATCCCTGGACCATTACAGAGTTAATTACTTCTCAACGGGATCACGACCCTATGTGGGTGAAAGTGGGACGTGTAATTAAAATAGCTCACGTTATGCCAAGTTAGGACCAATCATAATGTGTAACAGTAAACCCCAACCATTATTCCTGGGATAGTAAGGTTATATGGGGTACAAATAAAGTTTTTGTCCAAAAGAGTCAAGAGAGTTATGACTCAATTATTGGGAAGAGTTTCTGGGGGGGGCCATGAATATCGAGATGCGAACGTATTCGGCCTAACGCACTCGCAGACGGACGGGCAGACTAAGAGTCATAGTTGGACATTGCGAGGTATGTTGTATTTGGTTTAGTGTAATATCTTCCATTGGTGGAGTTAGTGTAAGACGACTCCCCTCAGCTCCTTATCGATAGGATTCCATTCGAGGCATTATATATATTAATCCTTGTCATCCTTGTGCTTATTGGATAGAGGGGAGGACAATAATCTACTAGGTCCAGAGGAATTTTAGGGCCCGTTAACCAAGATAGAAATGATTGGGAGTGGCATTATTGCATGATGGAATGAAGAAATCGGTACCGAGTGATGCGGGATCTTTTCCTATTATTGTTAAGTTTGAGCCAGTAGCGTACAGGCTTGGGTTCCATAGTCCCATGCGGAGGCAATATGGATAAAGTGTGTTAACATTTATAGTATATATTGTGGGTAAAGTATATACCGTACAAGTAAGAAAAAACTACTAATGAAACATAGTAGTAAGACAAATTCGTATATATCTAAATACTAATTAATCTGCTAGTGCGAGTAGAAAGAGGGTAGATAGTAATTATCTAAAATTTAAGTAGTGAAACTTAAATGGTAAGGCTTGAAGAGTAAATTATAACATCAGGGAGGTGTTCATTATTAAGGGTATTTGGTGATGTACTGTATGGGCGGTACTGCGTAGATTACATGAGATGAGAGGTAAATACCCAGAGTTGTCCTTACCAGAAATGCCTTGTTTTCTAAACTTCGAGATGAAATTCCGTTATTAGGGAGGGAGTATGTAACACCTCGTATTTTTGAGGATTTAAATAAATATGTGATTTATTATTATTGTTAGATTAATTAAATTAAAATGTGAGAATTAATTATTAATCCGGATTAAAATTGAATATTTACTAGCCTGACGAGAAGTTAGTAATTATTAATATTAATGTGAGAATAAGTAATATGGAATGACAATTTTATATAACTTGTTATGAGAGAAATACGACAGTTTGGTATATTAAGTCGGGACATGCGTGTGAGTCGTGTCAGGACTAAATAAGTGGAATAAAAAAGGTAAATTATTTTAAGTAACTCGTATGATCATTTCGAGTGCGTCGTTGAGTCCGGAGGGGTCGAGATAGTCAGAAAACCTTACCCATATATTCTATTTGGACTCCGGGATATTTTTAGGCCAAGTCGGCACCCAGTAGGGGTAGTTTTGTAATTTGGATTTTTGGAGGAATTAAATTGACGAAAATTGGAGAAATATTATATCAGCTAATTGGGGAAAATTAGGGTTAGGATACACCAAAATCAAGAGAGAGCCACAGTGGGTGAGGGAGAGAAAATTCCAAAGGATGTGAGTCAATTTACACCACCTTGCACAACCACCACCACCATCGTGTAGATCGGAACGCGAGGAGCGCATCCATACCAAAAACACCAACGGATCAGACCTTCGAAATCGAGGCAAGTGTTTATTGCTTGATTTCTTTAGCGATAATTATGTTCATGTTTGTCTAGGTTAATAAACCTTTGTTATGAAAGTTAATTTGGGTGAAATTGGAGAACTATATCATAAACTAGGGATGATTTGATGAGAATTTGAATCCCATATGTCAATAAGATGATGCCTACGAAATTATGATGATTTCTATGAACAAATCTAGGTTTAATTTAGAAGTTATGCATATCAAACTAAGAACTAGGGCTCTTGATAATAAATTGGGGATTTTGAATTATACGGATGATTGGTGATGATTTAATGATGTTAGGTTATGAGAAATCACATATATATATGTTAGAATAATGTTTGGTATTGATTGTTAGAAGTTTGGGCTTGATCCTTAGAGGTTTTAGGAGTAAATATGGTGGGAAAAAGCTGAATCTGGAGGTAGGGGACGAAACAGCCCAAGTCGCGAGATGTCGCGCAAAGTCACGCGAAGTGGGTCATTCGAGCGAGATCAGTAAGTCATGCGAAGCTAGATCGAGCGACACGTGTATGTCGTTCGAGCGAGATCCTCTTCTCGCTAGAGAGAAATTTCTAATTTTTAGAGAATTTCCTATTTTGCCCCTATTTGGTAAATAGTCAATTTGAGAGAGGAAAAATTAGTGTTCGATGAACCCAAAATAGTGCAGAATTATTGGAGGTGTAATGATTTAAATATTTGGGACGGTGAGTTTACATTGAAGATTACGAGAGAGAGATAATCAAAATTATAAATGCGTCGAGAGTATTACGTGATAAATACTTCGATATTAGTTCTGAAGATATGGAACTTATAAGAATAAAAATTAGTGGTTACTTGTAAGACTTCTTATGATTATATATTAAGGATTTTTGGGTGACATATTATCCTTATATATATATTACGAGAGAGGGAATATCGTAATTTAAAAATACATTGATAGTATTTAGTGATAAAAATACTATGTATGAAATATGACAATTGGTTGTGTGTATACCATTTTTTTGATGGGGTGTGTGTTCACCTATATTTGATATTATGTGTTTGACATACCTAGCTGCTTGATATCGCGGGGGCTGGGTAAAAACGATCTTATCCTGTGTGACCTTCGGGGGGATATTTGACTTGTATCTCAGAACATACGGACTTATCTGTGAGTTGATGAGTCAGTTGACTATGGTAGCGTAGGTATGTACGTGACCCATAGGTATGTGAACCATGTTCGCCGCCAATATGTGTGATTTGTTTATATGGTTCGTGGGAGATTTCCGAACCGATAGTCCTTATTTGAGTACGAGATGTACCGGGACATGACAGCAGAGTATGCAATGCACTACAGGTGTATCTTTGGGGTGTTGTGTTAGTATATATATATATATATATATATATAATAGTGGTGGATATATATGTATACTTGTGTTATACTTACAATGTGATGCTTATGGTATATCTACAATGAGATAATTGCAGACTATTAAGATAGTGAAATCTTAAATAACGTAAATAGTAAATACTTAACTTTAGTGTGATAACACTTATTTAAAATGTTAAATGTTGAGACCAAATACGAAATACTACTACGAGGGGTAACTAGAAGGATAATCTTATTAGGCTTTTATGAGAATTTAGGGACGTGACAAACCTTTATATAATTAACTGTCGAAACGAGGCGCATTTGTAATAACTCGTCGACCCATGTAACCATTTTATACAAATTAACACTGGTGAGGGATATTCTACGCAACCTATAGTTTTACTCGCTTTGTTAATCTAGATTGATTTTCCCTCCCTAGTTAATCATTTTCCTTTTTTCATCTTTTTCCTTTTTTGTTTGTAAACCACCTTTTACACTTTAAATTCGGAGCACTAAATCATATAAATTCTAGCATCTCGTCCCTGTGGATTTTCGATACCCGAGTTACCGCTGTGCTTGCCTCGCAAGTGTAGTCATATTTTAGGTTTGTTTGTGTTGATTAGGCGAAACGAAAACAACGACTGTGCACTTACGCGCGCGGACCTTTCGCACTCGATCAAAATGGCGCTGTTGCTGGGGAGGAGTTTTTTTAGACTTTATTTGATTTAGTATTTCATAGTATTTTCTTTCTATTTGTATTATTTTCTAATCTTTTTGCAGGACTTCCATATTTGAGCACTTAGAAACGCTCGAATTTTTCCCGCGCGCACCTACTTTGTGGAATTCACCATTTCAAGCCATTTTTGGGGGTAAGCATGTCTTATTCCAATTCTTTCGGTAATCCTTGTTATAATTCTCAAAATTCTCGCAAGCTTATGACTTTCGAAGAATACTTAGAATCCCAAAGTATAACAAATTTAAATATGACTTTGGGCGAGTATAACGAAAGTCAAAACTTGGGTTATTGGAATTTTGATGATGATGATAATGATTTTGGGCTTTTACCTCCTTATAATAGGAGTTTTGAAACGAATTGCAATAGTTTTCAAAATTCCTATTATAATGAGTTTTCATTTAAGTCCGATGGTAATTTTTAAATTTCCCATTTTCATGCATTCGCACCTCGACCCATGCTGTTTGTTGAGGGCTTGTGTATGTATGAGAATGAGAAAATTGAAAATTGTTATCGGGAAGAAAATCGTTCGTGGGAACATGAGTTAGATTTATTATTTGAGTCCGAAGACGATTTTGCCTCTGAGACTTTTGAAGTCGAGGAATGCTTTGAACCAAATGAGGTACTTTTACCTACTTTGGAACAAACCATTCTAGACTTTGCCCATTACATAATAGATATTGAAAGTCAGGATGAAAATAAAGTAATATCTATTTGCAATGAAATGATTTCTTCTTTGGCTCCCAAAGAAGAACATTTCATAGAAAATGATATTATTTCCTTCGAAACTCAATCTTCATGCGATGATGGTTCATCTCATGAGTTTGAATTTATTTCAACCCCATTTTCATTCTCTATTATCACACCGTCGCAAGTACCCAGTGATTCGGTTTCAAACTTTACTTTTTTAAACCTTTTCGTCGATGATGAGTAGTTGCTCGAGTCGCCCTCCATAATCGCATCTTTGCCTTTGTGTGCGTTGCCTCCCATTCCAATTTCAAAATCATTGGGAGGATATTCGGCTTTTCTCAGTCCCCACTTGTTTTTGTCACCCGTTCAATCCAAATCCCCCATCGTCCCTCCAAAACTTTTAATTGACGATTGTTCCTTTCTTCCGCCTTACACATGCCTTCCGTTGTTCAAACGAAATTCATATTTTTCGGAAGGCATGCTTGTATGTGAGGGTACATCGGTTATCCTCCAAAGTCAAATCGTTCTTATGGTGGACCCTCGACTATTTAGACTTCTAGTGTATAGTTAGTGTGAAGCCTAAATAGTAGGTTATATATAGTTAGCTTTTTATTCTTTCTTTCTTTTTATTTTAGTCTAATGTAATTAGTTAACTTTTTGTTATTTATTTTTTCTATGCTCGGTACTAACTTGTTTTGTAGATTCTTTGGACTTGTTCTTATGGGGATCGCTCCATTTTGGGTAATATTGCTATTTTCCTCTCTTTAACTTGGTTCTTAATTCACATTGAGGACAATGTCAAGTTTTAAGTTAGGGGGTGTGGGATATTCTATCCATTTCTTTGTTAGTTCATATTTTTAGTCACATGTTAGTTACTTAGTATGCTTTTCTTAGAAAAATTGAAAATTTTAAAAATATTTTCTTTCTTTTTTCTCCTTTTTGGGCATTTTCCCTTTGTTTTCGATGATAAATTTCAATAATTGCCCGATCCAATAGACAGCCCAATGATGCATGTTCTTGATTTTAGAAGTTATTAGACTTTACTCTCGATTATTGATATTATGAATAACTTCATGAATTAAACTTTAATCCCATGAGCACATGCACTTTTATCATCTCATTGATTTGGTTTAGGATTTTTATAACTCGGTAATCTTTTGTTGCATTGTATATACTTACACTGAGTAAGCTTTGTACCTTTCGTCATTTGTGAGTGTATACACTATTCTTTCCTCTTTGAAAACGTTGAATTCGTTGCTAATCTCACTATTCTTTCATTTTATCGTTCATTAATTGAGTTCATATATGAAATGTGTTACTTGAGCATGATTTTCATATATTGTTTTGACTCGAGAATTGCGTAAACTTTTGAAAATGATCATAGGCCCTCTTTGTTATATCCCCTATATTAGCCTTGACCTCACCCTTATATGTTTACCCTCGTTAACCCCCTTTGAGCCTAAATATAGCCTTTCATTTCTTAACCCCATTCCCATAACCAACTCTAAATTGGAGTTTTAGCTCATACGTTTGGAATGTTACTTGGGATTGAATATTATTTTTATGATGTCGGTTGCAATTTAGGCATATGAGAGTTTGAAAAGAAAAGAAAGTAGTGAAAAAAAGTAAAGAAAAAGAGAAAGAAAAAAGCAAAAGAAAACAAAAGAGAAAATGAAGAAAAGAAAGAGAAAGAGAAAGTTGTAAATGTTTTATATAGTTCAATAAGCTTTTATTACTCTCCCCGATGATATATCTAATGTCGTTTTGGAACTGGTTTTCCAATTTTGATATTGCTCGCATTTTTTCATTATCCCGAATTTTCATTCAGAACACTTTGAATCCGTACATACATTCCTTCATTTAGTACCCTAGCCTAACCTACATTATAACCCTATAAAAGTCCTATGTAATCTTACGTTTATGTAATTTAAAAGTCATAATTGTTTTGATAATCTGTGAAAATACATTTCACCTCTTTTAATGTGCGGTATCCTTTCATAGAGATTACAGTTTTTCATTTTATATATAGAGTTCTTGATTTGTGACATGTGTGCGGCCTAATTTCCATTTCCATTTACTCTTTAGCCCGCATGTTCCGTGTGTTACCTCCCTGTTTCAAGTGAATTTCATTTGATGAGTGTAATGCCCATGATGATTGAATGTATGCTTGCTTTATTTAGTATTCGGTTTATATAAGTTTTTGCCAAATCACACTTTGCATGTGCTCGCTCCCCTCCCACATTTTAAGGTTTCAATTCTATGAGGTGCATTCTATAATGTTAATGATTCGGACTTTTGTTTGAATTCGTTCAATGTGCTAATATTGTGTATGAAATCTTGTTCTCTATTTTTGGGTTTGTTGCATGTTGGGTTGGGCATATTTTGAGGAAACCATGTGATGTATGTGGGTGTCATCCCTGAAAACCCTCACGAGACGACACTCGTCCACTAGGGTGACCTAGGGGTTTAACGGCTTATTGCATACGCTAAATGCAATCGTTTACCCATGAAAGTGGCCTTATCGTTTTATTGCTTTTATACCATACTTTCGTACTTCTCTTGCTGTTGGTTTGCTTATAATTCTTGTTCATCCTATTTCATTGCTAGGGACTAGCAATGTGTAAGTTAGGGGGTGTGATGATACGCAAATATTGCGTATTTTATCCTCCGAACCTACACATTTTAGCCCCCTCAAGTATCTTATTCCCAATATTTATGCTCTTTAACCAGACAACCTCGGATTTCTATGTTAACATGTTTTGCAGGCGTTAATTGAGCTTTTATAGGTATTTGGATGCTAAGTGTGAAGTTCAGACGCATTTCGCTCGATTTCCGTACACGATCGCACGTTCAAGGGCAATTTAGTCATTTCACAGCTTGGGCACCTGTCCTAAAATCTTCACTGAAGTTGTATCCCTCCTCGCAAACTTTGCGTGGCCGAGAACGGTGCGTGATTCTGATTCAGAATGAAGAAGTTACGGTGATTTCAGTGGACGGGAAATCCAACCAAGCCAAAACAACAATGCAGTGTGCTCATACCTACTTGATCGATCGATCGATCGATGGTTTGGGTCGATCGATCGATCCTTCGCGATAGTGGGCTAATTTATTCACCATCGATCGATCGACATTTTGGATCGATCAATCGATCCCCTTTTTCCAGGAGATATTTTACCTTATATTTCCTTTTCTCTTTTCTTTTCTATTTCTTTTCCAACTTACTATATAAAGAATTTTTATTGTAAATATCAGATATTAAGGTTTTAGAATAGATTCTAGGTTAGGTTTTGGGAGTTGAGAGCTCTTTTCTTCTTCCTCATATGGTGTGACAACATTTGGGTTTGTAAGATTGTACTTTCATCTTCCTCTCCATTAATATAGCTTGCATTACCTTTATTCTTGCTTTCTAGATTAATTTACATGCTCTGTTAATTACATTCACATGCTTTCTTTACTTGCTTTCTAGTGTAATTTACCGCGTTTATTTACCGCTTTCATTTACCGTGTTTTTACCATGCTTTCTAGCTAATTTAAATTAGGTTGTGTTTGAATGGAACTCACTCGGGTTAATGCGTTGCTTGGCTTTGGTGATAGTGTTTACGGGTCTATTTTGGGTTCGTTGTCCTAGTTATTACGCCTAGGAGATTTGACGGGGCATATCAAGTATGCCTCGTGCTTTCGACTTTTCGTGCGTAATTTTCAGGATATTTGTTGACGCCAAAATCTTATTAGGATTTTATGAGAATTTAGGGGTGTGACAACCCTTGATTTAATTAACTGTCGAAACGAGACGCATTTGTAATAACTCGTCGACCCATGTAACCATTGTATACAAAGTAACTCGGGTGAGGGATATTCGACGCAACCTATAGTTTTACTCGCTTTGTTAATCTAGATTCATTTTCCCTCGCCTAGTTAATCATTTCCCTTTTTGCATCTTTTTCCTTTTAGTTTGTAAACCACCTTTTACACTTTTATTTCAGAGCACTAAATCATATAAATTCTAGCATCTCATCCCTGTGGATTTTCGATACCCGACTTACCGATGTGCTTGCCTCACAAGTGTAGTTGTAATTTAGGTTTGTTTGTATTTAGTAGGAAAAATGAAAACAACAACTGCGCACTTACACGCGTGCACCTTTCACACTCGACTGCTTTTGGTTTGCTTGTAGTTCTTGTTGCATCCTATTTCATCGCTAGGGACTAGCAATGTGTAAGTTAGGGGGTCTGATGATACGCAAATATTGCGTATTTCATCCTCCTACCCTATGCATTTTAGCCCCCTCGAGTATCTTATTCCCTATATTTATGCTCGTTAACCAAAAAACCTCTGGTTTCTACGTTAACATATTTTGCAGGGGTTAATTGAGCTTTTATAGGTATTTGGATTCTAAGTGTGAAGTTCGGACGCATTCCGCTCGATTTTCGTATACGACCGCACGTTCAAGAGAAATTTAGTCATTTCACAGATTGGGCACCTGGCCCAACATCTCCACGGAATTTGTAGCCCTCCTCGTAAGCTTCTCGTGGCCGCGATTCTGATTCAGAATGAAAAAGTTACGACGATTTCAGCGGACTGGAAATCCAACCAAGCCAAAATAGTAATGCAGTGTGCTGATACCTGCTTGATCGACCGATCGACGGTTTGGGTCGATCGATCGATCCTTCATGACAGTGGGCTAATATATTCACCATCGATCGATCGACGTTTTGGGTCTCTCGATCGATTCCCTGTTTCCAGGAGATATTTTGCCTTATATTTCCTTTTCTCTTTTCTTTTCTATTTCTTTTCCCACTTACTATATAAAGCATTTTTGTTGTAAATATCGAACATTAAGGTTTTAGAATAGATTGTAGGTTAGGGTTTGGGAGTTTAGATCTCTTTTATTCTTCCTCATATGGTGTGACAACATTTGGTTTTGTAAGATTGTACTTTCATCTTCCTCTCCATTAATATAGCTTGCATTTCCTTTATTCTTACTTTTTAGATTAATTTACATGCTTTGTTAATTAGATTCACATTCTTTCTTTACTTTCTTTCTAGTGTAACTTTACCGCGTTTATTTACTGCTTTCATTTACCGCGTTTTTACCATGCTTTCTAGCTAATTTAAATTAGGTTGTGTTTGAATGGAACTCACTCGGGTTAACGCGTTGCTTGGCTTTGGTGATAGTGTTTATGGGTCTATTTCGGGTGCGTTGTCCTAGTTATTATGGCGGAGATTTGACGGGGCATATCATGTATGTCCCGTGCTTACGACCTTTCGCGCGTAATTTCCGGGATATTTGTTGACGCCAAAATCTTATTAGGCTTTTATGCGGATTTAGGGGCGTGACAACCCTTGATTTAATTAAATGTCGAAACGAGATGCATTTGTAATAACTCGTCGACCCATGTAACCACTTTATAGAAATTAACTCGGGTGAGGGATATTCGACGCAACCTATAGTTTTACTCGCTTTGTTAATCTAGATTCATTTTCCCTCGCCTAGTTAATCATTTCCCTTTTTATCTTTTTCCTTTTTTGTTTGTAAACCACCTTTTACACTTTTATTTCGGAGCACTAAATCATATAAATTCTAGCATCTCGTCCTTGTGGATTTTCAATACCCGACTTACTGATGTGCTTGACTCGCAAGTGTAGTCGTAATTTAGGTTTGTTTGTATTGAGTAGGTGAAACGAAAACAACGACTGTGCAGTTACACGCGCGCACCTTTCGCACTCGATCACTAATCACTAGATATTTAATTAGGCAGGGTGTCACAATGATCCTCTTGACATGATCTACGCGCTGGTGTAATTCTTGGTGTGAAAGCTTGAGTTCTTGGCTTAGTTCTTTAATGGAGTTCTTCCTCCTCTTTTGTTTCTCTCTCTCTCTCTCTCTCTCTCTCTCTCTCTCACACACACACACACACACACACACACATAGGTTGAAACTGACAGTAACCTCTAACCCACGTACAACCTTTATTTTAATTCCTAATTTTCTTCCATTCAAATTCCTAAAAATATTAAAAGACCTAAATACCCCTCTGGGGTGTCGTTTTGGTCTAAAATGCCCTGGACTTCAAATAAAACACCCGTGTAGTATTTTCTGACTATTTCGACTCTTCCGGACACACTGGCGCACTCAAAATATCCGTTCGAGTTATATAAAAATTATTTACATTTTTAACCCCCAAATATATGATAGTGACGCGACTCATGCACGCGTCTTGACTAATTATATTTTAACTATCGTGTATCTCGTCCCCGACCATATTATTATTTTCGAATCCATCTATTACGTTACTCACTACGTAATGTTTAACATAGTTATTACTCAACATGATTTCAACATAATTATTTTCGATAACTACTAACTCTCGTCACGCTAGTAATTATTACCACTAAATCGGATTAATTATAAATTAAATTTTCTCCCTTTAAATTAATTAATCCCAAATTTCCATAATTTCATAAAAATAAATATGCATAAAAATACGGGGTATTACATACTTCTCCCCTAATAACAGAATTTCATCCCGCAATTCAAAAATGAAAGTATACCTGGCAAGAATAACTCTGAATAACGTTCACGCATGTCATCCTCGTGTTCCCAGGTAGATTCCTCAATATTATGGTGTCGCCACTGAATACGGACTAGTGGTACTATCTTCGACCTCAACTTCCTCTCGCTACGGTCTAGGATAGCAACCGTCCCCTCCTCGTAGGATCTATCAGGCTGTAAGTCGATCTCCTCCAACGTAATGTGAGTGTGGGCCAAATCATCTCGAAGAAATCTCCTCAGCGAAGAGATATGGAACACGTCATGGACTCTATGCAAGTGCTCCAAAAACCCAAGTCTATAAGCAACTGGCCCACTCCTCTCGATAATAGGGAATGGCCCTACATACCTAGGTGCCAACTTTCTCCTCTTCCCGAAACACATAACTTCTTTCATAGAAGACACCCGAAGTAACAACTGATCCCCAATATTAAACTCTCTAAAATAGCGCTTGGTGTCGGCGTAGCTCTTCTGCTGATCTTGAGCAAGACAAATACGGCTCCGTATTAACTATATCCTTGCCGAAGTATCCTGAATCACCGTCGGGACAAGTAATTTGTTGTCCCCCACCTCTAACTAACATTCTGGGGAACGACAAGGTCTGCCGTATAGTGCCTCGAATCGAGCCATACAGATAATAAGCTGGTAAGAGTTGTTATAGGTAAACTCCTCCAGTGGAAGATACTACTCCCAGCCTCTGCTAAAATCAATGATGCACATACGCAACATGCCCACTAACATCTGATTGGTCCACTCGGTCTATCCATTTGTCTGTGGGTGATAGGCTCTACTCAGTCGCAACTCCGTACCCATTGCCTCCTGGAAACTCTCCCAAAATCGAGACACAAACACTTTATCTCTGTCAGACATAATGTTTAGAGGTACTCCGTGAAGTGTCACTATCTCTGCTATGAATATCTGGGCATACTGTCCTGTGTTGTAATCCGTCTGGACTGGCAGAAAGTGGGCTACCTTGGTCAACCGATCCACTATAACCCATATTAAATCATGACCCCTCTGCGATGTAGGTAATCCCGTGATGAAGTCCATGGAAAATCTTTCCCATTTCCACATAGGAAACTCTAATGGCTCTAAGATTCTCTTCGGTCTCTGATGGTCCACTTTTACTAGCTGACAAGTGGCACATTTCGAGACGAACTCTGCAATATTCTTCTTCATTCCGCTCCACCAATACTGTCTCTGCATGTCCTAGTACATTTTATCCCCCACAGTGATGTACCACAAATCGTGAACCGTGCAACTCTGTCATCACCTCGTGTCGCAAGTCTTCTCTCTCAGGAACAACCAACCTTCCATTGAAACGTAGACCCCCATCTAAACCCACGGTATAAGACTCAGCCCCCTCTACTAGAATATGCACTATCTGACTCTGGCAGAAAGGATTAGCTGCCTGAGCCTGTACTACTCTCATAATAATTTAGGGCGTAACTGTCATCATAGACATGAACAATCGAGCCACCACATCCTGGTGTCCTAACTCCTTCCATTTTGCTTTCCATACCTCGGCCACCTCCCCTACTGCCTACATCTCAATTCGTCTTCTACCACATTAGCCTTCCCCGGGTGGTATTGGATATCAAATTGATAATCCTTCACAAACTCAAGCCACCCGGTGCTAACGCATATTCAACTCCTTCTGTATGAAGAGGTATTGTAATAACTTGTGATCTATGAACAATCAAAATTTCCCCCATAGGAGGTAATGTCTCCAAATCTAAGTGAAAACACGACCACCGACAACTCTTAGTCATGGGTGGGGTAATTCCTCTCGTGAGGCTTAAGATTTCGAGAGGAATAAACTGTAGCCTGCTCTTGGTGAAGTACACCGCCAAGTCCTAATAAGAACGCATCAGTGTAGACTAGATAATCCATTCCCAGCTTGGGCAATGATAACACTGGTGCTCAGGTTAACTTGTTTTTCCACTCATCGAAGGCCAACTAACAGGTGTCACTCCAGATAAACGATACCCCTTTGCGAGTCAAATGTGTCAACGAACCCGCTATCTTTGAAAACCCTCGAATGAACCTCCTGTAGTATCCGAATAGGCCCAAAAAACTACGTATCTCAGTCTGTGTCGTGGGATTTTCCCACTCCTTCACCATTGACACTTTCCCCGGATCCAAGGAGATCCCTCTGTCAGAGATGATATGCCCCAAAAACTGGACTTTCTTTAGCTAAAACCCATATTTCTCGTATTTGGCGTACAACTACTGTTGACGCAGTGTCTGCAAAACCTGCCTCAAGTGCTCGACATGCTATTCCTCGGTCTACAAGTAAACCAGAATGTCATCTATTAAGACAATGACGAACTGGTCCAGGAACTCTCGGAACACCCTATTCATTAAGTCCATAAACACGGCTGGGGCATTGGTTAGCCTGAAAGGCATAATCCTGAACTCATAGGAACCATATCTTTTCAAGAAGGCAGTCTTCGACACATCCTGCTCCCTGATACAAAACTGATGGTATCCCGATCTCAAGTCAATCTTCGAGAAGAAGGCTGCTCCTCTCAACTAGTCAAATAAGTCATCGATTCGAGGTAACGGATATTTGTTCCATATCGTGACTTTATTCAACTCTCGGTAATCAACACATAACCTCAACGATCCATACTGCTTCTTAACGAATAGTACGGGAGCACCTTACGGCGAAGTACTCCTATGGATAAACCTCTTCCCCAACAACAGCTCAATCTGGTCATATAATTCCCTCATCTCTGTTGGAGCCATATGGTAAGGTGCGCGGGCTATTGGCCGAGTGTCCGATGCTAAATCAATGACGAAGACTATCTCCCTACTCGGTGGTAACCCCAAAATCTCCTGAAACACATCGGCAAACTCTTGAATAACAAGAATGGAATATATAGTATAAATGTGTGGACGATCCTCCCTCAGAGCGAGGTATCTCCACCAGGAACATCTCCTGACCGGGTATGGCAAAAACTATACTCCTACTAAAATAATCAATCACGGCCCTATACCTGAAAAGCCAATCCATACCTATAATTGCGTCATACTTGGACATATCCAATACGAGCATATCAACGCGTAAGATAAACCTCCCAATATCTATACCCACTCCCCGACAAATAAAAGAAATAACGGAGCCTCTAGTCAACGACGAATCCACACAAGTAACCGTACTCTCTGATGTCTCTAATAATCCTGTAGTACGTGCAAACTCTGTGGCAATAAAACAGTGTGTGGCCCTTGTATTAAATAAAATGTGCCTCAAAGTTCCCTGGATAGAAAACATACCCTCAATCGCGGGTGGGTGCTGCGAGACTGTGGCCTGTTGAAGATTAAAGACTCGTCCATAATGAAGCTGCCCCTGCTGAACTGGGATGGCTAGAATGGGTGGCAGTGCTGACATCTGTGGGGGTCCTGGGAGAGGTGCGAGAAATAACGGTCTCTGGGGCTCCTGACGAGCACCCTGCTGCTGGCCTCTACCCTTCTGAGGGCAGTCCTGACGTTTGTGGCCAGTGTTGCCACAAGCTAAACATATCCCTAGGAAGGGTCCTCCACTCTGTCCCTGCTGTCCCCGGCCCTAATGGATGTTTCCACCCCTCCCTTGGTCATGCTGACCCTGCTCAACCTGCTGCTAGCCCTGATGGCCCTGATGGTCGTGCTGACCCGACTGGCCATATCTAAAGCCTCCCTGCCCATGTTTAAAACTTCCTGACCGAAACCTCTTAGTATCCTCCTGCTGGGAACCCTAATCATTGTGTCTATACTGACCCTGAACTGCCTGTGCCCCACCGGCACCATTTCCTCCTGTCCTGCCCTGCTGGCTGGACTCTCCTACTCGCTTAACCTTTATCAGATGAAAACGGTGTTCTTGGTAGTAGATTAGTGATACATTAACCATGTCCGAATAGGTAGCGAAAGAAATATAGCCTATCAATTGCGGGAAGATCCTCCATGTCAACCCATCCATAAAATTTTGAATCTTCTTCTCATCAGTCGGGATCTCATTTGGCACAATGTTCAGAAAAATGATAAACTCTGCCTTATATTCTGCTACAGTCTTTCCCTCCTGCTTCAAGTTCCCCATCTTCCGTCTCATCTCTGTCTGGATGACGAGGGAAAATACTTTCGGTCGAACCGCATCCAAAAGTCTCGAATAGTGAGTATGTCTCTCTCCTCAATGGTGGTAATAGACTCCCACCACTAAAGTGATACTCCCACTAACTTGAACATGTCCAGTATCTAACTCTGCACCTCCATGCACTCATGCATCCTCAAATGTCTCTGGATGTCCTTCTTCCATTGGCACGATACTACCACATCAGAGCTCCCTACAAACTCCAGAGGATGTGCCTTCTGGAAGGCATCCCTAACATGTTCCCAAGAAGACATGAAGGCATGGGCCTGAACTGGAGCCACCACCGGTGCCTGAGGTGGTTCTTGCTGCACAACTGCCAATGCCGCATTTACCGCCTGAGCTACAATGATGACAACTTCAGTGGCATTCATCACACCCTGATCTGGTGCAGGCTGAGGCTCGGGCTGGGCCCTGGGAACTCTCTACGAACTTCAAGGAGGCATCTGAAAGGAGAGAAAAGTTTCATACGTCTACAGTTATTATCTCAAAGTAGCTGAAGAATGTGAAATGCATAAAGAGTACAAAAATCCTAGAATATATGGCTCTATATCAAAAGACGCTACGCGGAAACATAATAAGTCGTACAGATCCTAAGGACACTAGAACCTGATGCTTTGATACCACCCGTGACACCCCTCATAACTAATTACCGAGTGATCAGTCCTTAATTAATTAATTTCAGAATATCAAGTTGGTTCAGATAATGCATCACTGCCCAAAACTCAAATTTTAATTTAATAAAAACTAACCACCTAATATTTAAAAAGGTTGGTGTCAAAATTTTATCTTATTATTAACCATCATCAATAAAGGGAAAATTTTAATTATCACCATACATAACAATAGTAATAAGGAAAGAACTAACTGAATTAAATAAAGAACTGGAGTAAACACATCCAGTCAAAATCTCACACAATAATCCAATAGTATGAAATCAAAGTCTAATGATAAATTAAAACAACTCTAAATTTCTGAATGTAAGATTGGAGGGACTACATGTCCAACTGAACTAAATGACAGATAGATAAGGAGAAATAAAGCCAGAAGCGTCTACTAGCAATATCCTGTAACTTCCACATCAGCTACAGCTTGACAAATGGATGAAATCTCCTAAGTCTGGTACCCTCGTGGCTGAGCACCTAAAATAATAAAACAAGAAAAGAGATTTGCAGAAAAACGGGTTAGAGCCCAAGTAGAAAACAGTTTAAATATAACAAATGCTTAAATTGATTAATAAGCACAATATTATTCATGTTAACTTAGCGTACTCACTTGGGATGCTCACCTCTCATCTATTGTGCACACCTAGCGTGCCTAACTACCCATACAAGTCACATTACTCTACCTGACTATACATAGTAATATCACTATGCTGGATATAATACTTACATACCCCGAAGACAATATCTCTATTATTTTGTATTAGGTTTAAAGATACTTTAACTCATTCTTATAGCATTCTTAATTCTCAACTGGTGACCCAATAAGTATATACTTTAATAAATTAGCCAATATACAACACAAAATAGGAACTCAGTACATATATAAAAATCTTGTTATGTATACATTCTAACACATATATCAATACTTCACCCATGGTTAAGAAACTCCTAGTTCTAGGCATACTCGTCTATCTAGTCCCACTGTAAACGCTCACGCCTGAAGGACAATAGGTTCAATCTCTCAGGAACCAATAAAACATATACATATATTGGAGGAGAACATAGTTCCAAGCCGATGGTCTACGCACATACCTACACACCCATACGACCGTCATCATTATTATTCTCACAGATAGCCCGTACCTAGGTTCCATGCTCTAGTGGTACAACTCAAAATCCCCGGAAGGCACATAAGATCCGTTCGATAGCCAGTAGCTAGGTATGTCATAGACATAATGTTCTAAGTAATAAGCATGCACACAACTTATACAACCTAATATGTATTCACGTAACCCCATTACTATAATCGGTAAGTAATATTAACTCCATTACTCTCCACGATATCCATATATATATATATAACCTCTCTAGGACTTCCATTCCCTCATAGGTTTCTATACAAGATCAATACCTCGAGTATTATTACACCTTTAATTCCCTAAAACTTTGGATTTTAAGTCATCCGTTACTACATAGGTTAATAAAATCGCTTGGATAAACTTATGATGATTTTAACTTGACCGAACCCTAAAAACCCATTCTGGAATCTCATTAAAAGTTTCAGGATTCTCATTCGAACGAGGTCGTTCGAACAAAGTTCCCAATTCGAACGAACTCAACAACTCGTTAGAAGGGTCATTGGAAATCTCGTTAGAAGGCTCATTCGAACGAGGTCGTTCGAACGACCTGGGCAGGTTTTCGAACGAGATATCCGAACTGGCCCTGTTCTTCCCCAAACTCATTTTCTCCAATTTTCATTCTTAAATATCATTCCAAACTCAACCCAATCCTAATGTAATTTTTTCTTAACTCTTTTAAATTACCATAGGACACTTCCTAACATAATTTAGAGGCTAAATCCTTATGAAATCAAGGGAATCCAACAATTTACTCAATTTCTTATAAATCTCTTTGATATGAACCCAACAATTTCTAATCCTTCAAAACCCCAAATTAATTTCTTGATTTCAACATTTAATAACTAACATTAATAGTTCTAAGAAGGTAATTCCTTTTACATGCCAACCTATCTTCAATTCGTGGGATTTCTTTACAGATCATTCCAATTAAACCCTAGTTTTCATTACAACAATCTCATATCATTTAATCTAAATCAACAGGAATAATATATGCTAAAAGAGGAGCAAGATAAACACTTTCCTCGGAATGAACTTCTGATTCCTGGACTGAAATTTGTATAGGAATGATCCTCTTGACACGATCTACGCGCTGGTGTAATTCTTGGTGTGAAAGCTTGAATTTTTAGCTTAGTTCTCCAATGAAGTTCTTCTTCCTCTTTGGTTTCTCTCTCTCTCTCTCTCTCTCTCTCTCTCTCGTAAGTTGAAACTGGTAGTAACCTCTAACCCACGTACAACCTTTATTTTCATTCCTAATTTTTGTCCATTTAAATTCCTAAAAATATTAAAAGACATAAATACCCCTCTGGATGTCGTTTTGGGCTAAAATACCCCGAACGCCAAATAAAACACCTAAGTAGTGTTTTCTAACTATTTCGACCCTTTCAGACACACTGGCGCACTCAAAATAGTAATTAGAGTTATATAAAAATAATTTACCTTTTAACCCCCAAATATATGATAGTGACGCGACTCATGTGCGCATTCCGAATAATTATATTTTAACTGTCGTGTATCTCGTCCCCGGTCATATTATTATTTTCGAAACCATCTATTACGTTACTAACTACGTAATGTTCAACATAGCTATTACTGAACATGATTTCAACATAATTATTTTCGATAACTACTAACTCTCGTCACGCTAGTAATTATTACCGTTAAATCGGATTAATTATAAATTAAATTTTCTCCCTTTAAATTAATTAATCCCAAATTTTCATAATTTCATAAAAATAAATGTGCATAAAAATACGGGGTATTACACCAAAGCCACCCCAAATCATAATGTTTCACCATTAAAAAGTTTGTTGGCTATTGTCATGTCGTTATTAAAATAGGTTGTGCTCATGTTAAGTTAAAATCCCATGAAATGATGTTTCATCATGTTCATGTTTTAATGGGTCTTATCAATACACGTCACGTGTTGTGCCGAGAAAAATTATCCAAAATGCAGTTTTATACCCCTAATTAAATAGTGGTTATTTATGAGAAGATGTTAATTATTTATAACTAACAAGCTTTAGAAAAAATTAATCATTTCCAACACATGTTCGTAATTGCTTTGGTCAGACCATGACTATGGAGGAATTTTTAGATGAAGAGATTTGCAAATATTATAATACATCCATCTTTTTGGCATATAATAACACTTTAACATATACGGCCCATCATATTTGTAGTTTCCTTATACATATATGTATATATATATATATATATATATATATATATATATATATATATATATATATATATATATATATGAGAATTCTCACGTACATCATGCTCTAAACATTATTCATACATCACACCTAGTTGTAGGTCCTAAAAAAAATCTCAAAAATTTTATTTTTCGATAGAAATTAACCTTCCAATAAACCAATGTTAAAAAAATCAGGTAAAAATACATTTTGTAGATATTTTTTAAATATTCATAAAAAAATGGTTAAAATACCTTATTTATATGGGTCTGCTCCAACAATTTCTTGTGAATTTTTTAAAAATAGTTACAAAATGTATTTTGACCTAATTTTTTTAATATGGATTGATTGTAAGGTTAATTTCAAGATAAAAATAAATAAAATTGGAAAAAAAAATCTTAAGGCCTAGAACTAGGTGTGATGTATGGTGTGATGTATACATCATGATGTAGGTGAGTCTCTTTCTCTTTATATATATATATATATATATATATATATATATACAACACTGCTTCTGTGCGGACTGTCCCGCATTTTAATAATGCGGACTAGACATGTGTCACTTAACGGTGAGCCCATAAATTATCAACTAAATTATATGTACTCTCCCTCTTTCTTTTCTGGGCTCATATTATATGTACTCTATCTCTCTCTTTCATTGTTAAAATACGGGACAGTCCGCACAGAAGCAACGTTGTATATATATATATATATGCAAATGAAAGTATAATAGGTACTTTTGGTTAATCAAACACAACGCCGTGAGAATAAATAATTCAAAAACATCATCAAATTCAACCATAAAAATGCATTTCAGATAGAAGAGAATATTAATGATCATGAGTGAGAGGTGATGATTGAAAAGTGGAATGAGAGGAGAAGTTGAAAATGGGTATTCAAAATCATCAATTCATTCAGGATTCAAATTCAAATTTTACGAATATTTATTCGAATCTGTATTTAAAAATAACAACTTCATAATACGGGTTATAAAAATATGAGAAAACAAAGGCAGATACATACAGTGCTTGTATATGTCATGGATAATATTCGATGCGAACTATCCATATTCACGAATATCCAAAATAGATATACGTATACATATAAACATATTTATTCTTTTTAGTTTTTAGTATTATAAAGTACATATAATATCGACGATGCATTTATTATAATCACATACCATCTATTATTCTACTTCTCAACAAAAGTATACCCCATTAAATAAGAATATTAATATATATAATCTTAACTTAATTTGTGCTTATTTATTTATATAATGCAACAATTTTAGAGAGGCCTAATAAAAGAATATTATAGCCTATTGAATAACAAAAAATAATTAATATGGAAAGTACCGAACGCCATTGACCCTAACGGTACAACATCAAATAAGTGTGCACTTTATTTACAAGGATATATGTTATAGTTTAATGTGTTTTGCTTATATATATGAATAATGGCATGTTTGAGGTTGAAGCATATCTCATGCTTTGAGAAGTGGAGATAACTACAAGATAATGCACTTTAAATGTTAGTTGTTACTTTTATCATTCCCCTATAATTTAATTTGGGGTATGTTATAGTGAAATAATTTATCTTATTAATAATATCAAGTAGAAATTATTTTGTATATGGTACATATAATTATTAAAATTAGTGTTAGTGTAATGTGTGTTTATTAAATAATGAAAACGGATATGGATTTTATTTATACGAATGCGAATATAACTAGGTAATTTCTAAATAGATACGAGGGAAGGTATAGTATCCTTACCTGCATTCATTTGATTCCCGCGCTACTTTTCGTCTTTTAAGCCGCCGGTAATGTAATCATCCTTTTTTGTAATCATTACTTCACCATTTCCCAAGGCAAGGTATTTAAACTTCACAAACGCTCCCATCGTCTTCTACCTTTCCAAATTTTTGTCTTTTGAGTTTTACGTCGTCTCTTCCTACTTTCTTGTGCGTTCATATTTTCCGTCGTTCGTTGTCAGCAGATCCATTCTTTTCCTGTAAGATCTTCTTCCTTCATCTTTATTTCTTTGTTCACCATGGTTTACCCTGTTGAGTCTCTTGAGAAATTTCGTTCTGATTTCTCCATTCCCTCTTGGGTTGTCTTGGAAGAGCTATCTGAGCCTTCTAATTACTTCCATTTGGCTGAGGTACATTGGTTCCCTAGTCTCTTTTTTGCTGAGTGTGGATTTTCTTTTCCACCAAATTCCTTGTGTCTGGAATTCTGTCAGTATTTTGACGTTGTTCCTGCACGAATAGCCCCCAATATATGGAGAATAGTTAATAGGGTGCATAGGTTAAATCAAGTGCATGGAACTCGTATAGGAATTCAAGAAATCATGTACTGCTATAGTTGGGCAGTCAATGAAAATATTTATTATTTAAATACTAGATTTTTAAACAGAGCCTTAGTAGTTAATCTCCCTGATGCCAATAGGGATTATTTTGAACATGGGGTTGTCATAAAAAATTTGCAACACCCTCCATTGACTGGAGATGAAGTTTACCAGGGTCCCAGATGCCCTCCTTATGGAAATGGGATAGGTTATTTTTATTTCATTTTATTTTGAAATTATGCTTCTTTTGTGTTTGATAAAATGTGCCACTGATAACAATGTTTGCTTTTTTGCAGTTGATAACAAAAGAAGGTGCCCAAAAGAAGAAGATGTCAACATAAGGCATTTGAAACTTATCTGGAGTCTACATCAAAGTGTTGCAAACGAGCACATTAGGTCGGCTTCGTATTTGCTCCAGTACAAGAGCTACACCACCTCCTTCACTGCTCGTCCTCTGATCAGTGAGGCAGAGCCAGTACCAGCCTCTGCAAGTTCTTCGCCTGAATCTCATATTCCTTTGAGCGAAAGGATGAAGAAGAGAAGACCTCCCACCTTGTTTGAGAAAAATGCCTCTGGTTCTGGGGAGGCAAAAAGGAGTAGGATTGATGTCCCAAGGGAGGGGACAAAGAAGACTGATGTAGCTCCTCCAGCTGCTCCAGCTAAAGTCGTCGAGAAGCCCGCAGTGGCTCCGAGTAGGTCTGCTACTCCTGGAGAGGTGATTGTGATATCACCGACTAAGGGTTCTTCCTTGGTTGAATCTATACCTGTTCCCCCGCGGAGGTTGAAGAAAAGCTCCTCGGTCAATTTGGCTGACACCACTACTCAGCCCCCAGCTACTGGGACTGGAGTTCCCACTTTTATTCCTCCGAGCTCTGCCATGAGCTCGGTGAAGTCCTGGACCATTCCCGAGGTCCAAGGTAATGAATATAATCTTACTCAGGACATGGTTACTTCTTTGGCTGCTCGTCATCTTGCTTCAGTAAGTCTCTTTACTTTGAACTTTTCATATTTTCCTTTGTCATTTCTTGTTTCTAACTTTCTTTCTTTTTCTGTTCACAGTTGACGAGCTGCTTCAATATAATCCTGCAGAATGATGAAGCGATTAAGGCTTCTTGCTCCTCGTCCAGTGTGGAGGGAGTTATGGAAGAGGCTTTCAAGTCTTTGGAAGACTCTCGCCAACAGTATGCCACTGATAAGGCTATTTGGGAGAAAAAGCTTGCCTCCAACGAGCAGGAGAAGGCTCGAGCTATTGAAGCCTCCAAGGAGTTGGAGAAGAGAATAAATGCCTTGGAGAAGGCAAATAAGGAGCTTGAAGAGAAGCTCAAAACTGCTGGAGAGCTGGAAAATAAACTCAAGGCTGCCGAGGAGGAGTTGCCTAAACATCAGGAAGTAAGTCAGCAGAAGGAGGAGGTAGAAAATAAATTGAAGGCTGCTGAGAACCTGTTGTCCGAGAAGCTTGCCTTGGAGAAGACCAAGAGGAAAGCTGCTATAAAGAAGTCCTTCAGCTCTGGCTGGGACAAGGGGTGGAATAAGGGGTTGGCTGCAATGGTATTTCAAGTTGACTATGGCAGTCTAAAGTACTTTAAGGATGGATGGGTTGCTGGAACTGAAGGTCGACGAGTCATCCGAGCTCTTCCAAAGACATATCCCTGGTCCCCCTCCAACTCCAGAAGAATTAGAAGAGGACGAAGCTACCTCTGAAGAGTCTTTGATGGTGATGGGAGATCATGCCCTAGCCATCCAGCCTGCTGATGGGGAAAATCAACAAATCATTTCTTCCTCCGAGCAACTACCTATTCTCCTCGAGCAGCTATCTCTTCCCTCCAAGCAACCTACCTCTTCATCCCAGCCTCCCGAGAAGGTTTTGGGAGATAAGGAAAAGGTTTAGTGTTGTTCGGGTTTCTCTTTATTTTGTTTCTATTTTTCAAATGTAACTCAGAATATGTAACTCTCAATTATGATCTAATAAAATTTGAACTTTTTGCATACTGCTGTCTATCTTTCATTCATACTCTGCTTATTCTTCTTATTGATGATTGCTCTTCTTTCTCTGCTAGTTTCTGGCCAGGATGGAACTGCTATCTGCCCATGATACAAAGTTGTTGCAACAATGCAATGAGTACTTTAAGGCTGGTCACACAGACTTGAGTGTTGCACAAGTTGCAGACATCCTTGGTCATGATGCTTCAGAACAGGCAGTTGAAGCATATCAGTACCTGAAGTGTCTACTTGACCGAGCAGTGGCCAATAATGTGGCTTACTATGACATGATCGAGGATCTCCAGTGTACCCTCGAAGACCTTCAGAATCAATACAAGGAATCAACTGCCTTGTTGCATGAGGGGTACGAAAAGAAGTACAAGCTGATCATGGCTGACAAGGGCTACGAGAAGCTTTTTTGTTGGGTATGATCTGAGGGAGAGAACTTTGAAGGGTGAGGTAGAGGAATGCAGACAGATTGCCAAGTTGCTTGAGCAAGAGAACAACAACTTGCAAAAATAGCTATCACAATTGAAGTCTGCAGCCTCCACTTCCAGTGCCTTGATCCCAGTGACCGACGAGGGATTCTCGTTCTTAGAGGTTGAGAATGACAAGTTGAGGGACGAGTTGGAGACTTTGAAGAGTTCAGGAACCTCTACATCTTCTCGTGATCGAGCAAGAGATCCTCGGGGATGAGCAAGAGCAGCTCGGGTTCTTGTCGAGGAACAGAGAACTCAGTCTGCGTTAGAGAACCAAGCTTTACAATTAATGGCGAAGAACCAGGCTTTGTCTGACATGTCAAAGAAGATTAGGGACTTGGAAAAATAACTCTCTGCGCAGAAGTCCATCTTGGAGAATAAGGAGCTTTTCATCAAGAATCTCCACGAGCAGCTAGAAAGGCTAACCTATCAATTCCACAAACAGGCCAGGGAGTTCTGGATGGCTGGATACAATGAAGCACTATTCCACTTGGATAATCGTATCCAGAATGCCAACAATGAGGGCTATAAGCAAGGCTGGTTGAATGCCTTAGGTGTGTTGAAGCTCGAACAAGGTCATTATCTGTGGGATTACCATGATCTCGACTTGCTCGACTTGCCTGTGCCACCATACAATTTGGAGATGGAGTGGATCCCTGCTCGGGCCATTCCTCGGAACTTAATTTCAAAGTATCTCGGTGACTACAATCTTCACTCTCAAATCGAGGTATCTCGTCCCGAGCATCTCTTAGATCGACCATCCGTGATGAATGTCAGGATGTTGAAGGACCTCAACTTCATCAATTCTCCTCTGTCTTTAAATGATCTGCCTGCTGGCGAGGAACCTGTGTCAAAAGCAGAGGGGAAGAGACCAGTAAAATAGGAATTTTTTATGTAATAGTTAGTATACATGTCAATTTAACTGTAATTTCATTATCAATGTAATTTATTTTGAATTCAATGAAAGACTTTCATTTTTGTTTGCAAATCTTGATTGCTATTGTCTTATATTTATCAAACACTTTATATTTATGCATATCTGTTAAAAAGGTAACAATATTGTGTTGTTTATCGACCAACTCAGTAACAATTAAAAAGTTACAAGTATCAATAATGTTGCTCGATCACTTAATAATAAAGTAATGAGTATAAAAATGTTGTTTAAAATGTTTCCAACCAACCAAGGTTGTTAGATTCTCCATGTCGACCAACTACAGTTAGTGGGTTTTTATCCCCGACCAGCTATAGTTAGTCTTTTTGAAATAATTTTACCCATAAAATGTTTCCGACCAACCAAGATCGGTAAATTTTTCTTGTCGACTATCTACAGATGGTGGGGATTTATCCCCGACCACCCATAGTTAGCAACTTTTATTTTAAATGTTTCCGACCAACCAAGGTCGGTAAATTTTCTTTGTCGACCAACTACAGTTGATGGGTTTTTATCCCCGACCAGCCATAGTTAGCAACTTTTGCACTTTCTGGAATAATCTTACCTCCCGACCAACATAAGTTGGCATTTGCAAGAATATTTTGTTTCCTAGCCAAACAGGTTGGCATTTTTAGGAATATTTTGTTTCCTAACAAACCGAAGTTGGCATTTTTAGGAATATTTCGTTTCCTAGCCAAACAGGTTGGCATTTTTAGGAATATTTCGTTTCCTAGCCAAACAGGTTGGCATTTTTAGGAATATTTTGTTTCCTAACCAACCGAAGTTGGCATTTTTAGGAATATTTCGTTTCCTAGCCAAACAGGTTGGCATTTTTAGGAATATTTCGTTTCCTAGCCAAACAGGTTGGCATTTTTAGGAATATTTTGTTTCCTAACCAACCGAGGTTGGTATTTTTAGGAATATTTTGTTTCCTAACCAACCGAAGTTGGCATTTTTAGGAATATTTTGTTTCCTAACCAACCGAGGTTGGTATTTTTAGGAATATTTTGCTGCTGAGCAGTCTGAGCTTTGCATAGTAGTGTGTAGCACTAGTATTCCCCGAAAAATTCTCAATAAAAGGATAGACTTTAGCAGAACATCTTCATTTTATTTATACTGATGGAACTGTGTTACATATACATCACTGATAATACTTGCGTAGGTGCTCTGCGTTCCATGCATTCTTGAACTCTTCCCCCTCTAGAGTTGCTATTCGATAAGTTCCTGGTCGAACAACTTCTGTAACTCGGTATGATCCATGCCAATTTGCTTCCAGCTTATTATTCTTTTGAATTACTTTCTTCAGCACATAGTCTCCTTCTTTCAAGTCGCACCTCTTCACCCTTTTGTTGTAGAACAAAGCTATTCGCTGCTGGTAAGCAGCATTTTTATTGGTTGCTTCTTCTCTAACTTCCTCGAGCATGTCTAAATCCATTCTTCTCATTAAGTCGCTGACAGGGGAATTGAAATTCAGTACCCTGTGTGTTGGAAGGCCCAACTCGGCAGGTATGACAGCTTCACTTCCAAACACCAGCATGTATGGTGATTCTCCAGTTGCTACTCGGGGAGTAGTTCGGTAAGCCCAAAGTACTGATCGTAACTCATTGATCTAGTTCTCTTTTGCATCATCCAATCTTTTCTTCAAGCCATTCAGCAGTGTCCTGTTTGTCACTTTAGTTTGTTCATTGCTTTGAGGATGGCCTGTTGCTGAGTGGACCTTCAAAATGTTTTATTGATGACAATAGGCGGTAAACTCCTCGTTATCAAATTGTGTTCCATGATCTGTGATGAAGGCATGAGGTATACCATATCGACAAATGATGTTATTCCAAACAAATTGGTACACCTTCTCGTACGTCATGTCAATGAGTGGCTCAGCTTCTACCCATTTAGTAAAATAATCCACTGCGACGACGAGGTACTTGAACCTTCCTCGAGTCGTTGGCAGTGGCCCAACCAAGTCAATTCCCCACATGGCAAATGGCCAAGGGGAAGTTATGGGTGTCAACAATGCTTGTGGAGTTCTTCGTATGGAGGAAAAGCGCTGGCACTTGTCGCACTTCTTGGCGTAGGCTACACAATCAGCCCTCATCGTCAGCCAGTAGTATGCCTGCGTCATCACCCTTTGCAAAAGCGTCCGACCTGCTACATGTGCTCCACAAGACCCTTCATGGATTTCTTCAATCAATTCTTTCACCTCGGAGGGGTGTACACATCTCTGTAAACCTGCCATAATTCCTCGTCTATATAAAACACCATTAGTTAATACATACCGAGCAGCTTTAAACTTCAATTTCGTGGCTGTAAGTTTGTCAATTGGAAATTCTCCCTCCTCTATATATGCCCTGATGGGATCCATCCAAGATGGTCCTAAATCAAGGGTGATAAATTTCATCATCATATCTTCGTCTATACTCCGACCAGCTAACACTTCAATTAGGATTATTCATCGTAGCTCAGTGCGAGTAGCTGATGCTAGTCGAGCTAGGGCGTCTGCTTTCGCATTCTCCATTCTTGGTATTCTGACCAGCTGAATAGCGGAAAATTCTGACACTAACTTCTTTGCCTTTGCATGATATCTGATCATTAATTCTCCTCTAACTGCATATACTCCCATCATTTACTTTATGATCAATTGAGAATCACTGAAAATAATGACCTGTTGCGCCTCCATAATTTTTGCTAAACCAAGTCCTGCAATTATGGCCTCATATTCAGCCTCATTGTTGGAAGCTTTGAATTGGAAACGCAAGGCGTATTCAATATCGACCTCATTCGGAGTGCTCAAAACTATCCTCGCGCCGCATCCTGCAGTGTAAGATGAGCCATCTACATATAGTCTCCATATAGGTAACTCGTCTTCAAATTTCTGATCAGTTAGAGTTCCTCGGTGAAATATTTGTTCCTTCCTTTCCTCCTCGGATTTTTCTTGCTCTTCGTCGATCATTTCTTCTTTCCCTTTTACCAACCGGAGTTGGTCTGAGCCCGAAGTCAATGATCTTGTAACATCCACTTGCCCTTTTACCAACCGGAGTTGGTCTGAGCTAGTGTTTGTTGATCCTGTAACATCCATAGGTTGATCATCGAGCAACTTTCATTTCTCTTCCAGAGTCATCACAACTATCTCTGCGTCACATCCTGTAACATCCACACGCCCTTTTACCAATCGGAATTGGTCTGAGCTTGTGGTTGTTGATCCTGTAACATCCACAGGTTGATCAGCGAGTAACTTTTGTTCCTCGGAGCTATCAGGATAGGTGAACTCCACTATAAATCTACTACAGCCTGCCCTTTAAGCGACGATCTGGGTTCATAGACTATATCATATTCACCGAGCTCTATTGCCCAGTACATCAATCTTTCTGATTTTTCTGGCTTATCCAGGGCTTGCCTCAATGGCATATCAGTATACACTACTATGGTATGAGCCTGGAAGTATGGCCTTATTCTCCTACTCGCCTCAATCAGCGCCAGTGCCAATTTCTCCAGCCTTGGATATCTGATCTCTGCTCCTCGGAAGGCCTTACTTGTGTAGTAAATTGGCTTTTGTACTCCATTCTCCACTCTGATCAAAGCCGAGCTAACTGCATTTTCGGACACTGCAAGGTACAAGTATAATTTTCTCCCATCACTGGCCTGGACAACAATGGGGGTGCTCCCAAGTATCTCTTCAAGTCTTGAAAAGACTTCTCGCATTCATCATTCCACTCAAAAGTCTTTCTGAGTGTATTAAAGAATGGGAGACATCTATCAGTTGCTCGTGACACAAATCTGTTGAGTGCCGCTACTCGTCCTGTGAGACTCTGTACTTCCTTCTTCGTCGTTGGAGATCGCAGCCCTAATAGAGCTTTGATCTTTTTAGGATTTGCTTCTGTAAGGACATTTTTGTCTGGACATTTTTGTCCATAAGCATTTTATATGTCGTACGCCGTTACACCGTTGAGAAAATTCAAGAAATCATACGTCCATCAACGGAATCCGAATATCAAAGGCAGAAAAGGAATAAGGGATCAGACCGGACCGATCCGGCCCAGATAAAAGAACTGATCCGGTTCCTTCGGACCGATCCACCTAAAGAGACCGGACCGATCCGCTTGCTGAGGTGAGGCCAGTATACCCCGGATCCATAGCAAACCGATGATGCCAAAAAGCCGAACCGATCCGATGCCAACCGGACTGATCCGCCTTAAAAAAAGGAACCGATCCGATGTCACCGGACCGATCCGCCTAAAGATACCGGACCGATCCGACGAGGATAATTTCAAACAGATCGTGTTCAGATCATGTTCCGAATTTTAGGGCTCAAGTTCTCCTATTTAATCCCACTACGGGAAGTGGTTGTGCGAAGACTTTTCAACGATTTTCAGAGCATATCAACCCTAAAGTCTTCACCTATTGAGTCCTATGATTCTAGGTTTTTAGATTCACACATCTTCCATATCTATGTGAATCAAGTTTGGTAACCCAAGAACACCATTGTTGTTGTTCAACCCTTGTGAAGTGGACCGCTCCTTCCTCTTCATTGCTGCCCTACTGGAAAGGGATTCTTCCAGCCGCGACTACAGAATCCGATGCCTGCGGGTAATTCTTAGTCAAAAACTTGTATTTCAGTGTAATCCAATTGTAAGCCGCTTCTCTTACAAATTATAGTGAATATACAAATGGTTTTGCACCTTTGGGGGATTTTTCCTTAACTTTGTGTGTTGAATAATTCTGACATGATTTCATATTATTTCAATCACACCTAGTTGCATGCTTAGGGTTATTTTGGGTTAAAAAAGGTATTTATTATATTATTTCTTAATTGAACGTGAGCTCACACGTTCTCAAATTGGTATTAGAGCAGGTTATGCTAATTTATCGCGTATTCCTTTTTTCGCAAAATTTTTTCTAAGATATCAATTTTCTAAAAAAAAAAATTGATTTTTGAAAAAGTGCGTGTTCAAATGGAGAAGTCATATTATAAAATGCCTATTTTTGACGGGACAAATTATGCTTATTGGAAAGCCCGTATGAGGTCGGCTTTAAAAGCCATTGATGAACTTGTCTGGATTTTGTTTGAACGAGGGTGGACTCCTCCCACCGTGACTGTTGATAATGTGACCAACTTGAAACCTGACATTTCTTGGACTGATGAAGAATTTAAATGGTCATCTTTTAATTCTAAGGGTCTAAGTGCTATTTCTAGGTCTGTCACACCTGATGAGTTCAAACGCATAATGACGTGTACCACGTCAAAAGAGGCATGGGATGTTTTACAACTCACCCATGAAGGAACTAATGATGTGAAAGAGTCTAAGTTGCAAAACTTGACAACTCAATTTGAAACAATCACCATGCATGATTCTGAATGCTTTGATGAATTTTATGCTAGACTTTCTGACATTGTGAATACTAGTTTTAATCTTGGTGAACATATTCCGAATGCTAAAGTTGTTAAAAAGATTCTTCGTTCTTTGCCTAAGCGTTTTATCCCTAAAGTCACTATGCTAAATTATATGGGTAATTTAAATACGCTAAAATTTGAAGAACTTGTAGGAGATTCACAAACTTATGAAATTGATATGTTCCCTAAAAATGCTAAATCTAAAGATAAGGGAATTGCACTTAAAGCCCAAGATAGAAGGAGTGAGGGGTCAGCTAGAAAGAGGGTAGAGTCATCTAGAAAGAGAGAGACTGCCACGTCAGATTCTGAGTGCGATTTTGACTTAGATGATTTGTCTCTTTTCGCAAAAAATTTCAAGATGATTCTCAAATTTAAGAAAAATGGCAATTTTAAAGATAAAAAGAAATTTGAGAAAAATAAGTTTGAAAAGAAAAATGAAAAGGATTCCAAAAATCCTCCTCTGAAAGAAAGTGAGAGATGTTTTGAGTGCGATGGTAGGGGTCATAGATCCTTTGAGTGTGCCAATCGTCTGAATAGAGAGAAAGGGAAAGATGTCCTTAATTCTACTCTTAGCGACGACAGTGAGGTCGAGACGGTGGATTCAGGAGATGAATCACCGCATGAGTGTAACTTCACCGCATTCATGGCCAGTCATGTGAGCACTCCTAGCTCTCCTCACGACGATGAGGATGATGCTTCACAGGGACACCTCGACAGTGAGATCGATGTGGGTGAGGGGGGGGATGATTCAAGTGAGAGCGAGAGTGATATTCAACGTGCCTACGCTGAGTTGTATTCTGAGTCTTTTAAAACTAAAAAGAGAAACAAAGCGTTAGTTCTTAAGATCACCGGCTTAGAGGAAGATTTAAGAAAAGCGAGAGAAAGAGAGTCCTCCACCTGCACCGCACTAAGAGAGAGAGAATCTGCCTGTGTCGAGAAAGAGATCCTATTTAGAGAGAGAGAGAGTGTGTTTTAGAGAAAGAGAGAGGGGACTTGATTAAGCAAGTGGCTAGTCTTACGAGTCAGCTCCATTCCTCCGTGGAGACTCGGAAGAAACTTGAAGCCCTTGTTGCCCAGCTGACTCATGATCTTGAGAAAGCACGGGAAGTCAAGGTACAAATCGAGGACAGATCTGGGAAGATGGGAAAGATGCTCCTCGGCCCCGCTTTAGGTTTTGGTGATCGTCAAGGAATTGGATATGATGGTGCATCCACGTCCCAAATTGCACCTGGACCAGTTCCTGAGTTTACTACAACCCCTTATGGTCACCGTCAAAAACCTCGTACGAGAGTTCGACCAAGAAAAGCAAACCAAGGTCCACCTTTGACTGCACTCTTTTGTACCTATTGCAAAAGAAAAGGACACCTTAGGGAGTTTTTCTATAGCATGGGTCGGACACGACGTACTACTGATCCACCACGTCATACTGATGAGTTTTCTAGTCTGAGAGAGCGAGTTGAGTTCTTAGCTGCCATGACTCAGAGTTTAATGGAAGAATTCCGACGGATGTCTTTGCCGTTAGTGCGTGCTTCTCACATTCCAGCTAAAATCAACAACAACAAAGGCAAACAAAAGGTCACCTCGACTTGGGTTCCTAAGAAAGATAAAAAAGTCTTTTGTTGTTCATATTGCTCTCAAAGCACATAATACCTCTCAGTGGTATTTTGATAGTGGGTGCTCCAGACACATGACAGATGATGCCTCATTTTTTACTACTCTTGATGATTATCAAGATGGCAGAGTCACCTTTGGAGATGGGAGTAAGTCTAGCATTATAGGACGAAGTACTATCGAGCTACCTGGTTTTCCTAAGCTAGAAAATATTTTGTACGTCAAAGGTTTGAAAGCAAACCTTCTCAGCATTAGCCAGCTGTGCGACACTGACTTTGCAGTAAAGTTTGACCGGGACGCGTGTAAAGTCTACAATCAAACCGGTAAACTATTGATGCAAGGGGTGAGGACCGAGGATAAATGCTATGGGACTGAACCCACATCCTCACTTGTCTGCAACAGCGCCACGATCACTCCTATGGATCTGTGGCACCAACGTCTAGGTCACGTGAACGTTAGAGATCTTAATCGTTTAGCTAAAAAGGACCTAGTACGTGGCTTACCATCTCTTGGAAAGTCAACTTCGACAGTTTGTGGACCCTGTCAGTTGGGAAAACAAATTCGTAGTCCTCATAGGAAGTTGCATTCCATTACCACCTCTCGTGTTCTGGAGTTGATTCACATGGATCTTATGGGTCCCACTCGTACTGAGAGTCTAGGTGGTAAGAGGTACATCCTCGTGATGGTAGATGATTTCTCCAGGTACTCCATTGTAGGTTTTCTGAGAGAGAAATCCGATGCTGTAGAATTTTTAACGACCAAGTGCCGTGTCCTGCAAAATCAACACGGTGTCACTATTAACAGAATACGTAGTGACAACGGCACTGAATTCAAGGAAGCAAAGGTGGATTTGTACTGTGATAGCCTTGGGATCAAACATGAGTTTTCTGCTGTGAGAACTCCTCAGTAAAATGGGATTGTTGAGAGAAAGAATAGAACGATCCAAGAGATGTCTAGATCTATGCTTCTAGGTCGTAAAGTTTCTAGGAAATTTTGGGCAGAGGCAGTGTCTACTGCATGCCACACGGTGAATAGGATTTATTTGCATCCACACACACTACAGACACCTTATGAGTTGTGGACCGGCAAGAAGTCCAACCTGGCGTATTTCCGTGTTTTTGGGAGTAAATGCTACATCCTACGGGATAGAGAGCAATTAGGAAAGTTCGACTCCCGGAGCGACGAGGGAATATTTCTAGGATATTCATCGAATAGTAGAGCGTACCGGGTATTTAACCTGATGAGCTCTAGGGTTATGGAATCAATAAACGTTACTGTGCAAGATGACGAACCTTTGACAGTTATTGATCCTAACCTTCAGTGTGAGGATGAGGATTGTTATGACGGTGATTTACCTATTCCTCTCTAACACTCTGTGGACCCTATTCCTGAGTTAGGGGACACACCTGCTTGGGTTCGCAAGAGTCATGACCCTTCTGCCATTGTTGGTGATCCCACTCTAGGGGTCAAGACTCGTGCTCAGCTAGAAAACGTTGTTAGCCATCTTTGCTACACGTCCAAAGTCGAGCCCAAGAACCATAAAGAAGCACTCAAGGATGAACACTGGATATCTTCTATGGAGGATGAGTTGCTTCAGTTTAAAAAGAATAATGTCTGGGAATTAGTTCCCCGACCTAGTGAGACTAATGTGATAGGTACCCGGTGGATTTTCAAGAACAAAATGGATGAATATGGTACCATAATCAGAAATAAGGCTAGGTTGGTCGCTCAAGGCTACACACAGATAAAGGGTATACACTTTGGGGAGACATTTGCTCCTGTTGCGAGGCTTGAGTCCGTCCGTCTTCTGCTCGCCATCGCATGTCATCTGCGCTTCAAGGTGTATCAGATGGATGTCAAGAGTGCCTTTTTGAATGGCATTCTACAGGAGGAGGTTTATGTGGAACAACCAAAAGGGTTTGAAGACCCTCAGCACCCTGATCACGTCTACTATCTGAGGAAAGCCTTGTATGGTTTGAAGCAAGCAGCACCCCGTGCTTGGTATGAGAGGCTTACTTCCTATCTCTTAGCTCGTGGCTTCAAGAGAGGGGGAGTAGATATGACGTTGTTCGTCAGGAGAGATGACGGTGCTATTTTGGTTGCCCAAGTCTATGTGGACGACATAGTCTTTGGATCAGCATGCTCACCACTTTGAGGAGGAGATGAAAAGTGAGTTTGAGATGAGCATGGTTGGTGAGCTTACATTCTTCCTTGGTCTCCAGGTTCGTCAGCTAGAGGATGGGATGTTCGTCTCCCAATCCAAGTATGCTAGAGACCTAGTGAAGAAATTTGGTTTAGACTCCTCTAAGCATGCTCGTACACCTATGAGTACCACTAACAAGCTTAGTAAGGATACTTCAGGCAAGGACATAGAGCAAACCTTATATCGGAGTATGATAGGTAGTCTTCTCTACTTGACTGCCAGTCGTCCCGACATCGCCTTTAGTGTTGGAGTCTGTGCGCGTTATCAGGCGTCCCCAAAAGAGTCACATTTACTTGCTCTAAAACGTATTATTAAATACGTAAGTGGGACTCTCTCATACGGGATTTGGTATTCCTTTGATACCGATGACCGTCTGTCCGCCTATTCGGATGCCGATTGGGCTGGGTATGTAGATGGATGTAGGAGCACTTCTGGTGGGTGTTTCTATTTTGGTTCTGCTCTTGTCTCCTGGCTGAGCAAGAAGCAAAATTCCATCTATTTATCCACTGCGGAGGCTGAGTACATAGCCGCCGGGAGTTGTTGCACACAACTCTTGTGGATGAAGCAAATGCTGGAGGATTATGGGATATCACAGGACACCATGACCATTTCCTGTGATAACACGAGCGCGATACACATATCCCGCAATCCAGTTCAGCATTCGTGCACAAAACACATCAGGATACGTGAGCACTTTATACGTCAGTTAGTTGAAGAGAAAGTCATATCCCTGAGTTTTGTTCCCACCGACCGTCAGTTAGCCGACATTTTCACGAAACCTTTAGATGCCCTTAGATTTTAGAGTCTTAGGAAGTCTTTGGGGATTTGCACAGTTGACTGAGGGGTTGGTCTCTGTCTAGTATAGGATGCTTCTTCATGTTCATATCATATGCTTCCTATTGCTAGTCTGTTTATATGTACCATCGCTTAGATGTACAGCTTGTATGTATTCTTTTTGCTGATTATATTTCTTTTAAAAAAAAAAAATATATATATATATATATATATATATATATACAAAAAGATTTTATTTTGATAAAATTTTTGAAAAAGACCAAAAAGATTTTTCTGTTTTGCTTCTTTTGTGGGTGAGATTTATGATAGCCAAGTCAACTTCATTCCATTTATCCATGTGACTGTTTTATAGAGATTTGAGAGGCTACATCATTTCATCCTTGTGCTTAACATTGATTAGAGTCCTTGAGATGTAATTAGTGATATCTTCCTACATGTTTGACTCCTATATCCTTTATTGCACACATGCACGGCTATATTTGCTTATTGCACTTGTCTATCTCATATTGGCTTGAGTGTTTCCATCTCAATTTTGTCTATGCAATGTACAATATGCGATAAAACTTGACAAGATTGGAATGCATGTAAAAATCCGTTTTGGTGAGACTGTGTGTTTTTGTATAACGGGGAGGGGCTGCGAAAGGTAATCATCTATCCTTTGCGCAAAAGCCACCGTTAAAGAGGACCTAAAAATGGAGGAATTTTAATATCCGAGGTCCAAAGAGGTTAAAAGAGCCCGGAAAAATTTATAGGCAATAAAAAGCAATTCATGCCAAATATGGGCCACTTAGGTTTCACCATCAATTCTCCAAAGTTTGAGCATTTAGAATGCCTCTATTCAAAATAATATCTGAGGGAGTTTGGTTGGAAAATATAAACGGGTTTGCACTTCCTTGAAAGTCCTGAAAAAGCATGAAAATCATTTTGGACGTTATTGGTGTAGAAATCACTTTGAGCTTTGATTTGTAGATTTGATATATTCAATGTCTTATATTTTCAATCTTTTACACCAAAGGAAGCATTTGAGTTCATTCGTTAGGAATATCCAATATTCATCGTGCACATATGTCATGTTTGTAAGCTTTGATTTTCCTATCGAATTTTGATCACACCTCTTCATTTACGCTATCATCGACTTGGTTGCTTTGTGTTCATTCATGGTGTGATATTATCCTCGTGACATCCCTCACTTGCTTATTTGATTTATTTCTCTCATTTGTCTATTTGGGGACATCATAAAAAGGGGGAGAAAGAATTATCATCGTATGGGGGAGATTTGAAATTTTCTTATGGGGGAGATTTGAAATTTTGAGTTTTGTTCATAAATTGGTATATATGTTTATCTCATTTCAAACTCGATATGTCACTTGGTATTTTGCTTTATCTCATGTGTGTAGGTACTACATTGATGATCACTAAATTGTACACCCTGATGAGAAAAGATTTGAGTTTCCTGAAGATTTGAAGATCAAACGATGCAGTCTTATTCACTTGTACTCTTTCAGTTTTGGGTTCATGGAAGGGTAGATTTGTATAGGAAATTTTTTTATGATTGATATTTCGGATGTTTGTTTTTATGTACGTACCGGCATAGACATAGGGGGAGATTTGTAAGGACATTTTTTTCTGGACATTTTTGTCCATAAGCATTTTATATGTCGTACGCCGTTACACCGTTGAGAAAATTCAAGAAATCATACGCCCATCAACGGAATCCGAATATCAAAGGCAGAAAAGGAATCAGGGATCAGACCGGACCGATCCGGCCCAGATAAAAGAACCGATCTGGTTCCTTCGGACCGATCCACCTAAAGAGACCGGACTGATCCGCTTGCTGAGGTGAGGCCAGTATACCCCGGATCCATAGCGAACCGATGATGCCAAAAAGCCGAACCGATCCGATGCCAACCGGATTGATCCGCCTTAAAAAAAAGTAACCGATCCGATGTCACCGGACCGATCCGCCTAAAGATACCGGACCGATCCGACAAGGATAATTTCAAGCAGATCGTGTTCAGATCATGTTCCGAACTTTAGGGCTCAAGTTCTCCTATTTAATCCCACTACGGGAAGTGGTTGTGCGAAGACTTTTCAACGATTTTCAGAGCATATCAACCCTAAGTCTTCACCTATTGAGTCCTATGATTCTAGGTTTTTAGATTCACACATATTCCATATCTATGTGAATCAAGTTTGGTAACCCAAGAACACCATTGCTGTTGTTCAACCCTTGTGAAGTGGACCGCTCCTTCCTCTTCATTGCTGCCCTACTGGAAAGGGATTCTTCCAGCCGTGACTACACAATCCGATGCCTGCGGGTAATTCTTAGTCAAAAACTTGTATTTCAGTGTAATCCGATTGTAAGCCGCCTCTCTTACAAATTATAGTGAATATACAAATGGTTTTACCCCTTTGGGGGGATTTTTCCTTAACTTTGTGTGTTGAATAATTCTGGCATGATTTCATATTGTTTCAATCACACCTAGTTGCATGCTTAGGGTTATTTTGGGTTAAAAAGGGTATTTATTATATTATTTCTTAATTGAACGCGAGCTCACACGTTCTCAGCTTCAATGCCTCATTGATTGACAATGTACCCGAGAAACATGCCTTCTCGTACTCCAAAGATGCACTTCGTCGAATTCAGCTTCATTTGATATTTATCTAGTTGATCAAAAGTCTGACTTAAGTCAACTAGATGATCGACAACTTTCTTGCTTTTCGTCAGTATATCGTCAACATAGACTTCCATGTTGTCACTGATTTGTTCAGCAAAGACCTTGTTCATCAGCCTCTGATATGTCGCACCTGCATTTTTCAAACCAAAAGGCATAACATTATAATAATAAGTTCCCCGAGGGGTAATGAAAGAAGTACTCTCCCTGTCTTCAGGTTTCATTTTAATTTGATTGTAGCCAGAATAAGCATCCATGAAGCTCAGCAACTCGTGTCCCGAGGCAGCATCCACCAGTTGATCAATTCGGGACAATGGAAAATGATCCTTTGGGCATGCTTTGTTGAGGTCGGTGAAGTCCACACACATCCTCCACTTGTTGTTCTTCTTCTTTACCATTACCACATTGGCTAACCAATCTGGATATTTAACATCTTCAATGAAACAAACTTTCTGGAGCTTCTCGACTTCCTCCTGAATAGCTTGATTCTTCTCGGGACTGAATACTCTTCTTCTCTGCTTCACAGGCTTGATCTCCTTATTCACATTGAGCTCGTGACATAAGAAGTTTGGGTCTATCCCAGGCATATCTTCATGACTCCACGCAAAAGTTTGTCTTCTGATTCTAAGGAAAATTATCAATTCCTGTTTTAATGAGGCTTCCAACGACGAACCTATTTGAGTAGTTCGCTCAGGGTGTTCGTCATCCAGAATGATGTTTTCAGTAGCTTCCACCGCTTAACCCTTCACGAGTTGCAACTCATCTCGAGGATCCAATGTTTCAATTTTTGCACCTTCATCCACTTGATAGGTAGTAGTCTTTTTCTTTGATTCTTCCAGTTCTTCTTGCTCGGCGGATGAATAATAGCATTCCCGAGCTACTTTATGATCACCTTTCACAACTCCTACTCCAAAGCTTGTTGGAAATTTTAGGCACTGATGCCCTATAGATGGTACAGCCTCGAACTTCTTCAATCCTACTCTTCCCATGATGATATTGTACAATGATTTGACATTCTTATCCATCACGAAGAAACGTATTCTTTCTGCCCCACAAGCAGGCCACCTACCAATGAATATATCCAACTTGATCGTCCCAAGTGGAAATATTTTTTCGCCAGCAAAACCAATGAGGGGTCTGTGATAAGGCTCCAGTTGAGATAGCTTTAGATTTAAACTATCAAAGCACGAGTAGAACATGATGTCTGCCGAGCTACCATTGTCGACCAGTACTCTTGAAATCATGACTTCCTTCATTCTCATTTTGATCACCAGCGGGTCATCATGAGGATATAAAACACCTGCAAGGTCATTTTTTGAAAAACCGATAACCAATTTCTCCTTGTTCACCTTTCTCGGGCAATCTTCCTCAGCTAGATTTATTCACTGAATGTATAAGCAAGCTTGAGCCTCACCGAGGTAAGCTTTTCTTTCTGCAGTAAGGTCTCCTCCTCCTGTATCCCCTCCTGTAATAACATTACAATCAAATGACCCAAAGCGTATTGAAAATACCTCTCGTTCTGGATGCCTTGGATTTTTGGGAAGGTCGGGGTCATCCTCTGGATCAACTTCATGGTTTCTCTTCTTATTCTCCTCTGCTCGACGAGGAGATCTAGACCTCTCTCTAGTTCGGTCGTTGTTTCTTCTTTCGCCTCCCCGATCAACATACTTTGCTAGCTTTCCTCGTCCGATGAGTGTTTCAATCTCATTCTGAAGAGCTATGCAATTTCTGGTCATATGGCCATGATCCTTATGGAACTCGCAATATTTTTCCCTGTTCCTCGTGTCAGGATCTGCCTTCATTTTCTTTGGCCAGTTTAACTCCTCGCTGTTCTTAATTTCTTCTAGGACGTGGTTGATATTTACCTTCAAAGGTGTGTAATTATCAAATTTCCTCAAGACCTCCCATGACGACCTATTTTTGGATTGTTTGTCACCACCATTGTTCTTATGTTCCTTCTTCTTAGCTTTATCACCTTCCACCTTGGTTTCTTTGCCGTCCATATTCTTCTTCGCAGACATGGCCTCCTCGGCATTCATAATCTTGGACGCTTTTCCCATCATATCCGACATGGTTCAAGGTGGATCTTTGGCTAAAGTGTAGTACAACTTGTTTGGCAGTAGTCCACTCATCAAAGCGGTAATCGATGTCTTCTCCTCATAATCAATGACTTTGAGTTTCTCATTATTAAAACGAGTTATATAATCTCTGATACTCTCACCAGCTTTTTGTCTAACACTTAACAAATGTGCTACTCGTTTAACTGGCTTTGCTCCAAAGCAGAAATTCCCAATGAATAGCTCGGCCAATTGAAGAAAAGTTGAAATCTTACCCCGAGGAAGACTATTATACCATATTTGAGCAGATTCGGTAAGTGTTCACGAGAATGCTCTGCATCTCATCTCATTTGGGACAGCATAGATGTCGGCTGCAGCTTGGTATTGTTCTATATGAAGGACAGTGTCAGTCTTCCCATCATACTTGGGAGTCACAACAGGTGCTTTGAACTTTGATGGTGTTGGAAAATCAACAATGTCCTGGACAAAAGGCGTTCCTCGAACAAAGGTTCATTGTAGAGGGTTCTTGGCCTTAGCCATTTCCCCTAATCTATCCTCCAGCCTCTGAATAGATCCTTTCTATGCATCATTTCCTTCCTCGGGCCTATTGGTTCGAGCAACTGATCGCGTTGAAGTGGCTTCCTGGGATTTATCTTGACGAGCAACTGGTCGGTCATAGGATCTATCTTGACGAGCAGCTGGTCGCGACTGGGCAGATCCTTCCCTTAAATCTGATGGTCGTCGAAAGTTCCTCGATGCTGCATTAAGAGGACTTTTATTCCTCCTAGGGACTAATCGGTCGAAAGGAGAAACCCTACTTAATCTTTCCAATGCGCTGGTCCTTTCTGGGGAGATGGTGACACGTTGTTCAGTATCCGTGGCTCGCACCGACGAAGTTCGCCCAGGTTGATAAGAGAAATCATCAGATTCCTCATTGCGATGTGAGTTAGTACACCTAGTACGCGAAGAAGGCGCGCGGATATTTCTTTGAATGCTTCATGGTCCGAAATGGGCTGATGCACCGCCATGGAGGGTTTGGATGAGTTGTTGCATGGTTTCTTGCATGACGTTCTTGCCCTGAGCCAAATTTGCCATTATTCCAGTCAGATCTGGAATAATTGGTGGAGAAAATGGATTTGTAGGGGTTCCAGCATTTCGATTGCTGGATTCAGGAATATCCGCCATTGGTAATGGATTATTTTTTATGAAAAACGATATTATCAGTCGTTTCCCACAGACGGCGCCAATATGTTGATGTAAAAAATTAGATCACTCTAATAATTCAATCACAGATAAATAAATGAGACAAAGAATTTTAAAGTGGTTCGGCCTTATAAGAATGTCCTACGTCCATTGTTGCTTTATTGTTAAGTGTTTGGGAATTCTCGATTACAAGTTATCTCAAGAAATTCCATTTTTTGAGTCCCCCTACAATGAGGATTGTACAATGTATTTATAGCCCTGAGGCTGTAATGTGAAAGGGTAATACATTAAATGATGTACATATGAAAGGGTAATACATTTAATGCCCTCTTTGCGTGCGCGTCCAAATGATAAGCATTTAATGAGTAGTTAAACTGTTGGTATTCTGCTTCGAGGTGCAGCTCGGACCGCCATGAGTAGCTCGGACCTCCTAAGCTTCTCGGTATTTAAGAGTTCCTCGAAGAGGCATTGTTCCTCGGAGCTTGTGAGTTCCTCGGGGAACTAGTATTCCTCGTTGTAGTCTTGTTCCTCGGAGCGAGTGGGTTCCTCGGAAGTGTTTGTTGTTGCCATCTAGATAGCCACGTGTCTTCATATGATTGGTCCAGGTCAGCAGATAAATTTTGGTATCAACAGGTATAATTGTACCTATCTTGGTAATTATTTTTTTTTACTAATTTGGCTTATGGTTTGAGCAATGGATTACATGATTGTTTTTATTTGAATTAGTATTATTTTATTCTTTTCCATTTGATGGTAGTATTTAAGGACTTTCTCATTCTTGCCTTTTTTTAATGGTTATTAGTGTGACATTTAAGATCTTTTATGTTCAGTAATGCAACATTTTTTTAGGCATAGATGTTTATATTAGATTTTATATAAGAAAAAAATTGCTCAACACCTAAATATAGATGACGGTGAGGGGTGGGATCACTGAATGTGAAACTGCTGGAGGATTTATATTTTTTGGTCACATAAAAGGCAATAAATGTTATAATGCTATATTTTTTGTGGGAATTACAATATTTCATAATGCTAAAGGTTAGCTGCCACAAAGTAAAAAACTTTATGTGCAAAATGACGTTCACAATCGTCTAGCCTACGCATCGCAGAGGTTTACACCAAGTGTTAAATATTTTTAAACTCCACCACATTTAATGGAACTTCTTATTTCTTGAAAATATCTCACAAAAATTGTGGGGGGGGGGGGGGACTTTGCATTACATATAAGTCTCATTTGAAGGCTGTTAATTAATAATATAATTTACATGTATATTTCTTCCATTATATAAGTCTTACAATCAAACTCAACGAACCATATGACAAAATGTCCTTTAACACTCACGTATTAAATGGATATAAAGTAGTTTGTCTTCTCCTTTCTTTAAAAAATTTTAAAAATTAGAAATATTAATATAAAAATCCAGTTTCTCTCAAAAATGGTATTTTAAAAACTAGTCTTTGAGATATATCAAACAAGATCCGTTGGCTAGAAAAATGTCCCAAGAGGGGGAAGGGGTGAATTTAAATTTTATAAAATTAAAAAATGTATTTTTTTTGTTTGCTCTAAGTATGGGAATCAATGTATGTATTCATAATTATATGGTAAATAATAACAACAATAATGAAAGAGATTTAGAGATTTGCAAACTAATCATTTTTACATGGTTTAACCTTGCCTACATCCAAGCTTGAGACAACATTTGATAATTTCCACTATCTTTGGTTCACTTAAGTAAAAATAAAATCTCACAAGGAATTATCACACCTTGCAACCGTAACCAGTAAGGGTACTATCTTATTCCTTACCAAAGCGTACACGAGCAAGATCTGGGGCACTACCTCCTTCGTAGACACCCCATTATTTTGACACTGCCTATCAAGAGGATAAAATAAAGTTGTTGTTGTAAGAATTCTTTTGGTTGTATATAATTACTCTCTTTAGAAGTGTAACACTTCTTTTATTGTCAAGCTAATGACTCTAGCACTGCAAGTGTTGTTGTGAAGTTTTCTCTTTTTCTTTCTTCTGAATCCACAATCAAATTTTTAACACAAGTGTTATAATGAAGCTTTGACGTGTGGATGTTGCTTGTGGGTTATTATGTGAGTAAAAGTTATGTTTGTTGAAGTATAGATAGCATAAGAACAAAATATAGCCATTAAGAGTTCGTTAAAAAAGTTATTTTTGAGTATTTGAAAAAGCTAGTTGTTATAAGTTGGGTTTGCTTGATGTAGTTGACTAAAGGTAGGTTTAGTCGACTGAATCTACTTTTAATCGACTAAAACTCCCAAATATATTGTTCAACCCAGAGTCAGTCTGACCTACAGTATTTTAATCAACTATACTTTATTTTATTGACTAAATTAGGCCAAGTTAATACATTTTTTTTTGAAAACTTGTTTTAAATTTGAGACATATATTTTGAATTTGTGTGAGTATTTGACGCGATAGTTTTAGCAAGTCTTCAAGAGTAATACTTTTACAATATTACCTACAACTAGGGGTGGTAAATGGACGGATATGGATCGGATACCATGTTTTCCATATCCGTATCCTCTATCTAAATGTACTATCTGTATCCGTATTCGTATCCGTATCCGCCCGGATAGTTAAAACAACTATCCATATCCGTATCCACTCGGATACCTCGGATTCGAACAATATCCGTATCCGTTTATATTATTTAGCCATCGCAAAAAATAACAATTAAAATATCCAATACAATCCAAATAAATATATAACAAAATTACTGCCTCCTAATATCAACAATCATGGATTCCATAATAATAATATCACTCCATAATGATAATACGGATTAAAGTCATCCATAGTTTACAACCATATAAGTTTAAAGTCATCCAAAAAAAATAACAGTCGCATTCCATGACATTAGAAATAAATATGTACCTTTTAGATTAACCAAATTTATTGAGAATGATAACCTCATGGACCTTTTGTCTTCAAAACATACTGATATTTTTATTTTAATAAGTATACATTTTTATTTTGTATATAATATACATGTTGTTAACTTCAGTTCTCATTACAATCAAAACCATCTCTTTACTTTTCTATTTCTCCCTTACATTCTATGATGTTTCTCTCTTATATTCTTTTCTGTTTCTCTTTTACATTTATTTATAATTAAGAAAACTAACGAACAACCACATGAGAGTTTCTTTTCTCTTGTTTTGTATGAAAGAGAAATGAAACGAATTTAGTTTTTTTTTAGTGGAGTATATGTTCTTTAGTCGGTGTATGTTGTGTGTGATAGGGTGTATTGTAACTTTAGTGTAACTCTATGATAATATACCCAATAAAATAATAATACATGACATTTTATAATATACCCAATAAAATAATAACTTTAGGGTGTTTTTATTTAAAGTGGAGTATGTGTTTATTTTGTTCTGGGGAATAAACAATTAAGATTTTCTTTAATATTTATTTACTAGTAATACTAATACTAATATTATTGGTAATATTTTAAACATATGTTTGACGGATACGGATATCCGGTAAAACTAATATCTGATAAAATGGATACTCCGCATCGAATACGGATTATCCATGTCGGATACTAGTACTATCCGTATCCATATCCGTTTTCTTGGATATTTTTATAAAGTATCCATATTCGTATCCATTTCCATATTTTCGGATAAATATCCACAAATTCGAATTCGGATATCGGACGGATGCGAATTTTCGAATATCCATTTACAGCCCTACCTACCACACTCAAATAACTCTTAAAACTTCATAAGCTTGATCACTTGAATTGATAGTTGATCTTGTATATTGATGAAGTTTTGTTTGGATAATGTTATCTTGAGTTTGAGTATCATCTTTTCCTTGGACTATCTTTGGTTGCAAGATTGTGTTTCTTTAATTTCCTTATGAAGTTTCTAATAATGCTTTGAGGGAATTGATGTTTGCCCAAGAACATTAAAGAATGATAGTGAAGTTTGAAATGAATCAATTAAATAGTTTTCATTAAAAAAATAGTTAATTTTTCTTTTTGCAATATATTTTCACAAGATCTATGACAATTTCTAATTCTGAAGGAAGTTATTTATGAACAAATTATATATTTACTATGTTTATATGTTTATAGTGTACAAAAAGTAAATGTGTATGTACATGTAAATAGATCTTTGTGTATACGCACAAGAAGAATAAGAATAAGAAAAAAATAATTGGGAAGGTATTTTTTTTACTCCAATTGTAAACATAAACGAGTATTTTAAACATCTACGGTTAGTTTATGAAAGAATAATACATGTTTATTTGGTTAGTGAATATTACTACAAGAGTAAATATTGATATATCATTGATAATAATAGTGACAACAACAACAACAACAACAACAACAACAACAACAACAACAACAACAACAACAACAACATAAGAAGAAGAAGAAGAAGAAGAAGAAGAAGAAGAAGAAGAAGAAGAAGAAGAAGAAGAATCAATACATGCATATACATATTCAAGAGTTTTGTTATTTGAATCGAATGCACACATATATACTTATTGATAGGTTTTGTTCTTTCCACATGTTTTATATAAAAAAGCATCACTCTTAGTACTCACACAAACACGCATGCGCATATATATATATATATATATATATATATATATATATATATATATATATATATATAGAGAGAGAGAGAGAGAGAGAGAGAGAGAGAGAGAGAGGTAGGCTCCTTTCCCCACTAAGTTTGCACAGTGCTGGTGATTCGTATCAAATATTGCATATTTCTCCCCTATTTCTTTATGCATTCTAGCGCTTTTACGGTCCTAAATGCCTATATTTATGCTCATTAACCATACAACCTTGTATTTGGATCGATACATGTTTTGTAGGGGTTAATTGTGCTTTTGTAGGTATTGGAACGCTAAAAGTGAGGATCTGTTGCATTTCGAAAAAGTTCCGTCATCGGAAGCTACTTCAAGGGCATTTTAGTCAATTCACATTTCTTGTCCATCTCATGGAAATTCCACGGATGTGTAGTTCATTGAGTTAGCATTGTGTGTCCGCAAACGGTTCGTCATTTAGAGTTCGGACGAAGAAGTTATGCCCGTTTCCGTAATCAACCTTTTCCCCCTCATTATGGACCAAAGGATCTTTGAAAGCAGACTACCGACCGATCGCATCCCTGGGACCAGTCGACCGCGATTTCAAGTTTTGCCGTGGGAAGGAGACATTGCACTTATACAAGAAGGACCAGTCGACCGGTCCCCTCGACCCGATCGACCGGTGATTGCAGATATTTTGGGCTCTTTCCTCTTTCTTTCCTTTTTCCTTTACTTTTTTCCACTTACTATAAATACTCATTTTTGTGTAAATATCAGATATTAGTTAGTAGGAATAGATTTTAAAGAGAGTAGCTTAGGGTTTGAGGGTTTTTTTTAGTTCTTCTTCATTTCCTCTCGGATTGACACATGTTTGGGTTTGTAAGTTGACTATTCATTCATCCTCTCCATTAATATAGTTGTTTTCCTTTAATTCTTGCTTTGATAATTAGGTTTACATGCTTTCTTTACTCGATTTCTAGTATAAATTTACCACGTTTATTTATTGCATTTATTTACCGCGTTTCTAATATGCATTCTAGGTCATTTAAATTAGGTTGTGTTTGAATTGAACTCACTCGAGTTGACGCACTGCTTGGCTTTGGTGATGGTGTTTACGGGTCTATTAAGGGTGCATTGTCCTAGTTATTACGCCTAAGATATTTGACGGGGCATATCATGTATGTCCCATGCTTACGACCTTTCGCGAGTAATTTTCGGGATATTTGTTGACGCCAAAATATTATTAGGCTTTTATGCGGATTTAGGGGAGTGACAACCCCTGATTTAATTAACTGTTGAAACGAGACGCATTTGTAATAACTCATCGACCCATGTAACCATTTTATACAAATTAACCCGGGTCACGGATATTCGACGCAACCTATAGTTTTACTTACTTTGTTAGTCTAGATTTCATTACACTTGCCTAGATTAACATTTCCCTTTTATGCATCTTTTCCTTTTTAGTTTGTAATCACCTTTTGCACTTTTATTTCGGAATATTAAATCAATTGAATTCTAGCAACTCGTCCCTGTGGATTTTCGATACCCGACTTACCGCTAGACTTGCCCCGCAAGTGTAGTCGTAATTTAGGTTTTTGTATAGTCGCGGCGAGACAGAAAACAACGATTGTGGCCTTACGCGACCACACTTCTCGCGCGCTATCAAAATGGCGTCGTTTCCAGGGACTAGTTTGTTTTAGACTTTATTTGATTTAGTATTTCATAGTATTTTCTTTTTGTTTGTATTATTTGCTAACTTTTTGCAGGACTTCCACATTTGAGCACTTAGAAACGCTCGAATTTTTCCCGTGCGCACTTACTTTGTGGAATCCACCACTTCGAGCCATTTTGGGGGTAAGCATGTCTTATTCCAATTCTTTCGGTAATCATTGTTATAATTCTCAAAATTCTCGCAAACCTATGACTTTCGGTGAATACTTAGAATCCCAAAGTATAACAAATTCAAATATGACTTTGGGCGAGTATAACGAAAGTCAAAACTTAGGTTATTGGAATTTTGATGATGATGACAATGATTTTGGGCCTTTACCTCCTTATAATAGGAATTTTTACACGAATTCGTATAGTTTTTAAAATTCCCATAATAATGAGTTTTCATTTAAGTCCGATAGTAACTTTCAAAGTTCCCATTTTCATGCATCCGCACCTCGACCTATGACATTCGGTGAGGGTTTGCGTATGTATGAAAATGAGAAAATTGAAAATCGTTATCGAGAAGAAAATCGTTTGTGGGAACATGAATTGGATTTATTATTTGAGTCCGACGATGATTTTGCATGAAAATGGGTTTGAGAGAAAATTGAAAATCGTTATCGGGAAGAAAATCGTTCGTGGGAACATGAATTGGATTTATTATGACCTCGAAAGTCTCGAAAGAAAAATCTGTCATAGGTCGAGGTGCAGATGCATGAAAATGGGAACTTTAAAAGTTACTATCGGACTTAAACGAAAACTCATTATTATAGGAATTTTGAAAGCTATCCGAATTCATTTCAAAATTCCTATTATAAGGAGGTAAAGGCCCAAAATCATTGTCATCATCATCATCAAAATTCCAATAACCTAAGTTTTGACTTTCGTTATACTCGCCTAAAGTCATATTTGAATTTGTTATACTTTGGGATTCTAAGTATTCACCGAAAGTCATAGGTTTGCGAGATTTTTATGAATTATAACAGTGATTACCGAAAGAATTGGAATAAGACATGCTTACCCCAAAAATGGCTTGAAGTGGTAGATTCCACAAAGTAAGTGCGTGTGGGAAAAATTCGAGCGTTTCTAAGTGCTCAAATGTGGAAGTCCTGCAAAAAGTTAGCAAATAATACAAATAGAAAGAAAATACTATGAAATATTAAATCAAATAAAGTCTATAACAAACTAGTCCCCGGCAATGGTGCCATTTTGATAGCGCACGAGAAGTGTGATTGCGTAAGGCCACAATCGTTGTTTTCTGTCTCGCCGCGACTATACAAAAACCTAAATTACGACTACACTTGCGGGGCAAGTCTAGCGGTAAGTCGGGTATCGAAAATCCACAGGGATGAGTTGCTAGAATTCAATTGATTTAATATTCCAAAATAAAAGTGCAAAAGGTGATTACAAACTAAAAAGGAAAAGATGCATAAAAGGGGAATGTTAATCTAGGCAAGTGTATTGAAAGCTAGACTAACAAAACGAGTAAAACTATAGGTTGAATATCCCTCACCCGGGTTAATTTGTATAAAATGGTTACATAGGTCGACAAGTTATTACAAATGCATCTCGTTTCCACATTTAATTAAATCAAGGGTTGTCACGCCCCTAAATCCGCATAAAATCCTAATAAGATTTTGGCATCAACAAATATCCCAGAAACTACGCGCGAAATGTCATAAGCACGGGACATACATGATAGGCCCCGTCAAATCTTCTAGGCGTAATAACTAGGACAACGCACCCGAAATAGACCCGTAAACACCATCACCAAAACCAAGCAACGCGTCAACTCGAGTGAGTTCAATTCAAACACAACCTAATTTAAATGACCAAGAAAGCATATTAAAAACGCGGTAAATAAATGCAATAAATAAACGCGATAAATTTATACTAGAAATCGAGTAAAGAAAACATGTAAACTATGTAACAAAGCATGTAAACCTAATTATCAAAGCAAGAATTAATGGAAAACAACTATATTAATGGAGAGGATGAATGAATAGTCAACTTACAAACCCAAAACTGTGTCAATCCAAGAGGAAATGAAGAAGAACTAACCAAAAACCTTCAAACCCTAAGATACTCTCTCTAAATTCTATTCTAACTACTTAATATCTGATATTTACCCAAAAATGAGTATTTATAGTAAGTGGGAAAAAGTAAAGGAAAAAGGAAAGAAAGAGGAAAAAGCCCAAAATATCTGCAATCACCGGTCGACCGGGTCCAGGGGATCGGTCGACCGGTCCTTCTTGTATAAGTGTACTATCTCCTTCCCATGGAAAAACTTTAAACCTCAGTCGACCGGTCCCAGGGACGCGGTCGACCGGTACTCTGTTTTCAGGAATCCTTTGGTCCATGATGAGGGGGAAAAGGTTGATTACGGAAACGTGCATAGCTTCTTCGTTCGAACTCCAAACGACGCACCGTTTATGGTCACGCGATGCTAACTCAACAAACTACGCATCCGTGGAAATTTCATGAGCTAGACAATAAATGTGAATTGACTAAAATGCCCTTGAATTAGCATCCGACGACGAAACTTCTCTGAAATGCAACGGACCCTCACTTTTAGCGTTCCAATATCTACAAAAGCACAATTAACCCCTACAAAACATGTATCGATCCAAATCCAAAGTTATCTGATTAATGAGCAAAAATATAGGCATTTAGGACCGTAAATGCGCTAGAATGCATAAAGGAATAGGGGAGAAATATGCAATATTTGATACAAATCAGCTGGCACACACTAATTTTTTTATAGCATTAAAAAAAATATTTTGGAGTTGATTTTTTTATGTGGTATTTAAACATTTCAACGGACCCATGCAAAAAAAATCAACTAAAAAAAACTTTTTTTGCTATTTTTAAAAAATCGGTCAAACTTTTGCAGCTTTTAAAGTGCTTAAAAGTAGCGAAAGTTTGACCGATTTTTTAAAAATAGTAAAAAAAATGTTATTTTTAGCTTTTTTACACGGGTCGGTTGAAATATTTAACTATCACACAAAAAAAATCAACTCAAAAATATTTTTTTTACTATTTTAAAAAAATGATGTGCAAACTTAATGTGCACATGAGCCTATATATATATATATATATATATTAACTTTCTTTGAGGTTAATTGACATACGATAAATCAATTTAAGCATAAGAAATTAATCAAATAATAAACATAAATAATTAAGAGATATTAGAGAAACTTTGCAAATTGAGGTTCTAACATAGTTCAACTTTTCTAAAGTCTATTCTCGAGATATTACCTGAGAAATTTCACTTATCTCCGATTCACTAAGGCGGAACAAAAACCACATAGGGAATTATAATACCTTGCAAACCGCAACCAACAAGGGAACTATATCCGTCTTTACCTAAGCGGAACACAAAAGAGCCCAAAGTTTTATAACGCCTTAACTCCCTGCAACAGTGTCACTACTGGTCGTGAAGATACAAAGTTTAACCATAGTATCAAGAACTAGATGTGTAACCAAAATGTAAACGATATTGCTTAACAAGAAATAATTGTGAAATGGGATTACTTTCTCCCTATATAAATGTAAACTTTCAAGTGATCACAGGTGTATTCCTCAAATGATATTTTTTACCCAGATCTTTAGTACAAGTAAACATTGGATTTGGATCTTAGTTAAAGAAGTTTTGAGAGGGAAGTTTTAACTCAAATGAGTTTTTGGTTTGAGCTTTGCTTCAATAGAGTTTTGGGTTTAAAACTCTCAACTTGGAAATAGGTTTAGGACTTGGTTTCTCTCTCTAGAAAGCTAGAGTATATTGATACAAGCTATGAAGTGGAACTTTGATAGTAGGATATTTATTTAAAATCTTTTGTGTTTGGAGAATAAACCCTAGGGCCCTTTTATAGGATTTTTCAAAACTAGTCGTTGGAGGGTACTTTGGTAAATTCGGAGCTTTTCAAATTTGAATTTTGAAAACTATCCGTTGTATTTTTTGCAACCTATGCACTTTGAGTCTATTCAAAATAGTTTGATTTGATTTAAAAGTAGTTTCAGCCGACTTTAAAGTCCCAAACCCCTTTTTTTAATTTTTCTAAAGCCTATTTTTTAATCTAAAAGGGGAGAAGATCAATTTATACAGGACTTAAAGTGCCTAATTTGATGTTTTGGATTTTCTAAGTTGGTGTTTGATTTGGAGAAGGTTTGGTTGGTTGGTTCAGCAAGTACTTGATCATACAACAACATTTACATCATTGTAATCATTCCCTAGCCACTCAATACTCTGAGAAGATCTTATGGAGTTTTATCACTTCATTTGAATGCATTGATTCGTCTTCATATTGATTCTGATAATCATGATCTTTGATTGAGATTTTCCATGCATGGTTTAATATGATGAAGTTTATTGCGCTTTGATGGCGAGATGCTTAGAATAATGATGCACTGACTTGACTAGTTAAGCTTATCATGCAATGAGTGAACTTATGAGTGTGTTGAGTATGAAATTGGTTAACATGTATCTTAATCTTATTTCTAGGGTTTTCAACTTCTTCAATGAAATCATGACTTGCATGATATGATCAAGATATGGAAATTATTTTCTTTGTGACTCATGATCTTCTTTGCTTATTGTTTTGTATCTTCTTTGAGGTGGAGATTCTATTGTAGTTCTAGTATCATGGTTGGAACATTACTGGTAATAAGACTCATAATTTCTTGAGTAAATATTTTTATCTCAATGACATTGAAGAGAATATAGTAAGGTGTTCTCATATATAATTTGGATTGCTTGTCATACAAATCTTTATACGAAAAAATACTTTTGTTTTCACACACACGGAAACATATATATATATATATATATATATATATATATATATACAAAGAGAGAGAGAGAGAGAGAGAGAGAGAGAGAGAGAGAGAGGGAGAGGAAAGGGGGTGGTAGGTTGAACCTCATTAAGAAATAATAAAACATTAAAGGGATATATGATTTAGGTCAAGGGTTATATCCTGTGTCATTGAAATAGATATTTAAAAAAAATAGACTTAAAAATATTAAACTAAGAATAAGAAGACTTTGTGAATAGGTCGAACATGGTTCAACTTAAACAGTTGACACTATTTTCACACTAAATGAAATCTTTATTTAAATAGTAGGCAACTTATTAAATTACAAGATCCAAATAAAAGAGAAAAGCATCCATAAAGAGTTAGTGATAAAAATGAGTAGTTCAATATATCCCATTATTTAAGACCAAATTAAAATAAATTGATGAGACCATTTTTAGAGAATTGGGGCATTTTGGTTAAGGAAAATGTCTTAGTGCTATTTCTCTTCACTATTTTTAAGTTGTTGCTCGAGGGATTTTAGTATAAGGCACCTTCCCACGACAAAAATGCTCACACAATAATACAAGTGTCGCGACAATGTGCCCATTAATTAGAGCATTAAATATTTTAATTATTATTTTTTATTCCATTTTTATCCTAGAGATGGTATTAAATTATTATTATAATAATTAATTCATTGATGTGGAAATTTGTGACATAAAAGTGCGTTGTGCCACTACGTTGGTTCGTAAATGGCAAGTGGCTATAGAACTTGTAGGGGAAGGATGAGTTGGTATTATAGGGATGATCACACATAGTATTATGGGTGATATCATTACCACGCACCACACCCTGATCGCGACATTATTCTCACTTTTTTGGAGAGAGATTGAGACACAACCCACACGTTCCAATTACCTTGTGGGAAGATAGGGTTCACCCCACAAGATTTCACCATGTTGACGGGTTGCAGGTTGAACATTGTGAAATTGTGGTATTTGGGGTTGCTTGAAAACCTTTTATTTCATCTAGGATTATCTCACCATCTTTTGGCAATGGACATTGAGTCGAGTCTAAAATACTCAAAATGTTTTGGTTGAATGAAGAACATGGTAGTTAATGATGAGGTACCTAACGACGCGAAAGGGTACATGTGTGATTTTTTACTTCACGTGAAAGGGTACGTGTGGGTTGGCTTTCCTCGTTGCTTGAGATGCAACAATTAGACAATTTTCTTTGAGGAAGGCGTCATGAGTGCATAAAAATTCTTTCAAATCTTCATTTTATACGCTGTTTGGACATAGCATACCAAAGGAGCACGTTTTGGGGACAACCACGTTAGCCATCATTCACATTAAATATTGCAAATAAATATAATTTCATTTAATCATTACATAATAAAATTATATCTCATTTCATCAGCATCATTAATTTTCTTTCAATAAGTTCATTTTTCCGTTCTGGTGGTATGCATATCTTTGTTGCATGCAATTCACGATGGATGTAAAGCATGCAGAGGTTGATGCCTACTCTCGCATTTTGTGTGGGCCCAACATGATAAAGAGACAAGAGTACATGTTGCAAATAAAGCGATGACATGATCCAAGATCAAGTAGAGACAAGGTCGTCTGCGTCGGTGGTGTGGCAATCATGGGTGGGGAGCCAACACCTCAATGGGGATGATGTTGTGCAATCCCAAATTCTTAATGGCCAGCGTGATCAAATCTTGGACAATATCCTTGTATGGTAGCTGGGGGATTAGTTTCGACAACAACACTAGGACAGAATGCACCAGATTATAGAAGGCTTGTAGGTGTCGTATATAGAACACGATCACTAGAGTTTGGAGTGTGATGCCTTGTGTTAGGCTTATGATGGGGATATCACACAATAGTTAGGGCAAATTTTATAAAACTTAATACCGCAATAAAGGTCATTTGTAATTAATTCTAACTTTTAGTTTTGGTAGAAAGGGAAATATATTAACTAATCAACTAAGATAACAAAGATAGTACAAGAGGATAACAAGGCACATTGCCAAAACATAAATCCTAACAAAAGCTCCAGATAATGGAGACAAGTACATTTAATTAGATCTGGAGTCTTCGAGTTGGGTCTTGTTCTTGTCGTCATCGATAATCTCTCTAAGTTGGTCTGGAGGTTCCATCAGAATGAAGAAATCTTCCGCGCGAGACTTTGCATACTTATCTATCCAGTCAGCACACCTATTGGCCTCTCTCGGGATGAATTTCACCTCAATGCTCAGCTTGTCTTCATATCTCTGCAGTCGAGGATAATGGCCGAATGTGGGTGATTAGTCCAGTCCCCCTCATTGATCATGTCCACTGATGTCTTGCAATTCGTTTCGAGGTTGATGTCCTTCCACCCCTATCCATCGCCATACGCAAACCAGAGAAGATTACTTCAAACTCATGTCGAAGAGGATGAGCCTAAAATGATTTTACCAAAAAAAACCAGAGATCCAATCACCCCTCCAATCTCGCACGATGCCTCCGAATGAGCCCACTCTGGTGCTTTCATCCCACCCTCGTCAGTATTTATCTTCAGACTACCTGCACAAGGACAAGATGTTTGATTAATTATGATTTTAATATAACTCAATTCTACATAATTTATTTTAGGGATTTGCTTTTTTTAATATCATATATAATGGGGCAACCTCATTTTCACTATGTTTGGGATCATTAAGGTGGAGTTTTATTGCATTTATATTATAAAAATAGATTTAAATCCATGATAATATATATATATATATATATATATATATATAGAGAGAGAGAGAGAGAGTCAGGCTCTCATACATACCAAGTTTACTTACTTGCTGGTGCAAACCTATTTTAATAAAATATTTAAAAAAATATTTTGACTTGAATTTTTTTTATGTGATATATAAACATTTCAAAGGACTTATATAAAAAAATCAGCTCAAAATAACCTTCTTTGCTAATTGTAAAAAATCGGTCAAACTTTCACAGCTTTTAAAGGTGCTTTAAAGGGTGTAAAAGTTTGACCGATTATTTAAAAATAGCAAAAAAAAATATTTTGAACTGATGTCTTGTATATTGGTTCTTGAAACGTTTAAATACCATGTAAAAAAATTCAATTCAAAAATAATTATTTTACTATTTTAAAAAATCGATATGTAAACTTGGTATGTATGAGAGTCGCTCTCTCTCTCTCTCTCTCTAAATATATATATATATATACATACATACACATCAGGACAATAATTAGAAATAAAAATATTATAATTTTCTACTACATGGGACTTCTAGGTACGCCCTTCGATGCAAAACTCGTTAATTATTCCATCTTTCGCGTAGGGGCCATTGGAGTAGCTTTTTGAGTGTCGTGCGTCATTTAAAATTGCCACACCTAAAATGCCAAATTTGATGATAGTTTTCTATCAATTTAAAACCATTATAATTAACTACTAGTATGTGCCCCGCGCAATGCGCGGGCTCAGATGTATATTACATATGATATGTAAAGGAAGTATAAAATTTCATTATTCTCGTATAAATTATATATATCATTGTATGTAAATGAACTTTGTAGTCACGTAGTATTTGTAGAACTAAAAGTTATTTGTGTTAAAGTTTTTCTCTATCAACATCTCTAATAAAATAAAACTCACATTAAGAATTCCTTTTTAAAACTTAGAAATCTCATACATAATATAAAGAGGATCTTAAAAAGGAATCAATAAAATAAGGCTCTTCTTGTCAAAGCTATTACAACTTAATTCTTACAATTTCTAATGGTTATCGGTCCAATAAAAATGGACCAACTGGGCTGTAATGAAATTTTCCCAGTGAAGAATTTCCAATTTAGGCCTCCCAACACAATTCAATACCCAGATAGCACTTACTCAGGGTTGGCCTCTTCAGGAGTCGTATGACCGTTTCCACAGGCGAAGAAAGGAGGTTGAAGAGGAAATCTACAAAGTCTTTTCCTCCTTCTGCAAACAAGACTTTTTTGGCTTTTGTGTATATCTAAATTGGGAGACGAATTAAGATACTAAAAGTTATCTAAAGGATAAAACACATACCAAATCTTATTTCTTTGAGAGTTGTACATTGAGGCGAGATGATCAATCCCTAAATATGAAATTAGAGTACTATAAGGCAGAATCTCAAAATAAAGCTATAATCCAATCCCCCCCCCCCCCCCCCCCACACACACACACAAAAAAATGGTAAATTAAACCTACTCAAAGCCAATATTTTGTGGGTGTCTAGTTTGTGATTTCATGCATGAACTTCAGACTAAATAAACCTACAAAATACATTGAGATGCTGCAAATAAAAAGAGAATAAAAGAATAATAATCCAGCAAGTGAAGTTGATTCAAGATTGCAATTAGCATACTTAACCAAAATCGGCTTAACCATAAGAGACTACAAACCAATTTTATACGGTTGAGAGAAATTTCCTAATATCTTTACAATTGGGTAACCCATATCGAAAGGGAAATTTGTTGTTTTTATGATTTTAATGAGTAAAAGAATTTATGGCAATGAAACTTGTTACCTCACTGAGGATGAAAAAAGTCCAAGTTATAATCAATCGACTACACAACTAATCCAATAGTAAAAAATTAGAATAAAAAATGAAAGGGAAAGATGTACATGTTGTTTATTACACTTCTTTTCTCTAACATTTAATCAAACATTAGATGTTAAGAGTAGAATTGAAAGACAAATTGATATCTAGAAATGAAAATGCCTTGCCATTGTCCAAAAAAATAAAAATAAATAAATAGTATTGAAAAATTGCACATCAAACGTAAAAAGACACAAATGTGTGTGTAAGAGAAAGAGAGACGGAATAAATAATTCACTGGAGAAGTGTCGTGGGGTTCGATTTCCTGCCAATAAAAATGAAAGAATATATATATATATATAGTATTGTTCTTGTGCGAACTGTCCCGCATATTAACAGTGCAGACTGGACATGTGTCACCTGGCAGTGAGCCCAAAAATTATTGGCACTCTCTCTCTCTCTTTTAGGGGCACACTGTTAGGGGACACAAATCCCATATATATATATATATATACATACTTATATTTTATCAAAAGATACACACACATAGATAACCATAAAAGAGAATATTGGAGTTTCCTTCAGTAAAAGGCTCTTCACGTCGATTAGGCAGCGGGTTCGTGGCTGGGGTGGTGGTTTACGGGTCTGGCTGGAGTAGCAGTAGGGTCACTGGTGGCGACATATTAGGCTGGATGGACGGATGTTGCGAGTTGGTGGGTGGCTGGTACGCAGAGGGTTATGGACGGAGCTGGGTCAAGGAGGGAAGAGATTAAGGTTGATGGGTCTTGGAATGAAAATGGGTTGGAGGCTTATGGGAGATGGTGAGTTCATATGAGGAGAAGAAAGGAGATGGAGTCGAAACATTATGATGAGGATCCGTGCAGTCTCAAAATGTGAAATGAAACAACGGGCATGTTTTATTTTGAAGCTCTCAAACATGGTGAGAGAGAATAGCTGTTTTAATAAAACCACGGTTCGAGACAGTATTATTAAATATATAAATAAATAACAGATAACAGATAAGTTATTTTAAAAATAAAGTATAAATATATTAAACGTTATTAATACCTCTAATATTATTGTATTAGAGGTATAACTAGCATGTACCTCGGACGATGCGCAGGCAAAAATGTATGTTATGAATATTATTGAACGAAATATATTATTTGAATATATTTCCAAAAGTGTATTGACATAATAAAACTTCATTTATAAAAATGGAAATGTCTTCAACATTCTAAGCGTCATTGCGGTCATTCAATCCTTGATCTCTATTCCTTTGCTCCTGCAAATAACGACCATTTGTTATAAAATATAAACATATTTTAGATAATAAGTTGATATTCAAATGGCGATAATAAACTGAGTATAATAAACTCATTTATCTATGGTTTAATCATTGCTTAAAAAAAATTAAAGAAAAAGATAAAAAAAAATAAAGTTAGAATCTAAATGTTTAGATAGCAAAAAGAAATAAATGGATGAAGTACTTTTGAGAATAATTATTCACAATTTTTGAAACATATATATTAGACTAATTATCTATCTCTCGACTATATGGTTGCATTTTCTTAATATCTTTCTGAAATACTTATATGCATATTTTGTGATTAACTGGACTGTTTTATTTTTCTTTACTACGTGATGGTCATCATTAATTTTTATCATACTGAAGTCATTTTTGATTTGCCAACAAATCTCATTTATCCAAATTGAGTTATTTCCTTTTTCTCATCAATTATGGTGGAAGTCGAAAGATATCTTGAGAACAATTAAAATTATCAACAAAAGAAAATCATAACGTACTTCTCGAAAGTATTTTACAAATTGAAGTAATAAAAGCTAAACTGAAATTAAGTATTTTAAATATGTTTCTAAAGTTAATGAAATATGGATAAATATCACAAACATCTTAGGCTTAACAATCTTGTATAAAAAGGAGTTATTATACAATAGACATTAAAGGAATAAGGAAACACATGAATAAACAAATATAAAGATAATTAAATAAGAAACATATATACTCGAATAAATGTGTATTGCATATTTTTTTATAACAATAGTGTAACAAAAATCAAAATGAAAAAGACAACCTTTCGTATTTAGACATTTTCATAAACCTTCAAAATGGGAAAAAACAGGTAAAGTACACTTAAATTAGGAGCTTTAACCATATCATCATATTATTAGGGGCTTTCAAATTCCCTAGCCCTAATATTATGTCAAATGAATATAATTATAGAATATGTAAAATTTCATAACCCTAATATTATGTCAAGCCCAAATTCTATTAAACCCGAAAGAATTCGACTCCTTTAGCCATCCTTATCAAAACTGTTTGGATTAAGAAGATCCCCAACCCACCTCAATCCAAACCCAGAAACAAAATAACCAATGGAGTTTAACTCGAACCAAATGTCTATAAACCAAATTAGAAAAAATCGTTAACCCATTCCTATAATCAATTTCACCCATTTCAAATTTAAACCCTAACCCCTTTACAACTGATACAATTAGGCTTTATTCAGAAGGATTGTGAAGCTTATGTACCTCGTTAACAGCTTCAATCTACTTTGTTATATCTAATAAGCCTCCGATTAAAACTTCATTTGAAAGTTAGGAGTGTGTGTGATCATTGTTGACAAAAATCACCCACTTGTTAAAATCGATCTAGTGTCGTCTCTACAACTGAAGCTTCTGTCGAAGCAGTGTAAACACCGAGTCTATTTGGTGAAATTGTGTCAGAATAGTTCTTCCTAAACTTATGTGGAATTACCTCCCAATGGCAACTTGTTTTAGCTTTTCATCATCCCTGAGAAGATTAATTAGAGGAACGTCCAAAACAATAATGTGAAGACCCGGTATAAGAGAGGAGATCTTCTTTAAAAACTGGGTATCATGTACACTCTCTTTAGAAGTATTGTCTCCAGCGTCCTCTCTATTACTCCCGCCAGAGCTATGCAATAGCTATGGAAGGGGTTTACATATTTCATAAAATTCTCTACATAGTTAATAAAGATATTGAGGAGATAAACGGATAGAGAGAGAAAAGAAGAGAGAAGGGCAGATGTTTAATGGAGGAATATAAATTAGCTACGGAAGAGAAAGAGGCGTGGAGCATTAAAACTGAGGAGGATTAAAGCCTCATTATACCTCTAATATGATAGTATTAGTGGTATAGTGTAGATATAGACTATTTTAATTAATAATCTAAAATGCCAAAATTATCAAAAGCATTGGAATAATAACATTATGCTATTTTATTCAATGTGTTGGGAATGGCCTTTTGACCTATAAAAAGTGAGTAAATAGTGGGACCAAAATCACTCAATTATCGATACATAAGTAATTGGTTCTAGATTATTCCCAAACATTGGTATACATAAGAGTTTTTCAATAGCAGCAATGAGAGAGAGATCATGTCTTTAAGTTCCACCTTTCTCATATAAGTAAAATTATTCTCTTTCCCAAACAGTGGTATACATAAGAGTTTTTCAATAGAAGAAATGAGAGAGAAATCATGTCTTTAAGCTCTACCTTTCTAATATAAGTAAAATTATTCTCTTTTACCAGGTTTTAATAATGGTTTTTTGTTTATAACAAAAAGAGTTGTGAGCATTGTTGATACTCTAAAAGGACACTATGTTTATTTATAAATTTAGTCCTTCACTTTTTAGAACCAAAAATCCTTTATGATTACAACATCCTCATTGTTGTATACGTCTTAGTTTTTTTATTAAGTTGTTTTTTTGTATGGTCTAGGTTTGTATTGATTTTGAGATTTAGATTATTAATTATCATGCAATGCTAATGAAAATCGATTATTGGTATGAAAGTTTCGTTTATGTATGTTCTGCCAATAAACTGAAGACTGGGGCTGTAAACGGATATTCGAAAATCCACATCCGTCCGATATCCAAATCTGAATCCGAATTTGCAGATATTTATCCAAAAAAATGGAAATGGATACGAATATGGATACTCTATAAAAATATCCGAGAAAACGGATACGGATACGGATAGTACTGGTATTCGACATGGATAATCCGTATCCGATGCGGAGTATCCATTTTACCGAATATCCGTTTTATCTGATATCCGTATCCGTCTAACATTAGTTTAAAATATTACTTATATAATATTTTAGGTATAAACTAACACTTAAAATAAAAGTTGGGGTAGAAGTTTAATTGTGAAAACTTTAAAATCTAAGCTAATACATTAAAAACACAAATCGTTTTTCCCCATTTGCCCAAAACACACATTTGCCAAAATTCCAAATCGGCTAAAACCCTCTCTCCCTTGTCCCGCCCAAACCCTCCATCATATCCAGTCGTCGGTCGCCAGTTGTCGACGACGAAACCCTTCCCAATAGCGGACGACGAAACCCTTCCTTGCAGGGCTCATAACAGCGGATGACGAAACCCCAGATAATATTTTTATAGATCCAACTCATTTGACCCTTCCCAACAGTCGCTAGGGCTCATATTTTTTGGAGTTATTTGTTAGAGTTAAAAGTTGGTGTTATCTAAACTGGAGCTAACAGTCGCGATGGCTCATATTTTTTGGAGGTGTTCTTGTTGGTGTTTCTATGCACTCACTTTGAATGTTTCTTCTCCCCTTGAAATCGCATTTTTATTTTGGATACACACGATTACTGTAGTGGTCTATTTTCATTTGAAATAGATTACTGTAGTGGTTTATTTTGGATACACACAATTACAGTAGTTTAGAATTGAATTATTAGAATTGAATTGTTAAACTGTTTAGAATTGAATTTGTTAAACTGATTTTGTTAGAATTGTTAAGTTGTTAAACTGTTAGAATTGTTAAACTGTTAGAATTTGTTAAGTTGTTGTTAGAATTGAATTGTTAGAATTGGATTATTAGAATTGAATTTGTTAGAATTGAATTATGAGAATTGAATTGAAATTGTTAAACTGTTTTTGTACTGAAATTGTTAAATTTGTTATTCGTGATTATAGGATTATGTCGGAAGAAGAGGCAAGCCGAACAATGTGGACACGCAAATGATCTATGAATATGGATATTAAAGGTTAGTACTTCATTTATTACCAATTTTCTATAGAGTTTATATTGTAGCTTTTTTAATAATTATTTTTTGCGATGGCTAAACAATGTAAACGGATACGGATATTATCCGAATCCGAGGTATCCGAGCGGATACGGATATGGATAGTTGTTTTAACTATCTGGCGGATACGGATACGGATATGGATAGTGAATACAGATAGCGGATACGGATATGGAAAACATGGTATCTGATCCGTATCCATCCGTTTACCACCCCTACTGAAGACCATATTCATTTTTTTTCCTTTTTTCAGTTTGATGCCTTTGTGTAGTATAAGAAATATGACAAGAAGAATTTGAAAAGAATTTGTTTCAACTGAAATCTATACCTATAATTTTGGTTCGCACAAAAATGTGTAACATTAAACATTGTTGAAGTAAATAATATTTGGAGAAACATAATCCTAATACGTTAAATACTCGTTGAATTGCTTTTTGTTGGAGAATTGGTGATTGGTCACCAATTATAATGACAGTACAAAATCAAAACACAAATTTCTAGGGAAAATGGTAAATACGGTATTTAAAAAAAGAACATCACTACACATACATACTTTCATACCCATTTTCTATACCCGCCTAATAAAATAAGGCAATAGAGGGTTGTACTTACTGCCCTGGCGGGACCCACAATACTAAGGTATAAGCATTTACAGCATTGGATATGAAATATGTGTACCAAAGTGGATACACATATCTTTATCCTTAAAAAAAAAGGTAATACATTTTACTTTACTTTAAGAACACATTTACTCTCATTCCCTGTTGTAAACAAGATAAGCAACAATATGCATGGGAAAATAACAACAAAAATATACATGTTTATTCACCTCAACTTTTCAATGACTTCCTGCAATGCCTTTTCAGAACTACCACCAACCTTCACAGCCTTCCTAGCTTCTTCCCCCAACTCCCTTGCCTTAGACCTCAATTTCTCATCTCCCATCAGCTTTGCAGTCTTCTTTTCTATCTCTTCTCCCTTCACCAATCTCTCTCCTCCCCAACCCCAGCGCGTGTCCCACAACCCCAACCCTGCCTTCTCCAACACCTCCGCATTTATTTTTGGATCCCCATATTGTGGCCATGCTAACACCGACACCCCTCTTCGAGCTGCCTCCATAACTGAGTTCCACCCACAATAGCTAATAAAACCTCCGATAGCCGGGTTAGATAGAATCTCCTCTTGTTTCACCCACGCTTTCACTACATTTCCCTTGTTCTTATTTCTCTCGATAAAAGACCCCCTAACAATTCTTCAACCTCCTCCGTGTCATCTTTATCCACTTTACTACCCTTTAATACCGATAAGAATGTAGAACCACTTTTCTCTAACCCATCTCCTAGTTCTCTTAATCGATCCTTTGACATTATCGTTCTGCTACCAAAGCTAACGTATACTACAGTCTCAGTAGGTTGCATATATAGCCATGGAAGATGGTGGCCTTGTTCGAGCTCATACAGTTCAAAAGGGCCAATCGAGAAAACTGGTGGGAGACCATTTAGCACTATGCCATTATTGAGTGCAGTAACTGAGTCATGATCAAACCAATGAAAGGAGTTCAAAAGTACACCTTTAGCTTTTGAGAGAGAGGGCATTTGTGGCTAACAAGGTCGTGAAAATATGATTTGGGTTGAAGAAGAGCGGAAGGATACTCGATATTGGATACGGTGATAAACCAAAGATCTCAGCATTCTTGTTGACATTCTCGAATGTTATGTGACGTAAATTACACCTCAAAGACTCAAAATTAAATCAAACACACAACTAAAGAGAGAAATTAGAAATTATTTATATCTTTCAAATGTTAAATTCCCTATAAATGGGGGGCTAAGGCCTTTTATATAGGAAAAAAATAGAAAATTCTAGAAGGGATCTCCTAAGCTCTTATTGGTTGAGAGTTGTAAGCGCATGTGATGTCACATCGACTATAACTAATTCTCAAATACATCATATGTCAAAATGAAATCGTCTAGAAGATATTAGCTAAGTATGAGTTGTCATGAGTTATCATAACAACTCATCCATGACAACTCTAACTAATGAAACCTTCTAGAAGCTTCCATCTAAACTCTTGTTACAACTAAAAATGTAACAAAAATACTAAACAACTAATAAAAGGAAAAATATAATTAAATAAAAAAATACAAAAAATACTAAAATAAACTCTAATTTTCATCATTATGCTAGGAAGGTTGTCCATGAGAGATAAAAATCTGGCGGAGGTGGTGCAGACAATGTAGTTGGGTATGATGATATTGTTGCGAATTGACCAACACCCGTGGCGACAGAGAAAATAGAGAAAATGGCTAGGAGATGAGGCGAATAATGGTTGCCAGAGAAGATGACCGGAACGACGAATGGATTAAAATTGAATAAAGAAAGGGTCGTTTGCGGTGGCATTTGGAGGGTTATAAGGGCGAACATGAAATTCAATACGTTTGATATGTGGGTGGGTGGTGAAGAAGGTAGTGATGTGGGTTGACTCTGTGGCTGAGACTGTGGGAGTGACTGTGATGGAGGAAATTTTGCAGTTGTGTGAAGATAACATGGAGGCTAGTTTGAGGAAAGGGATTAAATGGCCCATGGCAGCACTTGGGAAGAGAACTATATGGGGTGTTGCACATTGGATGTTACTGAAAGAGCTTTGAGGGCAAGAAAGTGGAGTGAGTTAGTCAAGTTTAGTGGTGATTATCTATGTACTAATTAGGGGTGGAAGCGGTACGGATTTTTACCGTATCGTACCGTTTTGGTCCGAAAAAAATGGTTTTGGTTTCATATATTAAAATACCAGAAACCGGTCTTACCGAAACCGAAATTATCGCAAAAAAGTTGGTTGGTTTTGGTTTTAATATTTAAAAAACCGATTTATCGAAATTATCGTACTGAATTTACCGAAACCAGAAAAAACCGTACCGAAATTACCGTAACGTACCAAATTTACCGAAACTAGAAAAAATCATACCGAAATTACCATACCGTACCGAATTTACCAAAATTACCATACCGAATTTACCGAAACTAGAAAAAAGTTGGTTTTGGTTTTAATATTTAAAAAAGTTGGTTGGTTTTGTTTTTGGTTTTTTGGGGCTTTTAGTGTTGTTTACCGAAACAAGAAAAAACCGAAACCAAAAACCAGAAACCAGAAAAAAAACAGAATTTACCGAAACCAGAAAAAACAAGAATTTACAGAAATCAGAAAAACCGAAATTACCTAAAAAATCGAAATACCGGTCGGTTTGGTTTTGGTATTGATTTTGGTGTACCGGGTGGTAAACTGGTACGGTTTGGTTTTACCATCCAGAGTTTGGTTTTGGTATTGGTATCTACTATTTACCGACCAAACCGTACCGCTTACACCCCTAGTACTAATAAAGTAATTTGAAGACTGCTTGGTTGTTAGGAAAAGTGATTTGCATCCACCGGATCTACCAAACAGTTTTAAACACACACACGGGTTATGGAGGGAAAATTAGGTAAGGAAACTGCCAAGGAAAATTTTCTGTACATATATGGGTACTAATATTCTCAACCTAAAAAGTTCTTCAAAACACCACAAAAAATTCAGTTTTATCTCCTTAACTCCACACAAATTAACACCACATAAAGTAATCGTGAAAATGGGTACTACGGTCAAGGTTAGTCATGAAAATGAGTACTATGGCCAAGGTTAGCCATGAAAATGTGTACCACAGCTAAAGTTAATCATAAAGATGGTATCACGGCCAAGGTTAGACGCAAAAGAGATACCACGGTCAGGGTTAGCCGTGAAAATGGATACTACGGCCAATATTAGCCATGAAAATGAGTACCACGACCAAGGTTAGTCGTGAGATTTTGTTGGGTAGAATTGTAAAAAAAAAAGACCTTTTTTGTGATGTTTCGGAGAAATTTTTGGGGTGTAAATATCAGCACATTTAATGTATTTGTTGGTTGTTTAGTTCATAGAGCAATTGATACCCATAAATTTTTTAGCACGTGTACAGAGTCTGTACATTAATAATAACAAGAAATGCTAAACTAAAGTTCATGGTGATGGGATATGTCAAATTTGGGTTGACTCAGATTTGTTTGGTTGGTTAACATGTAGCTCTACAATTTAACTTGAGTTTAGAAAATATTGGTAGAAGTGGTGACTATGAATGGATAAAGAATTGTTATTAAATGTTTCGAAACTCAGATATATATATATATATATATATATATATATATATATATATATGACTAATGATACTCTTACCGGGTCCAAGTACCGGTTTAGTACCAAATGCGCTTTAATTGATTGTACACTGGTGGGACCTACAGCATTCCCTGGCGAGACCCACACCATAGTACAAACAAATAAAGCGGTACTGGTACTAAATTGATACTAATACCAGGTGTGTCTAACATTTTCCTATATATATATAAGAATTAAGTTACAAACACCTACATTTTGTACCAACTCACTATCGAACATCCCTTACATATATTGTAGCATAGTGCAGGCCCCAATATAATACAACACATGTAAAACACATTGATTGGTAGTATAAGGGTAGGTGTTTATATAACTGCTCAAAAAATAAAAAATAAGTAGATACCTAATCTAAAGACACTAAGTGAATGTATTTAACTAATTCAAAGGCACCGAAGTTAGTTAAAAGAAACAACATGGCCAAGCTTCCATTTTTCAGTAAAAATAAAACATTGGTAGTGGCTTTGACATGTGCATAAGCCGTAGTAATACAAGGTAAAAAGCCCGATATAAAAATGGTTGGAGTTTGTTTTTCTTTTCTTTTTTCCAGGAATGATACTAAGTTTTTATAGCATCCAGTCCAGTCTGTCAGAATCCTATTGGTTGTTAATTGTTTGTTAATTAGTTGTTAAGTTAGTTACGGACTATAGTCGGTTAGTTACCTAAGTGTCAAGTTGTTAGTCGTTAGTTAGTTGCAAATTCATTATTAAATAGCCGAGATGTAACCTGTTGTAGGATATGATTGAAATAATACAACTTTCTCTCTCTTAATCCTTTATATCCTTCTCATCTCTATTCTCTCCATCTTCTCTAATCTCTTCTCTAAATCTATCTTATATCCATGTTTTTTTAAATTAATCAAATAACCATTATTAATCAATCCATGAGCTTGACAAGTGGTATCAAAGCCTTCAATTCTACTCAAAATTGAAACCAAACCATAAACAGTAACCCTAACAACACAAAAGATGATAGAAACCAGACACATGAAAATGGAGAGATCCGTAGCAGAAATTCAGTAGCAACAAGAAGGAGTACAAGCCCATTTACAGAGTTTATAAGATTCTTTAGAATCTTTAATAGCCAATGTAACCCTACGGTCCAAGAAATCTGATGAGAAATTTGATCAGATTAATGAAAAGTTGACTAGGGCCATAGATAATAAAAAAGGAATACTTGGTAGTCCTCAAATTGGTGATCAATAGCAAGGATAGTGGAATCTTGATCCAGGAAGGAGAGGTCAATCTCAAAGTCATGGTGGGTATGAAGGGTATAGGAGACTAAAAATTGAATGCCCCAAATTCAATGGGAATGACCCTAGAGGGGGGTTACAACAACTCCAAAGAGTTTTTTGGTTTAACCCAATACCTGAGGAAGAGAAGGTTTTATTTATAGCCTTACATATGGAGGGAACTGCAGCTACGTGGTTCCAATAAATTTTTGAAGATTGTACTCGGATAAGGTGGACTAAATTTACTGAGCAGTTGTGTGCAAGATTTTCACCAGGGGGATTCAATGATGCCGTAGCTAAGTTTAACAAACTGCAATAAGAAGACACGTGACCAATTAACAGATGAAGTTTGAAGAATTAAAACCTCTTGTCATGGCAAAGCAAAAGGGTCTCTCTGAGGAGTACTTCATCTCCAATTTTTTGAGTGGGATCAAGCATGAAGTAAAAGTACCAATGGAAATGTTAGAAACAAAATCCATAAACCATGTTATGTGTTTAGCCAAGTTACAAGAATCAACCCTTAATCCCAAGAAAATCCAAACTACTTACCAAAATTTCAAGAACCTCACCAACCCTAAATCAACCACCTTCAACAGCTATAACTCTTCAAACAAACTAATCAACCCATTACCCGTGAAAAAGATTTCTGCAAAAGAAATGCAAGAAAGAAGACAAAAAGTTATATGCTACCACTGTGATGAGCCCTACACCTATGGTCACAAATGAAAGAAAATGACCATTCATAAGTTGATAACTGATGAGGAACCAGTGAAAGTGGAAACACACAAACTAAAAACCACAGTGCATGACGAGACGAATGAATTGGGAATGGACATGGCTATATCACTGCAAGCTATGTCAGGATCACCTTCATACCAAACTATTATGATAAAGGGAAGAAGCAATAAAAGTATCTTAATATATTCATTGACTCTAGGAGTTCTCATAATTTTTTGGATCCTTTTACAGCCAAACAGATTGGATGCAACATAGTTCCAACACATAAGCTGTGGGTTACCATAGTGGATGGGGGAAAACTGGCCAGTGATTCCATGTGCCAAAATTTTAATTGGCAAATGCAAGGGTATGAATTTAAATCCAACATCAGGCTACTCAAATTGGGTGGGTGTGATATGGTGTTGGGTATTGAATGGTTAGAAAGGTTGGGGGAGGTGTTATTCAATTTCAAACAACACACTCTCAATTTCAGTAGAGAGGGGACTAAAGTGAAACAGTGTGGAAATATTGAAGAAGGCCAACTCAAATTGATTAGTGGAAAAGCTATACAAAAAATCTGTGACACTGGAGACTATGTTATTATGGGACAGTTATTCAGCATCACCACTAATGGTGATAGCCTGCAAGAAGAGGTAAACACACCACCTTTACTCTAGCCATTATTAGCATCATTCAGTGAGAATTTTAAAGAGCCTATTGTCTAACCTCCTAGAAGAGCACATGACCATCATCTACCATTAAATAATGGTAGTGAACCTATTAGTTTGGGACCATATAGGTATCCATATGTGAAGAAAACAAAATTTGAAAAAATAGTGAAAGATTTGTTAAACTCTGGAGTTATAAGACCTTTTAGTAGCCCTTTTACATCCCTAGTTCTTTTAGTAAGAAATAAGGAACATACATAGAGAATGTGTGTTGACTATAGAGAATTGAACTAGCTCACTATAAAGGACAAATTCCCCATCCCTGTCATTGAAGAGTTATTGGATGAATTAGAGGGGACTATTGTGTTTTCTAAACTGGATTTGAGGTCGGGTTACCATCAAATCTGAGTGCATGAACCAGATATCCCTAAAACTGCCTTTAGGACTCATGAAGGCCACTATGAGTTCTTGGTAATGCCTTTTGGCCTCACCAATGCACCTGCCTCATTTCAATCTTTAACGAACATTGTTTTTAAACCATATTTGAGGCAATTCATCTTAGTTTTTTTTTAATGATATTCTTGTGTACAGTCCCAATTTAGATACACATTACAAGCACCTACAATTGCCCCTTAAACTACTGAGACACAATCAACTCTATGATAAAATGAGTAAATGCTCGTTTGGGCAAAAACAACTTGAGTATCTTGGTCATATTATTTCTCAACAAGGTGTGGCAGCTGACAGACACAAGGTGGAAGCTATGTTGGATTGCCTGTTCCTAAAAATATCAAAGCTCTAAGGGCATTTTTGGGCCTTACTAGTTATTACAAAAGATTTGTGAGAAACTATGGAATCATTTGCAGACCTCTTACACAACTATTAAGGAAAGACCAGTTTAAATTGTCAGACAGTGCTATTAGTGACTTAAACACTCTTAAAAATGCTATGGCCACTACTCCTGTGTTGGCTTTGCCAAATTTTAAGAAGGAATTTGTCCTTGAAACAGATGCTTGCACTGAGGGTATTGGGGTCGTCTTGATGCAAGAAGGTAAACCTATAGCTTTTCTGAGTAAACAACTACCTCCAAAAAAAATGGGCTTATCTACTTATGAAAAGGATTTGTGGGCTATTGTCTTTGTTGTTCAAAACACTACACCAAAAATAGGAAACTGGCACGGTTTAAAACAGCGCCAGACGCAATCTGGCACGGTTCAAAACCGTGCCAGAATCAGGCATGCCAGATTTTCTGGCTCAGTTTAAAACCGTGCCAGTTTCCCAAACTAGCACGCTTTTGGCATGGTTTTAAACTGTGCCAGTTTTTTATCTGGCACGCTTTTGACACGCTTTTAAACCGTATTAGATGTTAAATCTGGCACGCTTTTGGCACACGTCGAAACCGTGCCAAATTGTCTATTTTTTAGCACGCTTTTGGCATGGTTTTAAAGTGTGCCAGAATGTTTAATAAGCATTCTCATTTTTATACTTTGGCACGGTTTAAAACCGTGCCAGATTTTTCCGTTGATTAAAAAAAAATAATAGGAAACAAATCTAGAAAATCTGCAAATTCTAAATCCGGTAGGAAAAATATTAGAAATTTAAAAAAATTACAAGAGTTAATACCAATATAAAGCCGCACATGACCATAAAAGTCGACAATAACTTCAAAAAATTACAAGAGTTAATAGTTCCCATATCAAAAAAAATTGGGCAGAGTTTCCCCTATTTTTTTAGCATTCCAAAACCTGCTAAACATAAAATATGCCCATATAAAGCCCGCACGGCCATAAATGTCAACAATAAAACTACTACAGCGAGCAGGGCCATAAAAATAAACCATAAAACTACTGAAGCCTGCTCGGCCATAACACAAAAAATAGAATCCTGAATATTAACGACACTAAATAAACAATCCCCCTGTTGTAAAGCATTGATTTCTTCGTGCGTTCCAAGTGGATAAAAGCTAGCGATTGAATGTCATCCTACAAAAAAAATAAGACACAAAAAAGATACAATATTAGTAACCAAGCCATTTTTAAAAAATCGTATTCAAGTAGAAAAATTGCATATACAAGCAGAAAAATTGCATATACGACTAAGTGTGATTTTTGCAAATTATCGTCATACTCTCAAATCGGGAGACCCGGGACTATGCGGTCAGTTCCTACAAGTTACATTGGTCCCGTGCGAGGTGTTCGTGCCTCCTACGGGGTCGTTTGGGGGTTGGTTTGGGTTTTCACCCTTTAACGGCCTGTTTTCAAGTCTAAGTGTGATTTTTGCAAATTATCGTCATACTCTCAAACCGGGAGACCCGGGACTACGCGGTCAGTTCCTACAAGTTACATTGGTCCCGTGCGAGGTGTTCGTGCCTCCTAAGGGGTCGTTTGGGGGCTGGTTTGGGTTTTCACCCTTTAACGTCCTGTTTTCAAGTCTAAGTGTGATTTTTGCAAATTATCATCATACTCTCAAACCGGGAGACCCAGGACTATGCGGTCAGTTCCTACAAGTTACATTGGTCCCGTGCGAGGTGTTCGTGCCTCCTACGGGGTCGTTTGGGGGCTGGTTTGGGTTTTCACCCTTTAACGGCCTGTTTTTAAGTTTAATCCAAATGTTTTCAAATTAACAATAGGGAACTAAAATATATTTTAAGCATCAAATAAAGAGGAATCTAAAATATGTATTAAGAATGAGAGAGCATGAAAACTCAAATAAATATTACCTTTATCATTCGTTGGTGTCATCAATGGGAGGGAGAAAGTCATCGTGCCAATACAAAAATCCGTTGTTACCCACATCTCCCAACGTCTCACAAGATCCTTGTTTTCCACCCCAAACTGGATATTCAGGCACTTTTATAAGGTCGAGTACGATCTTCACTTCTCTCTTTCCTAACTAATGGAAGTGAACTGAAGATACAGCTCTTGGCGGCAATTTCCTACCATAACCGACGACTTGACCAGTGTGAGATAGTATTTTGCATTCCACCATCGAGCTAAAACTTGAAACTTGGGATGTGGGGGGAGTAAAAGGACTGGAAGGAGTTGCAGTGTTTGGAGATGGTACTGCATGAGAATTATGTCCAACACATACTAACTTTCCACTCTCAAAATTCTTTACAAAATCTGAGAGTGTAGACTTCACACCCTCCATTTCTTCTCTGAGGTTATCCATTTGATCCTTCCAACTTTCGTTGTCCACATTTACCTCTTGAAGCATTTCTCGAGCAAATGCAGACGCCAATATAGCTGTTCTAGAAATCGTGGACCTAACGCAACGAACACGTCCTCGCGTGTCTTTCCCAAATACATCAAAAATTGGCCCAGCATCCAAGGTCTCCTCTTGACCACTCGCTTGGTATACATCTAGAAGCATTCTAACCTTATCATGTACATAAAGACATTAAAGTTATCATTTAAATTACATATTGGGTAAAAGAAGGAAAAAGAAAAACATTAAAGCTAAATTATCGCAAATGCTTCATCATGAGGCGCATAATCTCCGCCTTTTACTTTATGAGTTGACAACCACAATTCAGCACGAGTTGGTTCACGTCCATGCTCCTTTTTCCAATTCTCTGCAGCTCGGGCATAACCATAACGACCCGTGTTATGAGTAGTCGTTTTCGCACAATTTTGTTTTATCTCTTTATTTTTTCTTCGCAAATCCCTTTGGGCAGCTTCATTGTCACAAAATGCCTCCCAATCCTCAGGTTTAACATTTTTAGGAACATTCTCCCTCCACTTTGCAACATCGTCACCCTTCAAATTTACCCTTATCTTGGCCTTGAACTTCTTCCAAGACTTGTTAGCTTTTTTCATAAACATGCTTTTTTGATTATCTTTCACATCGGGAAAATCTTTCTACAATATATGAAAGAAACAAAATTTATCATTATGTAATTAAATTTAGTAACAATTACAATTGTGGCCAAAGAGAAAAAATAGTATACCTTGAACATTGTCCAAATTTGATTCTTATATCGCACGTCTACATGTCTCCATGTTATATAAGAAATCGGTATATGCGTCCTAGTGAGGTCTCCCCATCTAGTAGAGGGTGTAGCTGAATTATCCCCCACCAGAAGGCCATGCTCATTAAATTTTAATCTCTTTGTGGAAAGTGCATCACCCGTTGTCGAAGACCTCGAAACAACCTTCGAGCGGGAGTTTGATCCTGGTGTCGCACCACTTGGTGACGGATTTGAAGTATCACCCACCTGAGACATTATTTCTCTGACAAGAGATTGTTTGGCACATAAATAATCAGAATAAACAACAACAAATGAGAATATACTTATTCTGTTTAAAACAGAACATATGTATAAAACAGAACATATATATATATATATATATAAACAGATATATATATATATATATATATATATATATATATATATATATATAAACAGATCTGTTTATATATATACATATATATAAACAGATATATATATATATAAACAGATCTGTTTATATATACAAACTGTATATATAAACAGATCCGTTTATATATATATATATATCTGTTTATATATATGTATATATATAAACAGATCTGTTTATATATATATATATATATTACTTTTTTATTGTATAAATATATATGTATAAAACAGTTTATAGTTTATACATGTATAAAACAGTTTACTGTATAAATTACATATACATGTATAAAACAGTTTATAGTTTATATATATGTATAAATATATATATATGTATATATATATATATAAATATATACATATATACAGCTTATATATATAAACTGCTGTATATATATACAGTTTATATATATAAACTGCTGTATATATATATATATACAAACTGCAGTTTATATGATTATTTGCGTGCAGAAAAGCAGTTTATATACAAAAGTGAATGCAGAAAAGCAGTTACTATGATTATTTGCGTGCCCAAGAGCTTACATTGGAGAAAACAGTCTCATCTTTACTAAATGAATGAACAGGTACTGCAGTTGCAATACCCGTACAGCTGCAACAAGATTTGAAGACAGTACTAACACTGCCCCAATAACTAAATACCCAAGTTCAGGAGTTATTCAACACATAGCAGGCATGAAAGATTCAATAGTTTCAATAGATTAACAATGACTAAATACCCAAGTTCAATAGATTCAATAGATTGACAATAACTAAATACCAAAGTTTAAATAGTAAAAAAGTCATAACAGGTTCGGACATAAAGCCATTACATTACATGAATTAGGTGTCTAAAAGTTCCAACAACTTCTCATTTTCCTCGAGAATGGAGTCATACATCGTACGATCAATCTCAATCGCATCTATTTCTTTTGTCAATCTCTTGGGAGAGTGCAAAACAATCGACCACCCCTTGAACTTGGTGTCTTTACAATAAAACACTTGAATTGCTTGAGATGCAAGGATGAACAGATCGTCTTGTATTGAATTTTTACTCGTGAGCTTACTAAGGTTCACCATCACCAATTTTGAGGTCGGGTCAACTTTGCAAGCATTCTTATCATCTACGTCCACCCAATCACAATAAAAAAATGTATGTGTGAACTCAATATAATTCAAGTCGAGTATTTGTCTAATAACTCCATAAAAAGTTGTGAGGACCCCCTTCTTATTAAATGCCTTCATAGATACACCACTACTCTGAAAGTTGCGATTCTCTTCATATGCAGAAGTACAAAAGGTATAGCCATTGCATTGGAACTTGTCATAGCTAGTAACCCTATGGAGTGGGCCATTGGCATAGGGAAAAATTTCGATATCATTAGATCTTAAGGCCTACAATGAAATGAATATTTTTTTAATATTTTTATAGAAATAAGGTTATGATAAAAAAAACAAGTACCTAGATAAAAAAAGAATTTCCTCGTTCCTTAGCCAAGGGATGAAATCATCAATTCTATGCATCGATGTAGTCCCAGTTAAATTTGCTACAAGTAACGAATTTCGACATTAAGAAATTTTCAATTACAATAAAATAATATGAATTAGTAATGGGTTACATGTTTACCTTCTCCACTCATCAACGCCATGGTATTGAAATAGGACCCATCTTCATACTTGTTCATACTGCACAGTATTTAGGGCCAACTCCTTACGTTTACCCAATGCTTGTTGACACATTGAGTCCTCAAACTCATCATCGAGAAAATCCTCAAGGTTCCTCTTATGAGTCCCTTTACCTCTAAGCGACACAGATTCCATGGCATACAAAGAAGCTTCATGTAATAAATATGCATTAGCAATGCTCCTTTCGATGTACCTCTTGTTTCGTGACCACCTTTTGTATCTTCCCATTTCTCTTTCAAACAACCACATTGCACGATATCTAGGTGGCCCAGCTGTCAATGCTTCATCGGCTAAATGGTGCATGAGGTGGATCATGACCACAAAAAAGGAAGGTGGAAAGTAAATTTCGAGGACACAAAGAGCCTCTACTAATGCTTGTTTTGCCTTCAAAAGATGTTCCCTGAAAAATCACTTTTGCACAAATAACATTAAAGAATATGCTTATCCGTTGTATAGCTTTAAACAAAGGCTTATGATCTAGAAATGAATGCATAAGCAACGCAGGAAGCAATCGTTGCATAATGACGTGATAATCATGAGACTTGAGATTGGTTAATCCGAGAAGGTCAAGGTTAACATTATTGCTGAAATTTGATGAAAATCCAATCGGTACCTTCAATATTTTCAAGGTGAGATAAAAGGCTTCTTTCTCTTCCTTTCCTAATGCAAAAGGTGCTGATGGAATTCGCCTTTTATTACTACCTTCAACATCTTGCATCCATAATATTCTCTTAAGATTCAACGGAACCTTCAACCCTTCCTGGGCTCTAACTGTATCTTTATTTGACGATCCTTTCACTGAGAGAATGGTACCTAAAAGAGTCTCTATTACGTTCTTTTCAACATGCATAATGTCTAAATTATTTCGAATATCATGATCCTTCCAGTACTCCAAGTCAAACAAAATGGATCTCCTCGAAAAACCCTCAGTACCTGTGAGATCCTCGTCGTCACCTTCACTTGGATGATTATCATTATCTACATCATCTTCCAATACTATTGGCTCTTTTTCTTTACCCTTCCCTTTCCCCTTCCCTTTGCCCTTCCCCTTCCCCTTCCCCTTCCCTTTAGCCTTCCCCTTCCCCACTCCCTCTCCCTCTCCCTCTTTTTGGGCACCTTCTCGAGCGATAACAGACACAATTTGCTCAACCTCTACACTTGTTAACTTTCGTGGATCCATAGCAGACTCTATTTTACCATTAAATGTTTGCTTTGATGTGTCGTACCTGTAAGGATGGTTTTCGGGAAGGAACATGCGAGATCGTTGATAGCAACATTTCGTTGACTTGCAAAGATATTCAGAAGGTGTGTTTGTAGAGCAAATAGGACACCCATAATAACCTTGAGTTGAACAACCTGCTAACATCCCATAAGCAGGAAAATCATGAATACCCCACATCAACATGGATTTTAACTGAAAATGTTCTTTTTTATTTGCATCCCAAGCCTCGACTCCAGACCATAAGATCTTCAACTCGTCGACTAAGGGTTGGAGGAAGACATCAATATTACTTGATGGTGACTTTGGCTCGGGAATCAATACAGTCAACATTGAAAACTCACTCTTCATACACATTGATGGGGGAGGGTTGAGAGGTTGAATAATCACTGGCCAGCAACTATAGTTACGGCCAAACATGTTATTAGGGTTTAAACTGTCAGTTGCTATTGCAAGTCGAAGATTTCGCGGATCCTTCGCAAATTGTCTCCACATAATGTTTGTATTTACCTACTCTGCTGAATCTCGAGGATGACGCATAAATTCCATACAAGAGCTTGCTCGAGCATGCCAAGTCATTTTCTCGGCTATTAATTTAATGGTATACAACCTCTTTAGCCTAGGGATTAACGAAAAATGTCGCATTACCTTCTTAGGAACCTTATGAAACTTCTTTTGGCCCTTAGGATATACAATTTCCTCTCCATCATCTCCTCTTGAAGTATACTTGTATTGCAAAGCACCACATTTTAGACATTTATTACAGTTTTCATGCTCTTTCCAAAATAACATGCAATTGTTAATGCACAGGTCATACTTAACATAGTCCATACCAAGATCTCTAATTGTGTTCTTCATTTCGGTATAACTAGTTGTCAAGTTGTTCCCTTCAGGGAGTAACTCATTCAACAATCTAAGAATTCCACCTGTGGCCCCATCTGACAAATTAAATTGTATTTTTATATCATTTAACTTCACAAGAGCATACATGGTCGTATGGCGTGACAAACCAGTAGGAGGGTGCAGTGGCTCCATTGCAAGTTGATGTAAACGCTCATACTTCTTGCCTTTGCCTGTATGTGTGTGAGAATTCTTCGGAACATCAAAAGTTTGGGGCCCTTCATCACCACCTACACAATTAGGTGCATTAGGACACGCTTCAGTCATGAACGTCTCACAAGAATCATTCACAAGGTCATCCAAAGTCGGAATATTAGGCACATCAATGTGTTCTCCAACATTAGTCTAAGCAGCGGGTTGTGCTAATCGCTGGACTGGATTAAGAATTGGCGTCTCCCCATGAAAATGCCATAAGGTGTAATTTATATCCATACCATAGTCCATCAAATGGACAAATATTTCATCTAAAGTAACATGTCCTTTCCCATTGCGACAACGCCTACACGGACATGAATGTATATCCTTGGGAATAGTGTTACGCACATACTGCAGAAATTCTAACACCCCATCTCTATACGAATCGGTCTCAAAGTTTTTCTCCTTTATCCACTCTTTATTGATCATCGATGACATCCTGATATACATGTGGATGCAGAATGTGTTAATAAGATCACATCACATAAAATAGCATTTCAAAATTTCAACAAGAAGAACTATGGAGAATTACTAAATTACAGCAATCACATATAATACATTCTAATTATCCAAATTGTCCCATATGTATTCGAGGAACTGTGGGCTCTCTCTCCAACAGGAGTAATAGTTTCGAGGAACTGTGGATCCTTTCTGCATCTTGACACGGTTAGTAAATCAGAGAAACATAAAGCAATATAAGGGTTGACTAAGATCTAACATCCATTCTTATATTTTAGTTATTAGACAGAAACAAAACCTCCAAACCTTAGGTTTTTAGTCAAGAACACATAACGATCAACAACTCGTGTTCTTGGACAAAACCAACCTAAATCGCTTTAAAAACTTCATATTTTAGCCTAAAAACACAACCAAACATTCTACCCTGCTTCTATAAACCCACGCCAATGATAATCAAGCCACATGACCTCATCAAACAATAATTTTTTGACCCAAGAAATTAAAAAACAGAAGATGTTCTTCACCGTCCAAATACCATATCAAAAGAAACCCAAAACCCATCATCAAGATCAATTTTCATGGTTATAAATCAACGATTTATCATTTCATGGTCACACTATGGTTACGATTTGCATTTACATGTTGATTAATTCAAGTTAACAGGCGAGTGTATTACCAATATAACACATAATCAGCACCAATAAAAACTAAACTAACATCTAAAATTATGACACGATTGGAAAAATAATAACCACCAATTTTTAGTTCAATGGGGTATTGTAATCCCAATATACCACATCCCAACCGGTATGTATATATATATATATATATATATATATATATATATAGGTACCCCCTAAAATCGAAACTGATATATATATATATATATATAAGTACCCCCTGAAATTGTATATAGGTACCCCCTAAAATCGAAACTGGTATATATATATATATAGGTACCCCCTGAAATCGAAACTAATACATATATATATATATATATATATATATATATATATATATATATATATATATATATATATATATATATATATATATATATGTATATGTATATATGTATGGTACCCCTGAAATTGAGAAATCAGTAAACTAATACATATGTATGGTACTCCTGAAATTGAACCCCTGAAATTGAGAAACCAGTAAACTAATACATATGTATGATACCCCTGAAATTGAGAAATCAGTAAACTGATACATACATACATATATATATATATATACATATATATATATATATATATGTATGTATGCATATATTTACTGATTTCTCAATTTTATGCATATATATATGTATGCATATATTTACCGATTTCTCAATTTTATGCAGACATATATATATATATATATATATATATGTATGTATGTATGTATGTATGTATGTATGTATGGTACCCTGAAATTGAAATGGTACCCCTGAAATTGAATATGTATGGTACCCCTCAAATTGAAATGGTACCCTTGAAATTGAAACTGATATATATATATATATATATATCAGGTACCCGAAATCGGAACCCCTGAAATCGAATCAGGTACTAGAAATCGGTACCTGAAATCGCACCCCTAAATCGGAACCCCTGAAATCGAATCAGGTACCAGAAATCGGTACCTGAAATCCAATTGATATATATATATATATATATATATATATATATATATATATATATATATATATATATATATATATATATATATATATATATATATATATATATACCCCCGAATATATACATATATACCCCCAAAATTGCTACCAACCCCGAAATCCCAACAACTGATATACCCCCCGAAATCGCAACAACTGATATACCCCCAAAATTGCTACCAACCTCGAAATCGCAACAACTGATATATATATATATAGAGAGAGAGAGATGTAATACCTAACGAAGATGAAGCCAGAAGCGTGGGAGTAGGAGCAGCAACTCGGAGCAACGATGGAAGCCGGTACCGTGGGGAGGGAGATACAATGATCAGGAGATGATGAGGAGATGATGGGAGCCGATTGCGTGGGGAGATAAGGAGGAGATGATGGGAGCCGGCTGCGTGGGGAGGGAGAGAGAGAGAGAGAGTGAGTTAGGGTTAGATTGTCTTGAAATTTTAGTCCCCTCTTCAAATTTTGGGGGGTTATTTTTTTAACAAAGCGTACCCATATTTGGCACTGTTTAAAACCGTGCCAAAATTTGGCACTTTTTCAAACCGTGCCAGATTATGATAAAACCGTGCCAGATTTTGGCACGGTTTTAAACAGTGCCAGAATCTCCTTCCCTAAGCGTGCCAGAATGGCATTTTTGGTGTAGTGAAAGTGGAGGTCATACTTGTTTGGAAATCATTTTACAATCAAAACAAATCATCAAAGCCTAAAGTACCTAATAGAGCAAAAGGTATCTTCTATGTTGCAACAAAAATGGGTTACTAAATTGCTAGGCTTTGACTATACCATCTCTTACAAAAGGGGAGTGGATAATAGGATTGCAGATGCCCTATCTAGAAGGGAAGAAGACTCAGCCACTCTACAAACACTGTCACAAGTACAATCTTCCTGGTATAAAGAAGTTCATACCAATTTAACAGGTGATGCATTAGCCCAACAGTTGATTATAAAGATCATCAACAATCCTGAAGAGGTGGTGGGGTATTCTTACAACCAGGATACACTTAGATTCCAAGACAGGCTCTACATTGGCTGCCAAGGGAACTTGAGACACAATATTGTACATGAATTGTACCACTCAGGCTCTGGGAAAATTCAGGTGTAAGAGTGACCACTAAAACAATTGAACAATTCTTTTACCGGCCCACCCTTAAACAAGAAGTGAAGAAGACCATTGTTGAGTGTGATATTTGCCAAAGGAACAAGAGTGACAATGTCCCTTATCCTAACCTTTTGCAACCCCTCCCCATTCCTACCCAACCATGGAATGATATTTCCATGGACTTCATTGAAGGCCTCCCAAAATCAGACCATAAAACCTTTATCTTAGTGATAGTTGACAGATTCACTAAATACTCTCACTTTATTTCCTTGACCCATCCTTTCACAGCCATTCACACTGCACAACTTTTCTTTGATCACATTCATAAGTTGCATGGCCTACCCTCTACCATTATCTCCGATAGAGATCCCATCTTTCTTATCTCCTTTTGGACTCACCTTTTCAAACTTATTGGCACCCAACTTCATCATTTTTCAGCTTACCATCCTCAATCTGATGGACAAAATGAAAGAATAAACCAATGCCTTGAAACTTACCTCAGATGTATGTGCACCGACAAACCTAAACAATGGTCCAGATGGATATCTTTAACAGAGTGGTGGTATAATACCAGTTACCACACTTCTATCCAAAGTACTCCCTTTGAAGCCTTGTACGAATACAAACCCCACACCTCTCTATCCCACAAACCACTCACACTACTCACTCTAACATTAATCAGTTCTTGACTGAAAGAAAACTTATGATGCAGACACTCAGAGAACATCTACAACAAGCTCAAAACCGAATGAAGATATATGCTGGCAAACATAAAACTGAAAGAACATTTAAAGTTTGTGACCTAGTGTATCTAAGATTGCAGCCACATAGACAGACCTCCCTAGCCTTGAGACGCAACCTTAAGTTGTCACCCAGATTTTATAGGCCATTTACACTCTTATAAAAAATTGGGACAGTGGCCTATAAGCTGGATTTACCACCTCCTTCTACTATACATCCCATCTTCCACGTATCATTATTGAAAAAAAGAGTGGGAGATAGTACTGTACCAGTACAACAACTTCCTATTATTAATGACCAAGACCAATTTGTGGTTGAACCTATAGCTGTACTGGATCGTCGTTTAATTCGCCGGAATAACAGCCCTGTCCCTCAGCTTTTAATTCAGTATCTTGGTACTGGCCCCAGTGATGCGATGTGGGAGGATGCAGCTCAGATCTCGCTCAGATTTCCCCAATTTGATCCTTGAGGTCAAGGATTTAAAAAAGAGGGATCCAATGTCAGGATCCTATTGGTTGTTAATTGGTTGTTAATTGGTTGTTAAGTGAGTTACGGACTATAGTCTGTTAGTTACCTAAGTGTCAAGTTGTTAGTCAAACACCTACATATATAAGAATTAAGTTACAAACACCTACATATATAAGAATTAAGTTACAAACACCTATATAAGAATAAAGCAGTAGTGGTACTAAATTGATACTAACATCAGGTGTGTCTAACATTTTCCTATATATATATAAGAATTAAGTTACAAACACCTACATTTTGTACCAACTCACTATCGAACATCCCTTACATATATTGTAGCATAGTGCAGGCCCCAATATAATACAACACATGTAAAACACATTGATTGGTAGTATAAGGGTAGGTGTTTATATGACTGCTCAAAAAATAAAAAATAAGTAGATACCTAATCTAAAGACACTAAGTGAATGTATTTAACTAATTCAAAGGTACTGAAGTTAGTTAAAAGAAACAACATGGCCAAGCTTCCATTTTTCAGTAAAAATAAAACATTGGTAGTGGCTTTGACATGTGCATAAGCCGCAGTAATACAAGGTAAAAAGTCCGATATCAAAATGGTTGGAGTTTTTTTTTCTTTTCTTTTTTCCAGGAATGATACTAAGTTTTTATAGCATCCAGTCTAGTCTGTCAGAATCCTATTGGTTGTTAATTGTTTGTTAATTGGTTGTTAAGTTAGTTACGGACTATAGTCGGTTAGTTACCTAAGTGTCAAGTTGTTAGTCGTTAGTTAGTTGCAAATTAATTGTTAAATAGCCGAGATGTATCCTGTTGTAGGATATGATTGAAGTAATACAACTTTCTCTCTCTTAATCCTATATATCCTTCTCATCTCTATTATCTCCATCCTCTGTAATCTCTTCTCTAATTCTATCTTCTATCCCTATTTTTCCAAATGAATCAAATAACCATTGTTAATCAAGCCATGAGCTTGACACAGTCCAACCCCAAGTTTCTCTTAATACAACATATTTCACTAATTCATTTTTAATTACCAATCGATGTCTAACCCCTTGATTAAAAGGAGAAACTAGACATGCGTAGATTTACATTTTATCTTGATTTACTTCTTATTATGAACTTCAAAATAAAAATATCTATCAATGTATAATTTTATATTTAATATGATTCATATTTTTCAAACTACGCTGTCAAGATTTACCAAATGATAATGACTGATATGCAATTTTGCAAATTATTTATTAAAAAATAATAATAAATAAATAAAAATAATCGCATATGTATCCGTATGTGACCAAATTTTACCAAACTTCTTGTTAAATAAATGCATCCCTAATAGGTAATGCATTATTATATAACTGGCATAGTGAATTTTTAAGGGTAATGAGTAAAGGTAATTTTCCAATAGTTGGGGTGTTACGCAGCCAAATTTACACTACCCTTCATTGTGTTTAAATAGACACTGCAACTACGTCGATGTATCATGACATTTGGAAAAATGTTAAGGCCACACATCATGTGCCACCTGAGATGATATGGCATTCATTTACACCTTAATGGTTGAGATCTAATAAAATCATTTGAACCAAAGGGGACTGCCCGATGGTTACTGTAGGACCCTTATCTAGCAAGGGTCATGTGTTCGAGTCCCCCCCCCCCCCCCCCCCCCCTTCCCAATAAGGGGGCTTGAACTTGAAAAAAAAAATCATTTGGATTGCACCTCAATTCAACAGCATCCATGTAATAGCATTCCTTTGGATTGCAAATCAAACACTATTGACAGCACAGGAAGTGCCACCTAGGGTATAACTTTAACTGGCGTCATTTTTGTTTTGTGGGGTAAATATAAAGTTCGCCCATAAAAAATCCATCCTCACTGTCATTGTAAACAAACCTCACTAATGTGTAAATTTAACTTACCCATTAAGGATGCTATGGATTCTAATTGTCATCAAGAAAAATCTGTGTGAGCTCGGTCAACCTCTGTATTGAGGTTCTGCAACTTAAAAAGGGGAACGTCATTCAGTATGTAGAATAAGAACTAAAATTTCAATAGTATTATGAAATTGAAGGGCGGGGAGAGAGAGAGAGAGAGAGAGAGGAGGAGGAGGAGGAGGAGGAGGAGGAGGAGGAGGGAAGTAATTTACGTGTGTATCAATAATGAGAGAGGGGGCAATGCTTGTTGATAGGACGAGAAGACGTAATCAATAACTCCTTGAAACAATGTGGGACAATCTTACAGTACAAACACTCCTTCCTTATCACTTGAACTTCCATTGATAATATTAATTATTATAAAGGTAATCATTTACTGTAATAGAAATGTTTGTCGGATTTGGCCCTGTGATGCAAGAACACATTTGACGTATTGAATACAGAGAGATTCATTACAATATCTTGGATACAAAATTCAAAATGAATTAATACTTTAATTAGCGGGTAAGATTAAACATATGGAATATCTGATATAGTCGAGGAATCAACATACTTTCTAGTTTTCTTCTGTGACTAACTATGGTTTGTATAGTGATCATCTTGATGTTGCAAATCAACCTGCCCAGAAAAACTACAGAAATTCAACTAGCACCAATTAATAAATATACTATTAAAAAATGAGAAGGATAGCATGTCCAAGTGTTTTTCCTTCTTTTTGGACAAAAATTAATAGGGCTTAAATTTTGGGCTTGTTTTGATTTTTTCGACCCGGATCAGTTTTAATTAAGTAATAAATTATGCTAATTAAAACGTGGTTGTTTAATTAGTTAATTAATTGAAAAACAAAAACCTTTGAAGGGTTAAGACTATTCTGAAAGTCCACATTTCATGACTATAAATAAATAGCCCCTGCCTCAGTTTTTCCACAATAAAAATTCCTCCATTCTACCAACTTCGTCTTTCTTAAACCCAAAGAGTTTATCTTATGGGAATCCATTTTATTTTCATTTTTTCCCTTTTATTTTCATTGTATTTTTTATTTTTTAGTTCTTTTTAGGCCTTTTCCTTCCTTGATTAGTTGCCAAGCATGTTTGGGACTAATTAGGTATTCTTTTATTTTTAGTAGGCCCTTTTAGTCATCTTAGTCAATTACTTGATTAGCAAGTAATTCAGCCCCTATAAATAGGTTTGTGTCTCTCATTTGTACTTACTTTTCAATTCTTGAATATAAGAACTCTTTTGTTTCTCTCTTAAAATCAAATTGTCTTGATTTTTAGGTCATTGACGTGTAGTTCATGTCAAACTGGTATTATAGCGGGTGAAGCTCCAAACATTGGTGTTCGTGTGAATCGGTGTGTAGAGTATCAACAAATTGTGCACTATAGTTTTCAATGGCTCCGAAGAAGGCAACCCGAATTCAAGATGAGATTAACGAAGAGTTGAGACAAAACAATCAAGAATTGAAACAAAATTATCAAGAATTGGTAGAGAGTAATCGTGAGATTAAACAATAAATGGAGACCGTTTTACAACTTTTGACAAAATTACAAAACCCTAGCCCCTCAATTGAAACCCTAGTTTCAAATCAACAACAAGAAGTCACCAGGAGGACTGAAAAACAACCCGAAGACACCCTGCAGAAGATCCGGTAAGAGACCTGATGACACTGTCTACCGTTACTGTCCAATTTCGGCGTCGGACGAAGGGAAAAAGGGTCCTAAAGCAGCCGATAAGGGGTGCTTGGGGTTTCTGCAGTGTCGGGCCACCGAAATGGGGGCCGACACCCCCTCCGAATGAGTCTTTTTTTGCCGACGGCTACCAGAAGCCAGCTGCGATTCCACCCCTGAGTCGGACCACCCTCCCGGTGGCCGATCCTTATTTTTTCGCCTTAGGACTCCCCAATTCAGGTGTGTATACCACACATCTCAGCCAAGATTGTGATGTAAACCCCTTAAATGCTAATTGTTGTCCAAACATCAATCCCAAAACCCTAATTCCTGTCACCCCATTTGAAATCATAGCTCGTGTGGATTTAACCAAATCATTGCCCCAGTCTACCGACCATTTCCCTTACCCCAACCATAAAACCCATTCTGAACCCGGACCTCACCATAATTTTTCCAACCAAAATGTTAACCTTAATTGTATCCAAGAATGTGCACCCACCCAAAAATTAACCCTAGAAATCCCAAACACAATTTTCCTCAACTATCCACTCAATCTCAACCCTATTCGACCTCCCGATCCATTTGATTTTGGTATTTTTGAATATCAAAATATCGATCTGAGTTTGCATCCCCATGCACCACCACCCATACCACCCCACCTGTCATCACATCACACACCCTCTCATCATGACCTCTCTTTACTTTACACTGATTCATCTTCTTCCTCTGATATTGAAGATACTCGCCGGAGTATCTATGAGTGGATTCCCCCACCCGGTGCCCATATCCCCATTCCATTAAAGGATCGTCAGTGTTTCTATTGTGGAGGACGTGGTCACCTCATTTCCACATGTCCCCACTATCAACGTGATCCCCGGGCACCTCCCATGGATCCTCACGATCATCCTCCTCGCCCACCACCTGTACAAATGCCACCAGACCCGGTTGATTATGTTTCACCTGCACCAGGTGATGTGGTGGGACCAAGAGCTCATCAAGATGGAGACCCACTCTCTTTAGCACTTCAGTTACTTTCACGGAGTCTCCATAGGGACATTCATATAGACGTTCCTAAGTTTAATGGCATGTTCTCCCCGGATGATATGATCGATTGGATCGCCGCTAGGGAGACAGTTTTTTATTACAAGTGGATTCAGAGCTGCTCATGTGTTATTCTAGCTGCGATCAAATTTCGAGGGTTTGCTCGTGTGTGGTGGAATGATCTTTGTTATTGTAGGACGGCTGCAGGACTCCCACCTATTCGGATTGGCTCGAGCTCAAGGCAGCTCTTCAGGCCTCCTTTATACCTTCGACGTATGAGAGAGACCTCTTTACGCCTATTCAGTCTCTCCAGCAGGACACGCCGAGGATCAACAGATCAGCCGCTACATCCTGGGACTTCGGCCATATGTTCGCCGCGACCTTGGATTGAGGGAGATATCGACCTTTTTGAAGGCGGTAGAGTATGCTATTAAGGTCGAGAACTATCATGCAGCCTTAACAGCTTCTCCAACGTCCCGACCTCCATCTTCCTTGAGTTCTGCTCCTCCTGCAACTTCATCCTCGACATCTTCGGCCATTGCTCCAGCTACTGTCAATTCCGCTGCGACCCATACAGGCCCTCCCACATTTCGCTACTTTAATTGCAGCACCGTGGGACACCGAACTTCTGATTGTCCTCAGCCATGTCGACGGCCCCTACTAACGATGGATCAACCCCCCGAGTATCTTGACGAGGCCGAGCAATCCCCTGGTCCTGCATTGATTACCATTTTAGAGGGTGATTCTGTTGGTCTTCCCCTCTGAGTTCGTGGACGAACTCTCTTTGAGGGGGGGGGGGGGGGGAGAGTGATGGGAATTCATTTTTTTTTCCTTTTTTTCCTTTTATTTTCATTGAATTTTCTATTTTTTAGTTCTTTTTAAGCCTTTTCCATCCTTAATTAGTTACCAAACATGTTTGGGACTAATCAGGTATTCTTTTATTTTTAGTAGGCCCTTTTAGTCATTTTAGTCAATTACTTGATTAGCAAGTAATTCAGCCCCTATAAATAGGTTTGTTTCTCTCATTTGTACTTACTTTTCAATTATTGAATATAAGAACTCTTTTGTTTCTCTCTCTAGAAATCAAATTGTCTTGATTTTTAGGTCATTGACGTGTAGTTCACGTCATTATCAGCATTGTTAGTTCGTAAAACCATCATATTACAGTGCTTCCTGTTGTGGTTGAAGACCGCTTCATCCTGGGAGACAGACGCCCATAGTTCAATTTGTAAGCACCATAAGCGGAGTCGAATTCTGTCTTAAGGAGAAATTGTTCAAAATTCGACTCAGTCTTAAATTTGTTACGTGATTCCAACAATCACGAACTGTGAGTGTTCGTGCTTCTGTTTTCATTTTTGAACATCATACTGTTTTTTTTAATTAATTCTTTTTAATTACAATTTGGAAAATTATTTTCTACAACACTGTTTTTTATTATATATAAAATAACAGTTTAAACGGTGATATTGTGTTAAACAGAGAAGAATTAAAAATAAGACCCTAGAAAAGGCTTTGTTAAGTTCAGTTGAGTAGAGTTATCAAAACTAAGGGTCCGTTTGATAGCAACATTTGTCATGAGAATTAAGGAATCTTTCTCATTTTCCAGCTTTTAGTTGCGTTTGATAACACTTATTTGCCCTGGAAAATAATTACCACTTGCACTAAGGTACAAACACATAAAGCACAAAGAATTGATTTGCCGTGGAATTCAATTCTTTGGGGTCCCCAAATAATTGAATTCCAGGAATCTAATGACGTGAAAATTAATTCCACTCACTTCTATCAAACAGGGCTCAAGTATTTTCGACATTTCAACTAAATGCCACCAATATGACAGAATTTTTTGTAAAAAACGTCAGGTAATTTTCTGACATCTGCAGAAAACATTGGTAATATTCATTGGTAACTTCAACCTGCAAAATTATTACATAACCGCATTGAGAAATTTTAAGGCTTCAATGTGGAAATATCACGCACTGGTTCAGAAATAAAGGACACAAATGTCTGAAGCCAACTGATAGACAGGGATTTGGGCAAGATTACAGCTAACATGTAGGCACACAGAGCCTTAAGCAACTGCTGTACTTAAGAATTATGGATACTTCTAAAGAAAAAAGGAATATTTATTTCATAACAAACAGAAAAAGGTAATTGTGATATAGTAATGGGATGTTTTTCTGCTGTTGCTGTCTCACAAACTTTACATACCCAATTGGGCTTCGAGATAGATGATGGCAGTAAAAGTGCTGCTCCTCATGTTAAAAGTGAAGCGAATATAAAAAATGTAAAAAAAATGAGTGTTTTGACAGTAAATCTAGTTTAACAGTGATTCCTGTATACCTGTTTTTCTAACTCTATCAGGCTATAGCCCGCGGTTCTCTTCAAACCTTTCTCCATCGCAATAGCTCTTATTTCGGCCACTTCACTCCATTTTTCATCTTCAGCATACAAATTCGACACCAACCCATAAACACTCGGGTTTTGAGGCTCCAAATCCAAGAGCCTCTTTCCTATGATCGCCCCCATTTTGATATTCCCATAAATTCTACAAGCTGCAAGCAATGCACCAAGTGCAGACGCGCTTTGTTTTGACGGCACGCATTTCAGCAGATCGTATGCTTCGTCAAGCTGTCCCCCTCGGCTCAATAAGTCCACCATACAACCATAATGCTCCTCACATGGAAACACTGAATATTCTTCTCTCATTGATCTGAATATGCGCAAACCCTCTTCTACCAAGCCCGAATGGCTACAGGAAGAAAGCAGAGATGAGAAGGTCGCCTCATCAGGTGCAATCTTTCTCTTACACATTTCATCAAACAGATTGAGTGCATCGAAACAGTTCCCGTGCATCCCGTATGCAGCTATCATTGTGTTCCATGATGCCAAACACCGCCCATCCATGTGATGAAATAAATCTCTTGCAATGCTTAATTTTCCGCATTTGCTGTATGTGGTAAGAAGGGAATTGATAAGGGGTATCTCTCCCTCCAAAGATAATCGATATACATAACAATGAACCTCCTTCGCTCGATATAGACATCCAAGCTGAGAAAATGCTTGAAGGAGACAAATTAAAGTGACAGAATCAGGATTTGGTTTTTCTCTCTGCATTAGCCGGAGCAAGGATATGGCTTCATAGGCATGCCCATGATTTACATATCCCATCATCATTGATGTCCATGACACCAAGTCCTTATATTCCATTCTGTTGAAAACTTGCCTTCCCGAGTTTAGAAAGCCACATTTTGCATACATATAAATAATTTGATTAGCTATGTCGATGTTCGGTTCAAATCCGTGTCTGAACACATACCCATGGACGCATTTTCCACGTATTACATCTTTCAGATCAGATGATGCAGAAAGTGCACTCAAAATGCTACTTGGATTTGGTTCGACACCTGCTCCAACCATTTGACAAAATACCTCATTGGCCTCACAAGCAAATCCATTTTGGAGATAACCTGTCATCATCACATTAAACAAAATGACATCCTTTTCCTCTAATCTATCAAAGAGTTCCCGTGCTGTGCTAATACGGTTGCATTTCATGTACATATCAATCAAAGCGGTGGTGGCAACAACATCAAGCTGAACTCCAGTTCGGACTATATAACCATGGATACTCTTGCCTTGGTGCAATAGCTCCAAACTAGCACAGCTCAAAATCACATTTGCTAAAGTAATCAAATCCAGCTCATATTTTTCTTGCACCATGAGAAAGAAGAGATCCAAAGCTTCCAATGCCTGTCCCAATTGAAGATGACCAGCAATCAATGTGTTCCAGGATGCAGTTGTCCTTGTATTCATTTTGCCAAATATCGCAACCGCCTTATTTGGGGCACCACACTTGATATACATCTCCAACAGACTTGTTTCAAAAACTTCATCTGAACAACCAATTCCTCTTCTAATAGCATAGCCATGGAGTGACTGGCCGTGTTTTAGTGTGCATAACTGTGCTGTTGCCTTCAGTAAGCTCACCAAAGTCACCCGATTAGGATCGAGTTCTTCCTCCTGCATACAACGAGCAAAGTTGAAAGCCTCATAAGCACGGTGATCGCCAATTTGAGCATACCCTGTAATCATCGATGTATAGGCAACAAGATCTCTCTCAATTATTTCATCAAACGCTTTAGATGCATCCTCAATCTGCCCATATTTTGAATAGAATCCAATCAGTGATGAACCCACAAAGGGGTCAGTTTCTAACCCAAACTTAAAAGCATCTAGGTGAATGCCCCTCCCAAATTTCAAACTACCCAACTTAATACAACTTTTCAAGCTAAATGTAAGGACCGAACTATGAATACCAATTTTCCGTCGCCTTAAATCTGAATATAGACTTAGAACTTCATTGAAATGACCCGCTCTAAAGTATCCAACAAGAATTGAATTCCATAGAGATAAATTATTGTTGATAATTTTATGATATATCCATCTTGACTCGATTAATGAATCAAACTTGGCATAGGAATTGACAAGTTTAGAACCCAAAAGGATATTGTTTTGAAGTCCGGAAGTAAATATACAAGCATGTAGCTTTTTCAAAGTATGAACATCATTACAATTCTGTAAGAAAGAAGAAAAAATTTCCAAGAATTGGGATGAATGAGAAAGTGATTGTTCTGGACATAAGTTGGAGAAAAACAGAGTGTTAACTTTGATGGAGGGCATAGGGTTGCTTTTTTTGAGTAATGAAAGAAGGTCATATGAGATGGGACTCATATTTATAGGGGATTGGGTTGAGTACAATGTTGAATGAAGAGCTTGTAAAATTGGTGGATGGAAAGCGAAAAGGAAAAGCAAGCATTTTTATACTCAAACTAACAAAACCCCGCCAAAATCTCTTTGGTGAAAGAAGCTGTTGGGTGGTCCTTTGTATAAGAGGAAGTCACATCTCTCTCCTGCTCTCCCAAAAAAAGATGATGGTTAGTAGTCCTTTAAATTGGGTGATTTTATATAAACCCAATATACCTATAAATATCCCCCATCAATCAGTTTTAACTCTCAAATTTCAAAAGCTATAAGGGTCCATTTGATAGAAAACTAGAAAAATACAAATGATTTCAGGACATTTGATTTCAGAGCAAACAATTTCAAGACAAATGAATATTTTTCAACTTGTGTCTCTTTGATACAAGTTGAAAAATCATCAATTTTCCACATTTTCTATCAAATGCTAAAGTTGAAAAATAGATATAAATGTGGAAAATTTATTTATGGAATATATATATATACAAAATATATGAATATATATTATATTATTTCGGATATATATATTATATTATTTGCTGAATATATATTTCGGAGAAATATATTATATTCTTTGCGGAATATATATATTCGTGTATATATATACATATATATGAATATATATTATATTATTGCGAAATATATATATTCGGATATATATATATATATATATATATTCATATATTTTGTATATATTATTAATATATATATTATTTGCGAAATATATATATTATTTGTGGAATATATATATTTTGTATATATATTTTGTACATATTATTTACGGAATATATATATTCGGATATATATATATATATATATATATATATATATTCATATATTAAGTATATATTATTAATATATATATATATTCATATATTAAGTATATATTATTAATATATATATTCAATATTTTGTAATATATATTCATATATTAAGTATATATTATTAATATATATATATATTCATATATTAAGTATATATTATTAATATATATATTCGGATATATATATATATATATATATATATATATATATATATATGATATATTATATAATTATTTATGGAATATATGAATATATATTATATTATATTATATTATATTATATAATTATTTACGGAATATTATTATATAATTATTTATATATGAATATAAATAATTATATAATATATATTATATTATATAATTATTTATGGAATATATGAATATATATTATATTATATATTGAATATACTAAATATATATTATTTGCATAATATATCCATATATTATATATATTCGGTATATATATAATATATGTGTATATTCTGTAAATAATATTATTTACAGAATATATCCATATATTATATAATTCAGTATATATGTAATATATGTGTATATTCTGTAAATAATATATATTCAGTATATATATAATATATATACGAAATATAAATATATATTAAAATATATGAATTATATAAATTATATAAATGTACGAAATATATAAATATATGAAATATATATAAATATATGAAATATAAATATACGCAATAAACATATATGTGCTAAAATATATAAAATATAATATATATATATATATATATATATATATATATATATATATTAGAATATACGAAATATATATTTACATATTTATTAACAATATATGTTCATATATTTATGAAATATATAGAGTTTACAAAAAAAAATTGGTTTTGAGTGATTTGCCACCCAAAGGTGGCAAACAAAAACCTGCCCCCCCCCCCCCCCCAAAGAATTGAATTCCACCCTAGGGTGGCAAATTGTGCTTAAGGGGTGTTGTACATAGAAAACATATTCCAAGGCAAATGAAGGCTATCAAACAGACTAAAAGCTGGAAAAGACTAGAATTTTCCAACTTTTCTGAATTTGCCCTGGAATTGAGAGGCTATCAAACGGACCCTAAAAGGACTTTGGGTACCCCTTTTAGGAGCCCCCCATAATAAGGATTCTAAATAGATATCAGTTCAATCCCACGTGATACGCATTATTCAAATAACTGCATAAGCATATTTTCAAAAAAGGTGGTGACATTCGCACCTTCAAAAAGTTATTTAAAAAATTATTTACTTTAAAACATCACAAAAAATTCATTTTTATTTTCTTAACATCACATACCGTGAAAATAAGTATTACGGTCAAGGTTGGCCGTGAAAATGAGTATCACGACCAAGGTTAGCGGTGAACATGATACCACGGTCAGGGTTAGCAGTGAAAACGATACCACGGTCAAGGTTAACTGTGAAAATGAGTACCACGGTCAAGGTTGGCCGTGAAAATGGATACCACGACTAAGGTTAGCCGTGAAATTTTGTTGGGTCAAATAATGAAAAAAAAGACTTTTTTTCTTTTTGGTGTTAAGGATATCTTTTTGGGGTGCTAATATTAGCACTCTTTCAAAAAGAAAATGACACTGTAATTAATAGAACTCAAGAAGAAACAAGTGTCATAGAATGTGATACAAACAATTTGTATATAAAATAGGGGAAAAATAATGTGTCATTCAACCCATTCACTTTCATAGGGATTAAATGCCAATGGACTATCATGTGTAGGGCTGTGTTTCGGCCGGATCGGATCGGAAAATGACCTTTCGGAAAAAATTCCAATTTTTTCGGAAATAAAATATTTGTTCCAATTTCCTATCCAATTTTTTCGGAAAATCAAAAAAGTTTCCGAATGCGGAAAAATCGGAAAATCGGAAAAAAATCGGAAAAAATCGAAAATTCAAAACATATACTAAAAATTCAGAAATTTTGGAAATTCCAAAATTAAAAAAAAAATAATATAGGATTTTCGATTACTCGAAATTCTCATTTTAAAGAAATCGAAAAAAATATTTAACCCAACATGTAAATATGTAAGGATTTAACCATTTTTTCATTTGTGTAGACTCTACAATTAACCCAACATGTAAATAGGTATAGAAACATGTATAAAATAGGTATAAATCAACAATTAATATTTGATCTCAGTATAAATAAGGAATTAATATTTGATCTCAATATAATACAGTTATAAAACAGGTATAGAAACATGTAATTAAACGATCGTTACACAATATATAATCTTACTGATCCTATAAACATGTATAATCTTATAGAAACAAAAAACCATGTATAAACAGATCCTATAACAATCCTATAGAAACAAAAAACATGTATAATCTTACAGATCTTATAAACCGCTCGTTACACAATATAAAGTTTATCCCATAACGAGGATATGAAAGCTTACTGATCAAAACTTTATATTATAAACAGATCATATCCTATAACAATCCTATCGTTACATATCCCATCCTATAACAATATAAACAGATCAGATCGTATAACAATATAAACAGATCAGATCGTCACAGATCAGATCATTACAGATAAGGGAAACAGATAAAAGGGCTTACTGATCCTTCGTTCGACTTGGATATGAAGAGATGCATTCTAATCGTTACAGATCCGTATCTGAGAAGCGTAGAAATTAGAGAAAGAGAGGTGAGTAGACGGACAAGAGTTGAAATAGAGAGAGGGGATTCGATGGTATGCGCCGTATTGAGAGAGAGAGGGGAAAGATATGTCTAACCCTAAAACTAACAGCATATATATATATATATGGGTAAGGTAAAAAATAAGGGAAATGTAAATGTACACATTCTTATTATTAGACAAGGGAAATCCAAGGTAAAATATATATATAAAATATTTGGAATATTAATCGGAAAAAATATTTGGAAAATTAATCGGAAATTATTTCGGAAAATCGGATCGGCTAAAATATCGGAAAATCGGATCGAAAAAATCGGAAAATCGGAATTTAAAACATAGTTCCAATTTCCTATCCAATTTAATTCGGAAAAATCGGAAATCGAAAAATCGGAAATCGAAAACCTTATATATGTTCCAAAATCGAAAAATATCGGATCGGACATCGGAAAAATCGGAATGTTCGGAAAAAAAGCACAGCCCTAATCATGTGAAAGGTCTTATCAATTCTGTTTTTTTTTCTCTTGATATACGCTCTCACCAAGAATTAAAAAAAGATACAAAAAGATATGTCAGTAAGATTTTTTTCTATTTTATGCAACCAAAACAAATGGACGTATGAAATCATGTTTATTGAACATGAGTTCCTCATTTTCGTTGTTCAATATTTGTCTGCAAGTGTTTTTGTATGAATTGTTATTGAAATTGATGGCCAATACGCGATCTGTTTCAAAGGGGTAAAATGGTAGTAAGGTACTCCGGATTTTGGAGGAAGAAAAAATAGGGTTACACTGTCCAATCAACTTTACACTTGATAATTTAAGATGGGTACTCTTATTCAAACCCTTTTTACCTGTTAAGAAATCCCACATTTACTAACCCCGCATTTGTGGATGAAAAAGTATTCACTACACCATCTCTGATGGTGTGTAAAGAAAGAAAAAAATGGGCTTTTGACATAAATCGACGCTGTTCACTTCCACGACTTCTATTACCGTTCACTCTAAAGTGAGCAGAATGAACAAGTGACAGCCAAAACTTAGATTTAGAGCTTAGTCTTTCTCTTTAGTCTGTTCAATCTGAGATTTGAGTATAGTTCAACATTTTTTCGTTTTCTTGTTCAAAACCATCTTACTTCTAATGGAGAAACTAAGCATAGAACCCTTCTGGAATAATATTACAAAGTTATTAGTACATAAGAATAACTTTGCAGTTTATATACTATGAATTATATAATTCATAATCAGTTGAAAAGAATGGATACCAATTAGGGCTATAATGAGTTGGATTAGCAAAGTTGAGCAACTTGACTTATGTTTTAAAGGAGTAGTGTAACGGAATTTGGCAGGTGTATTGACTTTTGGATAAAAGAATGAAATTTGTTTGTGAAATTTCATATTGTGTAAAATGTTCATTGTACTTTTCTATTCTATTGGCAAAAATGCTAATTTCATAAAACCGTTTACGTTGAGTGTGTTTGTACGTGCAAAACAAAACTAAATCATTCATGAGAATCAAGGTTCTAAGCCTTAAGCCTTAGAAGCTTAGGCGGACCTTGGGTGTAAAAAGGTGTGAAAATGCGTTTAGGCCTTCTTAATATATTTTAATATTTTTTACCATAACAAGGCTATTAAAATATTAAAATTGTACATATCATAAAAATATGTCTAAATATATGCAAATTAAAATACTATTTGATTATTTTGGATGAGATAATGGTTCGGTTTGTAAAAAAAATCTTTAAAATGCGATATTGTTTCACTAAAACATTGTTGTTTTTAGAAAAAAGTGCGCCTTAAGGGTTTTACCAAAATAAGGGGTAAAAAGCTTAAGGTGTGTCGTTTCTTCCAAGCCTCAAGCCTAGGCAGAGCCTAGGAGGGTTTTTTATAACAGTGATGAGAATATATCTGTTGTTCTATCCAAGATAGAACTCTCAGGTCAGGGGTGTTAATTGTTTCCTTTGGCAGTGTTATGCATTGCTATTAAAATAATGTAATACTAACTTTGTCGAATAGAGTTCTAACCTTAAGAGACTTCCTTTGGTTGTGTCATGGACAAACTATTTATTGGTTGGCTTCCCCATGTTAATATATCTGTTGTTCCTGTATCTCATGTGTTGCAATATTTAGAGTTATATCAGAGATATAACTCTAAAGGTCTCACCGTTCCTTTGTGGGTTTTATAATAGGGTTAAACTAGTCCATTTATTATTTGGTTTGCTTGATTAAGTAGAAATATAACGGAGGGGCTATTGACAGAATAGTTAGGTTCAAATAAAAGCACCATTTAAGATAAACACATTTTGAATAGAATTAAACCCATTAAAAAGTACAACATTACAAGTTAAGGTTAGATCTTCACTAACCTATGTGACAAGAATAATTATCAAGTGTTATTCACGGTTAATCCCTTGAGTTTATAACCTTAAAGAGCGATAATGCACCTTACATTATATTATAAGGAAGGTTAAAGAAACATACAACTCCTCTCAATACTTGCTACAAAACCTCTTGCAAAGTTGCAATAAAGACACATAAATGATATTTACTTGATTACCTAAGTGCACACTTCTATTCATATCTCTCAGTATACCTTGAGTTAATTTCTCAAACTAATTACAATTGAAAGTAGAGTTTTAACATTTTTTAATTTTTTTATTCTATATTTTGTTACTTTTACTTCTGAGGTTTATAGTTCAGAACGCAGTCCCATAGAAGAAATGATGCATTTTTAAGATATGATTCAAACTTTTGACAACAGCAAAAGAATTAACCCAACAACTTAATGTGGGTGCAATGGGACATGCCCAAAATCTCCTTTTGCTAGGAGCAACATTTAAACAACATTCCACTACCTTCGGTTATTACTTAGTATACGCAACAATTTTCGCTTTTTGCTTTTCTGAAAAAAAAGGAAGAATATAAAATCTGCTTGAAAGATGTGATTTCTATACACTATATGCTCAGATGTCACTTGTTGTTGTGGAAGCCTCCAAATTTTAAATTCTCAAAATTATGAGGAGATGGTTCAATTAAATTTCAAACTAAAAATTTATTTTCAAATTTTAACAATAAAATCCCAAATTTTATTTTCACTTAAATTAAAATTAAACTTAAACAAATTGCTAAAAATTTTCTTTAACCACAAATTTAATTTAACCCAAGTCTTCTAATTATCCTAACAACAATTAATTCAATTTTTCAATATATGCCAAACCAAATTTTATTCAAATTAAATTATGGACTTCAATTAATTTAAATTTAAAAAAACTTACCCAAACTTATTTTAGCACCAAATTAAACGAGATTGTGATTAAACCAAATTTTATCTTGATTAAACTTAAGTATGTATTCTAAGTGAGTTTTGCAAGATAAAATAAATCACAATCACACGAGAGGCGCGATGTACGAGGAAAACTCAAATGGAAAAAATCTCTAACGGCCGAGCCTACAAATCCACTAAGTATGATATGTTTATAAAAGACGCGATAAAAGGACTTAGACAACCGACTCGACTCCCTTCAAGCCTTGGCACGCTCCTATGCTCTTCAACCTATGCCTAGTAGATAAATACGGACTCCACTGTAGTCTCTAAATCCACCGATTGGGTCTAGCCACCGTCAACCTCCACAGGGAGCCTTTCTCCGTATGAGAATATCGCAGCGTAAACAAACTTCTTCCTTTATGGGTAGAGAAGAAAATCCAAACTCTCTTCTTTTTTGGTAGAAAAGGAACCCGGTGCCAAACAAACTCAAAGCGAGATATATATATAAGCAGAAACTTTGATTTAAACAAACATTGGGTGTATGTGTGTTTTGAAGAAATTTAATCCATGAATTTAACAACACAAAACATGAACTTTTGATGGAAACCTTTTTTCTCTCAAAGTCTAGAATAATATGTGTCAAAAGTTATTAAGAAAAATGTGTTTCCCACACTTAAATATAGCTGGCAAAAGTTAGTGGGAAAGTGGGGAACATGGGTGGTTAATTTGAAAACTGCTAAAAAAATTCAAAATCCGCCCAGGTCGTTCGAACAAAAAACCAAGGTCGTTCAAACGACTTTCTTCGAACGAAATTAAGCCAATACTACAAATTGACTCGATTGGAAATTTACCCTTACAAATCTCCCCCTTTGGCTATTCCGGGACAAAACCAAACCAAAAATCCTAAGAGCCGTCAAGCACATCTAGACACAACATCCCACCCCCAAAACATAAAAATACAGACGCTTGAATCGATTCTTAGAAGCTTTGTCGCTTAAATTATGCCGTTAAAAATGAAATCCTGCACACTTAGAAAAGCCATTAAACGCATAGGGAATATCAAAAGATTAAATGCGATAAAATTAAATTCTCCCACTTAATTAATTATCCCCCTTTATCTAACATGATCTACCTAAGAAGACCGCGACTCCCCCTAAGATAAATCTCCCCAAATTTCAAAGGATTAGATACCATGTATCCCCCTTTTTGGTCAGGAATAGACAAAGGATAAAGAACCAAACAATAACATTTTCTCCCCCAAATAGTCAATTAAAGCAAATATCATCTCTCCCCCTTAAGTCTACACAGGGGATATGAATGAAGGAAAAGCAAGTTAAACACGCAATGGTGCATAAAGGGACAAAAGCATTAAAGCATATGGGGAACAATGAAATTCAACTAATCCATAACAATAACAAATGATATCAACTATGATGCAATAACAAAAAGATACTGCTTAAAATATATTGCACTAAGCATAGGATATCAACCAAAATTCGCAACAAGATAGATACCAATTTTGAATTCAAATTATACATGGACTAGCTAGCAAAACAAATACTTAAAACAAATAAAATACCATATATATATATATATATATATATATATATATATACACACACAAAAAAAAGATATTAATGAAGCACAAGCACATATATATATATAGATATAAACATACAAATGACACAACACAAAATAAAATGAGTTTTCCACGCTCTTATGGCATAAATGTGTCATATGAAAACGGAAGTGAGGGGTTGTGAACTAGTAACCAAACAATTAAGACCCAATCACTTAAACATGTTCACGAAGTTCTTATTTGATTGTAAAACTTCATCAACTAAGATTTAGCCTTATGTGACAGGATAAAGTAAACTCGATGAACAAAACGAGCTCAATGCATACAAGCCTAGCATTTTGATGATTCTACAAACAAATTGAGTCCTGACAAGATAGTGCACTAGGATACAAAGTCATTGTGCAAAATCGTAGATATTCCATCCAAACTCCCTCAAATATAAAATTATTCTTTTCTTTTCTTTTGAATGAAAATATCAATCTAAACAAACTAGGCCTTGGCTATATTTTTCTTTTAATGCCCTATTTTTCTTTTATTTTTTTGGACCAAATATTTCTTTTAGGTCCAATGCAAACGGTGGCTTAATCGCAAAGGATGATTGTTCCTTTCGTAGCCCTTCACTGTGTACTTTCATATATTAATTTTAAACACACAACAATCTCACATGCAACTGTTCTACCATGCACAAATCCTCCTAAGTCACAAAATATGTAGATGACTAGATTAGTATGAAAATATCTCACAAAGCACAAATATACATGTGAAGTCAAAGATTCAAAAGAGCTTGTGCATGTGTGCGAGAATGCATATAAAAGTGAATCCATTAAGCAAGTCAAATTCAAACTACTCCATGTAACCATGGCAAATAACACTTTAAGGATTGAAATTTCTAACCAAAAGTTCTAGACACATGAAAGCGAAATGATAAGATTCAACACGAATTTGAGTTTTTCAAATTTTTAACCAAACTCCAAAAATTCAACTCAAAAGACAAACAAAAATCTTTTTGTATTTTTCATTTAAACTCAAATAACTTATACAAATGATAAACAAAATTTTTCTGTAATTTTCATTTGATACCAATAAAAATGAAAATAATAAACTACAAACGATAAACAAGTCATAAATCTAGTATAACATCTATGATGAAGCATGGACTAGAATATGACAAGCAAACATACAACTAGCATGAATATATAACATGTAGTATGAAAGCTAGTATATGCAAACAAAGCTAACACATTTAACCTTTAGATTTAGAATGGGAGGTATCATGTGATCGCAAATGAGAATCATAAATCCTATCTTGTAAAGTTACCAAGTCAGATCTCCTAACCCAAATAAGTGAAGAGTGATAATCTCAGGATTGGGTGGCCTTGGCTACCTAAGTTACCTTACTCTTGGATTTCCTAGGACCTCTTTTAAGATCAAAACAAAATTTTCTAAGATGACCTTTTCAACCACAATGTGAACAAGTAAAAACTCGGCGAAAAGTAGTACCTAAGGATTGACCCTTAAAATTGTTCATAGAAGATTCTCCCAAACTTATGGTTTTGGCTTTACTAGTTGAAGCTTTTGGGAATCGAAGCCAATACTACACATGTCATTTTTAATTTGGACAGTTCCTAGCATTTTGTCTAATTTTTCGAACCGACATTTCAAATCAAATTTAACACAACTTGAGTCTTTCAATTTTTCTTCCAATTCTAAATTTTTTTACTCAAGCAAACACTTTCTCTCTTCAAAATAAAGAATCTCTTTCTTCATAGCCTCCATTAAACCTCTAACTCTATCTCTCTCATTTTCAACAAACTCAAGCTTCTCACAAAGAGCTCTCTCACGTGTCCTAAGGTCTTCCACTAAAGTACTCTCATTATTAACCTTGGAACGTTCTCTCAAACAAGCTTCTAACTTCAAATTAACCCTTTTTAATTTAATCGATTCGGCATACAACTCTTGAAAAGCTACTTGAAGTTCACTCACATCAACCACTTCTTCATTTTCACTCTCTCTTTCTTCTCCACTCTCACTACCATCAAAACTTTGGGATTCACAAATCTTGGCCTCGAAAGTGTCATGTGTTAATATGTCATCATTGGACAATTTCTCACTATCACTTACGTGACTTGCCATGAACGCGGTAAAGTTGCGCTCAATAGGGGAATTGGGTCCCTCTTCCTTTTCACTATCACGGAGGGTGGAATTGTATGAAATTGGTTGCTTGCCCTCCCTCCTTAGTTTAGTGGGACACTCTCTTGCCCTATGGCCATAACCCTCGCAACCATAACATCTATTCGACTCTTCCCTAGTTCTTCATTATGCTTTGTAGGGAAATTTCCGGCTTTGTCATACTTAGACTTATCAAATTTCTTAAAATCCTTTTTAAGATTATCTTGATTAAACTTAATAAATTTTCTAAACTTACTAGCAAACATAGCCATCTCATCAAAATCGATGTCACGCTCATCATCCGAAACTTATTTTTCCTCCTTTTGGGCTTTTAAAGTGATGCCCTTTTATTTCTTTTTCTCATCCTTGGAGGTAAACATGTCAAGTTCATAATTTTGCAGATCACCTACGAGCTCTTCAAGTTTCGTAGAGGCTAAAGTGGGTAAATATTTAAAACTATCACATTTGGAATAAACCTATCGGGTAAGGACCTTAAAATTTTATTTACTACATGGTTGTCGGGTATCTTTTCTCCCAAATTAAATGATGAATTAACAATATCGAAAAGTCTATCATAAAATTCATCAAAAGTCTCACTTTCAAGCATTTGAATGGTTTTGAATTGAGTGGTGAGGTTTTGGAGTTTCGGAGCTTTCACGACACTAGTTCCCTCATGGGTGAGTTGTAAAATATTCCAAGCCTCTTTAGCAGTTTCACACGTCATGATACGTCGAAATTCATCCGGTGTGACCGCGCTAAAGATAGAATTTAAACCACGGGAATTAAAATTCGCTAGTTTAAGTTCATTCTCACTCCATCGTTCTACGGGTTTAGGAACACGCTCATTTTCTACTAGACATGTAGGTGGGGACCACCTGATAACTACCGATTGCCAAACCAACTCATCTAGGGATTTAAGTGTCGATTTCATCTGTGCCTTCCAATACGCATAATTTGAACCATCAAAAACAGGAAATTTTAAAAATGGAGAAATTTCCATTTTTAAACCAAACACAAACAAGAACCTAAACACAATAACTTAGCGCACCTCGCTCTGATACCAATTTGAAAGATGCGATTTCTATACACTATATGCTCGGATGTCATTTGTTGTTGCGGAAGCCTCCAAATTCTAAATTCTCAAAATTATGAGGAGATGGTTCAATTAAACTCCAAACTAAAAAATTTATTTTCAAATTTTAATATTAAAATCCCAAATTTCAATTTCACTTAAATTAAAATTAAACTTAAACAAATTGATGAAATTTTTCTTTAACCACAATTTTAATTTAACCCAAGTCTTCTAATTACCCTAACAACAATTAAATCAATTTTCAATATAGTCCAAACCAAATTTTATTCAAATTAAATTCTGGACTTGAATTAATTTAAATTTAAACTTAAACTTACCCAAACTTATTTTAGCACCAAATTAAATGAGATTGTGATAAACCAAATTTTATCTTGATTAAACATAAGCATGCCTTCTAAGTGAGTTTTGAAAGATAAAATAAATCACAATCACACGAGAGGCGCGATGTACGAGGAAAACTCAAATGAGAAAAACCTCAGACGACCTAGCCTATAAATCCACTAAGTACGGTATGTTTATAAAAGACCCGACAAGAGGACTTACACAACCGACTCGACTCCCTTCAAGCCTTGATACGCTCCGTCGATCTTCAACCTCTGCCTAGTAGATAACTACGGACTCCATCGTAGTCTCGAAATCCACCGATTGGGTTTAGCCACCGTCAACCTCCACAGGGAGCCTTTCTCCGTATGAGAATACCGCAGCGTAAACAAACTTCTTCCTTTATGGGTAGAGAAGAAAACCCAAACTCTCTTCTTGTTGGGTAGAAAAGGAACCCGGTGCCAAACAAACTCAAAGCAAGATATATATAAGTAGAAACTTGGATTTAAACAAACATTGGGTGTATGTGTGTTTTGAAGAAATTTAATCCATGAATTTAACAACACAAAACATGAGCTTTTGATGGAAACCTTTTTGCTCTCAAAAGTCTACAATAATATATGTCAAAAGTTACTCAGAAAAATGTGTTTCCCTCACTTAAATGTTGTTGGTAAAAGTTAGATGGAAAGTGGGGAACATGGGTGGTTAATTTGAAAACTGCTAAAAAAAATCAAAATTCGCCCAGGTCGTTCGAACGAAAAACCAAGGTCGTTTGAACGACTTTCTTCGAACGAAAATTCAGAGAAAAATCAAGGCAAAAGTTCGTTGGATAGCCTCGGTCGAACGAACTCGTTAGAACAAACTTCGAACGACAATCAAAAGATTTTTTGACAAAAATTCGTTTGAACCTCGTTTGATAAAACTCGTTCGAACAAAATCTCGCTTGAACAAAAAAAGGTCGTTCGAACGAGATTTCAGAAAAATGAACTTTTCTCTCCTTTTAAAAAAAAATTCCAAAAACATTTTCCGATATAAGAACTTATTTTCACTTTAAAATACACCTAGAATAAAATCTCCAAGGTCCTAAATATATATAAGAGTGCATTCATACCATTGGAGACCTTGGCACAAATCAAATGTTGATGATGTGAAACATAGCACTAGATACGGGCAATGATGAAGCTTTAAAATCTGGGTCGCTATGTCTTCAACTCTTCAAACACGTCATAGGCTTGATAGGTACAACATGAATATATATCTAATGACTCAAATTGTTTTATCCGAAATTAAGCCAATACTACAAATTGACTCGATAGGAAATTCTCCCTTACACAGCTTTCAACAATGTTCATTTTTTGTAAAGATTAAGGATACACTTAATGAACGGCCAAAATCATTGTTCATTTTCGTAAAATTTAGTTCGTTGATTATGTCTAAAACTAAAAGTGGACTCTTAATTTGGGACGGAGGACTATTACTATTTTTCAAGAGATTAAACACTTCAATCACACCTGAACAATGTATTAGCATTCAACACAAGTATAGCAGCTGAATAATAGATTTTTAGCATGATACAGAAGTATTCAAACTGCAGAATTTCAGCACCTAATTACCGACATAAGTTAGCAGTGGATTCTTAACGTGTTGAATATAAATTCCAGAAAGAAAAAAAAAACATCTTCTATCATTTAAACATCAATTTGAACAATTTAAGAACATAAATTTGCATCCAATGAAGTTGTATGTGTAACACCCCATATTTTTTGATAATTTTAAATAATTATGGGATTAATTATTATTATTATTATGGGATTAATTAAATTAAAATGTGAGAAATTAACTGTTAATTAATCTGGATAAAAATAATTATTAACTAGCGTGCCAAGGGTTAATACTTATTGATGAAATTTTTTGAATATCAGTGTGTGGATATGTAGTATGAAATTATGAAATTTTATAAATTATCGAGAGTGAGAAATACGACAGTTTGGTATATTAAGTCGGGACACGCGTGTGAGTCATGTCAGGACTAATTTAATGGATAAAAGAAGTAAGTTATTTTTAAGTAAATTGTATGATCATTTTGAGTATGGCATTAAGTCCAAAAGGGTCGAGATAGTCAGAAAACTCTACTAGGGTATTTTATTTGGACTCCAAAATATTTTTAGGCCTAACCGGCACCCCGTAGGGATATTTTTGTTATTTGTATTTTTGGAGAAATAATATGGACGAAGATTAGAAAAATAACACAGAGGGTACGTGGGTGAGAGGGAGTCTATCAGTTTCTAAACATACGAGAGAGAGAGAGACCATAGGTGTGCTTAATGCAAAATTCAAAAACTCACACCACAAATGCCACCAAAGCATAGATCAGAAGACGAGGAACATGTCCATACCAATTTCATCAAGCGATCAGACCGTCAATTCGAGGCAAGTGTTTATTACTTGCTTTTCTTAGCAATAATTGTGTTCATGTTAAACTAGGTAAATTCCCTTTGTTATAAAGATTAAATTTGGTGAAAATTTTGGGAGAATTAATCATAAATTGGGTCTGATTTGAATAAAGTTTGATTCCCTTATGTAGATAGGATTATGTCCATGAATTTATGATAATTTTCGAATTAAATCTAGGTTTAATTTAGAGCTTTGAGTATAAATTTTATAACTAGGGTTCTTGACATTTAAATTTGGGGATTTCGAATTTTGTTGATGATTAGTGATGATTTAATGATGATATATTGTTGGAAATCATATATAGATGTTAGGTAGTTGATTGGAATTGAATGATTGGTGTTTGGGATGATTATTGGTTTTAGGCTTAAAAATGGTGAAAAATGAAACTATTAAGGGTGTCAAACGTAACAGGTCTGGTGGGGAAGAATAGTGCTCAATCTCGTTCGAACGAGATTGAGCTTGGTTTGAAAGAGAAAGGATCTCGTGAGATGTCATTCAAACGACATCTGACCTGGTTCGAACGACAGGTCCAAAACTTGGAAAATTCTAATTTTTGCCTAATTAGGTTTGCACAGTTATTTTGAGATTGGAAACTGTCATTTGATGATTGTAGCATAGTGCAGAATTGCTAGGAAATATTCGTAGAGTAATACCTTAAATGTTTGGAAAGATAAATTGACCTTGGAAATTTTGACAGAGTGAATAACGGAAATAACTATATTATAAGTAGTAATGAGAGAATACTACGTATGAAAAATACATGTAAGGGTTGGGTGAATACCTTGACTTTTAATAGAATATGGGATTACCTATTATATGATTATTATTATTATTGTGTGTATAACATACGTACGTTGCTTGCTATCGGGAGGAGGTTTTCGCGCAGTGGACAGTCTTATCCCGGGTGACCCAATGGGGGGATATTTGACTTGTACCCAGAGTATATGAACTTGGTTATGTACTATCTCAGATGTAGGATAGTTTCGACAGCTGATTGGGAGAGTAGGTATGTACGTGACCTATTTTGCTGGGGAATATACTCGCCTCCAATATTTGTGTTTTCAATTTATGGTTCGTGAGGGATTGAACCAGTTGTCCTTTATGCAGTGATTAATGCACCGGGTCATGATAGCAGAGTATGCATTGCGCCAACTGGTCCTAAGGGTGCAAGATTAATATATATATATATATATATATAAAATAAGGGACAAGGGTCTTTTTACTGTTCCATAAGTTCATTAGATAAATGACGATTGAGATTGAAAGTGGAGTTTTTGCATTTAACGGCTGTGAGTGCATTGAACTTGAGAAGATTATTTGGTTAAAAAAGTACACCTTATCAGAGCACAAGGCTCTAGAGAACATGGCTCAAGACATCCCCTCTGTCACCGAACTCATAAGAATTTATGTATAAAACCTATATAAACATCTTTTGGCTCAAGGCTCGAAATACTGACGGCTGATAATACTTTAGTGTTATCACCTGCCACACGCAACCTCAGTCTACATGCCCTACTTCTCAATTTTTTTCTCATTCCAAACGCAACTGCCGACTTGATTCAGATATCTCCTCCTCCCTCTTCCATTGAAGGTAGCGTAACTCTTTTAAAACTTTCACTTAGGTAGATATTAACGTTGGTTTTATAATATTGAGGTTTTAAATGGTCGTTTTGATGGAATGGTTTTGTATATAATGTACTTTTAGATTAGGGCCACATTAAGGTGTTCAACTAGATCATAGTTGAAGAACTTTTTTGTTCTTTACATTTGAATATATTTCTGGGCGTGTGGGTGTGAGCTTTCAGTTTGCTCTTTGTCAGTCTCAAATATGAAACCCACCTCATCATTTCTCTCCCTCTCTCTCTACGACCAAGGTTTGTTTTACTCTCACTCGGTGCCTGAACTAGAGGGTTTTTCGGTGGAAATTAAGGTACCCGCAAGATATGAACATGAAAACACCCCAACCTAGAGAGGAAGGAGATGAGAAGAACGATGATGCCAAAAGGACTAAGCTTGAAGATGCTACCACTCATATCACTGTTAGTCCAAAGACGTTTGGATCATCAGTTTCAAATCTCAACTCCTAACGTGTTTCCACTGTAGGAAGAGGGAACTATGAGTAGTGTTTGTTTTTTTTTTGAAAAAGAAGATCATATATGTAATATCTGGTATGCTTTCTTCTTTTTAGAGAGAGAGCGAGATAGTTGTGTTGTGCACTTTGGTGTTACTTCTTTTACCTTCTCTTTATTTACTGTATTGACTTTCCACTGGGCTGAGGTTTGTGTTATTTCTTTTACCTTCTCTTTATTTACCGTTAGTCTTTCTCTCTCTATCTCTCTCCTCTCTCACATTTCTCACTATTGATTTATGCCTCATTTTATTTTTTTACAGGTTATTTACAGATGCAAGAACTGGTAATCTTTTTTTTTGTTTACAAGTTTATTATTCACGATTCGTTTAGGGTTCTCACTAACGTTGTATTTTTGGGGGGTTTGTAACAAGGTATTTTTGGTATTAGATTTGTCATTGAAATACGCTATAACATCTCTCCCACCTCCATCTCAGTGCCATTGAAGGTATGTTGTAACTCTCTTTATAAATTATTTTGGATCACAATTATTTTTTTGGGGTTCCATAAATGGGACTTGATTTGGGTTTACTCTCTCTCAAACATAATTGTTCCTACTGTGTGCGTGTCTGTTTCGGTTGGAAACATGGGTCGTGTCTGATTCCACTGAAGATTTGGTGGAGATTCAAGGCTCGCATCCCTATTTTGCTTTTACTTCTTCTGATTTGGGATTTCTACCAAGTTGGGTTTAATTATCTAATGCCTCATATTTATTCTGTTGCAGAGGTTGTTGATGACGATGGATCTTAGCACCATATCCCACACCCAAAACAGTAACACCAAACCACAACAACACAACCCAGCACCGCCTGAGAAATCCATTGCATGAGAAGCCCCTCTTGCACAAACCCATCACCGCCACGCACAAACCCATCGCCGGAGAAACCCCTCAAGAAAGATGGTTTACCCGTTGAAGGAGGATGGCTTACTCATTTTGGTGTCTACCCATTTTTGAAGTCGATCCCAAGCTGGGAGGGTCCATATTTTTTTTATTTTTTTGTGCTTAACCTTTTGAGAAGAGTTGAAGTGTTGCTGTTGGGTTTCTCCACCATTATATTTGTGTTAAAAATTGTTCCCATTTTAATACAAATATTTTTCCCATTTTAAAAATTCTCCACTGTGGGTACCATTGTTTTCTTCTTGAGCCTAACATAGATTTTGAAGAAATAAATCTATATGATGGCAGATAATTGTACCATTTAATGAGATGGGTTTTCGATTCCCCACACACATACTCTACCCAATATGATTTAAGAAATCCCCCAGGCACCCATTCTACGCAACAACTAATAAAATTAAACCATTACAAAATAAAATTAAAATTATATAATTTAGCATGGAACTTTGATTTTGTTGATATTCATATTAATATTTTCGTTGTTTAAAACGAATCGATCAAAGTATGAAGTAATTTATTTTTGCCTAATATGTACGCCTGAAAAAAAGTGACATAATATATATTTTTTAATTTTTCCAAATAGGAGCGTTATCTAATTAAAACACGCTGATAATATTTTTTTACCAAACACGCATGACACAAATAAAAGCAACATGTGGCGATACAAATTCCTATTATTTTTTTATCAAACGCGATATATTTTTTATTAATCTTTTGTGGTTTGAGCTTAAATACAGATATTGTGCTACGAGTTGCCTGAAAATTGGCATAACATTTTGTTTGTTTAGATAAAAATATTTTAAAAACTTATTCCGTGACAAATTAGTGATAATTTTTTGTTGCTTTTAACAAGGTTGTGTTGTAGGTATGTTTTATTTATTATTTTGGTATTTGTAAATAAAATAAGTTACAGTGTTAACAAGTGTAGACAATATACAAAATATGTTTTATAAACTAAGAACGACCCTGACCAAAATAAATACGATACGACATGAAATATTAATATTTGCCTATCTCGGTCCCAATGTTTTTTTAATCAAAAACGAACTTGATCAAAATAAACACGACATTTTATTACCATTCACAAACACTACCGTTTTGCAGGATAGTCCTATAAATAAATGATATTATGGCCAATTTTTTTTAAATTACACTTCGTTTTGTCGGGAAACAAAATTTTCGTCGTTTCGCGATTACGCACTTTGAAAAAATTTTGTCTTTTCGCGATTACGTACTTTGAAAAAATATCATCGTGCTTTCAGGCACGGGTATATATATATATATATATATATATATATATATATATATATATATATATATATATATACTGTGTGAAATTAGTAGACATGGTAATATTGATAAATAAATATAATCTGGTGGGTAAAAGATTAACTTTTAGAACAACGTATATGTAAGGTGGTTTTAGGTTAAGAGATTTTAATAACGTATTATATGGGCGATACGGGTTACTCCTGCGAGATATAAATAAAAGTATAAATCTATGACCTAGTTGGGAACTTTATATATAAGTAGGTTAGGATAAATGTACCTTAGGCATGCACAATAGTGGAGATGTGAGAATCTCATGTGAGAGTTTGAAACAAACATGCACATAATACTTGCTTTACTGCAGTCTTAAATACTTGCTAAAACAAATATTTTTACAACTCGGGCTCTGAATCGTCTCCTTCTATTCTTCTCTCTTTTGCTATATATATATATATATATATATATATATATATATGTATTAAACCAGGTGCCCAGCGACAGGGTTACCAGACTAATACACGCGGATCGTTTAGCGAGCTGCAGCGATTATGGGAGTTGCAGGTCCTGGCATTTTAGACGCCTCTATCATTTCCTTAAGTTCTATTCATACATTTCATTTCGGGCATGTGTTGTCCATTCTCAGTCATTTTATCAAAGATATTGTACTCAGTTTACTGTAGTAGTTGATTTCTATTGCCTTTGTGGATTTTATGGTTTGTTGGCTTAAGATTTTGAACTAGAATGTTTTATCCAGTCTCATTTAATTTCAGTAGTTGATTCATGTACAATATTTATTATATTATTGTGGAATGAAATTACTTATGTCTTAATGTATGGAAATTACAAATAAAATTATTTTGTTATAACACAAAATTCAATATTTTGGCACTAGCTTAATTATTTACTAGTTGATTAATAATGTTAAATATTTTTCGACGGTGATGCTAAGAATGAACCAACTGAATACTTTGTTTTAAATTGAATAAAGGGCTGATCACCCGGTATTTAATTAGGTGGGGTGTCACAGGTGGTATCAGAGCATCAGGTTCTAGTGTCTTTAGGATCTGTGCGACTTTTTACGTTTCAACGTAGCGTTCTTTGATGTAGAGCCTTACTATAGGATTGTTGTATTCCCCTTACGTATGCGACTTACGTTCTCCTGCTATGAATTATAAAGGATGTGACTCATTATACAAAATCGTGTATGCTTTGAGAATCGAACATTATAGGACAACTAGCGAGGGCTATAAGAAGGACTGCAGGAGAAGAAGCCTGACAGAAGAAGTAGAATAATCTGGGAATGGCGATCGTGACAAAAGTCACAGTGAGTAATATTTAAGCAAGTGATAATAAAGTTATCACTCGGGAACAGTGGGTTACCCAGACACGGTCGTAGGTAACGGTGGAGTGATTTCAGAACCACCTAGCATGGTCGAGGAGGGGGATATCAGAAAGACTCTTTTGAAAAGTCATCGGTGAAGATGCGGAGAAGAAACAGAGAAAGTGTAACAAGCCAATGGAAGTAGAAAATCCGAAGTCAATTGCGTAGCGTGGAGTGCAGCAACACTCAGAATTAAAATTGGAGTTCAATTAGTAGATCTTAAGAGCGACATAAAGTGATTAGAGTCAATCACCGCTTATAAAGAAGTGTGTTTGAAATTTAAAGAGAAATTTTGGTACGATTGACCGTGAGGTCTTCCATTCGATGTTATAACAGAGATGCAAGTGAAATTTTGAAACTTAGCACAGTGGGTAAGCTAGAGATCGATCGTGAAAGAAAGGTTGAATTGCACAACGAACTTCGTACCTGAAAAAAGGGGCATAAAATATAAAAAGGGTTTATAGTTGATAAAGGATCGTGTGTAGAATACGTGGATGGATGAGGAATCCATCTAGGATAACTAATGTTGATGTAATCAAGGTTATACATTTGCAAGTTATTTCAGCACTTCCAGAAGAAGTGAACCAAGAGGGTTAGAGAATTTGGCTGAAAAGTAAAACTGAACTTAACGGTGTTAGTGAAACACCACATGAGAGTATGCCTAATAGGGAACTCATTTAGAAAATTTTAATTGATTAACTTCCTATAAAGTGACGATGAAGTCAATTAGGGCTGTACAGGACAACAATAGTTCCGAAAGGCTCGCATAGCCAAAGGGATAATGGGAGAACAATTGGGAGCTAAGACTGCCAGTCCTAGGGAATGACATTCCAAAATGGTCAGTGGGACCAGTGATGGGGTCCAAGAAGTTACAACCCGAGAGTAGTGGGTTTAGGGAGGACCAGTGGAGTCCTCGGTAATAATAGCATGTTAATCCTCGGAGTCATTGGGGCCGTGGAAGAAATACGGTGGCCAATAAAGCCATAAGTGAGGCCTAGAGATGTTTGGCCAACGTTTCAGTAATGAGTGTGTAAGCCGCGGAACATAATAATTTTCCCACAACGAGGAGGGGGCGTCTATTGGATGAAATCCTAAATGTATAACGAGTGCAAGTTATCATAGGTTGTATTGGCCGCAAGAAGTGCATGTAAGGACCATACGATTATGAGATATTAATAAATTTTAGTTTCAACCCTGTGAGTAAAGGATTTAATTACGTGATAGTAGTGTGTCACAACTTATATATGAATGATTAATGCTAAAATTCACATGCGACTCATGTTTAGTGGGTACGTTAGTTTTGGACAGTCCGGTTATAAATGTATTCATCATTGGTAATAGGACTTTTTAGATGTCACCCGTGAGTAAGCGAGGTGGGCACTAAAAGCATATTTTATTGTCATAATTTTACTACTGCATTGAGTTAGTAAAGCAGAGCTTATTGTAATGTGTAGTGATGATTACCGAATGTTTGAACGATAGTGGAATTAAATGATATACTATCGCGTTGGACACTCTGGGGGAGTAATATTAATTTGGTAAGGCGTCACCCGATATAGGGTTGGGCCTATATATATGTATGTATATGAAAATTTTATAATATCGTAGACTTCAGTGAGTATGTTGTCTCGTTAGATGTGATGCCGGTGCATAGGGATTTATTTACTAACGTGACGTAGGGTGCATTGCGTTCTGTATCAAGCAACAAAATATAGTTGGTTATATATATAGTGCCGAAACTTGGGATAGTGAGAATGCCGTGTTTCATGCTATTTTTAAGAACACACGTAGATTAATATGTCAACATACGGAGATTTTGGGAAGGTACATATTATGGACTGAGGACCTTACGCATTTCGACGATCGATAATGTTAAGTAGTAGTGTATCGGGGGGATTCCTTTTTGGATTTCGCTCTGCGAGACATCCCACACATGAAACTAATGAATGCCGGGAGTTGGAAAGAAGTTTGGATGATAGTGGATGGGATTCGTACCTTAGTAATTGTACACATAAGAGAGTATAATTGAGAGTTGTTAATTCCACTATGATATGAGAATATATTTCATTTGAGCAATAATGTGTGAGATATAGGGTGTATGGGCACCGTAGGTAATTGAAAATATTGTATCAGGCAGTGGATTATGATTGTCATGTGAATTCGACAACATTTAGGCAGGGGAGTCAAAATATATCCCGAAAGATTTGTCAGAGGCTTTCGTTTCACAAGAAACTGATTTTTAGAGTGAGGAAAGGACCAGTGACACGCGGTGAGACAAAGTCACATAGATCACGGTTATAGATACATTTGAGATAATATAATCTATACCATGTTATAAATGATAGTGGTGATGGTATTTTATGAAGAGAAATATATCTAAATTCGTTTTGCAATGGTCACATGTCCGTTGGAAAAGGGTGGACCACCGAAAACCAGTGGAGTTTCTTCAACCGTTAGGGATTCCAAAGTGGTAATGGGAGAGTATTCCCAACGATTTTATCGCGAAGGGGGTTACGATCCTATATGGGTGATAATGGATCGGTTGACCAAAGTAGCTCACGTTATGCCAGTTAAGACTGATCATACTACGGGATAGTATGTGCAGATCTTTATAATCGAGATAGTGAGATTATATAGGGTGCTACTTGATATCGTGTCCGATCGGGGCAAGATCTTTGTCTTTCAATGTTGGAAGAGTGTTCACGAGGCCATGGGTACCGAGTTGTTATTGAATACGACCTGCCATCCGCAGACAAATGGGCAGAACAAGCGGACTAGTTAGATGTTGGAGAATAAATTATATGTGTATCCTTGAATCTTCGGGATGGACGAGAGCGGTCCCTCCCACTAGTGGAGTTTGCGCATAATAACTCATATAAGTTAACTTTTGGGCATGTCGCCAGTTGACGTATGACACGGTAAGCCTTATTGTGCTCTTACTTGTTAGTTAAAGATAGCGGACCAGGTATTATTGCGAAGATTAGAGATGAGTTGGTACTTAGTATATCATGTGCGTAAAATATATATTGCACAAATAACCTACATGGGAGAAATCGTCGCGAGGCGAGATCATATATATCTTAAAAAAAGATTAAACTACTAAGTTGCGAATAGCAGAACTCTAGATAGCAAATATCTAAAAAAAAGTTTAAGTAGTGTAACTTAAACAATACGGCTTGGGCAAGAGCCTACGTGACAGGGTAACCTGGAGTTTAAAACGAGCATATGTGGGGTGTTCATTATTAAGGTTATTCAAAAGCGTACTATATGGGTAGTACAGAGTAGTTTACTTGGAATTGCAACGATGCGATGCGCAACCTATATACATCGTTGTTTGTACCAGGTATACTTTTTCCAAATTTCGGGGAAAAATTTCATTATAAGGGGGAAAGTATGTAACACCCCGTATTTTTTTATAATTTTAAATATTATGGGATTAATTATTATTGTAGGATTAATTAAATTAAAATGTGTGAATTTAACTGTTAATTAATCCGAATTAAAATAATTATTAACTAGCGTGCCAAGGGTTAATACTTAATGATGAAAATTATTGAATATCACTGTGTGGATATATAATATGGAATTATGAAATTTTATAAATTTTCGCGAGTGTGAAATACGACAGTTTGGTATATTAAGTCAGGACGTGCGTGTGAATCGCGTCGAGACTAATTTAATGGATACAAGAAGTAAATTATTTTTAAGTAACTCGTATGATCATTTTGAGTACTCCATTAAGTCTGGAAGGGACGGGATAGCTAGAAAATTCTACTCGGGTAGTTTATTTGGACTCCGAAATATTTTTAGGCCTAACCGGCACCCTATAGGGGTATTTTTATCATTTGGATTCTTGGGGAAATAATATGGACGAAAATTAGAAGAATAAAACAAAGTGTACAAGGGTGATAGGGAGTCTGTCAGTTTCTAAGCCTACGAGAGAGAGGGAGAGAGAGAGAGAGAGAGAGAGAGAGAGAGAGAGAGAGAGAGAGAGAGAGAGAACCACAAAGGAAGAAGGAGAGAGCCCATGAGTGTTCTTGGTGTAAAACTCAAAAACTCACACCATAAATCCCACCAAAGCGTAGATCGAAAGACGAGGAACAAGTCCATACTAATTTCATCAACGGATCAAACCTTCAATTCGAGTCAAGTGTTTATTTCTAGCTTTCCTTAATAATAATTATGTTCATGTTAGACCAGGTAAATTCCCTTTGTTATAAAGATTAAATTTGGTGAAACATTTGGGAGAATTAGTCATAAATTGGGTCTAATTTGAATAAAGTTTGATTCCCTTATGTAGATAGGATTATGTCCATTAATTTATGATAATTTCCGGATTGAATCTGGGCTTAAATTAGAGTTTTGCATGTAAATTTTATAACTAGGGTTCTTGACATTTAAATTTTGGGATTTTGAATTTTGATGATGATTAGTGATGATTTAATGTTGATATATTGTTGGAAATCATATATAGATGTTAGGTAGTTGATTGGAATTGAATGATTGGTGTTTGGGCTGATTATTTTAGAGGTTTTAGGCTTAAAAATGGTGGAAAATGAAACTGTTAAGGGCATAGAACGTAATAGGTCTGGTGAGGAAGAATACTGCTCAATCTCGTTATAATGAGATTGAGCTTCGTTCTAACGAGAAAGGCTCTCGCGAGATGCCGTTCAAATGACGTCTGACCTGGTCCGAATGACGGGTCCAAAACTTGGAAAATTCTAATTTTTGCTCAATTAGGTTTGCACAGTTATTTTGAGATAGGAATCTGTCATTTGATGATTGTAGCATAGTGCAGAATTGCTAAGCAATATTAGTAGAGTAATACCTTAAATGTTTGGAAAGGTGAATTAACCTTGGAAATTTTGAGAGAGTGAATAATGGAAATAACTATATTATAAGTAGTAACGAGAGAATACTACGTATGGAAAATACATGTAAGGGTTGGATGAATACCTTGAATTTTAATAGGATGTGAGAATGCCTATTATATGATTATTATTGTGTGTACAACATACCTACGCTGCTTGCTATCGGGAGGAGGTTTTTGCGCAGTGGACAGTCTTATCCTGGGTGACCCAATGGGGGGATATTTGACTTGTACCCAAAGTATATGAACTTGGTTACGTGCTATCTGAGATATATGATTAGGCATAAATTCTTCCAAATTTATCCCTTAATTTAGTTACTTTTAGCACCTTGAACAACGTAATCAATTTGACTTTATCTCATAATCTTGCTACTGACTTATCCTAACAAGTACACCGAATTTCTGGTATTTCGTAATGATTTTATAGGATTTAATGTCGAGAAACGAAAGAAAGAAAGTCAAAAGGGCAAAAGCGTAATTTTTATCCGGAATTCGGATGAGGTACCTAAAGAGAAGTTGAAGATATCACATTCATGAGCACAAAGGAAGAAACGGCACCTCAATCGGAGTCCCGGAACAAAAGATATGAGTAGTCAAAGTTGAGAAGGAAAGTCAAACAGGCATGCCGCTCCGCCCCTACACCGGACCGGTCCGCCCATTTGTCACGCACCAGATCCGCCACGAAATTAGTCACACTCCAGATCCGTTACAAAATTAGTCACGCTTTCTAAGCGTGACAAATTGACAGATACAGGATTTTTATTTTGTGCTTATCTTTTAGCCAAAAGAGTTTTATGTTTTGGGGACTCTTCTAAACGACCTCTAGCCTATATATTTAGTCATTAGGACTCCTTTTATTCAGATTTCATTGATGTAAAAGCTCCATAACAAGTAGGAACATCTAGGAGAAGAATTTACATATTTTGCATCATTAATTCAAGAGATTTTCCGGTTTTTCTTCAATCTTTGATTTCTTCTTGCATGTTCTTGTTCTTGAATCTTGGTAACTTTTATTTCTAGCACTTTTATTATTATTCACCATGTTAGGCTAGACTTTTCAAGGTCGGGATGTATGAACCCAACCTGATGTGGTAGTTGTATGTACATAAAATTAATCCTCTAAATTTAATGGTTTGATTATGACTGTATTGCATAGAAATACGACAATTGTATATCTTTAGATCTCGTTTGCTTCTGAGTAACCGGGATGCTTTAGAATACAATTCGAGTGTAACTATTGAAATACCGATTTACTCGTCCTCAGATTAAGTATGATGCGGGCTTGAACCTCATATACGTAATGCTTGGGAGTACTAAATTATGGGTCTAATTAATCATTCAAATTTATGATTAGTTTTATATCATCAATACACTAGGGTTGGGGGATTGTGTCTCTACCTTAATTTTTCTATAAGTTTTAGTTAACTTATTTATTTTTCCCTTTTTCCTTTCTCACTCAATCATCATCTTCTACACTTAATTTTTTGAAGTAATAAATCAATTAAAATCTATCAAACATTCCTTGTGGATTCGATACCCAGACTCGCCACTATACTCCGCAAGAGTGTAGTTAAAGTTTAGGTTTTTTTTTATTGTGGTTGGAAGCCGATAACAACGACTAGCGTATTTACACGGACGCTTGGTTTCCAACTCGATCAAAATGGCGCCGTTGCCGGGGAGCTAGGTAGACTTAGGATTAGATCGAGTCAATCTAAAACTTTGACCAAAAATTTCCAAAAATCCAAAAAAAAAACATGAAAATTTTCAAAAAGCACAAAAAGATTCACCATCATCTCCCACAAGCCATTAATGCAAAATTCTGAACTCACTCCCACACCTCATAATACTCCAACCAGCATTCACGAAAATCCAATAGTTGAGTACAACCCCGATAGCCCCCATACTCCTAACGCCCCACTGTTCTAGATTCCACCTCCCACACCGTCACACTCAATCTCCAATAATACTCTGTTTCCTTTCTTAGGACACTCCTCCGAGCACACTTCGAGCACACCAAGTGAGAGCACCGAGTCGTTAAGTGAGGGAGAGATGTCGCAACACGGTAGTGCAGCCGCCGGTGAGGAAGCGCCCCCATACCGCCCGCTGAGAGAAATCTTATATTCCGAGCGCATTGTCACTCCAGGATGCATTATACTCCCGTATAATGCCGGGCAATTCCGTTTCAAAAATGGGATGATCCAGATGTTACCCCATTACCATGGTATGGATTCTGAAAAGCCATATCTCCATATCAGGGAATTTGAGGATGTGTGTGATACTCTCAATGATCGAACTTGCACACAAGAGGTGATCCGCCTCAAACTCTTCCCCTTCTCACTAAAAGACAAAGCGAAGACCTGGCTATGGTCTCTACCTCCAAGCTCGATTCCATCGTGGAACGAGTTGTAATCCAGGTTTCTCAAGAAATTCCTCCCACCACATCGAACAATTTCCATAAAGGCTCAAATTCAAGCGTTCAGGCAATCTGAAAATGAGCCATTTCATCGATGTCACGAGAATTTCAATGAGTTAGTTGCTTCATGCCCTCATCATGGATTTGATACGGCATAAATCATATATTTTCTCTATAATGGGTTGAACCTTACTTCCAAGCAACTCATTAAAACCATGGGTAGTGGTCCGTTTATCTATTTAGATGCCCACGATGCCGAGCTTCACTTAAGGTACATCGCTGAGACTACCCAATCCTGGGATACATTTGATCCCAATGCTCAAAATTGAAATCGTCAAGTGACCACCACTCCAGCGGCGTCCGGGCTATTTCACGTAGATAAGAGTTCTGTGACGGACAGTCGATTAGATATGCTGGAGAAAGGATTTCGAGATCTATGTGAGGTATATGGAAGAGGACCAACTGGATCCATACCCACCCCCGTCGAGAAGGTGTGTGCAATTTGTGAGGCAGGTCATTTAATTGAGGAATGCCCGACTTTACCCCCTACAAAGTAATGCTTCAAGAGCAAGTCAGTGGTATAGAAGGATTTAAGGGTAATTTCGGTGAACCGTACGGGAATTCTTACAACCCTTCATGGAAAAATCATCCTGGTTTTAACTATGGGCAACAACATGCTGCGATGAACCCTACTTCCCATGTTGCCCCTCCTCCACCACAACACTTTCAACAAGCTCCACACATGCAAGGACATGTGCAAGCACCACCACCTCAAGGATCATATATTCCACCACCGCGGAGAACTCTCGAGGATACTATGAATCAATTCATCACTAGCCAGACTGCGACCAATGCTAGATATGATCGCCTAATCAGCGACGTAAATACACGTCTATCAAAGATACAATCCTCATTGAGTGTTCAAGATAAGGGCAAGTTTCCTGCCAAGGCCAAAGACCTCCCTAAGGTCAAACTAGTGTTAGCTCCACCTCTACTGAACATCAGGAGCAATGTCAAGCTGTGACCACTCTTCGTAGTGGGAGAGTCGTTGATTTATCACCTCCCCCACACGACACAATGAAAGACAAGGAGATTTCGCCCGGCACGAAAGAGGCCGAAGATGTCCCCTTGAACGAGAGTGACAAAGAAGACACTAGTGAGCCTGAGGTAGTAGTGAAACCACCCTCCGCGGCACCGTTTCCTTAAAGATTGATTCCCTCCCATAAAGGAAACCCACGTGAAGACGTTCTAGAAGTGCTAAATCAAGTAAAGCTGAACTTACCTTTCCTTGATGCCATTAAGAAAATTCCAGCTTATGCAACAGTCATCAAAGACTTGTTGACGATAAAGAGAAAGATGAAGGTAAAAAAGAATGTCTTTCTAGCACAGAACGTGAGCTCCATTCTACTAAATGATCTCCCGCCTAAATTCAAAGATCCCGGTGCACCCACCATTTCCTGCATCATTGGAGAAAACAAAATCGAAAAAGCCTTATTTGACTTGGGAGCAAGTGTAAATATCCTCCCTTACTCCATTTATAGGCAACTTGATTTGGGCGACCTCAAGCCCACAAAGGTCACTCTCTAATTAGCGGATCGAACCGTGAAGATCCCAAGAGGCATAGTCAAGGACGTGATCGTCCAAGTTGACACTTTCTACTTCCCGGTAGACTTTGTCATTTGGGACACGGATCCCTCCTTCAACTCGAGCAACCATGTTCCCATCATCCTTGGTCGCCCATTCTTAGCTACGACTAACGCAATCATCAACACTCGGAATGGGCGAATGCAACTCACCTTTGGGAACATGACCTTAGAGACCAACATCTTCCACATAGCCCAACATACGGGGGAGGAAGATGATCTTCATGCGATGAGCTTCATAGATGAAATAGTAGAGGAGTACTTTGAGGATAATTATTGTGGCGATGCCTTAGGATCCTGTTTAGCGGCGAGACACGAGAGTGAGGGGATGTACACCGACTTCGAGAGGGAGGTTGAGGATTCGAGGGAGTTACTCGATGAGAGAGCGTCGGACGAGGACACGAGAGATGTTAGTTGGGTTTCTAGATTCGAGGAGTTACCTCCGAGGGATACTCGCATGGTTCCCTCCGACGAAAAATTTCCAACCCTTGAATTAAAGAAACTCCCCTCCCATATTATATATGCATACCTAGGAGAGGATGAGACATTTCCTGTCGTTGTCTCCTCTAGCCTAGACGAAGAGCAGCAGGGAAAATTGTTGAAAATTCTGAGGAAGCACCAAAGTGCTTTTGGTTGGTGCATCGCTGATTTGAAGGGGATAAGTCCTTTGATTTTCACTCATAATATCTGTCCAGAAGAGGATGTCAAACCCTCAAGAGAAATGCAAAGAAGACTAAATCCCAACATGAAAGAAGTTGTGAGAACCGAAATTATCAAGTTGTTGGATGCCGGGATTATCTACCCAATCTCGGATAGCAAGTGGGTGAGCCCTATTCAAGTCATCCCGAAGAAGTCGGGTATGACAGTGATTGAGAACACCAAGGAAGAGCTAGTTCCCCAACGTACCACCACCGGGTGGCGCATTTGCATTGATTACCGAAAACTCAATGCAGGGACTAGGAAAGACCATTTTCCCTTGCCATCTATTGATCAAATGCTTGAGAGAGTAACGGGCCACCCTTACTATTGCTTCCTTGATGGTTATTCCGAATATAACCAGATTGAGGTAGATGTACTTGGCTAGGAGAAGATGACCTTCACTTGCCCTTTTGGTACGTTTGCCTACAAATGTATGATATTTGGCTTGTGTAATGCACCTATGAACTTTCAAAGGTGCATGTTGAGCCTATTTAATGACATGGTTGAGAGAGGACTCGAAGTGTTTATGGACGATTTCAGCGTTTTTGGCACCTCTTTCGACCTTTGTCTCGAAAAACTGGAAAAATTACTTGTCCGGTGTGTGGAAAAGAACTTAGTGCTGAATTGGGAGAAATGTCATTTCATGGTCACCGAGGGAATAGTTCTTGGCCACATAGTATCATCCAAGGGGATAGAAGTTGATAGGGCAAAGATAGATGTCATAGCTGACCTTCCCCCACCAAAATCTCTTAAGGACGTGCGCTCTTTCCTGGGCCACGCGGGGTTTTATCAAAGGTTCATTAAGGACTTTAGCGTCATCGCTAGACCCTTAAGCAACCTACTCATGAAGGACACCCCATTCGAGTGGACGGAAGCATGCTAAAGCTCTTTCGAAAAACTGAAAACCATGCTTGTGTCCTCTCCCATCATGCAAGTTCCGGATTGGTCCTTACCATTCGAACTTATGTGCGATGCTAGCGATTATGCGATAGGGGTTGTTTTGGGCCAAAGAAAGGATAAACAAGCTCATGTCATCTACTACGCTAGCCGAACTCTTATCGGACCACAACTCAACTACTCTACCACGGAGAAAGAGTTGCTAGTGGTAGTCTTTTCCCTTGATAAATTTCGATCATATCTTATCGGTTCTCCTATTACTTGCTTCACCGACCACGCGATATTGAAATACCTACATGCAAAGAAAGATGCCAAGTCGCGCCTCATAAGGTGGATCCTACTCCTATAAGAGTTTAATCTCTCCATTAAAGATAAGAAAGGAGTAGAAAACGTCGTTGCCGACCACTTATCATGGCTTTCGTCCGACGTACCTAGTGATCCCACACCCATAGACGAATACTTTTCGGATGAGAAACTTTTTGCTACCTCTTCTTTTCCCTGGTTTGCGGATGTAGTGAACTACCTTGTCACGGGAGCCGTCCCTCCCGACTGGACACCGCAAGATAAGAAGAGGTTTATTACTTGGTCGCGAATGTTCTTCTATGACGATCCATTCCTTTTTAAATATTGCGCAGACTAAATCATCCGACGATGTGTACCGGATGACGAGATCCCAAAAGTCATCCAGTTTTGTCATTCGGAAGCTTGTGGAGGCCACTTTCGATGAAAAAGATGGTCGCTAAAATTCTGCAATGTGACCTCTATTGGCCCACAATATTTCGGGATGTGAATGATGCTTGCAAATCTTGCAATAGGTGCCAACGGATGGGAGCCATTACCCGACGAGACATGATGCCTCTTACCCCCATACTCATCATTGAGATCTTCGACTGTTGGGGTATTGACTTCATGAGTCCCTTCCCCCCGTCCTTTGGTTTCCTATACATCCTTGTTGTGGTAGACTACGTTTCTAAATGGGTGGAAGCTATAGCTACCAAGACAAATGACAACAAAGTGGTGATAAAATTCCTACAGGAACACATACTTTCCCGCTTCGGTGCTCCGAAAGCGATAATTAGTGATAATGGCACGCACTTTTACAATAGGCCATTCACGAAGCTCATGAGAAAGTATGGTGTCGTTCACAAGGTTGGAACGACTTATCACCCGCAAACGAATGGGCAGGCTGAACTAGAAAATCAGGAAATCAAGAACATTCTTCAAAAGACCGTCAATTCCACCCGGAAAGATTGGTCACTTAGATTGAACGATTCGCTATGGGCCTATCGTACCGCAAATAAAAATCAACTCGGCATGTCCCCTTTCCACTTTGTGTATGGCAAGCCTTGCCATCTTCCCATGGAGTTAGAACACAAGGCGTATTGGGCGATTAAGCAATTGAATTATGCCATGGACAAGGTCGATGAAGCCCGCAAGCTTCAATTGAATGAGTTAGAAGAACTACGCAATGATGCGTATGAGAATGCTAAAATTTCCAAAGAAAGGATGAAACTCGTTCACGATAACATCATTCGACGCAAAGAGTTTCTTCCCGGGCAAAAGTTATTCTCTATAACTCTCGACTTCATCTCTTTCCGGGCAAGTTGCGGTTACGATGGTCTGGCCCGTTCATTGTGAAGAATGTTTTCCCCCACGGAGCTGTTGAATTAGATGATTTAAAAGGGGGAAATACATTTAAAGTGAATGGACAACGCCTAAAGCCATATCTAGAAGCGTGTGTGGAAGAAGTCGACACCGTTTGGTTGTCGAACCGTGCTTACGGGGTAGAGTGAGCTGTTACAGCGAGGTCGTCACACCCCCAACGCGTATGGGGTGAGAGTCGTGTGTGTTGTGAGATTCGTGTGTGTTGTGAAAGTCGTGTGGATTAGGGTACATTCGGGAAAAAGCATTCATGTTTCGGGAATTTTGAGTCAAAGGGCATTGACCAGCGAAATCGAGAGGGTTTTTAGTCCAGATTGATAGGGAGTATGTTGTGAAAGTGAAAATTTTCAGAGACGAGAGATCAAAATTAAGTTCGGGGAGAATCCAACTCAAAAACCCAGAGTCGGACCGGTCCGTTAGTCGGATTTTCTGAATATTAAAAGGTCGAACCGGTCCGGTCCCCAGGCGGACCGATCCGCCTTCTGCAGATCTGTTTTTAACCCTTCCCAAGGTTCACCCCCTTCTCCCCAATCCTCTTCCTTCCCTCCAATTCGTCTTCCCAACTCCCAACCCTACCCTTTCCCTCCCAAATTCAACCCCTTTTCCCTCCAAATCCAACCCCTACCCCCACCCTTTCACCTATAAATACACACCCAAATCCCTCCCTTCTCTCCACACCTTCAACCAAAATCCTCTATTCTCCCTCCCTAATCTTCCCAGCAAAAATCCCTCTCGATATCATGGACCAACGCGCTGCCCCCACCAAGTATGACTCCACCGACATCATCCCCTCCGGTCATGGCGAATTCTGCTCCCGCCAAGAGGAGCGATGGTGCCATCGATTTTTCGGTTTGGATCGAAAACTCCATATGGAGCGCGTTGTCCAATGGACCGGGATCCCCAACGCCGTCACCACCCTATTCATGGCTAGGGACTGGTGTCGTTTCCTCAACGAACCTTATGAAGCGGTTTGGGCAACCGAAGTCCGATCTTTTTATGGAACCCTTGCACGGAGGGGCCAATTCGAGGCCCAAGCTTACGTGGATGGGCATGTTATCCCATTTTCATTGGCTCTTCTCACAGCCAAGTTGGCCGAGTATGATGTTTCGGACGTTCAAGACTTCACCTATCCACGAAACGTCCCTCCGGTTGCCAAAGACGTGATCATGGAACGCATTGCCCCGAATGTTCCATGGACAAGGAAAACTGTCACTGTTGGACGCCTTAACGAGAAGGCGCGCCTCACTTTTCAGATTGTGTACACCAACATATTGCAAACGTCCAGTGATTCCGCCATGCAGCTCCGGCAGGCCACTTTGACCTACCATCTCTTTGACCCGCACACTTCCATCCACTTGGCTTGCGCCTTATACGCCGATATCATCAACGCGTCCTTGGATGAGAAAGGTGTTGCCCCATTGCCACATGCCCATTTAATCACGTCTATCCTCAAAGATGCTGCCATAGCGGCATCGCTCGATCATACTCGCATTCCCGATCCTTTTGGACAAGGGACCCGCACTAAAAGCGCCAAACAGCTTGCTGTCCTATGGGCAAGGCGGGGAGGTGATAGTGAAGAGGAGGCTGCTTCGAGCGAGAGCGAAGCAGAGGAAGAAGAGCCAGCCGGTGCAGATGTCGAGATGGGGGATATCGGTGCGGACGAAGAGGACGATCCAAATTTTGAGTGGGCGGGAAGCGACCTCTTAAACCGAATGGCGGCACTTAAAACGAACTTTGACAACTTTTTGACCGATTACCGTCGCGATACGAGCTTAATACTCCGCTTCCAAGAGGACATCTATCGACTCCAAGGGGAGCCCAATGAGCCACTGCCATCCTATTACTATGACCCCTATGGCCCCGACGCGCCCGGTTCTTCCCATCCGCTGCCCCGGTGAAGCTTAATGTGGTCCTGGCAGCTTTTTATTTATTTTTCCTGTTCACATTTTGTATGCTTTTGCTTGTAATTGTACCACAGTCTTGTTTGTTATAAAAACTACATTTTCTCCATTTGTTTGTTTTATTTATCGCACTTATTATTTTGCCTTATTTAGATTTTAGTCCTTTTTGCTTGAGGACAAAGCAAAAGTCTAAGTTAGGGGGGGTCACAAGTGCGTATTTCTAAAACTTCACAAATTTTAAAAAATGCCCAGAAATTTCCAAAAAAATCATAAAATTTTGAAAAATCCAAAAATATTTTTGTTCAAAATAAATAAAAATTGGAATTCAAATTTTTCAAAAATATCATTAAAAGTCGGATTAAAGTCTCAAGTTGTAAAAATTCAACATACACATAAAGCCGAAATTGACTAAAGATGGAAATTGAGCGAAAATTGACGACTTAACGAATAAGTGTGGAGATTAACAAACCCGGTGAGATTCGAACCTATCACTTTTTGCGAGTTTTTAAATCAATCCCAGTTAATTGTTAACTCAAAGTTTTTTTCAGCGCCTAAAAAGTCGTCGAGGATCTCAACCCTTTTATTTTGATCGGTTATGAAAAACGTGTGTAATATTGCTTTGAAAAACGTGCCAAAATTGATCTCTAAACTTAAATTCATCTCGAAACGCATATGGTAATGCAATTGGTATTTTGGACAATGAAGTAGGCCATTGCTTGTCACCCAAAAATATTGGCCAAAAAAAGTAGCGAAAAATCACCCCTTTTTGCAACCCAAATTGAGCCAAATAAAATTTTTCTTTCGTTTGACAACCCAAAAAACCCGAATAGCTCGGAATTGCGAAAAATGGAAAAATTCAAAATTAAGTCCAAATAGTGCATATAAAGGGACAAGAAAAAAATTGATATGCTCAACAAAAATAGCAAGAAAAGAAAATAAATGAAAAACGGAAACAAATAGAGAAAAAGAAGAAAAAAATGAGCAATAGCCCGGAAAAAGCACAAATGGACATCATAAATGACTTTTCCAATTCCAAATCTTTCCTACCATTTTCATTTTACCCATATATACCTTAAAACCCAAAAAAGTTGCGAAAATTGGTTACCGCGTGGAGAGCTAATACACCAAAAGATAATAAGAGAGATTGAATGCGTGAAAAAGAGGTAATGTTCCCATTTTTAAAACCGTAATCCATTGACGAGATCCTATTACCATAAAATTTCCGTCTTTCTACTTGTATGGGTGATTTTGCGTCCATTATATTTACTCTTTATATCACGCATACCGAGAGAATAGCCACATTTCGAGAGATTCATTTGAGAGAGCATTCCGTGAGAATTTGAAATCAAAATGAATTTTCGGATAAGTAATGTAATGATCAATCGGTGGAAATTGGCGACTATATTTCCGGCTTCGCACACACACACTACGGTTTGAGACTTGTAAATATGACTTGATGATGACTATTTTCTGGGAAAGTTTGAATTGTATCATTTTTGCATATTTTGAATCTTATTTGAGTCGAATTTTGTGGGTATATTATCTACAAACCCTCACGAGACACTACTCGTCTTACTAGGGTAACCTAGGGGTTTAAAGGCTTGTTGCATACGCTAAATGCAATCGCTCGCCCGCGAAAGAGGTATTCTATTGCAATAAAAATGTTTTTCAAGAACTGAGCCGTGCTAGGATTCTTTTACATTGCTCGGGACGGGCAAAGTTCTAAGTTAGGGGGGGTTTGATTAGGCATAAATTCTTCCTAATTTATCCCTTAATTTAGTTACTTTTAGCACCTTAAACAACGTAATCGATTTGACTTTATCTCATAATCTTGTTACTGACTTATCCTAGTGAGTACACCGAGTTTCTGGCATTTCGTAATGATTTTACAGGATTTAATGTCAAGAAACGAAAGAAGGAAAGTCAAAAGGGCAAAAGCGTAATTTTTATCCGGAATTCGGATGAGGTACCTAAAGAGAAGTTAAAGATATCACATCCATGAGCACATAGGAAGAAACAACACCTCAATCGGAGTCCCAGAACAAAAGATATGAGTAGTCAAAGTTGAGAAGGAAAGTCAAACAGGCAGACCGGTCCGCCCCTACCCCGAACCGATCCGCTTTGCAAAACTCCAGAAGACCCGAACCGAACCGAAGTTGAGGAAAAAGAACCGGTCCGCCCATTTGTCATGCACCAGATCCATTACGAAATTAGTCACGCTCCAGATCCGTTACAAAATTAGTCACACTTTCTAAGTGTGACAAATTGACAGATACGGGATTTTTATTTTTAGCTTATCTTTTAGCCAAAAGAGTTTTATGTTTTGGGGACTATTCTAAACGACCTCTAGCCTATATATTTAGTCATTAGGACTCTTTTTATTCAGATTTCATTGATCTAAAAGCTCCATAACAAGTAGGAACATCTAGGAGAAGAATTTACATATTTTGCATCATTAATTCAAGAGCTTTTCCGGTTTTTCTTCAATCTTTGATTTCTTCTTGCATGTTCTTGTTCTTCAATCTTGGTAAATTTTATTTCAAGCACTTTTATTATTATTCACCATGTTAGGCTAGACTTTTCAAGGTCGGGATGTATGAACCCAACCTAATGTGGTAGTTGTATGTACATAAAATTAATCCTCTAAATTTAATGGTTTGATTATGACCGTATTGCATAGAAATACGACAATTGTATATCTTTAGATCTCGTTTGCTTCCGATTAACCGGGATGCTTTAGAATACAATTCGAGTGTAACTATTGAAATACCGATTTACTCGTCCTCAGATTAAGTATGATGCAGGCTTGAACCTCATATACGTAATGCTTGGGAGTACTAAATTCTGGGTCTAATTAATCATTCAAATTTACGATTAGTTTTATATCATCAATACACTAGGGTTGGGGGATTGTGTCTCTACCTTAATTTTCCAATAAGTTTTAGTTAGCTTCTTTATTTTTCCCTTTTTCCTTTCTCACTCAATCATCATCTTCTACACTTAATTTTTTGAAGTAATAAATCAATTAAAATCTATCAAACATTCCTTGTGGATTCGATACCCAAACTCGCCACTATACTCCGCAAGAGTGTAGTTAATGTTTAGGTTTTTTTTTATTGTGGTCGGAAGCCGAGAACAACGACTAGCGTATTTACACGGACGCTCGGTTTCCAACTCGATCAATATAGGATAGTTTTGATGACTGATTGGGAGCGTAGGTATGTGCATGACCCATTTGGCTGGGGAATATACTCGCCTCCAATATTTGGGTTTTGAATTTATGGTTCGTGAGAGATTAAACCAGTTGTCCTTTATGCAGTGATTAATGCACCGGGACATGATAGCAGAGTATGCATTGCGCCAAGTGGTCTTAACCTAAGGTTGCAAGATTAATATATATATATATATATATATATATATATATATATATATATATATATATGTGTGTGTGTGTGTGTGTGTGTGTGTGTGTGTGTGTGTGTGCTTGGGGATAAATTCTACTGTTTGAAATTAGTATACATGGTAATATTGATAAATAAATAAAATCTGGTGGGTAAAAGATTAACTATTAGAACAACGTATATGAAAGGTGGTTTTGGGTTAAACGATTTTAATAGCGTATTGTATGGGCGATACGGGTTACTCCTAAGAGATATAATTAAAATTATAAATCTATGACCTAGTTGGGAAATTTATAGATAAGTAGGTTAGGATAGATGTACATTAGGCGTGGACAATAGTGGAGAGGTGAGAATCTCATGTGAGAGTTCGAAACTAACATGCACATAATACTTACTTTACTGCAGTTTTAAATACTTGCTAAAACAAATATTTTTATAGCTCGGGCTCTAAACCGTCTCCTACTATTCTTCTCTCTTTTTCTATACATATATATATATATATATATATGTATGTATGTATTACACCTGGTTCCCATCCACAGGGTTACCAGACTTATACTCGCGGATCGTTTAGCGAGCTCCAGCGGTTGTGGGGGTTTTAGGTCCTTGAATTTTAAACGCCTCTATCATTTCCTTCAGTTCTATTAAGACATTTCATTTTGGGCATGTGTTGTCCATTCTCAGTCGTTTTGATCAAAGATATTGTACTCAGTTTACTGTAGTAGTTGATTTCTATTGCTTTTGAGGATTTTATGGTTTGTTGGCTTGAGATTTTGAACTAGAATTTTTATCCAGTCTTATTTTATTTCAGTAGTTTATTCTTGTACAGTATTTATTATATTATTGTGGAATGAAATTACTTATGTCTTAATGTATGGAAATTACAAATAAAATTATTTTGTTATAACTCAAAATTCAATATTTTGGCACTAGCTTAATTATTTACTAGGTGATTAATAATGTTAAATATTTTTCGACAGTGATGCTAAGAATGATCCAATCGAACACTTTGTTTTAAATTGAATATAGGACTGATCACCCGGTATTTAATTAGGTGGGGTGTCACAGGTGGTATCAGTGCATTAGGTTCTAGTGTCCTTATGATCTGTGTGACTTTTCATGTTTCAGCGTAGCGTTCTTTGATGTAGAGATTTACTATAGGATTGTTGTATTCCGCTTACGTATGCGAATTACGCTTTCCTGTTATAAATTATAATGGATGTGATTCATTATACAAAATCGTGTATTTTTCGAGCACCGAACATTATAGGACGACCATCGAGGGCCATAAGAAGGACTGCAGGAGAAGAAGCCTGACAGAAGAATTAGAATAATCTGGGAATGGAGATCGTGACAAAATTCACAGTGAGTAATATTTAAGCAAGTGATAATAGAGTTATCACTCGGGAACAGTGGGTTACCCAGACACAGTCGTACGTAACGGTGGGGCGATTTCAAAACCACCTAGCATGGTCGATGAGGGGGATATCAGAAAGACTCTTTTGAAAAGTCATCGGTGAAGATGCGGAGAAGAAATAGAGAAAGTGTAACAAGCCAATGGAAGTAGAAAATCCGAAGTCAATTGTGTAGAGTGGAGTGCAGCAACACTCAGAATTAAAATTGGAGTTCAATTAGTAGCTCTTAAGAGCGACATAAAGTGATTAGAGTCAATCACCGCATATAAAGAAGTGTGTTTGAAATTTAAAGAGAAATTTTGGTACGATTGACCGTGAGGTCTTCCATTCGATGTTATAACAGATATGCAAGTGAAATTTTGAAACTTAGCACAGTGGGTAAGCTAGAGATCGATCGTGAAAGAAAGGTTGAATTGCACAACGAACTTCGTACCTGAAAAAAGGGGCATAAAATATAAAAAGGGTTTATAGTTGATAAAGGATCGTGTGTAGAATACGTGGATGGATGAGGAATCCATATAGGATAACTAATGTTGATGTCATCAAGATTATACATTTGCAAGTTATTTCAGCACTTCCAGAAGAAGTGAACCAGGAGGGTTAGAGAATTTGGCTGAAAAGTAAAACTGAACTTAACGCTGTTAGTGAAACACCACATGAGAGTATGCCTAATAGGGAACTCATTTAGAAAATTTTGATTGATTAACTTCCTACAAAGTGACGATGAAGTCAATTAGGGCTGTACAGGACAACAATAGTTCCGAAAGGCCCTCATAGCCAATGGGATAATGGGAGAACAATTGGGAGCTAAGACTACCAGTCCGAGGGAATGACATTCCAAAATGGTCAGTGGGACCAGTGACGAAAAATGGCTCGGGAAGTTTCCCTATGTGTAGAGAGTGGGACTAACAGTTTTAAATGTGTCCACATTCAGAAGTGCAATCGATAAGATTTGAAAATGTTAAACCATGCCAATTAGGCATAACAACTGGAGGAGTGAGATTCTCAGAGGAGGAATTAGTTCAAGAGAAATGGGGTCCAAGAAGTTACAACCCGAGAGTGGTGGGTTTAGGTAGGACCAGTGGTGTCCTCGATAATAATAGCATGTTAATCCTCGGAGTCATTGGGTCCCTGAAAGAAATAGGGTGGCCAGTAAAGCCATAAGTGAGGCCTAGAGATGTTAGGTCAACATTTTAGTAATGGGTGTTTAAGCCGCAGAACAAAATAATTTTCCCACAACAAGGAGGGGCATCTATTGGATGAAATCCTAAATGTATAACGAGTGCAAGTGATCATAGGTTGTTTTGGTCGTGAGAAGTGCATGTAAGGACCATACGATTAGGAGATATTGATAAAGTTTAGTTTCAACCCTGTGAGTAAAGGATTTAATTACATGATCGTAGTGTGTCACAACTTATATATGAACGATTAACGCTAAAATTCGCATGCGACTCAAGTTAAGTGGGTACTTTAGTTTTGGACAGTCTGGTTATAAATGTATTGATCATGGGTAACAAGACTTTTCAGATGTCACCTATGAGTAAGCCAAGTGGGCAGTAAAAGCATCTTTTATTGCCATAATTTTACTACTGCATTGAGTTAGTAAAGTAGAGCTTATTATGGTAATGTGTAATGATGATTACCGAATGTTTGAACGATAGTGGAATAAGTGATATACTATTGCGCTGGACACTCTGGGGGAGTAATATTAATTCGAAAAGGCATCACCCGATATAGGGTTGGGCCTATATATATGTATATATATGAAAATTTCATGATATCGTAGACTTCAGTGAGTATATTATCCCATTAGATGAGATGTCGGTGCATAGGGATTTATTTACTAACGTGACTCAGGGTGCATTGTGTTCTGTATCAAGCAAAAAGATATAGTTGGTTATATATATTGCGCCTAAACTTGGGATAGTGAGAATGCCACGTTTCATGTTATTTTTAAGGACACGCGTAGATTAATATGTCAACATACGGAGATTTTGGGAAGGTACATATTATGGACTGAGGACCTTACGAATTTCGACGACCGACAATGTTAAGTAGTAGTGTATCGGGGGGTTCCTTATTTGGATTTCGCTCTACGTGACATCCAACGCATGAAACTAACGAACGCCGGGAGTTGGAAAGAAGTTTGGATGATAGTACATGGGATTCGTACCTTAGTAATTGTACACATAAGAGAGTATAATTAAGAGTTGATAATTCCACTATTATATGAGAATGTATTTCATTTGTCCAATAATGCGCGAGATATAGGGTGTATGGGCACCGTAGGTAATTAAAAATTTGGTATCAGGCAGTGGATTATGACTATCATGTGAATTCAACAACATTTAGGAAGGGGAGTCGAAATATATCCCGTACGATTTGTCAGAGGCTTACGTTTCATGAGAAACTGATTTTTAGAGTGAGGAAAGGACTAGTGACATGCGGTGAGACAAAGTCACATGGATAATCGTTAGAGATACATTTGAGAGAATATAAGATGTACCATGTTATAAATGGCAGTGGTGATGGGATTTTATGAAGAGAAATATTTCTAAATTTATTTTGCAATGGTCACCTGTCCGTTGGAAGAGCGTGGACCACCTAAAACTAGTAGGAGTTTCTTCAACCGTTTGGGATTCCGAAATGGTAATGGGAGAGTATTCCCAAGGATTTTATCATGAAGGGGGTTACGATCCTATATGGATGATAATGGATCGGCTGGCCGAAGTAGCTCACGTTATGCCAGTTAAGACTGATCAAACTACGGGATAGTATGCGTAGATCTTTATAATCGAGAAAGTGAGATCTTTGTCTTTCAATGTTGGAAGAGTGTTCACGAGGCCATGGGTACCGAGTTGTGATTGAGTACAACCTGTCATCCGTAGGCAAATGGGCAGAACAAGCGGACTAGTCAGATGTTGGAGAATAAATTATATGTATACCCTTGAATCTTAGGGGAGGACGAGAGCAGTCCCTCCCACTAGTAGATTTTGTGCATAATAACTCATATAAGTTAACTTTTGGGCATGTCGCCTATTGATGTATGACACAGTAAGCCTTGTTGTGAAGCTTTTACTTGTTAGTTAAAGATAGGGGACCGGGTATTATTGTGAAGATTAGAGATGAGTTTGTACTTAGTATATCATGTGCGTAAAATATATACTGCACAAATAACCTACATGGGAGCGATCGTCGTGAGACGAGATCGTATGTATCTTAAAAAAAGATTAAACTACTAAGGTGCGAATAGTAGATGGCTAGATAGAGAATATCTAAAAAAAGTTTAAGTCGTGTAACTTAAATGATACGGCTTAGGCAAGAGCCTACGTGACAGGGTAACCTGGAGTTTGAAACGAACATATGTGGGGTGTTCATTACTAAGGGGATTCAAAAGTGTACTATATGGGTGGTACGGAGTAGTTTACTTGGGAGTGCAACGATGCGATGCGCAACGTATATACATCTTTGTTTGTCCCTGGTATAATTTTTTCAAATTTCGGGACGAAATTTCATTATAAGGGGGAAAGTATGTAACACCCCGTATTTTTTTTATAATTTTAAATAATTATGGGATTAATTATTATTGTGGGATTAATTATTATTGTGGGATTAATTAAATTAAAATGTGAGAATTTAACAGTTAATTAATCCAGATTAAAATAATAATTAACTAGTGTGCCAAGGGTTAATACTTATTGATGAAAATTATTTAATATCACTGTGTGTATATGTAATATGGAATTATGAAATTTTATAAATTTTCGAGAGTGAGAAATACGACAGTTTGGAATATTAAGTCGGAACGCGCGTGTGCGTCGTATCGGGACTAATTTAATGGATCAAAGAACTAAATTATTTTTAAGTAACTCATATGATCATTTCGAGTACTCCATTAAGTCTGGAAGGGACGGGATAGTCAGAAAATTATACTCCGGTATTTTATTTGGACTCCGAAATATTTTTAGGCCTAACCGGCAACCCGTAGGGGTATTTTTATCATTTGGATTTTTGGGAAAATAGTATGGACGAAAATTAGAAAAATAAAATAGAGTATACATGGGTGATAGGGAGTCTGTCAGTTTCTAAGCCTATGTGTGTGTGTGTGAGAGAGAGAGAGAGAGAGAGAACCACAAAGGAAGAAGGAGGGAGCCCATAGGTGTTCTTGGTGTAAAACTCAAGAACTCACACCACAAATCCCACCAAAGCGTAGATCGAAAGACGAGGAACAAGTCCATACCAATTTCATCAACGGATCAGGCCGTCAATTCGAGGCAAGTGTTTATTACTTGCTTGCCTTAACAATAATTATGTTCATGTTAGACTAGGCAAATTCCCTTTGTTATAAAGATTAAATTTGGTGAAAGATTTGGGAGAATTAGTCATAAATTGGGTCTGATTTGAATAAAGTTTGATTCCCTTCTGTAGATAGGGTTATGCCCATGAATTTATGATAATTTTCGGATTGAATCTGGGTTTAAATTAGAGTTTTGCATGTAAATTTTATAACTTGGGTTCTTGACATTTAAATTTGGGGATTTTGAATTTTAATGATGATCAGTGATGATTTAAAGATGATATATTGTTGGAAATCATATATAGATGTTAGGTAGTTGATTGGAATTGAATGATTGATATTTGGGCTGATTATTTTAGAGGTTTTAGGCTTAAAAATGGGGGAAAACGAAACTGTTAAGGGTGTAGAACATAATAGGCCTGGTGAGGAAGAATACTGCTCAATCTCTTTTGAACGAGATTTAGCTTCGTTCGAACGAGAAAGGATCTAGTGATTTGTCATTCAAACGACGTCTGAGCTGGTCCGAACGACAGGTCCAAAACTTGGAAAATTCCAATTTTTGCCCAATTAGGTTTGCACAGTTTTTTGAGGTAGGAAACTGTCATTTGTTGATTGTAGCATAGTGCAGAATTGCTAGGGAATATTAGTAGAGTAATACCTTAAATGTTTGGAAAGGTGAATTAACCTTGGAAATTTCGAGAGAGTGAATAATGGAAATAAGTATATTATAAGTAGTAATGAGAGAATACTACGTAAGGAAAATACATGTAACGGTTTGATGAATACCTTAAATTTTAATAGGATGTGGGAATGCCTATTATATTATTATTATTATTATTATTATTATTATTATTATTATTATTATTATTATTATTATTATTATTGTGTGTATGGCATACCTACGCTGGTTGCTATCGGGAGGAGGTTTTCGTGCAGTGGACAGTCTTATCCTGGGTGACCCAATGGGGAGATATTTGACTTGTACCCAAAGTATATGAACTTAGTTACGTGCTATCTGATATGTAGGATAGTTTCGACGGTTGATTGGGAGCGTAGGTATGTGCATGACCCATTTGGCTGGGAATATACTCGCCTTCAATATTTGTGTTTTGAATTTATGGTTCGGGAAAGATTGAACCAGTTGTCCTTTATGCAGTGATTAATGCACCGGGACATGATAGCAGAGTATGCATTGCGTGGCAATATTGATAAATAAATAAAATCTGGTGGGTAAAAGATTAACTATAAAAATAGTGTATATGAAAGGTGGTATTGGGTTAAGCGATTTTAATAACGTATTGTATGGGTGATACGGGTTACTCCTGGGAGATATAATTAGAAGTATAAATCTATGATCTAGTTGGGAAATTTATAGATAAGAAGGTTAGGATTGATGTACATTAGGCGTGAACAAAAGTGGAGAGGTGAGAATCTCATGTGAGAGTTCAAAACTAACATGCACATTGTAGGTACCCATAATTTAGGACCATGGGCCTGGACGAGTAGCCCAGTTCTGGCGGCCCAAAATCCAGGCCCTCTATCTTTCATATTGACCCGGTCTCTCCCCACGATCCCATGAAGAGAAGTTATAAGGGAGCACAACCCCATGAAGGGAAAGGATAGGGAAGATGGCTAATATGAAGGAACCCATCATCTCCACTAACTAGCATACACATGTATAAATTAAACACTAGGTCCGGGGCAAAGGACAAGTTGTATTCTCTGTACCTATTCTTCAGAATATAGAGAAATAATACTGACTGCACCATCGTGGACGTAGGCACATCTTTGCTGAACCACGTATACCTGTTGTTGTGTGATTGGCATTCTATTTATTCTTTCTTGGTTATTACCTCTTTCATATTTATTTGTGTTGCATAATAATTGTCACCACAATTGGCGCCGTCTGTGGGAAGCGTTCATCTTTCCCTGAGAAGAGCCCACGCCAAGAAAAAATCTAAGATGTCTGGTCACAGCAGCAACGCTCCTCAAGCAGGAGATATTCAGGAGCCACCTGCTCCTCGCAGGATTAGATCTGAAGTCCGACGTTAAGATCAAGGGGCTCGCTTAGAAAGGCCGGCCTCAGAAGAAAGTCAAGGACCAGCAAGGTCCACGCAGATATCCAGATTAATCAATGCATACGAGGCAAGGCTCCACGAGCAGAAGGAGTCTTCTCGCAGATATGAGGCCGAGAATGCTCGCTTGAAAAGAAGACTGGAAAAACTGGAGAAGGAACTACGACCTGATACCAGGAGACGCCCCTATCGCACTCCTAGCCCTTAGGTGAGCAAATCTCGCAGCCGAGGAAGGAGCCCTAGGTGGCAATATCAAGGGGGCGAAGGTGACGACTCAGACGACGACCTCCGCGAACAACTAAGAAAAGCTCGCCGCTACCAGAGCGACGACAACATACGGAACCTGGTCCGCAGAGAAATGGACCAACATCCAGCTCACCGCGGCACCAGGTTTACCAGAGAACTCCCCAGGAGAGCCCTCAAGACCCAGATGAAATCACCCTTCACGAGGGAGATTGAAGAGGAAGAGGCTCCTAAGAAGTTTGCCATTCCAAGGTTCAAGATTTACGACGGGAAGACTGATCCCATTGATCATGTCAGGCAGTACCGACAGGCCATGACCCTCTGGAATCACCGGGATGCACTGATGTGCCGTTTCCCATTGAGCCTCCATGACGTGGCCCAGAAATGGTTCGAGAAACTCCCTCACTGATCCATCAGAAATTTCAAATCCCTGGCCGAGCTCTTTACGGCCCGGTTCATCACCAGCAGCTCCCATCCCAAAAGGATGGATGCTCTATTAACAATGAAGAAAACGCCTCAGGAGACACTCCGAGACTACGCGAAGAGGTACTGGGAGTTATTCAACGAGGTCGAGGACTGCGCGGAAGAAGTGGCAGTGGCTTCATTCAAAATTGGGCTACCTAGCTCTTCCCTCCTTCACCAGTACTTGACAAAGAAGGAAGCTACGACCATTGACGACCTGATGGCCCGAATTGAGAAATACGCAAAGGTGGAAGATATCACCCGCCTTAATGTAGGAGAAAACGGTCGAGCCAAGCTCACTACCAAGGGAAGTGAGAAAGTTGAGAACCAGAAAAAAGGAGGAAAGAGTGGGGGCAAGAATGGCTCCAAAAATGGAGGGAACCCTGACGTTACAAAATCGTTCCAGGCGGTCAACACCGTCTTCAAAGAACCAATTTACAAAATTCTCGCGAAGATCAAGGATGAGCCATTCGTCAAATGGCCCCGAAAAATGAGAGGAGACCCCTCGAAAAGAAACAATGCATTAAGATGCACTTTCCACAAAGAGGGAGGGCATAAGACCGAGCATTGCAAGGCTCTTAAGTCCCACCTCGAGGAGTTGGCCCAATCCGGGCATTTGAATGACTTTGTGGAAAAGAAGGTGACTGCCCACAAGGAGGCGAAACCCGACAACGTATTAGAAGATGACGCCGGACACGAATTCGCGGTAATCCACGGAGTATCTGATGTTAAGCAAATCCAGGGTAACTCAGCTCTAATGGAGGTAAAGAAGCTGACAGTGGTAATGAAAGCTTTTCAGATTGATCCAGCAAAATCACAATCAGGAAAACGTCGGCGAGCAGAGGACATCAACTACAACAAGCATATTGTTTTCACGGATGAAGATCTTATGGGAGTAAGGACCCCACATCATGATGCCTTAGTCATTACACTCAGGATAGCCAACTTTGATATCGACATGCTGCTCGTCGATCAAGGAAGCTCATCCGAAGTAATGTATATCGACCTGTTCCGTAAATTGAAGTTGAACATCACCGACCTAAAGGGAACTACTGTCCCTCTGGTCGGCTTCGCTGGGAAGATGACCATGCCTCTGGGCAAAATAGTATTGCCAGTGCTCGCTGGAAATGTTTCCAAGATGATCGAATTCTTAGTGGTCGACATCGATTCACCGTATCAAGCCATCCTCGGCAGGGGATGGCTTCATGCAATGAAGGCAGTCTCCTCGACCTACCACCAGAAACTCAAATATGTCACCGAACGGGGAGTAATGGAGATACATGGCGACCAGGCGATGGCAAGGAAGTGCTTCATAGCGGCCATTCGACCAAAGCCAGAGAAAAGAGCCGTTCAAACCAGCGAGAAAGTGGAGGAGGGTGCAATCCCTTCCAAATAGCAATTAAAATATGGAAGGCCTGGAGTGGAAGAGACCAGGCTCCTCCCCTCCGAGCGTGTTGTAGAGGACCTGGTAGAAGTGACGGCTAAAGAAGGCGACAACAGCAGAATCTTCCTAATCGGGACCTCACTCACTGACCAAGAGCAAAAGGATTTGTCAACCTTACTCAGAAGCAACATAGATGTTTTCGCTTGGGAACCCTATGAGCTGCCAGGAATCGATCCCAATATGGTCTGCCATCAGTTGCACGTCGATCCCACATTCAAGCCGATAGCGCAGAAGGCACGACGAACTGCTCCCGAGAAGGCCAGAGCAATAGAGAAAGAAGTCAAAAAATTGCTGGATGCAGGGTCCATACGGGAAGTGCAATTCCCCAAATGGTTATCCAACCCAGTGGTAGTTCCGAAAAGCAACGGGAAGTGGAGAGTTTACATAGACTTCACTGACCTCAACAAAGCCTGTCCCAAGGATAGCTTCCCTCTTCCGAAAATAGACCAACTAGTAGACGCCACCACAGCTCACGAACGAATGAGTTTCCTGGACGCATACTCGGGATATCACCAGATCCCCCTGTATGCCCCAGATCAGGACAAAACGGCGTTTATCACGACGGTTGGTTTATACTGTTACAAGGTCATGCCTTTTGGGCTAAAAAATGCAGGGGCAACCTATCAGCGGCTAGTTACTAAAATGTTCAAGAATCAAATGGGAGACACAATGGAGGTCTACATTGACGACATGCTCGTCAAGAGCAAGGAGAAGGAAAATCACCTCTCGGACCTGTCAAGTACCTTCGAAATCCTCAAGAAGTACCGAATGAAACTCAACGCGAGCAAGTGTTCCTTCGGTGTCCAGTCAGGAAAGTTTCTTGGGTATTTGGTCAGCAAGCGAGGCATAGAGGCTAATCCGGACCAGATTGATGCAATCAAAAGAGTGCAACCTCCTCGCACAGTCCGAGATGTACAGAAGCTCACTGGAATGCTCGCTGCTCTAAATCGTTTCATTTCTAAATCCTCCGAGAGATGCAAGCCCTTCTTCCAACTCTTAAAAGGCAGCAAAACAGTAGAATGGACCCCAGGTTGCTCACGAGCATTGGACGAGCTCAAGTCCTACCTAAGCTCTCCACCACTGCTTGTTATACCACAGCAAATGGACTCTTTGTACCTCTACCTCTCTGTATCCAGTCATGCTGTCAGCTCAGCGCTAATGTGTGAAGTTACAGGAATCCAACATCCAGTCTATTACGCGAGCAAAACCTTATTAGATGCCAAGCAGCGCTACCTACCATTGGAAAAGCTCGCATTCGCCCTAGTAATGGCCTCGAGGAAACTGAAGTATTACTTCGAAGCTCATACGATCATCGTCCTTACATCACACCCCCTCAAGGCTGTCCTAAGGAAGGCGGATTTGTCGGGCAGACTGTCTAAATGGTCAGTCGAGCTCGGCCGATTTGACATCCAATTTTAACCAAGGACAGCTATCAAGGGTCAAATCCTTGCTGATTTCATAGCTGAATTCACAGGCGAAGAACCCTTCGACCAACCTAAGCCAACAGAACAAAATAACCAGGCTACAGGGGAAAGCTAGAAACTATTCGTTGATGGAGCCTCCAACTCAAAGGAGGCAGGGGTAGGAATAGTTCTCATCACTCCAGAAAATACAGTCCTTGAGCAAGGAATCAGGCTAGGATTTGCAGCCTCCAACAACGAAGAAGAATACGAAGCCTTAATAGTAGGTATCCAAAAGGCACAAACTCTGGGAGCAAAGCATTTGCAGGTATTCGGAGATTCGCAACTAGTTTCCTGTCAGATAAGTGGAGACTACAACGCAAAAGATGAGAGAATGGCAGCCTACCTCTTCTTGGTGAAAAACTTAATGACAAGCTTTGAAGAGATCAACATCCAACAGTTTCCCAGGGGGCAAAACAGCCACACTGACGCCTTAGCAGCCCTGAGCTCGGCAGTTGATTCTAGCCTTAAAAGGATCATCCCTATCGATTTCCTCAATTGCCCAAGCATCTACCCCAACTGCGAGCTGACAAAAGCAAAACCAATACTCCAATTGGAATCATCCCCCAGCTGGATGGATCCCTTGAAAGACTATTTAAAGAACGGAACGCTCCCAGAGGACAAGAGAACTGCCCACCAGATAAGAGTCAAAGCTGCTCGCTTTCACTTATCCACAGGAGGCGACTTGTATAAAAGATCTTTCTCCTGTCCTTACCTTAGATGCGTCCACCCAAGCGATGTCGAGGCAGTGCTTCACGAGCTTCACGACGGAATCTGTGGAAGTCACGTCGGAGGAAGGTCTCTAGCCTTCCGAGCAATGAAGGAAGGTTATTGGTGGCCGTACATGCAAAAGGACTCCGCAGTATATGTCCGCAAATGCCTAAAATGCCAACTTCACGCTCCCATGGTCCACCAGCCCGCCAGCGAATTAAAATCCCTGACCAGTCCCTGGACCTTCGCCCAGTGGGGAATGGACATCGTGGGACCACTGCCCACCGCTGCCAGCAATCGCAAATACCTGTTGGTTGCAACTGATTACTTTACCAAGTGGATCGAGGTAGAACCACTGGCGAACATCCGAGATGCTGACATGATGAGGTTCATATGGAGAAATATAATCACTCGATTCGGAATCCCCAGATCCATCATCACTGATAATGGAACACAGTTCGAGAGTGGCCATTTTCAGGACTTTTGTGACAAACACGGGATCAGGAACCACTTCAGCTCGGTGGCCTACCCTCAAAGCAACGGACAAGCTGAAGCTTCCAACAAGACAGTGATCGCTGGATTGAAGAAGCGGTTAGAGCGAGCCAAAGGCGTGTGGACAACCGAACTACCGCATATCCTATGGGCATACAGAACGACTCCTAGGTGAGCCACAGTAGAAACACCATTCTCTCTAGCATATGGTATGGAGGCGGTTATCCCACTAGAAGCAGGATTGCCTACAATGAGATCCGACCTTGTCGAGCAAGGCCAGAACGATCAGGCTTTGCTCGCTGAACTCGACCTGGCCGAAGAACGCAGGGAACTTGCCCTAGTAAAACTAGCAAGCTATCAGCAACAGCTCGCGAAGCACTACAGCAAAAAGGTCAATCCGAGGAAATTCAAAGTTGGAGACTATGTTCTAAGAAAGGTCCTGGGCAAGCCATCACGGTAAACTGGGCCCGAACTGGGAAGGACCTTATAAGATAATTAGAGACGACCTGCGAGGTGCCTATCATTTGAAAACGATGGAGGGCAGAGAGATACCACGAGCATGAAACGCAGCTAATCTCAAGAAATTCTATTTTTAGGAGTTTTATTGTTAGATCTCTTATTGTACTCATTATGTGAAAGGACAGTTCATTTCTCAATTCACCAATGAAAATCTCTCAGTTGATCACTCTCTAACTAGTAACAATTATATCTTATTACACATCCTTTCCAAATCACAGGCATAATGGATGACATAGTAGGGGAACACCCCTCCTCAGGTCATCGTCATGAAGCACGACAGACCTCTTAGCATTGCCCATGGCAATATATGAAGACCTACAGAGTATTCTTAGGCATCAAACCTACTTTGGTTAAACAAAATCCTGATCGGATGAAGACATCCAATACCAGGTGTGTCCTCGTCAATTGCCCTACTTAGGCCTAAGGGAGTGTGACGACACGACCTAAAAGGTAAAGGGAGGGCACAATGGTATTCTTATACTGGACTGGGAGGACACTTACATGACAGAATACAAAGGATTGTAAAGCTGCAAAAATATAAAAGGATTGGATGAACACGTTTAGTCGGCAAAATCGCCCAACACTCAAACTTTTCATTAATCTTTTATATTTACAAACAATGATAGTACATGCTTAGTCGGCGAAGCTCGCCCAAACATTTACAATTATTAAAAACAAAATCTCAAGAAGGTGGAAGCCTCCGAGCAAGATAATCAGCAACTTTAGCTCTCCTTCCATCATCAGGAGCAGGGGCGAGCTCCTCCACGACCTCATTTGCGTCCAATTCCAATAATCTCCGGGGAATAGCATCAATGGGGATCCATCGATCATCCCGCCTGAATAGATTGGGTATCAGAGTAGAGGAGGACATCTCGTGTCGATACCACAACGTCGAGTTCCTCGGGACCTGTAGCTCTTTGAGGGCACTCAACCACCCCCTGATGAAGGATAGCTCCTCGAACTATGATAGTCTCGTCGGAGCTTCCAGCCAGCCTTGGTCATAGCCATCGGACCATACTTGTCGAGGACCGTTCTTGAACAAATGCCGTAGACGGGTAACGTCCCTCTGGAGCCCAGCAGCAGTCACATAAGCTCACCGAACATCGCCGCGCAGCTCCTCCATTTCCCTCTCACGCTGTTCCTCGGCTTCCCTATTCCTACCCCTGGCACTCCTACCAGCACGTGGGAGGGGAGGCCGAGAAGCTCGCGACGAAGAAGAGCCTTGTAGGACTGACGAAACGATGCTCGACGAATGCTCCTTAAGCCTTAGGACTTCCCTCCTCAAGTCTTCATTCTCCTGCTGCAGGAACTCCCCAACCTGGTTAATCTCGGTGGCCTCCAGCAGCCTTGCTCTCAGTGCACTGACTTCTTCTTGCACTGAAGCACCGATTTCTTCCATCTCCTGGAGCCTGTCCTTCAACTTGGCCACTAGCTCGGACTGATCCTTATATTTCTGGTTCCTTGACTTAGCAAACCTGCAAAGTCTAGCAAAGGCCTGACGAACTGCAGGGCTTGCATTAGGAACGAGAGTCCTACCTAGTTGGGAGGTAACAGGAATATAATCATCCACATCAACCAACTACAAGTACAAGAAAGAGAAAAGAAAGAGATCAGCATAAACAAAAATGAAGTCTTTTCATTAATAAGGAACGAGGTTACATCAGATTGAAAAAGAAAAAATTACAAAGCAGCCCTATCAATTAGCAACCTCGGGTGGCCCAGAGGTGGATGGTCCCTTGTCCTTATCAGCATTAGCAGGGGCATTTCCCTCTGCAGGGGTGTCCTCTGTCCTCTCGACCAAAGGAGCATTAGTAGAAGTCGCCTGAGAGACAGGATCAATACCTTCAGCAGTTGGGGCTGGGTCCTCATCTACGACTGGCTTTAGCCCTGGATCGTGCTCGTCAAAGAGTGGGGATGCAACGTCCACCCCAGCAGCCACGAGAGCCTTATTCCACCCTTTCTTGAAGTTCAGACGGCTGATATAGCCTATCTGAACCTCAGCGTCCTCATACGCAGCAGCCCAGCCAGAGTTGTACGAGTCTTCCTTAAGGGTGGATGCCTGGGCTTTCTCCACCTCCAGTTGCTCGGCTATAGCCCTGTTCTTCTCTGCAAGGTCTAGCTTGCTCGAGCACACCAGGTCATAAGCCTTCCTCAGCTCGCCAAGCTCCCTGACCGCATCATCTCTCTCGTGAGCAGAATTAACAAGAGCTAGGTCAGATGAAACTCGAGCTACGTCAGCAGCCTTCAGGTCGGCCTCCAGCTGAGAACCCCTCGCTACCAGAGCAGATTTTTGCTGTTCTAACTCACCATTCCTTCTCACCAGCTCGTCACGAGAGCGATAAAGCACGGCGAAGTCGGTCACAAACTGCAAAAGAACAAGGGAGGGATCAAGAAGAAGAAACCATCAAAACTTGTTAAAAGAAATTGAGAATTAGAAGAGAACTTTACCAAGGCAAGCCTCTGGCTAGCTTGCAGAGCCAGTTGATCGGACCCCAACGCCCTCTCGCGATCTGCAGGGAGGACTGCTCTCTCGAGCAGCGCAGGGGCAAGCTAAGGAGAGACGGCCACCGAAGCCCCCTCGGGCAAGGCAGACACTGGGATCAGGGCTTGACCAGTTTTGGTCCTCAATTCCATCTTCCTCTCTCCTCTTCTTTTTCTCTCTCCCTTCTCTTCCTTTCCTCCACTTTCTTCTTCTCTTCCACCTTCTTCCTCTCCTCCTCCTTTTTCCTCTCTCTCTCTCTCGCCTGCTCCTCCTCTCTCTTCTTCTTCTCTTGCTCCTGAGAAGAAGGCCGAGAACCAGTAGCTATGGCCCCAGAGGCAGTCCTCGATTTCTTGGACCTCTGTGCAAGGAGCACGTCATCATCATCATCGTCATCCCTGATCAAATTCTTCCTGGGAGGCATCTCTTTACCAGAACTACTGGAAGTGCTCGACGATTCTTGAGTTTCAGAATTCTCCTCAGAATTAGAAGAACTGCTATCGACAGAGCTCCCTTCACCAAGATTACCGACAGGCTCACTTTCAGAGCTCCTTTCCTCTTCGTCCAACTGGATTAGCTCGACAGTAGTTTCTTCGAGAGAAGCAAACTCTGGAACACTGTCCATAGGTCGTGCTAGAAAGCTGGAACCCACGTTCTTATACTCTAACAAGAAAGCGACAGATCTGGGATGCTCGCCGTCACCCAAGGGCTCTCTGATGTTCCAAGCTTTAACCAACTCAGAAATTTAGACCTCGCTGAGAGCAGGTTCCACGTTCTTTGACCTCGCTGTAAAAGAAAACGCAGAAAGGGGTTAGAAAATCCATAAGTCAGCAAAGTTTGAAGCAATAGTTGCAATATCTACCTATATACTCTTCCCCATAAAAGGGAACAGTGAATCTTTCAGATCTTGACCCTTCAGATTGAGGAGAGAACTGCCAATTCCTAACAAGAAAATCCTCCTGCCAATAGTCCTTATGGGAATCAGGTAGATTTACTACCAATACCCTATTAGGGCTCCTGGCTTTGAGGTACAGGACACCTGAACTAGTTCGAGAGAAGGAGTAACAAAAGCAGACCTCGGCAAGACCTAACCTTGTGTCGTTCAATTGATTTATCCTATGCACGCCATTCACTATTTTCCATACATTGGGCGAACATTGTGCAGGTATAATACCAAAATAGCTAAAGAAATGCAGAAACAGATCATTAGGGGGAAAGGTAAGTCCACCCTGGGAGAGAAACAAAACGTGAATCCAATGTGCATCCTCTATATCCCTAACGTTCCTAGGAGGCGAGGCACAACACTCAATCTCTACCCACTCAGGAATGTTATAGAATTTTCTAAACTCCGTGACTGACCTATTTCCAATCTTCGCCATTGGAAAAATACAAGAAAAACGACAAACCAAAGAGAAAATACAAAGAGCACGAGAGACTTACAAGACAGAAGATCAGGTCAAATGACGAAGAATCAACGAGAGTAGAGATCGAAAGCAGAAGGTACAAAGTGTAAGAGTTCTCATAAGATAGAAGATTGCTGAAAAAGCTGAAGCGACGAAGAGAAATGTTCCTTATCCCAGCAAGCCTTCAATTCTAATCATAGCGCACGGATAGCGAAGCGGGTGCCGCCAAAGCAACTTCACAGTTTTCAAAGGATCACAAATCAGCCATAATGGCCGATCATTTAAATTCATTGGACCCATAAACCTGGCCCAACAAATTTAGGGGCAATTGTAGGTACCCATAATTTAGGACCATGGGCCTGGACGAGTAGCCCAGTTCTGACGGCCCAAAATCCAGGCCCTCTATCTTTCATATTAACCCGGTCTCTCCCCACGATCCCATGAAGAGAAGTTATAAGAGAGCACAACCCCATGAAGGGAAAGGATAGGGAAGATGGCTAATATGAAGGAACCCATCATCTCCACTAACTAGCATACACATGTATAAATTAAACCCTAGGTCCGGGGCAAAGGACAAGTTGTATTCTCTGTACCTATTCTTCAGAATATAGAGAAATAATACTGACTGCACCATCGTGGACGTAGGCACCTCTTTGCTGAACCACGTATACCTGTTGTTGTGTGATGATGCTAAGATTTAGCATTCTATTTATTCTTTCTTGGTTATTACCTCTTTCATATTTATTTGTGTTGCATAATAATTGTCACCACACACATAATACTTGCTAAAACTAAATATTTTTACAACTTGAGCTCTGAACCGTCTCCTGCTATTCTTCTCTCTTTTGCTATATATATATATATATATGTATTATACCAGGTGCCCAGCCACAGGGTTATCAGACTTAGATGCGCGGATCATTTAGCGAGCTGCAGTGGTTGTGGGAGTTGTAGGTCCTTGCATTTGGGAGTTGTAGGTCCTTGCATTTTAGACGCCTCTATCATTTCCTTCAGTTCTATTCAGACATTTCATTTCGGGCATGTGTTGTCCATTCTTAGTCGTTTTATCAAAGAGATTGTACTCAGTTTACTATAGTAGTTTATTTCTATTGCCTTTGAGGATGTTATGGTTTGTTGGCTTGAGATTTTGAACTAGAATGTTTTATCCAGTCTTATTTTATTTCACTAGTTTATTCCTGTACAGTATTTATTATATTATTGTGGAATGAAATTACTTATGTCTTAATGTATGGAAATTACAAATAAAATTATTTTGTTATAACTCAAAATTCAATATTTTAGCACTAGCTTAATTATTTACTAGGTGATTAATAATGTTAAATATTTTTCGACAATGATGCTAAGAATGAACCAACCGAACACTTTGTTTTAAATTGAATAAAGGACTGATCACCCGGTATTTAATTAGGCGAAGTATCACAATATGTAAATACACATTTGAAGATGTATGCAAATTTGAAAATAAACAACTCAAGTGTTTTAAATATAAACACATAACATCTCGATAATTCAGATAACTATTCACTCATGCTGTGTAACATCAAAGTTTTTTCTAAGGAAACCTTACCAAAAAAAATGTCCACCAGAAAAGAAAAGACTAATTACGTTTATATAAGACCTATTACGTTTTATCATAATAAATTTGTCTCAAGGTCACATATTTATAGCAAGTGTCCACCAGAAAAGTAAAAGTGCGGAGATGGATATTGTTAGGAAACGTCGTGGTTGAACCAAATGTAGGGGGAGTGGTGAGAAAGGTCGGGTGAAACTAAGGATGATGAAAACCACTCGGGTTTGAGCGTTGCATTTGATTGTCTCTTTATAATTTTTAGTGAGATTAAGGGCACGTTTGGTTCGAGATTTGGTGGGAAACTTTAGATTCCTGCAATCTAGAATTTTCCTTATTTAGAATTATTGTGTTTGGTTGGAGTTTTGGGGAGGAAATTAGAATTTTAGGAACTTAACATTTTCACAATATCGATACTTTTCTTTCCTACCAAAAATGAGGGGAATAAATTGGAGTTCTTAGGGATTGTTTAGTTATGGAAAAATGAGAGTATTTTCTAAAAACTTTTTCTATCCAAATAGGAAAATAGAGAATGTGTTCAAATAAGGTATTTTGTTAAATTGCAAATTAATTTTCTTTCTAATTTTCCACAAAACTGGGAAACGTTTTTTTATACGTTTTTTAATTTTCTATTTTAAAAAATGGGCCAATTTTTGTTTTAAACGAGGGACCATATATTCCATATCACACATTCAATACATATGGAGACCCATTTCTCTTAGCACATTTGTCTCATCACGGGTTTAAACATCTCATTACTCTCATCTAAGGTTTGTTCAGAATTTCGACTAGCTCAATCTCTCATCATATCTTGCACGAAAGTACCTAGGGTTTGTAATTATTGGTTAATTGGTTGATTTCCAGTTTTTGAATATCAACATGTAGAAAATAGTTTCATATTTTTAACGAATGAATGAGTTTTGTAGTTTTCCAAAACTTTTTGCAGAAAACGAAAAGTGAAAATGGAAATGAAAACCCAAAACATAAAACAGAAAAATATTTTTCACAACTAAACAACCCATTAGGGATTCTCATTTATTTTTATGGTATGACAGAAATACCCTTTTATTAACACCTAGAAACAAATTCTTCCAATTATATCCTAAATTGTATTTCAAAACAATACAAAAAATCAATCAAAATATGAAAACCCTCCCCTCTCTCTCATCTCGTCTCTCTCATCACGTAAGGCCCTCTCTCTCTCTCTCTATATATATATATATATATATATATATATATATATATAAAAAATAAATGAGGAGAGGTTTTTTTCATATCATACAATTTTGTATACAAAATTTATATAGACAGATTTTGTATCTATCTATTTAAGGGGTTTGAATCTAATGGTAAAATATGATGACATGTTTTTTCCTTAAAAGTTGTCTACCTCGATATACTCTTGCTGACAAATCCACTTCTTTTTTCTTTAGTCTTCATTTTTTTCTCTCTCTCTCTCTTACCCATTCCACCATTACCCTCTCTGCTTGGCAAGCACAATCAACAATCCATAGTATTTTTTTCGATCTCTCTCTCTTAATACTCCTTCTCCCTCCCGTATTCCTCCACTTATTCATCTATGTCTGGGGTTACAAATCATGTATTTTTTTCTGTCTCTCTCTCTTGAACCATGTGTTTTTGGGGATTTAGGTTTTGTACCTACTTTCTTTGTATTTATTCAGGGTTTCTATGTTTGATTTTCAGATCTTGAATTATTGAGATCTTGGATTTTCATATCTTGAATTTATTCTGGGTTTCTATGTTAGATTTTTATAGGGTTCTTCATTTTGGATTTATGGAGCATCAACAGTGGGTGTTTAGAGTATCACATGGGTAAGCATCTAAATAATTTCTTCATTTTTTACCCTTTACGATTTGTGTCTGAGCTATTATTTAGATCTACATCTCTCTGTGTGTAATGTGGTTCAAGATGTTTTTTTTGGGTTTTACGGTTTGGTTTCGCTAAACTAGGAAAGATTTTACATTTTGGATTTTTTTGGCATGGTCTTTAGATGTTAAATTTTTCTATCTGTTTTTGTATATTTCAAGTTATTCATGTACGCTGGGTACATCTCACATTTCTCAAAGGTTGATTAACGCTATGTTTTCTCATTTCACGGGTAAGAAAAGAAAAGTTATACCGGATCAACCTAAGAACATGTTTAGTGGTGGACTTCAAATGTAGTTATGGGTCTTCTCCCAATAGCGCCTCCTTCGACCGCATAACGCAAGAGTTAGCGGCGGCATTGAATAGGAGGTTGGGTGGTATATGAGGGAGGTATGTGACCTCGATGGCGGTTGCTCCAGAGATTCCGATTAGACCGTCGTCTGAGCAAATCTCCTATGAACATATTTTCCCTCTCACACCTTCTTTTATCTACGAAGTGTTTAGGACATGTCTCAAATTTGTTTATATTTTTATGCATATATGACCATAAACATTCATTTTTTTGTTTTCTTTTCCTTTGTTAAAAAAATATTTAGGGGCCGTTTGGTTGCGTAAATTATTTAATTTTATAAATTGATCAATTTGAAATGAATAGATTGTCGATATAATAATTTTAAATGGGTTTAAATCTAATTTGTGATGTGTTTGGAAAAGAAAATGGAGTTGTTTACTTTTGATGTGTGTGTGTGTGTGTGTATGTAGAGAGAGAGAGAGAGTAGTATGGTGAGAGGTACTCTATGGGAGTGGTGCATTGAAGATTCATGTTGTAATTATAAATTGTGCAATTTCAAGTTTTTGGTGAAATGAGCTAATTTAAATTTTTGTGAATCAACATGAATTGATTCATTTTTGAATTTGTTCATTCTTGTAACCAAACACTAATAATAAGGCAATTCATAAATGAGCTAATTTTAAATGGGTTAATTTACAATTTTGGGGACAACCAAACAGGCCCTTAGTCTTTCCAGATGTGAGCAATTTAAGGAGAAACCTTTTACGTGGTAATTTAGATGCGTTTCTATTTTCAGTTTTATTTCCATCATTCACAGATTTCAGTTTTACATGTCATGGTGTTCAAATATACCTCTACACCAATGTTTAGAATGATCAGATATGTGATTAACGGATCACCAATAGTTTTATAAATTAATGGAATCTAACATTTGGGATTTATTATATGGATGATCAGATTTTCCTAATGAATTTTTGTTTAAAAGTTTAGATTATTTGTGATTTTGTACTTTTGGGTCATACTAGCATAATATTCACTTTCCCTAAAAATATCAACCGCATTTGCTAATTTCGTTTTTAGTGAACTCCCCTCATTTTACTCTTTTTACAAGTTGTACTAAATTTTCCAATTGATCTCTCTCTCTCTCTCTCTCTCTCTATATATATATATATATATATATATATATATATATACACAAACACACACACACACACAAAATCTCAAAAATGGATTACTATTCATTTGATGCATTAAGGGGCCAATTTAAAAAAAAAAAATTGAACAAAATTACTGTTCATTTAAAGCTTATCCCATATTTACAGTTTTATTTTTTTTTATTCTTCTGCATTTTCTTGGAGGAATAAATTTATCTTTGGAGATTAGAAATTACTCATTGTTCGCAAAATAAAAACTTGGGAAACAGTCAATACTGAGAAAAATTGGTGGCTTCCTCTGTGTACACAGCTTCAGCAGACCCCGTTTCAAACATGGAGGCTTCCTCTGAAATTGTAAGACGTTTGGTGTAGGTGAGTACACACAAAATAAATATTAAATACAAAAGGCTGTCTCTTATCAAATCAACCAACTGACTTGAACACATAATAGATATTATGAACTACTCAAAATCGTCCGGAAGATATTATGACAAAAGATGAAAGGAATACCAACTCTTTAAAATAAATAAAATATTTAAATACCCATAAAACAACAGTAATAAATAGAGGGTACTAAGGGAAAAAATAAAATCCAGCATTTGTGTAATACTTCGTACTTTTATGGATAATTTAAATTTCGTAAATGAGTATAATTAGGAGATTTGAGGAATTTGTCTGAGAAATAAATTTTTGGAGTTTATGAAGATTACATGATTTTCGATGGGTGTTACACTTACTTTCAGGATTAAGTAAATGAGTAGGACCATTTTAAATACATGTCGCCATTAGGTAAACCGACAAAGGATAATATTTTAATTGGAAAACCCGCATTGAGATGTATTGGGTTTAATTAGTGGATTGCGGTCAAGTACCTCAGATGGAGATTTCGAGCGTGCGATTGGTTTCGAAATAGTCGAGATAGTTAGAATAGAGTATCCGGGGGTAGAAATTGGGTTTCAGAAATTTTTGGACCAGTAGGGACTCGTAATTTAGTAAACGAGTCATTTTTGGGTAAATAAGGGACAAGCCCTTATTTCTCCCTTATAAAGGCACGAGAGAGGGAGAAAGAAAGAAAGAAAGAAAGAAAAGAGAGAGAAGGAAAGGAAGAGGAGAAAAGAAGAGAGAAATGGGAGGTTCTAGTCAAACTTCGTCGGATTCGACTCGAGGTCGTCGGATTTCATCATCCAGGCAAGTGTGTACTTGTTATATTTCATTTTGTGCATCTATCTCGTATTATAGTTGGTAAACTATATGATTTTGGCTTAGAACCCTTAAAATAAATTTGTGAAAATTGAGTATGAGTTTACATATTAATGTAATGTAAACTCTTAATGATTTCTAGGGTTAAAACCATGTGAATGGAGTGAAGAAATGAGTTGAAATGGGGGAAAATGAGAAAACTAAGGTTTAATGGGTTTTTAGGACCAAATCTAAGAAAATTGGTTTAACCGTACAAATTTATAGATGTATTAGTTAGAAATCATTTATTATATGAATATAGTGTTGTTGGTGGAGATTTTAGACCATAAGAATGGAGTTTGGGATGATATTTTGGGTGGTTGGAATTTTAGATTTCGTCAAAAATCGACTTTGGCCGACCTAACTGGTATGCCCGGTTGACCGCGCTCCTATGGCCGGTCGACTGAGTAAGAGAAATAGGGCCTACTAATTTTGCAGTATGGCCAAATACCAAACCGCAGTCGACCGAGGGTCCAGGACCGGTCGACCGGCACCCTGTTTTCAGTCCAAGATTTTGGAGATTGTTATTCCTTCTCCTCTTTGAGTTTAAAGTTTAGGGGCTTTAAATTAGAGTATTAAAGAGAGTTATGTCTGAAGAACTTGGGGAATTGTGAATTGATCTTGGGTTATTTAAGAGGTTAGTCCGGGGTATGGACTTATCGAACGTTTAGAAAGAAATTGATATTTGGAGAAATTATTTGGTAAGCATAGATTGGTATATTTGTGTGGATGGAATAGATAGGGGCCATCTGTAATTGGGTAAATCCTATGAGGCGGTTAGGATGGAAATTTGGGGTTATATGCTAAAGATATATAAATGGTATACTTATTATATGGTTATGATTTGGGATATTTAGAGAGTATATAAATCCCAACGGTGATTAAGGTGTGAGGTATATTTATGTAAGGGAATACTTAAATATCATTATGAGATTGGCAATTATAGCCATGAATAAATTTGAGAAGTGATAAATGTATATATATACGATGTGATTATAGTATATATTATATGATGCGAATACATATATATCTGTGCATGATTGGTATATGTGTATCTTAGAGGCTGATTCCACGGGCTTTCCTTTGGCGTAGGGTGGGAACAACCAGTTTATATACTTTCTCTAGTGCGATCCAGGGAGGTTGCGCGATGTGGGTCAATCCCCTGACTTGAGGAGCAGGGTGAGTATATCCCAGGTCATCTCATCCCGCATTCGAGTGCGATATGTGTACTCTACTTGCAGAGAGAACATGACCGCCTCGAGTTATAGTGAGTAAACTCGGATTTTGGATAGGCACTATGAGACTGCATCCTCGAGTTATAGCTCGTTGGGATGGTTATTATACTTGTGTGTATAGTATATAACTTATGTATGAGAACAAGATAAAATATATATCTCTGATTAGAGTAAAGAGATAAAATGAATAAAGATTAATTCTCATTCCGGAAGATTCTATCTGGACGTATATTGTGATATGTATATGAGAGCAAGTATGATAATGTATATAATTATATGAGTATATATATACAAGTTGTGTACTGAGGGCCTAATGGATCTCGACGATCGACACTGCCAAGTAGTAGTGTATCGGGGGGTTCCTTGTTTGGATTTAACTTCGCGAGACACCCCACGCACGAACATGACATAGTGTTGAGACTGGGGAGAAGTTTAGCCCTTAGTACTCAATTTACTTAGGACTTTTAGAGTTTGAGGGTGACGGCTTAGTTAGTCAGAGTAGATTGACTAGGATGTTTAGAGGGATAAATTATGTGTGCACTATTAGGAGATAGGTGAAGGGTATCTCATGGGAGTGCGTTACCAATTTAAATATGAGTTAAAACATATTTTTCATAAATAAAGCATTTATGCACTTGCAAAATATTTTCATAACTTGGGCTCTGACCCGTTTATATATATTTATAGGTGTCCAGATACAGGGACGCCTGGATGAAGATTCCTTCGAGTCTGACGTCTGTTGCAGCAGCTGTGGATGCATGTAGGTTTACTGTAGACGCTTATATCCTTGTAATCTAGATAGGAGGTACTGTATAATTATTCGGGTTAATAACCCAACTGCATTTATTTATTCTTTTATCGCCTTTTAGTGCGGCATTCGATTTGGTTGTATATTGTTAAACCGAGTGTTCGGTTATTTTTATTTCATCTCAGTTTCATTTATATATAAATGTGTGGATGTTTTTATTGAATGGTTTGTTTAAAAAGATTAGTTAATTAAAATTTTGACGCTAGCCTAATAGGCTATTAGTAATTAATTTGGTTTTTGACAGTGATGCTAAGAATGAGCCATATGAGACTTCTATTTTAATTTGGTACAGGAGTGATCGCCCGGTATTTTATTAGGCGGGGTGTCACAGATGGTATCAGAGCATCAAGTTCTAGTGTCCTTAGGAATCTGTGCGGACGTACTACGCTTTCAGCATTGCTTTCGATTTGATATAGAGCCTTAGGATTAGGATCGTTGATTCCTCTTGTGAGATTTCGTTCTCCTACCATTTCATCAGATTATAGTAATCTTTTGCGCGCTCATTCGAGATTCATGTGTTGATCGATGAATGACGACCACAGAAGGCCATTGCAAGGGTAGCAGAAGGCGGGACTTATGGGAGTGGTTAGTTGAAGTCTGAGACTAGGACCGTAGTAGAGGTCACTCTCCTTGTGGCATTTGACAAGGATGGTTGCAATGACTACTAGAGAATAGTAGTTATGAGTGTCCAAGTACCGTTGTAGTAGAGAGTGGTGCTAAATCGAATTACGCAGTGAAGTAAATTGGGAAAAAGGTTCGAAACGACTTTAATAAGGACCATACGTTGAAGTTTAAGTTATACGAAGTAAGTGTAATGTGATTCAGCGGAAGTGAAATGCTTAGAAGCTTTGGCTTAGATCAGGGTGTGGAAATACCCATATGTGAAAATTTGAGGAAATTTTTCACTCGTGGGAGCAATATTGAAATGGTGGGAACGGTGGTCACCATATTCGGGGGAGCAGGATGTGTTGCTCTTAGAGGAATCTCACGAATGGTTTTAATCGTAAATTCCTTTGGTTGATTAGGAAGAAAAAGAATATAGTTTTGGAGTATTCACTTAAGGATCGGCCAGAGGTCGACAGTGAATAAAGAGTGATATGGAGAAGTGAACCTAGTATCGAAGTAAGGTAGGTACAATGAAGACAAAATCCTTCCGTGGAATGTTAGGCTCACTGGAAAAGTGCTGTTAACACTTGTGGAGAATTTGTATACATGAACTCCATTGGTGGACATCCACCCGGGAAATTCATTGAACCGGGGTTGTTAAAGCCGGTAGCGGAGTTTCCATTTAATAAAGAAAATTTAGGGAACTATGAAGGCAATTATCAGGATCAAGGCTATAGAGTTCGAGATACTGATAACCTTAACCTGGTCAGGGTGACCATAGGTGGGTAATGCGTAATGAGGAAGGTAGAACCACGCTCTTTGACCTTCTCGGTAGGAGTTAAAGGACAAGAGTAGGGTGCCGAGGTGGGGCATCGATTAAAGAAGTTTCTGGCTTAGTTAGGGCAAGTATATCATGTTTGGGAACCATTTGGAGTAACTAGAGAGATTGCCTAAGTTATTATGAGTTTCACCTTGGATGAAGGAGGTATTTTTTGTGTGACAAGATAGAGTCACAGTATTTTATTAGCCGCAGATTCGTGTGTGATTCGAGTTTATTAGTAGTTTCGATAACATTATATACTATATGTTTATGTGTTTTTCCACGATAGCGGGGATCTATTTTCTTTCAGTCACTGGGAAAAGCGGGTGTTAGTATTTTGAGCTTATATTGGGTATGTATTACTCATTTTATGTGTGTTATACGTGTATGGTGTTATTTTGAGTATAATATGTTCTTCGTTGATCGGAGCGATATCAAGCTAATGATTGCAAGACTGTTGTGTCCACGAATCCAGGTTGGAACAGGTTGTTGTTGCGATATCTCACCTGGATACAAGTTGAGTTTGCCTTTATTATATGTATAGATGAAGCTTCGATGAGCAGATGTTTCATTATCGTGGTACAAGTTCATGGCGACCTTATAGATATGATTTAAGGTATGCAGGGTTTATTGTTGAGCTATGAGATTAAGCTCATTATTGCTTGCGCTAAGGATATAGGAGTTCGGACCACATTTTAATGAAAGGGGGGATAGGGTTATCCCGGTTATACATTAAAGCTAACGGACCTCCACGACCAACAAAGTTAAGTAGTAGTGTATTGGAGGGGTTCCTTGTTTGGATTTCTTTTGCGAGACGCTCCACGCATGAACCTTAACGACGCGGGAGTGGAGAGATGTTATGGGATACAATGATGTTGGTTTTGATGATAAGTCATAGGAAACACTATAGAATGGGAGCCACATGATGATGGTATGCTTATGGAAATTAAAAGTGCTATGGAGAAGCACTAACATGGTTCTCTCCTCGCAAGTATCTGGGTGAGGTAGGAGTTATAGAAATTGATTTGAGGCTTATAGCCAGGCCTTGAATAAAAAGGCAAATTTTTCGAGGTAGTTTGTTTTGGGTATGATATTCAGAATACATTAGAAGAGAGTCGGTGCCTCAATTAGTTAGAATTTATTTTTCACTAAGGTGGAAGGATAGAATGGTAGAAAAGCGGTAGTAGGCTAGCGGGGTAGGATTTAAGACGTCCCGTGGGTGTGCCTTAGGTCATTATATCTCGATGACCGACAATGCGAGGGAGTACAGTAATGGGAGGGTTCCTTGTTTGGATTTTGCTTTGCGAGACGTCCCACGCATGAAACCGAGAAAATGTCAAAAGTTGAGAAAGGTCTTGGGAACTAGGGACATAGTTAGGATAGTAGTCATTTCACATGGGTGGGAAAACTCATCGATCGTAGGATTGTTAGGGAGTAAGTTCAACAGAATTAATAGCGCCGGCGTAAGGAGTTAGTTGTGAGTTAACCACAAGAAGATTAGTTGACTAACTTTAAAGAAGGAGTGGATTTCCAAGTATAGGAAGAATTGAATTTCGTGGGTTAAGAAAACCCATGTGTGAGTATTACACTGAGGAAATAAGGCCCAATGTTTAGAGAGAGTGTACGTGTTGGACGTTTATAATGGTTATGCATTTAGGCACCTGCTATAAAAAGGTGCATCGGCACCTTGGTAAGTTAAGTTTATATATCGCCCTAAATAGAAGGGAGCGTAATACATAAAACAGAAGATCATGCCGTGAGGCGGTCATAAATGGATTTGGAGTATGTTGAATGGAATGTTATAAGAGGTACGCGAAAATCCAATTGTATAGGGCAATAAGAGGTAGCCTGCCCAAGATAAGCGACGAGACTGATGGGAATAGTCAAGCGTCAGAGTAATTTCCTTTTCAAGGGAAATTAAATATCCTGATATAGATAAGCAGATGCTTAGAATCGTGATTCTCCGATGAGATTAGACGTTAGAGCAGCGACAATAGGCTCATTTCCTCTATATGTGGTACTAGAACGATGAGTGTGATGTGAAGTTAGAGTCACCCTTATGACTGAGGTATACATTTAGCTAAGTTTATGGGTAAACTAGTGCATTATAGTATGAGCCTTGAGATAGGTGGGTACCGAATGAGTGTATGGTTGGGGTGTGATTAACGATCCTAAGTCGGTAGTACTGGTCATATCTAAATTTTGCGGATGAAATTTCGCTGTAAGGGAGGGAGTATGAAATGCCCCGTACTTTTATGGACAATTTAAATTTCATAAATGAGGATAATTAGGAGATTTGAAGAATTTGTTTGAGAAATAAATTTTTGGAGTTTATGAGGGTTAAATGATTTTCGATGGGTGTTACACTTACTTTCAGGGTTAAGTAAATGAGTAGGACCATTAAATTACATGTCGCCATTGGGTAAAGGGACAAAGGATAATATTTTAATTGGAAAATCCACATTGAGATGTATTGCGTTTAATTAGTGGATTGCGATCAAGTATCTCAGATGGAGATTGCGAGTGTGCGATTGGTTTCGGAATGGCCGAGATAGTCAGAATAGAGTATCCGGGGGTAGAAATTGAGTTTCGGGAATTTTTGGACCAGTAGGGACTCTAATTTAGTAAATGAGTCATTTTTGGGTAAATAAGAGACAAGCCCTTATTTCTCCCTTCTAAAGGCACGACAGAGGGAGAAATAAAGAAAGAAAAAGAGAGAAAGAAAGGAAGAGGAGAAAATAAGAGAGAAATGGGAGGTTCCAGCCAAACTCCGTCGGATTCGACTCGAGGTCGTCGGATTTCATCATTCAGGTAAGTGTGTACTTGCTTTATATCATTTTATGCATCTATCTCATATTATAGTTGGTAAACTATATGATTTTGGCTTAGAACCCTTAAAGTAAATTTGTCAAAATTGAGTATGAGTTTACATATTGATGTAATGTAAACTCTTTCTAGGGTTAAAACCATGTGAATGGAGTGAAGAAATGAGTTGAAATGGAGGACAATGAGAAAACTAGGGTTTAATGGGTTTTTATGACCAAATCTAAAAAAATTGGTTTAACCCTCCAAATTTATAGATGTATTAGTTAGAAATCATTGATTATATGAATATAGTGTTGTTGGTGGAGATTTGAGACCATAAGAATGGAGTTTGGGATGATATTTTGGGTGGTTGGAATTTTGGATTTCATCCAAAATGGACTTTGGCCGACCTAACTGGTATGGACGGTCGATCGCACTCCTATGGCCGGTCGACCGGGTAAGAGAAAAAGGGCCTACTAATTTTGCAGTAGGGCAAAATCCCAAATCACGGTCGACATGGGGTCCAGGAACGGTCGACTGGAACCCTATTTTCAACCCAAGATTTTAGATATTGTTATTCCTTCTCCCCTTTGAGTTTAAAGTTTAGGGTCTTTAAATTAGAGCATTAAAGAGAGTTATGTCAGGACTTGAGGAATTGTGAATTGATCTTGAGTTATTCAGAAGGTTAGTCAGGGGTATGAACTTATCAAATGTTTAGAAAGAAAGTGATATTTGGAGAAATTATTCGGTAAGCATAGATGGGTATATTTGTGTGGATGGAATAGATAGGGGCCATATGTAATTGGGTAAATCCTATGAGGCGATTAGGATGGAAATTTAGGGTTATATGCTAAAGATATATAAAGGGTATACTTATTATATGATTATGATTTGGGATATTTAGGGAGTATATAAATCCCTAACGGTGATTAAGGTGTGAGGTATATTTATGTAAGGGAATACTTAAATATCATTATGAGATTGGCAATTATAGCCATGAATACATTTGAGAAGTGATAAATGTATATATATACGATGTGATTATAATATATATTATATGATGCGAATACATATATATCTGTGCGTGATTGGTATATGTGTATCTTAGAGGCTGATTCCACGGGCTTTCCTTTGGCGTAGGGTGGGAACAACCAGTTTATATACTTTCTCTAGTGCGATCCAGGGAGGTTGCGCGATGTGGGTCAATACCCTGACTTGAGGAGCAGGGTGAGTATATCCCCAGGTCATCTCGTCCCGCATTCGAGTGCGATATGTGTACTCTACTTGCAGAGAGAACATGACCGCCTACACCGTTGTGTATTTGTTTACCATAACCATGAGAGAGTCTGGCTTGGTACCGTGGTATAGTGAGTAAACTCGGATTTTGGATAGGCACTATGAGACTGCATCCTTGAGTTATAGCTCGTTGGGATGGTTATTATACTTGTGTGTATAATATATAACTTATGTATGAGAATAAGATAAAATATATATCTCTGATTAGAGTCAAGAGATAAAATGAATAAAGATTAATTCTCATTCCGGGAGATTCTATCCGGACGTATATTGTGATATGTATATGAGAGTCAGTACACAACGTATATATATATATATATATATATACACGTTCTGTACTGAGGGCCTAATGGATCTCGACGATCGACACTGCCAAGTAGTAGTGTATCAAGGGGTTTCCTTGTTTGGATTTCACTTCGCGAGACACCCCACGCACGAACATGGCACAGTGTTGAGACTGGGGAGAAGTTTAGCCCTTAGTACTCAGTTTACTTAGGACTTTTAGAGTTTGAGGGTGACGGCTTAGTTAGTCAGAGTAGCTTGACTAGGATGTTTAGAGGGATACGTTAGGTGATTTAAAACATATTTTTTATAAATAAAGAATTTATGCACTTGCCAAATATATTCATAACTCGGGCTCTGACACGTTTATCTATTCCCCTCTTTTTTGTGATATATATATATAGGTGTCTAGACACATGGGCGCCTGGATAAAGATTCATTCGAGTCTGACGTCTGCTACAGTAGCTATGGATGCATGCTGGTTTACTGTAGATGCTTCTATCCTTGTAATCTTGATAGGAGGTACTGTATAAATATTCGGGTTAATAACCCAACTGCATTTATTTATTCTTTTACCGTCTTTTAGTGCGGCATTCGATTTGATTGTATATTGTTAAACCAAGTGTTCGGTTATTTTTATTTCATCTCAGTTTCATTTATATATAAACTGTGTGGATGTTTTTATTAAATGGTTTGTTTAAAGAAATTAGTTAATTAAAATTTTGACGCCAACCTAATAGGTAATTAGTAATTAATTTGGTTTTCGACACTGATGCTAAGAATGAACCATATGAGACTCCTGTTTTAATTTGGTACAGGAGTGATCGCCTGATATTTTATTAGGAGGGGTGTCACAGTTTGATAGAAAATTTGACCAAGGCTTTAAAATGCTAAAAGGATCTTTAACATGCATGGTCGATGTCAACTTGGGGCCAGGAGGTATTAATTAGCAGATCTTATAGAGATGTAGTTTTATCCTTTAGTTTTGATTTGCGTGGGTCAAGATAAAAAACGTTTAAGTCAAAATTGATTTAGACAACTATCCAAAGACAGTATACTAGGTGGCCTAAAAGCATAGGCTTTGGATAGTACAAAACAGGTTTCAAACAAAACGGGTGGGGCCCTAAGTATAAAAAAGTTGAGCTTTCAAACTCAACAACCCACTTGAAAAGAGTGTTTAATATTTGTGTTGTAAAATTAGAATAATAATTTTTTTACTATTTATCATCTTTAATTATTTGTGTTGTAAAATATGAATAATAAATTTTATTTATTGTACTATTTTTTGCGTGGTGAATGGTTTTTAAATAAAAGAGTGTTTAATATTTTTTCCACTCATAAAAATTGAAAAAGAGAGTTTAATATTTTTTACCACTAATAAAAAATGACTAATATTCACTTAAAAGTTTTTTAATGCTATTCTAGACATAAAAGTAGAATATTTATTTTTTACAAGGGCATGACCTTTTTATGGCAAGAAGTGATGAATTTCACTCCTTAAGTTAGTTAAAATCATTTGATATAAAAATTTATCAACGAAAGATTAAATCTTATATTGGCTAATTTTTAGGCAAAATCAATACATTGCCTATTTTTTAAAAGAACTTTTTAGACATTGATATCCTCATTTCTCTTAACCGATGGGTAATAGTATTTCTCCGTCTTCCACCCTCTGACACTAACGGATGGGTAATAGTATTTCATTGTCTTCCACCAACTGACATGTCACATTCAAGTAAGAGTTTACTAAAAAATATTAGACAAAGTTGATTTTTCAAGGATCCCCACTTTCTAGTGGACGTCAATTGCTTCTCATACTTTTTGCACTAAAGATTTTAGAAGAATTGATTAGGCACCTCACGAGACCTCTCTATCAAAATATAAAAAATTGTAGGCATTATTTCACACATGGCTCGAGATAGCAAGGAGCAAGTGAATGAAGTTATGAAACTCTGGATGCATTAGGTTCTTTGAAATGGGCACCAATCCAAATTACAGGAATAAAAATAGTTGTTAAGGCGTTAGGATCATTTTCTCTATATAAAACTAACTAAATATTAGGAGTTGTTTATTTTCTCGGATATTAGTTTACAACTTAAAAAATAAATTTTGGTCAACTATCTATTAATTTATCGTGTTTGTTGTAAATGAAATTATGATGAGAAGAAAATCAGTTTGTTACAACCTATGGCACGATGACAAAGGCTTTTACAAAAGATTTTATAAAAAGTTATCAACAGTTTTACAAGAAACATTATAAAAAAAAATCATAAAAAGTGATTTTTTAAATATAAAATAAATTTTATAAGAAGTTATTAAAAATTGTTTCATAACAAAAAGTTTTAAGTTTAAAAAAGTCATTTATTTATAAAATTAAATTTGAAAAAAAAGGTTTAGAAATTATGAAAAAATAAATGTTTATCTTTATGAAAAAAGGTCATATTTATAAAAACAAAAGGTCTATTATAATTTTTTTCTAATACTTTTTTATTTATAAAAAACCCACAACTTTTAACTTTTTTAAAAAAATATAAAAAAATTGTATTATAAAATAGTTACAAAGAAACTGTAATTAGACTCAAATACAATGTTTATAAAGTTATAAGGGCCCTAACGGGCCTGTAACGTAGTTGGACATTTTGGGCGCCAATTAATTAAGTGACAAAAGTGAAGTTAAGTTTAAATTACCTTAAATTATAAATAGTGTTATGTAATTAATACAACCACAAATATAAAATATAAAAATATTCACCATAAAAACAATTGAGAACATTAAAATTATAAAAAATCAAGAAAGCCTACTATTTACTCAAATATATAAATAAAATAATAAATAAAATAAACTTATGTGTGCTGGTAATGATACGTCGCTAACAAAAATGCACTGGGATAAAATTATGAATGTGCCATCGGCACGGGTATATGTGTGTGTGTATAAAATCAAATTTGTTTGATTTAGAGCTCTAATTTTCTTTATTTCAAGCCCTAATTTGATTCAATTGGTATAATGTGGGTACCCTTTCGTCGACAAGGCCCATAAGAGTAGCCGACCAGACCCTAATGAGAATAAAAGGTGCCCGACCCAAATTATGAGTTCTAGATGACAATTAGAATAAAAAGATATGGCCAAGTTCATCCCTAAAATCTCGAATGAGATATTCAGGGGATACTGGGCTAATGTGTTGGTTACCAACGCTCTCTTTCTTTCAACTGAATATATATTGTACCCCTGGTCCAGGATAAAGGGCATGTGAAAAATCTAACTCGAGAGTTACTTAATAAGAATAGTAGACCTCTCCGTTGATGTAGGCAATTGGACGAACCACGTATATTCTTGCGTCGTGTGATTGTGATTGTTGTTGTTTCTTTCATATTAGTGATTGTTTTGTGTTGAGATTTTTGTCACCACAATTGGCACCGTCTGTGGGAAATGATTATTTTCCTGCGAAAACCTTCACTAACAAGAACCACCGATGTCACATCACAGCTGTAACGTTCTTCAAGTAGGAGATATTTAGCAGGAGTCGACCCCCCCAAGGGTAAGGTCTGAAATGCGCCATTCAAATCCAAGACTTCACCATAAGAGGCAAGTCTCTGAAGAAAGTCAAGGGCCAATCAGGTCCACACAGATCTCTAGGTTAATTGATGCCTATGAGGCCAGAATCCAAGAGCGAGAGGAGGCCATTCGCCAACGGGAGAACGAGAATGCTCACCTTAAAAGGCGACTGAAAAGACTAGAAAGATAACTCCATCGAAATACAAGGCGACGCCACAACAGGACTCCTATGTGACACCCCGCCTATTTAAATACCGGGTGATCAGTCCTTTATTAACTTATAATCAAGGTGAACGGTTGGTTCATTCTTAGCATCACTGTCGTAAAAATAACTTTTCCAATTTAAACACCCTAAATAATTAAGCTAAGTGTCAAAACCATTTTAGACATTACTTTCAAAATTTTATTTATATAAACCAAAATTTAAAATTTTACATAATTCATAGTTCAAGAATCACACAACAACTATCCTGGAACATGTAATCCAAATAATTAAACATCCAACTAATTTATTCCAACATTAAAACTTAAAGGAAAACATCCTGACAGTAATAAATCCCAAAGTGTAAATACTAGAAATAAATGAATCACAATAACCAATAAAACAATTGAAAGATGGAAAAAGGGCGACACTTGCCCAACTGGATAAAGTAAATGCTAGCAGTGGAATCAAGAAATGAGGTCGTCTAAGCAAGAGGCCTGCAACTCTCACCTAAGCTGCAACGCGTTCCTTCCAAAGGATCCTATGCAAGACACCCTGTGGCTGGGCACCTGTAATATATACATATATATACAAGAGAGAAAAGAAAATGGAAACGGGTCAGAGCCCGATTGTAAAAACGATTTAAAATTTGTTTAGCAAGTATTTAAAATGTTTACTGGCCAATGCAACAACATATTAGTGCGGCACTCCCTTGAGAAAATCTCACCTCTCTTATAATGTGCACGCCTATTGCACTAACCTTCCCAACGGTTTAACTTATCTTATCTTAGGTTGCTCATAAGATTTAAACTGACAAATTCAATTGTTTAAGAGGTTAATTTTATTTAATAACAAAGTTCTCATTTAAACCTTATTTACTAATAAAGTTTCTCACTAACATATTATACTTTTCAAACACTTATTCCCAAATTGAAATAATTATTCCTTTCTTACTTATTACTAATAAAGTTTCTCACTAACATATTATACTTTTCAAACACTTATTCCCAAATTGAAATAATTATTCCTTTCTTACTTACCATAGACACAGTAGGTAGTTTCCAATTCCAGATTTAAATATATATATTAAATACCCATATGATATATATATTCTAACAGCACCCCACATAATAATTATGGTGCGGGCATACTCTGCTATCCAGTCCCCGTATCACTCGTACTAAGGGAAATACAAGTTCGGAATCGCTCTTGAACCGCATTGAAACAAAAAACAAACAATATTGAGGCAAAGCATAGTTCCAAGTCTCTAAGAGGTCAGCACATGCCCTCACGTCTCTTAGGACCGTCTGGCTATCGATTCAATAGCCTGTACCAAAGGATTTATATCTTCTAGGGTACGAGTCAATATCCCCCATAAAGGTCCCATCGAGATAAGACTGTCCCAGCGCAGTAACCTCAACGATAGCAAGTAGCGCGGCATGATTTTTACACGTATATAGTATATGCAAAAACACAGTCATATAAATATACTACTATTACCATATCAAGTTTAGGTACATACTCACGACCCATAATTATGATATTTGTCCTTATTACTCGTTATTTAGTTATCACGTTTAACGTTTGCCTCTTATCTCAATTCGTGGGATTATCCCAACTCATCAAGTGACACTCGTGGATTTCTATCCCCCCAAGTGTAATTTCATTAGGTACTCATTTATTTTCCAACGTAACTACCTTACGTGTCTCCCCCTTTAATACATAGTTCCATTATCCCTTATATGTAAACATCCCCGTTAAAAAATCTCGTCTTACATTAAGGGTTTCATAATTTTTAATAAGTCCTACTGGTCTTCTTTATCTCCCAAAATATTTTAATAAGGATGTCCATAGATTATTACTCATTTAAATTGAATTCAATATTTAGAAGGGGAAATATGAGTCTTCCAGGAGGGGTCGATCGATCGATGGCAGGAGCTCGATCGATCGATGCGTCGATCGATCGATACACCTGGTTCGATCGATCGATCAAACGGGTATGGCGAATCTGCAGAATACCAATTACGGGTTCTATCATCCAACAGCATCTAAATCTAGATTTTTAACTCCCAAACTCCCAGAAATTTATACCACAAACGTTCTAAACCCAAATGGACAATATTTAACGTAAGGCATGTGAGTTTTCATCAAGATTTATGGATTAAAAGTGCCCAAATTTATACAATTCTTATGAACCCTAAAAATTTCTTTAACTTAATTCAAATCATTCTTTCTCCAGAAATTCTACTTCTAATCCATCATAAATCCGTGGTTAAACCTCTACATATGAAACGGATTTCCAGATTATCGTTTATATCATTACAACATGCAATTCTAATCTCTAACATGGGTTTTCTTTCATAGAAACTCATCATAATCAACCCTAAACTAACATGAATGAAGCATTAACGAAATTAAGCAAGATAAATACTTGCCTGGGGATTTTTGTTTCTGATTTGTGGATGAAATCGGTGTGGTGGTGTTCCTCGTTACGCGATCTATCGTTTGGCGGCGACGGCGGCGCAAACGGAGGAGTTCTTGGCCTAGAACTCTTTGGCAAGCTCTCCCTTTCCTTCTCCAATGGCCGTCACTTGCTTTTGGTTGTGTTAACCCTATAAGACAACCCTAAGCATCTGATATAACCTTACAGTTTTCGTGGGTTTTCAGGCTTAAAAATGTAAAATGTCCAAAACGCCCTCCCGGGGTGTTAATTAGGCCTAAAAATGCCCCGAGACCCAAACTAAACCCCCGGGTACATTATTTTGACTATCTCGACCCTTTCGGACACTTTGGCACACTAGAAATGACCATATGTGTGATTTATAATTTATTCACTTTTATTAATCAACATTTTGTCCCGACACGACACGGGCGCGTCCCGACTTAAATTTCCAAAATTGTCATTTTATTCACTCGTGACATTTAATAGAACCAATATTATATATTACCTTGCTCATTAGTAATATTCAACAAGTTTCCAATGATTACTAACTCTCGTCACGTTAGTAATTATAAAAATAATTGATTTCTGGATTTATATTAAATTAATAACTCACATTAAATTTAATAAATCTCCCAATTTTAAAAGCCATAAAAATACGGGGTATTACATACTTCCCCCCTAATAACGGAATTTCGTCCCGAAATTCGAAAAATAAGGCTTACCTGGTAAAACATATTTTGGCTACTTTAACAGTACGCAACCTATCCACATAGTAAGGCGTTTAATTTCTATAGGCCTCGCCTCGCAGCAAGCTTGTTTAACACTCTTCATTAAAGATACTTCATATTGTGCTCCTATCCGACAACATTTGCATAAGACACGCATATGCACTATTTATTTCCATTATGTCAATGTCATTGGGAGGTCGCACCTCACTACATGACAACTACTCGGATTTATCTAAACACAAAACTCCCATTCTGGGAGAAACCATACGAACATCTGACCACACTTGTTCGCCCCAAACAGTTGTGGACTTCCACCATAGTCGTCGGATTATTCTCGACCGATACAAAATTCTGATTATCCGCTTACCTCTAAACCTATGCAAAGGGAGAATAGTTAAGGTTTTTCCCCCACCAAAACTTCAATAAGCACCTCGTTCACGACGAACAGGTACGAGTGATTCCACGTAACTCTACCATTAGGTAATATCCTCCCCCAACTACCGTACTGCTCCACTTGTTATCTATAACCGTTGTGATCACCAGGATTCTGAAATCACCTTCACGCGGCTCCACTACTCGTTAATCACCATGCGCCCGCTCCTCGGCTATGGGTGATACCTCCTACTCAAACGAAATGTCATTTCTGCTGTTTCCTGAAATCCCATATTGAAGGTGGGTTCCATAAATTTCATCCTGATTCAGAAAATAATTCTGTGTAGGACCACGCACCAGTGCGATCCCTTCCTTTCAAGGGAAGACTGGGGCATACTAGTTAACATTGTAAATCACCCCAAAAGGATGTCAATCATTCCCTTCTTGGGCGACTTACTCCACATGTTCGGATGAACCCTTGCTCTTACCTTGAAGATGGCAACCCATCCAAGGACTTTGCTGACTTTACCGCCCTCTTCCGTTACAAGAATAGTTGATAACCACAAAATTCTCTAGTTGATCCCCTTATTCCAACCGATCTCTATCTATGAGTGGTGCATGCAGAGAATACTCACTATGTCCCTCTCAACATCGAATTTCCTTGAAATGTCTCACATTGAGTGACATTTAATCCTCCCCTTCCTTCCGTGGTGTATATCGCAAGTTCCGACTCGTGCACTTTTCTCTATGATGCGCACTTTTAGATCCTTTATACCATACTAACATTATCACTCTTTGTATGCAAAACTCTCTCTCAACATTTGACTAATTACAACTCCGTCCGGAGTGTTCTCCATATAGTTAAATTCTACCCTTCTCAAGGGATACCCCTTTGCAAACGGCTTCCCACGGCCTTCCCACCAGACTCGGTGTGCTACTCTGATTGCACACGTATATATGGATTTATCATCTTTCACACGGTGGTTAATCCACTCTACCACTTTCACTTCGTTATGTTAGTCCCGCAGATATATATTCCACACCCCTATTCGCACGTCCCTTTAACTCGAACGATTTTTTTAATAACATCAGCTAACCAGGATGTCTACACACCCTATAAACCGTGCATACTAGCGTAAGCATCACATATGCTTCACACCTAATAACCAATTCTTTGTTTTCCTAGTGCTCACAACGTGATTGTAATACTTGGGTACTCTTACTTACCCTAGAAGTCAAAATTCTAAATCCTCCTTATCATCGTTCTACTCCTCAACTCGTGGTGGTAAGATTAAACTTTCAATGCTTTCTTACCACGCAACTGGCTCCACTGGCCTTACATCATAATTCAACTACCAACTTACAGATATAATTATTTGCTCCTATTATGACCGAGGTACTGAACTCATGGACTAATGACCAAACATCTCCCTATTTCCAACCCTTTGCTAAGTTTCATGCGTGGGATGTCTCTTTAAGCGAAATCCAAACAAGGAACCCCCCCGATACACTACTACCTAGCATTGTCGGTTATCAAAATCCGTCAGGCCCTCCGTCCATAGTATGTACCCTATTTTCCCATTTCTTGGCAGAAAATTTCATCTCCCCCCGAAATTACACTTAACAAGGAACATTTCGCCAATTGCGCTATCGTACAGTATTAGTGGTGATTGCATTCCATAAACCTTGAATATATACAATCGGGGTTTTCAAAATCCCTTTCCCCAATCAGAGGGGTATAAATCTTAACTCCCACATCTCTAAAGGATAGATATAACAATGAACTCTTTCTATCACCAAGTCCTGAGCGCTAAACATAATACTGGGTTACGTCCTTTCGCCTAACCGTAAACCCGATACATACTGAATCATAACAACAAAGTCCCTACACACCGGTATCGAACATCTCTAGCACACTATCCCCTCCGAAGTCTCTAGGATATATAATATATAAGTGCGAGTCCAACCCTCTTGCAGGTGAGGCCTCGCCATAACAGGACACGCTGCACTAATGCAACCACTCCGATAGCCTTGCAATAACTGCCTACTATCGTATTGGCCATTTCTATAAAGTTGTAATCAATACCATATTATACTCTTATATCATATCACTAAAACGAGTAACCTCAATAAAGTATATAACACTATTAATATACTTTTTCACCCTCGGCGGTTAGCACTAAGGAAAATCCTGCTACACTAGGGAAAAATATTCACATGATAATACCATTTATAGTTATGCGCATTAAACTCGTCTCACATGTTAATCTAGCAATGAACAAAATATAATGACTCGCTCGTGTCACATAAAGCACGCCTCATCCTCTATGGATAAAACTTATACTTCTACCTTTCCATTCGTATTGGCAAATCCTTCCTCTGGGCGAGGCATTGCCACCAAACGCCTTTCCTACCCCGAAATGGCGGGCATAATACTCCTACCAAAACTCTAGCATGCCAATAGCGACCTTATACTCATGCATATCTAACATCAGTATTAATCATTGTTAAAAATGAAGTTATCAATTCTCTATATCTACACCTCTTCGAATAAGGAAAAATCAAAGATTCTTTCCCCCAAATGGTGAGTCTACGCATGACACCTTACTCGTCATTGTGACTAATAGCCATAAAACAATGCAGCTCCCCGGTATCAATTAAAACTCAACTCATAGCACCCAGTATAAGGAACGTACGTCGTATCTCGGTTGGGGCCTGAGGTGCTGCTATCTGGTGGACGTTACCTACACGTCCATACTGTAATTGCCTCTGCTGAACTCAGGCTGCTGGAATAGCTGATGGGGCTGAATTTTGTGGTTTATTACTGGCGCCCTTCTTTCATGGGCCCCATTCCTCTCTGGGCAATCCTGACGCCTATGGCCATTCCTGCCACATTGGAAGCACTTCCCTCGAAACTGTCTTACTTCACTACGTTGTTGACTAGTTTCGTTTTTTCCTTGGTCTTGCTGGCCTTGATAAGAAATTTGTGGAAAAACGATGTCAGGTTGAGGACAATCCCTCCACTTGTGACCCGATTGTACACATTTATTACAGAGTTCCAAAATTCCTCGCTGGTCGGGTTGTAGTTTCTCCCCAGTCTGATTCAGACAAGATTGACGTTTATGACCGTTCCTTCCACATTTGAAACACCTCTTTGTGACTTCATTTTGACCCCAACCTTGTTGGCCCTGACGCTTTTGGTCCTTTACAAAAATTTTGTTACCTCTGGAACTGTCTCGGTCTTGAGTGGTTTGTTGTCGCAATTACGGTGCCTTCGCAAAATTTTCAACTTTAGTCACATGAATTTGATCAACCTCTCTAGGTCTTTTGCCTCCTCTAAGCTGCATGCTGCGTTCGTGGTACTGTAAGACTGCAGTGGTAACTGCGTGTGCCATAATGCCCGCAAATTCGGCGATTGGTACCCTTTTCGGAGACACTCGAGGTGTGAGTTGTCCTTGCTCATTAACTTCCCCAATGGCCTTAGCTTGTTCATCCTGAACCTGTGACACCCCGCCTAATTAAATACCGGGTGACCAGTTCTTTATTAAATTATAATAAAGGTGAACGGTTGGTTCATTCTTAGCATCACTGTCATAAAAATAACTTTTCCAATTTAAACACACAAAATAATTAAGCTAAGTGTCAAAACCATTTTAGACATTACTTTCCAAATTTTATTTATATAAACCAAAATTTAAAATTTTACATAATTCATAGTTCAAGAATCACACAACAACTATCCTGGAACATGTAATCCAAATAATTAAACAACCAACTAATTTATTCCAACATTAAAACTTAAAGGAAAACATCCTGACAGTAATAAATCCCAAAGTGTAAATACTAGAAATAAATGAATCACAATAACAAATAAAATAACTGAAAGATGGAACAAAGGGCGATACATGCCTAACAGGATAAAGTAAATGCTAGGAGTGGAATCAAGAAATTAGGTCGTCTAAGTAAGAGGCCTGCAACTCCCACCTAAGCTGTAGCGCGTTCCTTCCAAAGGATCCTATGCAAGACGCCCCTGTGGCTGGGCACCTGTAATATATACATATATATACAAGAGAGAAAAGAAAATGGAAACGGGTCAGAGCTCGATTGTAAAAACGATTTAAAATTTGTTTAGCAAATATTTAAAATGTTTACTGGACAATGCAACAACATATTAGTGCGGCACTCCCTTGAGAAATTCTCACCTCTCTTCTAATGTGCACGCCTATTGTACTAACCTTCCCAACGGTTTAACTTATCTTATCTTAGGTTGCTCATAAGATTTAAACTGAAAAATTCAATTGTTTAAGAGGTTAATTTTATTTAACAACAAAGTTCTCATTTAAACCTTATTTACTAATAAAGTTTCTCACTAACATATTATACTTTTCAAACACTTATTCCCAAATTGAAATAATTATTCCTTTCTTACTTACCATAGACACAGTAGGTAGTTTCCAATTCCAGATTTAAATATATATATTAAATACTCATATAATATACATATATATATATATATATATATATATATATATTCTAACAGCACCCCACATAATAATTATGGTGCGGGCATACTCTGCTATTCAGTCCCCGTATCACTCGTACTAAGGGAAATACAAGTTCGGAATCGCTCTCGAACCGTATTGAAATAAAACACAAACAATATTGAGGCGAAGCAAAGTTCCAAGTCTCTAAGAGGTCAGCACATGCCCTCACGTCTCTTAGGACCGCCTGACTATCGATTCGACAGCCTGTACCAAAGGATTTTTATCTTCTAGGGTACGAGTCAATATCCCCCATTAAGGTCCCATCGAGATAAGACTGCCCCAGCGCGGTAACCTCAGGGATAGCAAGTAGTGCGACATAATTTTACACATATATAGTATATGCAAAAACACAGTCATATAAATATACTACTATTACCATATCAAGTTTAGGTACATACTCATGACCCATAATTATGATATTTGTCCTTATTACTCGTTATTTAGTTATCACGTTTAACGTTTGCCTCTTATCTTAATTCGTGGGATTATCCCAACTCATCAAGTGACACTCGTGGATTTCTATCCTCCCAAGTGTAATTTCAGTAGGTACTCATTTATTTTCCAACGTAACTACCTTACGCATCTCCCCCTTTAATACATAGTTCCATTATCCCTTATATGTAAACATCCCCGTAAAAAAATCTCGTCTTACATTAAGGGTTTCATAATTTTTAATAAGTCCTACTGGTCTTCTTTATCTCCTAAAATATTTTAATAAGGATGTCCAAAGATTATTACTCATTTAAATTGAATTCAAATATTTAGAAGGGGAAATATGAGTCTTCCAGGAGGGGTCGATCGATCGATGGCAGGAGCTCGATCGATCGATGCGTCGATCGATCGATACTCATGGTTTGATCGATCGATCAAACAGGTATGGTGAATCTGCAGAATACCAGTTACGGGTTCTATCATCCAACATCATCTAAATCCAGATTTTTAACTCCCAAAATCCCAGAAATTTATACCACAAACGTTCTAAACCCAAATGGACAATATTTAACGTAAGGCATGTGAGTTTTCATCAAGATTCATGGATTAAAAGTGCCCAAATTTATACAATTCTCATGAACCCTAAAAATTTCTTTAACTTAATTCAAATCATTCTTTCTCCAGAAATTCTACTTCTAATCCATCATAAATCCGTGGTTAAACCTCTACATATGAAACGGATTTCCAGATTATCATTTATATCATTACAACATGCAATTATAATCTCTAACATGGGTTTTCTTTCATAGAAACTCATCATAATCAACCCTAAACTAACATGAATGAAGCATTAACGAAATTAAGCAAGATAAATACTTGCCTGGGGATTTTTGTTTTTGATTTGTGGATGAAATTGGTGTGGTGGTGATCCTTGTTACGCGATCTATCGTTTGGCGGCGACGGCAGCCCAAACGAAGGAGTTCTTGGCCTAGAACTCTTTGGCAAGCTCTCTCTTTCCTTCTCCAATGGCCGTCATTTGCTTTTGGTTGTGTTAACCCTAGAAGACAACCCTAAGCATCTAATATAACCTTACAATTTTCGTGGGTTTTCAGGCTTAAAAATGTAAAATGTCCAAAACGCCCTCCCGGGGTGTTAATTAGGCCTAAAAATGCCCCGAGACCCAAACTAAACCCCTGGGTACATTATTTTGACTATCTCGACCCTTTCAGACACTTTGGTGCACTCGAAATGACCAAACGGGTGATTTATAATTTATCCACTTTTATTAATCAACATTTAGTCCCGACACGACACGGGCGCGTCCCGACTTAAATTTCCAAAATTGTCATTTTATTCACTCGTGACATTTAATAGAACCAATATTATATATTACCTTGCTCATTAGTAATATTCAACAGGTTTCCAATGATTACTAACTCTTGTCACGTTAGTAATTATAAAAATAATTAATTTCTGGATTTATATTAAATTAATAACTCACATTAAATTTAATAAATCTCTCAATTTTAAAAGCTGTAAAAATACGGGGTATTACATCCTAGCCCTCAAGCGAGACAATCTAGTAGTCGAGTAAGAAAACCAAGATATGGATCATAAAGAATAAAGAGACCCAGGTCAGGTGATATAAATTCTGAACAATTGCAACTAGCTCATCGATACAGGAGTCTTGATCGGCACAATGATTATATACGAAGTTTGGTTCAGAGAGAGATGAACCATCACCCAGCTTACCGTGGTGCAGATCAATAAGGGAGCTAGCAAGACGATCTCTCAAAACTCAGATGAAGTCCCCTTTTTTAAGGGCAATAGAAGAAGAAGCCCCGAAGAACCTAGTGATTCCCAGGTTCAAAATTTACGATGGAAAGACTGACCCCATCGACCATGTTAGGCAATACAGGCAAGCCATGACTCTGTGGAGTCATAAAGATTCACTTATATGTCGAATATTTCCCTCGAGCTTGCACGATGTGGACCAGAAGTGGTTCGAGAAGCTACCTCACTGATCCATCCGGTGTTTCAAATCTCTGGTCGAGCTCTTTATAACTCGCTTCATTATGAGCTGTTCCCATACGAAGAGGATGGATGCTTTACTTACTATGAAAAAAAAGCCACAGGAGAACCTCAGAGAGTATGCAAAGAGGTACTGGGAAATGTTCAATGAAGTCGAGGATTGCTCGGAGTAGGTCACCGTAGCATCCTTCAAAATAGGCTTGCCTAGCTCCTGCCTCATGCACCAGTCCTTAACTAAGAAGGAGACCACAACCATTGATGACTTGATGGACCGTATGGAGAAATACGCTAAAAACAAGGATGTGACCCATCTTAATACAGGGGAAAATGGTTATGGGAAAGCTAGCAAAGGGGCAGAGAAGACTTAACCGTCGAAGAAAGGGAATAAGAATGGGGGTAAGAATGGCTCTAAGAACGACGTCTAGAAGGAATTCCAGGCTATAAACTTCAAGGAGCCGACCTACAAGATTCTTGCAAAGATCAAGGATGAGCCATTTAGCAAATGACCGAGGAAGATGGGAGGAAATCCTTCCAAGAAGAATAATGCACTAAGGTGCGCATTCCACAAGGATGGTGGACATAAAATTGAACACTATAAAGCCCTAAAGTCTCACCTTGAGGAGTTGGCCCAAGTTTGGCATCTTAATGATTTTGTAGAGAAGAAGACAGATAAAGTAGCAGCGAATGGTGAGCAGAGGCCCAATAATGTCCTCGAGGAGGATATTGGCCATGAATTTGCAGTGATACATGGGGCATCAGACCTCAAATAGATTCAAGGAAATGCGACTCGAATGGAAGTTAAGAAGCTTATCGCAGTCATGCAGGCATTCCGGATTGACCCAGCCAAGGCTCAAGCGAGAAAGCATCGACGACCAGAGGACGTCGATTATAATAAGCATATTATTTTTACATATGGAGATTTAATGGGAGTGAGAACCCCTCATCATGATGCACTGGTTATTACACTTGGGATCGCAAACTGGGATGTCGACAGGTTGCCCATCGACCAAGGCAGTGCATTCAAAGTAATGTACCTCAAATTATTTAGGAAGCTGAAGCTAAGCATAACCGATCTCAAGGAAGACACTATTCTGTTGCTCGGCTTCGCTGAGAAGATCACGATCCCTCTGGGAAAGATCGAACTTCCAGTCAGGGAAGGAAACATATCAAAATTGATTGAGTTTATTATTATTGATATTGAATCGCCATACCAAGCCATCCTCAATCAGGATGTCTCCATGCAATGAAGGTCATTCCATCGACCTATCATCAGAAATTGAAGTGTATAACTGATCGAGGAGTATTTGATATCCATGGATATTAGGCTACGGTAAGGAAGTGTTTAATCACGGCCGTATGCCCCAAACAGGAGAAGAAAGTAAGAGAATAAAAAGGTAAGGAAGAAGCCCATGAGGGGTTAATGCCCTCCAAATAGCAGCTAAGGTATGGTCGATCAGGAGTGGAGGAGACCAGGATTCTCCCCTCTCAAAGGGTCACTGAAAACCTGGAAGAGGTCATAATTAAGAGTAGCTCAACTGAAAAGAAGTTTTTGATTGGCACCTCCTTGACCGATCGTGAGAAGAAAAAACTAGTCACCCTTATCCGGAGCAACTTAGATGTTTTTGCATGGGAGCCCTATAAGCTGCCTGGGATTGATCCCAACATTGCTTGTCATCTATTACACGTAGACCCAACCTTCAGTCTAGTTACATAAAAGGCTCGCCGAATAGCCCCGAAGAAGGCTAAGGTAGTAGATAAGGAGGTCAAGAAGCTACTGGATGCAGGGTCCATACGGGAAGTTCAGTTTCTTAAATGGTTATCCAACCCAATAGTAGTTCCTAAGAGTTATGGAAAGTAGAGAGTTTGTATCGACTTCATCGACCTCAACAGAGACTGTCCCAAAGACAGTTTCCCCCTTCCAAAGATTTATCAACTAGTCGATGCTACAGCAGCACATGAGAGGATAAGCTTCTTAGATGCGTATTCTGGATACCGCCAAATCCCTTTTCATGTGCCAGATCAAGATAAGACCTCCTTTATAACCACTGTTAGTTTATATTGCTATAAAGTTATACCTTTCGACCTTAAGAATGCAGGAGAGACTTATCAGTGGCTAGTCACAAAGATGTTCAAAGACCAGATGGGAGATATCATGGAAGTTTACATCGATGACATTGAAGAGTGTGTGTGCTCGCGTTCAAATGATCAAATTATATATAAAACCCTTTTAACACAAACAAACCCTAAACATGCAGTAGTATGTGATTGAATAAATTGATAATCTACGCAAGAACATTCAAACACATGAAATTAAGGAAAAATCCCCCTCAGGGGCAAAACCATTTATTTTCACTATAATTTATAAGAAAACGGCTTACAATCGGATTACAATGAAAATACAAGTTGACTAAGAATTACCCTCGAGTATCGGATTCTGTAGTCGCGGCTGGAATTATCCCTTTCCAGTAGGGCTGCAATGAAGAAGAAGAACGGTCTCCTCCACAAGGGTTGAACAAACTAAAGTTGTGTTCTTGGGTTGCAAAAGGATTAACAAATATTTGGCAAGGATGTGTGAATCAAAACATGAGTCTTGGGACTCAAAAATATGAAGACTAGGTGTATTTGGACTCTCAAATTCGTCTCCCAAAGTCTTGCAAAACAACTCTCCCGAAGTTGGTATTTATAGGGAAATACATGAAGAGACCCACGATCTTAAAATGCTGAAATTCTATCCAGCGTACAGGTACCCCGAACCGGTTCGGGTACCCCTGCGAACCGGTTCGCCCCCCCGAACCGGTTTGGGTCTGGGTTCGGGAAAGTGTGCTGGGAAAGGTGCTTAAACATTTAGAAAAATTCCCAGAATTTTTAATGAACATATCTCCATTTTCAACGGGCCATAACTTATTCACCGTAGATCGGATTGAGGTACCGTTTCTTCCAGTATCTTTGTTGCGGCAAGCTCTTCAACTTTCCAGTTGACCGGTCCTCCGGACGGTGGCTGTAAAATTACCAATTTTCCCTTGAACATCCCTATCATGCCTTGTTTCACTGATTTGACTTCTCTTACGTTCCAGTTGCATTACGAGCCTACAATCAAGGAACATGAAGTCGTTGATGCAGATGCGGGACATATTAGTGGAGATAATGCATGCTTGATTCCCAGAATTCGGATAGAGGCCGTCATGTGAGATCGTGAGGTGACGTGCTAAATGTAGCGGCGTACGACATAAATAAATGAAACATTTCGGACATGAGAAAAATGTCCTTACAAATCTCCCCCTATGTCTATGCCGGTACATACATAAAAATCCGAATTATCAAATATGAAATTGCCTATACAAATCTACCCTCCCATGAACCCAAAACTGGAAAAGGTACAAATGAATAGTCTTCATCGTTTGTTCTTCAATTCTTTAGGAATCTCAAAACTTTTCTCATCAGGGTGTGCAACATATAGATCTGCAATCTTCATACCTACACACATGAGACAAAGCAAATACCACGTGACATATCGAGTTTGAAATGAGATAACATGGATATCAATATATGATAAAAAACATAAGCAATATCTCAAAAAACTCCCCCAAAATTCAAACTCCCCCATAATATGATAATTTTTTCTCCCCCTTTTTATGATGTCCCCAAATGGACAAATTAGAGAAATAAATCAAATAAGCAAGTGCGGGGTGTCACTAGGATAAAAACACACCATGAATAAACAGAAAGCAACCAAGTCGATGATAGCGTAAATGAAGTGGTGTGATCAAATTCGATAGGAAAATCAATGCATACAAACATGACATATGTGCACGATGAATATTGGATATTCCTAGCGAATGAACTCAAATGCTTCCTTTGGTGTAAAAGAGTGACATTATAAGATATTGACTCAATCAAATCAACAAATCAAAGCTCGAAATGATTTTCACACCAATAACATCCAAAATGATTTTATGCTTTTTCAGGACTTTCAAGGAAGTGCAAACCCGTTTAAAGATTCTCCAACCAAACTCCCTCAGATATAATTTTGAATAGAGGCATCTAAATTCTCAAACTTTGGAGAATTGATGGTGAAACCTAAGTGGCCCATATTTGGCATGAATTGCTTTTTATTGCCTGTAAATTTTTTCGAGCTCTTTTAACCTCTTTGAACCTCGGATATTAAAATTCCTCCATTTTTAGGTCCTTTTTAACGGTGGATTTTGCGCAAAGGATAGATGATTACCTTTCGCAGCCCCTCCCCGTTATACAAAAACACACAGTCTCACCAAAACGGTTTTTACATGCATTCCAATCTTGTCAAGTTTTATCGCATATTGTACATTGTATAGACAGGATTGAGATGAAAACACGCAAGCCAACATGAGATAGATAAGTGAAATAATCAAATATAGCCGTGCATGTGTGCAATAAAGGATATAGGAGTCAAACATGTAGGAAGATATCACTAATTACATCTCAAAGACTCCAATCAATGTAAAGCACATGGATGAAATGATGTAGCCTCTCAAATCTCTATCAAACAGTCACATGGATATATGGAATGAAGTTGTGACTTGGCTAACTTAAATGCTCATCCATAAAAGGTACAAAAACAGAAAAACCTTTTTGTCCTTTTTCAAAAAATATTATCAAAATAAAATCTTTTTGTGCTTTTTCTCAAAATTTTTCTTAAAGGAAAATCTTTTTGTATTTTTCAAAACAAAAATATATACAAAATGATACATACTAGCAATAGGCAAACAATGTCATCATGAAAATCACCCTATGATAGTAAACAAGTCAAACCTCAATCATTAGGTGCAGAGGGGTTTTCCAAAGGTGGTGACTGCTTATGAAAAACCTCCATCAATTCTTGTGAAGTTTTGACTAAAAACTTAACTTGCTCACCTAAATGTGCAATCTCTCTCATGTAGTCTTCGGGAGCATGTAAAGTATCATGTGTGGGTGCATGTGTGCCAGAAACACGTGTAGAAGCAAAACGTGACACATACCCCAACTTAAAGCAAAATTCCCTAAGGTGTCCTCTCCTCTTGCAATGTGAACAAACATAAATAGGCCTAGGAACACCTTTCTCAAAAACTCTAGGACGCACTTTCCTAAAAGGAATGGGACGCCTAGGTGGGTTAGGGTGAGACACATGAGAAACTGTCACTAAAGTGGGAACCGGCTCGGGTGCTAATTGGGAAGCAGAAGCACCGTCATGACTTATTCCTAACTTCTCACCTTTACCCTTAAGAACCACCTTTTCAATCTTCTTAGGTGCGTTCTCAAACTTGACTTTGACCACCCTGGCACGTTCGAGATCACTCTCGAGTTGGGATACACGTGTCGTCAGACTAGACAACGTGTCGGTCAAATCACACTTCTCCTTTCTCAAAACCTCCTTCTCTTTCTCCAAATCTAAAACCCGACGACCTAAATCCCTATTATACTTCTTTGTTTTCAAGGTCTCGGTGTACAAATCTCTATTTGGAGCTCACTTTCATCTCCACTATCACTCTCACTTTCTCCCTCACTAGAAGCGCTCAAACCATCACTATCACTTTCATGTGCACTATTGTGGGACAAGGTGGGTGTGCTCACACGACTAGAAAAAGCAACACACTTCTCACCACTAGTCTCATCACCCTCACCTTCACTACTATCACTAAGTGTGGCAGGCATAGCTACTTTCTTTCCTTTCTTTCTAAGCCACGTAGGACACTCAAACAACTTATGTCCCTTACCCCCACATTCAAAACAAGTGACGTTCTCAAAATCTTCCTCACACACCTCATCGGATTTATTTTCTTTTTCCCTCTCACCACTTTCTTTGTCCTTTCCTTTCTTTTTATTTTTCTCAAAAAAATTCTTTTTATTGGAAGAATTATTTTTGTTCATGTTGAGAAATTTTTTAAAATTTTTTGCAAACAAGGCCGTATCATTAAAATCAAAATCTCCCTCAGAATCGGACTCACAAACTATTTCTTTCTTTTTCTTAAAATGAGTCTTTAAAGCAATGCCTTTATCCTTAGCCTTAATGGTTTTGGGAAACATGTCAATCTCATAGGTTTGAAGATCTCCTATAAGTTCTTCCAACTTAAGTGATTTCAAATTTCCCAAAGAGTTCAAAACAGTGACTTTAGGAATAAAGCATTTTGGGAGAGATCTCAAAATCTTTTTAACGACACGCGTGTTATCAATTACCTCACCCAAATTAAAACTAGTGTTAACAATATCCGACAAGCGTGCAAAAAACTCATCAAAGCATTCGGACTCAGACATGGTGATAGTCTCAAATTGGGTGGCCAAATTTTGTAATTTAGACTCTTTAACAGCGTTCGTACCCTCATGGGTAAGTTGTAAAACATCCCATGCCTCTTTTGACGTGGTACACGTCATTATGCGTTTGAACTCATCAGGTGTGACAGACCCAGAAATAGCACTTAGACCCTTATAATTAAAAGATGACCATTTAATTTCTTCATCAGTCCAAGAAATGTCAGGTTTCAAGTTGGTCACATTATCAACAGTCACGGTGGGAGGAGTCTACCCTCGTTCAACCAAAATCCAGACACGTTCATCAATGGATTTTAAAGCCGACCTCATACGGGCTTTCCAATAAGCATAATTTGTCCCGTCAAAAACAGACATTTTATAATATGACTTCTCCATTTGAACACGCACTTTTTCAAAAATCAATTTTTTCAGAAAATTGATATCTTAGAAAAATTTTGCGGAAAAAGGAATACGCGATAGATTAGCGTAACCTGCTCTGATACCAATTTGAAGAGTGTGTGTGCTCGCGTTCAAATGATCAAATTATATATAAAACCCTTTTAACACAAACAAACCCTAAACATGCAGCAGTATGTGATTGAATAAATTGATAATCTACGCAAGAACATTCAAACACATGAAATTAAGGAAAAATCCCCCTCAGGGACAAAACCATTTATTTTCACTATAATTTGTAAGAAAACGGCTTACAATCGGATTACAATGAAAATACAAGTTGACTAAGAATTACCCTCGGGTATCGAATTCTGTAGTCGCGGCTGGAATTATCCCTTTCCAGTAGGGCTACAATGAAGAAGAAGAACGGTCTCCTCCACAAGGGTTGAACAAGCCAAAGTTGTGTTCTTGGGTTGCAAAAGGATTCACAAATATTTGGCAAGGATGTGTGAATCAAAACATGAGTCTTGGGACTCAAAAATATGAAGATTAGGTGTATTTGGACTCTCAAATTCGTCTCCTAAAGTCTTGCAAAACAACTCTCCCGAAGTTAGTATTTATAGGGAAATACATGACGAGACCCACGATCTTAAAATGCTGAAATTCTATCCAGCGTACAGGTACCCCGAACCGATTCGGGTACCCCTGCGAATCGGTTCGCCCCCCCGAACCGATTTGGGTCTGGGTTCGGGAAAGTGTGCTGGGAAAGGTGCTTAAACATTTAGAAAAATTCCCAGAATTTTCAATGAACATATCTCCATTTTCAATGGGCCATAACTTGTTCACTGTAGCTCGGATTGAGGTGCCGTTTCTTCCAGTATATTTGTTGCGGCAAGCTCTTCAACTTTCCAGTTGACCGGTCCTCCGGAAGGTGGCTGTAAAATTACCAATTTGCCCTTGAACATCCCTATCATGCCTTGTTTCACTGATTTGACTTCTCTTGCGTTCCACTTGCATTACGAGCCTACAATCAAGGAACGTGAAGTCGTTGATGCAGATACGGGACATATTAGTGGAGATAATGCATGCTTGATTCCCGGAATTCGGATAGAGGCCGTCATGTGAGATCGTGAGGTGACGTGCCAAATGTAGCGGTGTACGACATAAATAAATGAAACATTTCGGACATGAGAAAAATGTCCTTACAGACATGCTCATTAAGAGAAAGCTCAAGGATGACCAACTTTTTGACCTGGCAAGGACCTTCGAAATCCTCAAGAAGTATCAAATGAAACTTAACGCACGTAAGTGTTCTTTCGATGTCCAGTCAGGAAAATTCCTTGGATACTTGGTCAGTAAGAGAGGAATAGAGGCAAGCCCCGACCAGTTCGGTGCTATTAATAAAGTTCAGCCCCCACAAATAGTAAGAGATGTATAGAAGCTCACAGGAATGCTCATCGTGCTCAACCGGTTCATTTTTAAGTCTTCGAAAATGTGTCAACCGTTCTTTCAATTGTTAAAAGGAAATAAAGGAGTAATATGGGACGAAGACTGCTCGAGAGATTTATGATAACTCAAGGTTTAACTTGGTAGCCCCCTTTGCTCGTGATCCGTAAGGTTAATGATCCGTTGTACCTCTACCTAGCAGTGTTAGACCATGCTGTAAGATCTGCCTTGGTATGTTATAGAGAGGGAAGCTAGCAACTAGTCTACTACGAAAGTAAAACTCTTTTAGAAGCCGAGCTGTGGCACCTGCCATTAGAGAAGCTCGTCTACGCAGTGGTGATAGCCTCAAGGAAATTAAAGCATTATTTTGAGGCTCACTCCATCGTCGTAGTTACTTCACACCCCCTCAAGGTTTTTCTGAGGAAAGCAGATCTCTCTACCTGGTTATCGAAGTGGTCAGTCGAGCTTAGAAGGTATAACATTAACTTTCAACCAAGAACAGCCGTCAAGGGGTAAGTCCTGCCTGATTTCATTACTGAGTTCACAGGGGAACAACCTTGCGATTACCCCGAGACCAGTTATTCAAGGGAAGGCTTAAGTATTTGGACATTATACGTTAATGGAGCCTCAAACTCAAGATGGTAGGAGTAGGTATCGTGCTAGTGACTCTTGAGAATGCAGTGCTTGAGAAGGGAATCAGACTTGGATTTGAATCCTCCAACAATGAGACAGTATACGAGTCGCTAATCGTCGAACTATGCAAATCACAACTGCTAGGGGCAAGACACCTCCAGGTCTTCAGAGATTCATAGCTAGTTTCCAACCAAATAAGCGGTGACTTCAATGCAAAAGATGAAAGGATGGCAGCTTATCTTGCCATTATAAAGGGATTAATGGCCAACTTTAATCAAGTAGATGTTCAACAGTTCCCTAGGGAATAGAACAACCATGCAGATGCCCTAGAAAATCTAAGCTCAACAATATACTCTAACTCGATAAGGACAATCCAAATTGATTTCCTTGTGCATCCCAACATTCATAAGGCTACTGAATTACGGAACCCTCGAGCAAATTCTCCATATTGAAAAATCTCCGATCTGGATGGATCCCATTATAGATCACTTGTGAAATGATAAATTGCTAAGTGATAAGAAGACTTCTCATCAGATAAGAGTCAAGGCCGCTCGCTTTCAATTATATCTTGAGGGAAAGATGTATAAGAGATCCTTAACTGGCCCCTAACTCCAATGCGTTCATCCACACGATGTCGAGCAAGTTCTGCACGAGCTTCATGAAGGAATTTATGGAAGTCAGGCAGGAGGGAGGTCGATAGCCTTTCGAATAATAAAGGAAGAATACTGGTGGTCGTACATGCATAAAGATGCTGGAGTCTACGTCCAAAAATGTGAAAAATGACAAAATCACTCGCCCTTAGTCTACTAACTCGCTAGTGACCTAAAGTCCTTAACTATCCCTTGCCCCTTCGCCTAGTGGGGTCTGGACATTGTAGGTCCTCTGCCTACTGCAACAGGCAATCGGAAGTATTTTTTGGTCACCACATACTACTTCACAAAGTAAATAAAGTCAGAACCACTAGCGAATATCAGGGACACAAATATGATAAGGTTCATTTAGAGAAATATCATCACACGCTTCGATATACCCAGGATGATTATTACCGGCAATGAGACCCAGTTCGAGAGTGGCCCCTTCCAAAGCTTTTACAATGATCATGGGATCAGACACTACTTCAGCTCTGTGGCTTATCCTCAAAGCAATGGTTAAGCTGAGGCTTCTAACAAGATAGTGATCGATGGACTGAAAAAGTGCCTCGAATGAGCCAAAGGAGCATGGGCGAATGAATTGCCCCATATCCTTTGGGCCTACCACACCACCCTAAGGCGAGCAACTGGGAAGACACCCTTTGCACTCACATATGGAATGGAAGCAATTTTCCCACTAGAAGATGGTCTTCCTACCATGAAGTCTACGTTAGTCGACCAAGGCCACAATGATGAAGCGTTGGTCTCTGAACTTGACTTAGCCGACTAGAGGCGAGGATTGGCTCAAGTTAACCTAGAGTCTTACCAACAACAGCTAGCTAGATAATACAATCAAAAAGTCAAATCAACGAAATTCTAAGTCGGAGACTATGTCCTAAGGAAAGTTCTTGGCAGTGTTGTGATACCATCAGATGGTAAGCTAGGACTTAACTGGGAAGGACCATTCAAGGTGATAAGGGATGACCTACGAGGAGCCTACCACTTGGAAACTCTGGAGGTCAGGGAGATACCAAGAGCTTGGAATGCAGCCAACCTAAAGAAAATCAACTTCTAGATTTCTTTATGAACCATTAGTTTAGGCAAATTTTTATTTACAAATTAATGTTGCTCTCTGTTCCCGACTTTGATTAATAAAACTCGATTGGCCGTGGCATTATATATATGTCGGTTGTCTCAAGTACATTTTATTATATGCACCCTTTCCAAGCTATAGGCTTCACTCTTTTAACATATATTATGAAGAGCATGGATTAGAGTAAGTTGGTTAACTTGATCCAGTCGAAGGATCTCTTGAGCTAGCCTCTTGTGATTGTATCACAATGGTTGGGTTTATACCAGCTCAACTTCTCTAAAGCATAGCTAGCCGGGTTAACATATAATAACCCTCCTTGAGAGTTTATTCGTAACACAACTGGCCTCCTAGGTTGGTCCAGTAACAAACGAAGACCTATAGGGGACACTTAGGTAATATGGCCAACCCAGGTTGGTCGCCAATATAACTTGGCTCCAAAATCCTACTCAGGTGAATTTCCCATCAATCAGGTGTATCCTCGCCATCGCCCTACTGAGGCCTAAGGTAGTGTGACGACACGACCTAAAAGTTAAAGTGAGTTGTAATGGTATGCCTATGGCATACTGGACTGGGGGGATACTTATTTGAAAATAAACTCTAAGTCATATTTAATCGACTGAGAAGCCCGAAATAACTAGAGATTATAAATAAAAAATAGACAACATATGTTTAGTCGGGAACTGCCCAAAAACATAAAAAATTTATTGCTAAAGTTTACACAATTACACGTACAATAGTGATAAAATAAAAAATAAATTAGATCCTAAGAAGGATCAGGTCGCTGAGCAAGGTAATCAGTCACTCATGCCTTTAGACCATCATTTGGATAAGGGTCAAAGTCCTCCTCAACCTCCTTCGAGCTTGACTCAAGTAGCTACCTCAAGATTGCATCTATTGGGATTCAACTGTCATCCCTTCTAAATAGATTTGGCTCCAAGTAAGAGGGAATGATCTCACTCTTGTACCAGAGGATAGAATTCTTGGGAACCTTTAACTCCCTGTGGGAACTTAGCCACCCTCTAATAAAGGCCAGATCCTCGACCTCTTTTAACTTTATGGGAGCATCTTTCCAGCGCTCGTTGTATCAATTTGCCCATATTTTCCGAGGACCTTTTTTGAATAAGTGTCTTAGCGTAGTAACATCCCTCTGAAGCTTAGAAGCTATTACATACACTCTACGCACATCTCCCCTCAGTTCGGTAATCTCCCTTAGGGAATCACTATCGTCAATCCTAGCTCGCTGTCTTGTTGAAGATGAAGAACCCAGTATAACTGAAGGAGCAATGTTCGGTGTATTCTCCCTGAGGCATGCAACTTACCTCCTTAAGGCATTATTTTCCTGTTGTAGAACCTCTCCAACCTGATTGATCTTAGAGGCCTCCAATAACTTAGCCTTTAGAGCATCCATCTCCTCTTAAACGGAGGCACTAACCTCCTCCATCTCTGTAAGTCTATCCTTCATCCTGGAAACTACCTCGAATTGAACTTTATAGTCTTGGTTCCTTATCCTCAGGGATTTTCAAATCTTGATAAATGCTCGGTGAAATTTGTCGCTTACATTCGAACCAAGGATTTGGCCTAGACGAGAAGTGGCATGAATGTAATCATCAAGATTAATAAATTACAAGACATGGAATGCAAATAATAAGTATATCAGTGAATGCAAAAACAAAATTCCTTCAATTCATTAAAGAATTGCACTAACCAGGTATAGATACATGGAATGACAAAAGGAGAGAATAAAAAATATAAGTAAAGAAAATAATCCTAGAAGTTTATTGGTTGACCTCGACCTGGTCTGTGGGGTTGGCTCCTTTCCCTTGTTAGAAGCGGCCTCACTCGTGTCTACCTCAAGTGCAAGGGCATCAGTAGCAGGAGAAATAGGGGCATCAGTAGTAGGAGAAATGGGGGCATCAGCAGCAGGAGCAGTAGGTCGGTTGACAACAGGATCTTCTTTATCAATGATGGGCTTGGGGCCAAGGTTGTGCTCGCCAAACAGAGGTGAGTTAGCATAAAATTTAGCAGCGACTAAGGCTTGATCCCAACCATTTTTTAAGTTTTACCAATTGATATAGTCAATCTTCTTCTCAGTATCTTCATAGGCTGCCTCCCAGACCTTATTATAGCCATTATCTCTAACTATGGCCGCCTCTGCCTCCAGGTTCTTCACTTTCTCAGCGAGCCCTGTACTCTCATTTTTTATGGTAAGTTTGATCGCCACAACCAAATCATAGACCTCGCGAAGCTCCTTCATCTCCTTGGTTACCTCAGGCCTCTCCTTGGTGAAAGAGGCCTCAGCCTCTCTGAGAGCTCTCTCGGAGGACTTCTGGGCCTCTTGTGCAGTCTTTAGGCTCCCCTCAAGCTCAGCATTCCTCCTCACCAACCCATCTCGACTGCGATGGAGGACGGTGTAGTCAGACTGAAACTGTAAGAAGAAATAAGTGTGAGATAAATAATACGAAGGAACAAAAGGAAAAAATAAAGAAGAAAGGAAATGGCCTTACCAAAGCAAGCCCCTGGTCTGTCTTCGGGGCTAACTGGTCCGACCCATCTTCGAGGACCATTCATGGTCCACCATCAGTACTACTCTCTCGAGCAGCATTAGAGCAAACTGAGGGGCTAGAGCCACAGAGCCCCCCTCAACTGGAACAGCCACAAGCATAAGGGAAGCATGTGCCTTCTTTCTTCTTCTTCTTCTTCTTCTCTCCTCCTCTCTTCCTCCCTCTTTCTCTCTCTCTCTCTGCCTTTTTTCTTCTTTTTTCTTCTTCGTCTACAACTCATTCTCATGAGTTACAATATGAGAACCACCAGTAGTGTCCCCAGATCGTGTTTTTTGAATCTTTAACTTATTGGACAACAGGACATCATCATCATCATCTCAGATCAAGTTTTTTCTTTTTAGGGGAGCCATATCCTCCTCGCTAGAGCTCTTCGACCTGGAACCTATTGAGTTAGAGACTTCCTCTCTAGACCTCTCTCCACCAGAATCTTTCCCATTGGATCCCTCCTTACTGGATCTTGCCTCAACACTACCACCTTTGCCCCCTTCGACCACACCAGACTCTGAACTGCTCTCCTCTTCGTCGTCTATCTCGATAAGTGGGATAACACCTTTTTCCTCCTCTTCTTCGTCTAGAATGTCAAGATGAGGGATATAATATATTGGATGAGCGATAAAGATGGAGGTAGTATTCTTGTACTCTAGCAAAAAGGCAGCTGACCTAGGGTGTTCACCTTCTACAATTGAGTCCCTTATCTGCCAGGCTTTGATTAACTCAGTAGCGTGGATCTCATGGAGTGCAGGCTCTTAATTCTTGGACTTCACTGAAAAAGAAAAGAAAGTATTAGAGGAAGAACATATTAGAGCAATAATTAAAAGGCAATAATATTGAACAACAACCTATATATTCCTCCCCATAAGTAGGGATTCGAGGTCCCCTGTACCTTACAACCCCTACTTGGGGAGGGAATTGCCAATTCCTAGCAATAAATCCCTCAGACCAGTAGTACTTATGGTAATCAAGTAGATTCACTACTAACACCCTATTCGGACTCCTCGCTTTTTAGTAAAGAAGACTAGAGCTGGTACGAGAAAAGGTATAATAAAATCAGATTTCAACTAAACCTAAATTAGTGCTATAGAGTTGGTTTATTCTATGAACACCATTTACAATCTTCCAAACATTTGGAGAACACTGTGTTGGGATTATATCGAAATACTGGAAAAAGTGTAAGAAAATGCGATTTAGGGGAGAAGTTAAACCCCCTTCAGACAACAAAAGAACGTGAATCTAGTAGCCATCCTCAATATCACAAACATTACGAGGAATTGGGGCACACTCAATATCCACTCAATCAGGAATATTATAACATTTCTAAAATTTTACAAGAGATTTGTTATCTATCCTAGCCATGATCAAACCCTAGATATAGTAGAAAGAAAAATAACGAAAGGAAATACAAAAAAAGAAGAAACTAAGAACTTATGAAGCAGGTATCAAGCCAGTAATGATGAGAGACCACAAGTGAATGAAGATGAAAAATAGTAAATGGCTTTCAAATGACGAAGAATGAGCTTGAAGGCAAGAAGAAGCTTGAGAGTGAAGGATAGTTTGGAAGCAAGAGGAAACACAGAGTATAAGTGGCGAAGTGGATCGTCTAAACGCCTAGGTTTAAACCCCACAATGATTGTGCACGATAATCAAAGAAGATTTGTCGCTCAAAACTATCGCAGAACGACGATTCACTCCCCTTTCAATCTTAAAAATCACAATAGTACCATCAGAAGCAGGCCAGGTGCGCTATTTAAATTTTTTTAGCCCAATTGTGACCCTAAAATTTTAGGGGAAATTATGGGTACCCTTTCGTCGACTAGGCCCATAAGAGTAGCCGACCAGACCAAATGAGAATAAAAGGTGCCCGACCCAAATTATGAGTTCTAGATGACTATTAGAATAAAAAGATATGGCCAAATCCATCCCTAAAGTCTCGGGTGAGATATTCAGGGGATACTGGGCTAACGTGTTGGTTACCAACACTCTCTTTCTTTTAACTGAATATATATTGTACCCCTGGTCCAGGGCAAAGGGCATGTGAAAAAACTAACTCGAGAGTTTCTTAATAAGAACAGTAGACCTCTCGGTGGATGTAGGCAATTGGCCAAACCACGTATATTCTTGCGTCATGTGATTGTGATTGATGTTGTTTCTTTCCTATTGGTGATTGTTTTTCGTCATATATTGTTTTGTGTTGAGATTTTTGTCACCATATATATATATAACAGAGTTTTATTTCAAGCCCTAATTTCAAGCTATGTTGTTTCAGATTTAATTTTAGCTTTTGATACAATATGATTCATAATATTTGATACACAAATGCAATATTTGTACTTTTTGATGTAAAAAATCAAAAATTAAACGTATATACATCAAACTACACACATAGAAACCCTAGTTTAGTAAATATTCGCTCAACAATATAACAAATTGAACTACAAATCAGTTTGACATTATAAAAATGAATCCATGGTAGAAAAATCAATTTACGTAGCTTGAAAGGATTATATATGTATATAAATAGAGAAAGAATTCTATACATCATGCTCCCTACATCACACCTAACTCCAAGCTCTAAAAAACTTTGTTTTCAATTTTTTTATTTTACCCATAGAGTTAACCTTTCAATCAATACTTGTTCAAAAAATTAGGTCAAAATACAATTTCTAGCTATTTTTTAAAAATCGAGCAAAAAACTACTGATAATACCTTATTTATAAAGGTTTGCGCCAATAGAATATTATGAGTTTTTTAAAAATAGATAGAAAATGTATTTTGACCCTAATTTTTTGAACATATGTTGATTCTAAGGTTAATTTCAATAGAAAAATAAAAAAGTTAGGAATTTTTTTTAGGGCCTATAACTAGTTGTGATATAGAAGAGCCTTCCTCTCCTCTCTCTCTCTCTCTCTCTCTCTCTCTATATATATATATATATATATATATATATATATATATATATATATATATATATATATATCATAATGGTTTGGATATGGTTAATATGATATTGAGTCTTGAAAGGCATGACTCTGAGTCTGAATCTCATGAAGTTTATAATTCATCTGATGATGAATTACAGTAAGTTAAAATTGATGTAGATATGCAATCCAACGATAATGCATTGTAGAATGGGGCATTAATGTCATCTAGATAAGCTAATTTTATTGTAGGAGTTGGTCAGGTATTTGAAGGTGGTGCAAGTCAATTCAGAATACATTTGTGTAAGCACACTGTTGAAGTTGGTTTTAAGTTTGATTGTTTAACGAATGAACATGCTAGAGTGACCGTATAATGTTCACTGAAAGTCCACACTGGTTGTAAATCGTGAATTCATGCTTCTATTGAACTATGTAATTATTTTTTTGTTATAAGGACATTCAATGGCGATCATACCTCTGGCTATGTTGTGCGTTGAAAGAATCATAGGGTAACAACAAAGTTAGTTTTAGAGTTTATTGTGGATGAAATATGTTCAAAACCTTTTACTAACACTACACCAAAATGACCAAATTGTCACTCTTTACCAGACAAGTCTTATCATGATCAAGGACCTTGACGAAAAAATTATAATACTGCGTAATTTTAATCGCTTTATTTTATTAATTTAATTGGGAGAAAATTAAATTGGAAATTAATAAATATTAATTAGCAAGATAAATGATTAATATTTATTGGAATTATTATTTACTCGTGTGTGATAAGTAAATAGTTATACTATTTATCATAGGTCACGTATAAGTGTCAGCGGCAGTCAAATCGGTGATAGGTCGATAAGATGTTACATCGACAAATCAATATAATTTATAGGAGACGCATAGGGACACATGTATTGGACTCAGATAATGAAAAGTTGGATGACTCGAATGATCTTTTGTAGTGCACCGGTGATCCGAGGAATGGTCAAAATAGTCCAGGATAGGTACCTGAGTGTTGTGTTTGGGTTCCGGGGGCTTTTTAGACATAAATAGGATCGTATAAGGGTAAGAAGTCCATTTTATATTATTAATTAAAGAGAAAAACGGGATTTAACTATTGAGAATGCTAACTAGGGTTTGGAAAGGTGTATGATAGCCCACCTTTCACTTTTCAAATAAGAGGTTGAAAGAATGGATACCTAAAGAAGAGACAAGGGGCAAGGAGGAATGATCATGAAGACAAGATTCAACCCAGATTGAAGAATCTCGGATTTGTAATCAATTAAGGCAAGTAAATAGTTGGTTTATGTTGCATTTTATTTATAGTTAATTACTTTATTGAATTATGTTAGAAAATTAAGGTCTTGATTATGGAAAACTATAATTGATGATTAATAAAAAAGTCTACTGATAATGATTACATGATCTTGAATGATGAACAAATTTGGGTTGGTTCGTCGTGATAAAAATATGGGTTTTAATGGAAGATAAGAATAAGCTTAGATGGAAGATAAGATCTTGATTATTAAATTGAGATATGAGATTATATGGATGATTTATGAACTAAATTTTTGGGAATTTGGATATTCAGAACCCTAAAATCAAAGTTAGGAGGTTGGGGATGCATCCCACCTAAGAAAGATATCTTCAAGTGCGCCCTATGAAATCTTATTAAAACCTCGTTCGAACTTCATTCAAACGAAGTCCTTCTTTTGGTTTGAATGAGCTGGGTTTTCCATTCGAATGAGGTACTGTTTTAGGTTCGAATGAGATGGGGTTCCGTATGAATGACCCGTGGTTTGGATTGGTTTGGATCGGGAAAATATTTCAGATATTTTTGTGAACTCGAGAGAGTACGTGGGAGGTTATCCATGTGAGTGTATACTTAAATAAAAATATCTCGCAATTTATTAGAGGGAAGTTACCAATTTAACTAGGGTACTCGAGTAAGGGACTAGTTAAGTAAATAAAACAAGAGGTTAGATAGACTTTTGAATTTTGGGTGAAACTTGCATAGTGGGATATGCATATGGGTTCAATAATTATTATATATACATATTAGAGGGACGTGTATATATATATATATATATATATATATATATGTATGTATGTGTGCGAGCTACCTATTTATTGAACATACCCATTAGGTAGTGCTCTCGGAGGAGGTTGTGTGTAATGACAACACTTTTATATGTTCATATATAGTGTTAGATGTTGTATTATTTCATACTTGATATGGATAATGTTAATCCCCCCCTCATAAATCATGAAATATCAAATTAGTTACAAACACAAAATTTTAAAGTTTTATGTTGGAATGTTCATATTAGAGACTAGTTGTGACTATTATAATATAACAATTGACTTGAGGTAAAAACTAAAAAGTTGTAGATATATGAATTAGGTTTATAACACAATAAACGGTGTGTTAAACGGAGGTTCGATAAAGAAGTTACCCTGAAATTACGAAATAAGGGCAAATATGTCCATCCTTTAAGTCATATTTTGTCTTATTACCGCACCATGTGTAATATTTTGATTGGTTGGAAGGGGAGGCTGGTTTGGCCGACTTAAACACTTTGAAATAACCTCCTTATTCATCAAAATGGATTAAATCAAAGTCTTATAGCATATCCTAAGCTAAATGATAAGTTTTGGGGAAGAAAATGTAATTTTATAAAATTTTAGGGACTTGATTTTAAATAAAGAAAGTTTCAGGGACTAAAATAAAAATATAAAAAATACGATTTTGTATATAAAATATTTTTAGGGACCTATAAGAAATATTGAAAATATATAGTTTTAAATTACAAAAATGCCCTTCATGTGTAAAATAACCATTATACCCCTAACACCTTTCCACCTCATGCTTGACACCTCGCGCTGACACACATAGATAAAGCTAAAACAAGTGTCGTCATTATAAAGAGAGCTAAAACATGTGTCGTTGCTCGGTGAAATAAGGTTGCAAGACCCCTTCGTTGCACGACACCTCAACGCTGACTCGCCGTTGTAAAGGGTTGGTCAGCTAGACACGTATTAGCGCTGTGAAATCCTTGGAAAACTATAAATAAAACCTTAAGGATCATTTAAATTCATACCATTTCCTCGATAACTATAGTAAGATAGAGCGATATCTCAAGAGGGAGTTCTGTAAGTTCAAGAAGAAGTTTCGTCTTAACGAAGTGATCCAAGACTTAATATCTGTAACTTCGATCTTCTATTTTAGGTGAGTACTCTGACATTCCTTGTGCGTTTTAATTATATGATATTATGAAAACTATATATATTTTGTGAAATGCTTTTATTCTCAAAATTCACCTGATACTGATGATTGATTCCATGTGATATGTTTATATTTGTCCATATAGACATACCGATTAAAATGAGTTTTGAAAATGGTATTGAATATTGAAAATAAGATTCAGCCTAAGGGACCTCTCTTACTGACTGCCCTTCTCAGCTGGGTTATCGCTGGTGTCTCCTAAATAAGGCATTGTGACGAACAAGTTCGATTGACCCTCAACTACCGGGTAATAATACGGTAGAAATACACGGTATTAGAGTGTACTTGGACATTAAAATGATATGATTGAAAGAGAAAGATATTACAAATTGATTTGTCGTATCTGTTATATTCTGTGCTATTCATTTTTATATATTGCCATCTCAAATTTTATACAGCAAAATCCTACCCATATATGTATATGTCTACTCTTTGGATTTGAATAGATATCAATTTTCTGAACAAAACCTAGGAATGTCTAGAGATTGAACCTCACTCGGCTTTTAGCTGATGTTGTATAACTAACCATTTTTAGGAAATAAGTAAGCTTGGAGGGAACGTAAAAGGACTATAAGGAAGATTCATCTTTTACAGCTCTTTTTGTAGTTTTAAGTAAAAAGTTTGTTATATCAGATAGAGTTTGTTTGGCTCTTTTGTAATAAGTTTTAAATTTTATTTTAAGTTGTAACTCGCTGTTACTATTAATATAAATGGCGTTTCCTTTTAGAAAGCTCTGATGAAGTAAATCCTTTAATTTCAGTATTTTATGATTCATAACCATGTAATTGTATTTCCATTGCATTTAATTAAGGAAACAATTTAAGTGGGAATATTTGTTGCCTTGATGGCATGTCAAGACACTCGTTCCCCACTACTATTTTGGGATGGGTTTGTGACAGAGGTGGTATCAGAGCATATGTTATGAACCCGTAAACTACTGAACATAAGTTTCGAATGTTATCGATTTTAAGTTTCCATACATAGGATATAGGATTAAATATCCGACTTATGTGATAACCCATCATATGTCTTACAGTTGTAATAACCCTCGCTTATGAGAACGTATTTTATATTAATTACTAGGTATGGTAATTAGATATAAGTTTTGGATTATGAATTGAGTGCTAACTTAATGAAGAAAAGTTAATATTCACTATGAGTTTGCATATATACCATAACTATGGGTGAATATTGCTATGTTATGCTTATTAATATCACATGAATTAAAATGATATTTGGCTTAATAATGAGACCGAAACTTGAATTGAATTATAAAATGTCCAAATGATAATCTGGAGGTCGCAGTTGATTCCGGAACGTGCGAGATAGTCAGATATTGTGCCATTATGTGTTTTGAGATTTTGGGCATTTTTGACTGATTATGCCTTAAATATGCAATTGCGTATTATTTTATCGCAATATCGATCAATTGAGTTGGGATTTTTGGTTAAAGGCACGATTTATGTCTTGAGTAAATCACTATTCACCTAGTTGTATTTCCTAAACCTAGAGAGCTAAAGAGAGAAAGAGAAAGAGTAGAGAGAGAAGAAAGGATATTGAAGATTTAAGAAGGATTCTTGCTCCCACACCAAGAAAATCTGCATTTTCTACATTGAGGCAAGTTTACTACTTGCTATTTATGGTTTAAGATAAATGATTTGTGTGAGAATGATGTAGTTGATTATGGTTTACTAGTCTAGGGTTTGGATGTTGGTTGGTTTTGAATCATTAAAGGATAGTTGAATGATTGTTGATGTTGATGGTAGTGGTAGTGGTAGTAGCATTTATGTTGTGTGGGTGAGAATAAATGAGTTGGCTTTGGGATTTGCTTGAAAATAGGAAGTCTTGGTCTAGGTCTGCAGGGATCGGTCGACCACGATTCTCAGACCGGTCGACCGGGTCTTCGGGAGAGGGTTCACTGCATTTCTTTCAAAGGCCCAAAATTTTGGCACGGTCGACCACGGTCCCCTGACCGGTCAATCGGCCCCGCCGAAATGAACTTTCTGCTTTTCTTACTAGGCCAAATCTTGAGACGCGGTCGACACCGGTCCCCTGTTTTCTTCCCAAACATTTTATTTTCAGTCCTTAATTTCTTCTTTTCATAGGAACATAGGGACCTTCTTAAATGAAGTAAAAATAGGGTCTTAGAGTATTAGTTGAGTTCAGTCGACTCCCTAGACTCGAAGGGGTTCATCTAGGGTTCCTGTCAAGGGGGGGGGGGGGGGGAGGGAGATTTAAAGAAATGTTTAGGCATTATTTCTGTCAGGTAGTTCCATAAGAGTATAGGAAATCTTAAGGTCGAATTTGGAGACTTTAGGAGTAAATGCGAACTAGATCTCATTTGATGGGTTATTATAAAGTCCAAACAAGGACATTTGGGAGAGATAACTTGGGAGTTTAAATATTCTTCGAGGTTATTATGATGATGTGAAGTATACCCTAATGCATTTAATAAAATGTAAAATGGATAAAGTAAAACATAATTTACTGAATCACGAAATGGAAATTAATAAAATAGATGTTACACACCTCTCTAAATACCATCTTCAGGGAAGTCCATGCGTGAGGTGAAGCCCCCTGGATAATGAATGCAGGGTGGATATAGTCCTAGGCCATATGAGCGCTTGTTTTATATTTTTCTGTGATGGGTAGGAGATTCTGGGTGTGGTCTTGACTACCCCGCAGGCATATGGCCGCTTCCCGACATTTGCGATAGGATCCCAGGTTGTCTTAGGTTAGGCCCTGGAAGATGATGGTTATTTAGGGGCGCGCACAGTGCGGAAACTCGGACGGGCGGTCTTAGAATCGTTATACATATTTATAACTATTCTAGTATCGAGTTGGACTCGATGGAGCATTAATGCCATAAAGAGCAAAGTATATGCCACAAAGAGCATACTATTGAGATAAGTGCCATAAAGTGCACATAGTAATAATTGCATTCCTGATAAGGAATGGAAAGAAGACGGAAATGAAAATGAGGAAAGATGAAAAAGGCTCATAAGTACTTTTATTTCTTTGTATAATTGAATTTCATTTTTATAATCATTTAACTGTCTTAGTTCTTTATTTGATGTTACCATGCTAGAATATCATCCATGCTTACCTGTCCATTATTGTCATACCTGTCATTTATCTAGTGGTCATATAAAATCGGCCTCTGACCGGTTCTTCGTTTTCTTGTTGTGTATGTATCTTCTATATTTTCGTTCAGGTGTTCCGCCGCAAGGTCGCCCGTAATGACTTTCTTTTCTCTAAGTCTTTTGAGGAGCCGTGACATTTTGCGGGTATCACGGGATATTTTGTGTAGACGCCTCTATTATTGTTTTCTAGCTAAGATCAGTCTTTATTCGGGCGTGTGGCCCAAATGGTGTAATTGTATAAATGATGTATTATGTAACACGTGGAACTTACTGTATATTGTATGGATTGTATCGACCGACGCTTTATTCGGTCCTTTCTTATCTATTGGATTATATTATATATGTTTGTGGGAGCTTCCACCCTCCTTTTCTATTATGGGTTGTTGAAAGTGTTTTCTTTAAATTACCAACTAAAATTTTGGATAACCCGTTTTCTGGAATATTGTGTGATTATTCCTGATACTCTGTATGATATTATGATGCTGAGAATGATATCTATCCATGATTCCTGTTTCATCGGGGTATCGGGCTGGCCACCCTTTATTTCGGATAGCGGGTTGTCACAGATGGTATCAGAGCATCAGGTTCTAGAGTCTTTAGGATCTATTCGGACTTTTCACGTTCTACCGTAGCGTTCTTTGATATAGAGCTTAATGTTAGGATTGTCTTGTTGCTTATGTATGTGATCTTGTGCTAGATAGATTGTTTTATATATTATTCAAACTCCATCTCTTCTCTATCTCAGATGTCGCCAAAGAGAGGACGTCCCGCTAGACGCAATAGGGTTGTCGAGGATGAGGTTGGTCCTCCACCGCCGCCACCGGGGAATATCAGTGCCGCTGATGTGGCAAATATCGTGGCCCAAGCTGTTAATGCAGCGATGACTGCAGTGGCACAACCAATGCCACAAGCTCAAGCGAGGGGACAAGAAGCACTAGTTCCTACGGGACCTTCTTAGTGGGAACGGGTAAGAGAGTCTTTCCTAAAGGGTCATCCCCCAGAATTTGAGGGAGGTTCGGACGTTAGAAAGGCAAACCAGCGGAAGAAGGACATGCAACGCCATCTTAGGATGGTAGAATGTAGTGAGGAGAAAAATCAAATCCTCGTTACCTTTAAGCTTGTCAAATCGGCCTTACACTGGTGGGAGTCAATAACGACACCCTAACAAAGGGATACAATGTCAATCACCAATTTTTGGGCTTTGTTTGATGGAAAGTATTTCCCTCCCGCAGTTCAAAGGGAGATGCAGAGGAAGCTTCAAGATTTAGTGAAAGGGGAGAGAATGGTTGCCGAATACGAAGAGGATTTACCCGGTTAGCAAGATTTATACCGGATGAAGTGACTCCGGAAGCGAAGAGGATCTCCAGATTTGTAGGAGGTTCGCACTGGCGAATAAAACAACATTTTCTTGGAAATCTATCTTTGGTAACCTTTGGGGACGTGATGAATGCTGCTTTACTTCACTGTCAAGAGCATAGATTATTTGTGCAAAACAATAAGAAGGCTTCAGCAATGGGGCAAGTGGTGAAACCGGGAAGTAATGGGATCGGAGGGGGGACATCTTCTTCGTCCCAAACCTCGGGGAACAAGCAGAAAGAGAGGGATCCTCAGCAAGGGGATTTGTCCAAGCGTCAACATTTTGGTGGGTTTAATGTTGGTGGCAATAATAATAATAACAGGCCGGGTTAAGGAGGACAACAACAACAGGGAGGTAGAGGTGGAAATGGAGGTAGGGGCCAGCAGGGCCGGGGTGCGGGACAATTTCGAAACAATCAAGGTAGGAATCAGGAGAATGCGGCTAATAAATGTTTTCAGTGTGGGGAGTTGGGCCATTATAAAAGGGCGTGTCCTCAGTTGGTTGGAGGGCATCTTCCTAGGGCTCCCCAACAGCCGTATGTACAGTTTCCTCCCCAGGCGCCTAATCCGATTGCTCCTCCTCTACAGGGGCAACTGCAATATGGACGGATTTACCATATTCAGGAGGCTATGCTTCCTCCACCCCCTCCGGCACCGCCAGCGATCGAGGGTAAGTTTTTCATTCATGGGCACATAGGTCGAGTACTATTTGATACGGGTGCTACACACTCTTTTATTTCTAGGAGTTTTGCTCAGACCACAGGTTTGATAAAATATGCTGAAAGTACCTTCACTAGCGTTGAATCCTCTATGGGTGATGGTTCATTGATTTTATTTGTTGTAAAAACGTAGGGATTAACCTTGGTAACTTGTGTTTTGAGGCCGACTTGCTCGTCCTTGACTTGGTCGGGTATGATGTAATATTGGGTATGGATTGGCTAGGGAAATACCGCGCGATAGTAAACTGTTATGGGAAAAGCATAGTTTTTGCAGTTCCGGGACAAAAAATGTTCCTGGTTGTTAAGCCTTGTATGGAAGGGAGTACGAGTGCTTATTTTTATTGTATTGCGGAAGATGCATCTAGGGATGTTGTGGTTCCCCTAAATTCTCTTCCAATTGTTAGAGATTTTGAAGATGTTTTTCGAGAGATACCGGGATTACCTCCAAGTTGGGAGATAGAGTTTATGATTGATTTAATGTCGGGAACTCGACCGATTGCTAAAGCTCCGTATCGAATGTCTCCTGTGGAGATGAGGGAGTTGAGAGATCAAATTCAGCAGCTATTGGAGCAGGGATTCATTAGGAATAGCACATCACCATGGGGTGCTCCGGTATTGTTTGTGAAGAAAAGAGATAGTTCTCTCCGGTTATGTGTGGACTATAGGGAGTTGAATAAAGTCACCATCCGGAATAAATACCCTTTGCCTCGCAGCGATGATCTGTTTGACCAACTTAGGGGAGCATCATACTTCTCCAAAATCGATTTGAGGACGGGGTATCATCAATTGAGGATACAGGCGCAAGATGTATCCAAGACTGCATTTCTGACCCGTTATGGATCCTATGAGTTCTTGGTTATGCCCTTTGGGCTAACCAATGCTCCTGCTGTATTTATGGATCTTATGAACAGGGTGTTTCGGGATTTCCTTGACTAGTTTGTTATTGTATTCATCGATGACATCCTAGTCTATTCTCAGACAAAGTCTGACCATGCTACTCACGGTTGGTCCTGCAGAGATTGAGGGATCACAAATTGTATGCAAAGTTTGAGAAATGTGGCTTTTAGTTGAAGGAAGTTAAATTTCTAGGTCATGTCGTGTCATCCCAGGGTGTATCCGTGGATCCTAGCAAGGTGATTGCGGTGAGAGAGTGGGGTCAGCCCACGACACCTACTGAGGTTCGTAGTTTTCTGGGCTTGGCGGGTTATTACCGTCGATTTATTAAAGGTTTTTCAAAAATCGCTAGCCCGTTGACGAATTTAACCCGAAAGGGAGTAAGATCTGTTTGGGACAGTTCATGTCAAGCTGCATTTGAAGAACTCAAAAATAGATTAACTTCGGCTCCAGTCCTTGCATTGCCAAAACCGGGATTTGAATACCCTAGTCTTCACCGATGCATCTCTTCAAGGGTTAGGAGGTGTTCTTCAGCAAGAAAGACAAGCTATCGCTTACGCTTCTCGTAAGTTTAAGCCTCACGAAAGGAACTATCTGGTGCATGACTTAGAGTTTGCCGCAGTTGTCTTTGCCTTGAAGATATGAAGGCATTATCTCTTGGGGGAAAAGTTTAGTCTTTCCATAGACCATAAATCGTTGCAATATTTATTTTGCCAAAAGGACTTGAATATACGTCAGCGTCGTTGGTTGGAGTTTGTGAAAGACTACCAATTTGATATCCATTATCATCCTGGAAAGGCGAACGTAGTAGCAGATGCCTTGAGTAGGAAGCCCGAGGGAGACTTAGCTAATGTGTGGAAAGCTAAGTGGAGAGAGCTCTGTCAGGAGGATGCGGGGGTAAGGGCATTCATTTCCGTGATGACTGTTACTCCTACGATTATAGCGAGAATTATGGAAGCCCAGGGAAGAGATAAAGGTTGTCAAGACCATATACACCGACTGTTTTCCGAAGGAGCGGAGTCGTACTCGATTGGTTCTGAGGGTGGACTACGCTTCCATGGAAGAATTATTGTTCCCGAAGATGGGGACTTGAGACGAGCGGTGATGGCGGAATCTCACGGGTCAAAGTTTACGGTACATACAGGTGGGGACAAGATGTACCAAGATATACACCGTCAGTATTGGTGGGCTGGTATGAAGAGGGATATCTCGAAGTTTGTATCCCAATGCACTACTTGTCAGTTGGTTAAGATTGACCACCAACGACCGACAGGTTTGTTGCAACCGCTGGAGATTCCAGTATGGAAATGGGAAAGCATTTTGATGGATTTCATTACGGGCTTACCTAGATCACAGAGAGGTCATGATTCGATCTGGGTGATTGTCGACCGTTTGACTAAATCGGCACACTTCTTGCCTGTACGTACGGATTATGATACCGCTCGTTACGCCCAATTGTTCATCGAGGAGATCGTTAGACTTCATGGGGTACCTTTAAATATTATTTCTGACCGAGATAAAATATTTGTATCCCACTTTTGGCGAAGTTTTCAAGAGGCCATGGGGACCGAGTTGAAGTTAAGTTCTTCCTATCATCCTCAAACAGATGGTCAAACTGAAAGGGTAAACCAGATGTTGGAGGATATGCTTCGTATGTGCATGCTTGATTTTAAGGGCGGTTGGGAACAATACCTCCCATTGGTTGAGTTTTCTTATAACAACTCATACCAATTTACTATTGGAATGGCACCTTATGAAGCTTTGTATGGCCGGCCATGTAGGTCACCCGCTTGTTGGTTGGAAGTGGGTGATAACAAATTCCTTGGACCTGAAATGATCCAAGACACTTCTTTAAAGATTGAACTTATTCGAAATCGCATTCGGATAGATCAAGGCCGTCAAAAGAGCTACGCCGATGCGGGTAGGAGACACATGGAGTTAGAGGTTGGAGACCAAGTGTTGGTGTGAGTGTCTCCAATGAAGGGCATTAAATGTTTTGGGAAGAAAGGAAAGCTTGCACCGCTTTTTGTTGGACCTTTCCCAGTTATTGCAAAAGTTGGTCCCGTGGCGTATCAAATTGCTTTACAGGAGCCTTTGCAACAAATCCACGATGTATTCCATGTCTCCTCTTTGAAGAAGTATAGAAGATGTGAGGGCGCCCTTTGGCACATCCCTTTTGAAGATATCGACTTACAACCCGATGTTTCATATGAAGAACAACTGGTTGCTATTCTTGAGTGTGGGGAGCGCAAGTTAAGGTCTCGTGTGGTACCCTTAGTAAGAGTTCAATGGAGTCACCACAATGCAAAAGAATAAACGTGGGGGCGTGAGGACGAGACGCGGGAGAAATATCCACATATTTTCTTATAAGGTACGCCTGAATTTTGGGGACAAAATTCCCTCATAAGGGGGGGAGTATGTAATAACGCTCGCTTATGAGAACGTATTTTATATTAATTACTAGGTATGGTAATTAGATATAAGTTTTGGATTATGAATTGAGTGCTAACTTAATGAAGAAAAGTTAATATTCACTATGAGTTTGCATATATACCATAACTATGGGTGAATATTGCTATGTTATGCTTATTAATATCACATGAATTAAAATGATATTTGGCTTAATAATGAGAACGAAACTTGAATTGAATTCTAAAATTTCCAAATGATAACCTGGAGGTCGCAGTTGATTCCGGAATGTGCGAGATAGTCAGATATTGTGCCATTGTGTGTTTTGAGATTTTGGGCATTTTTGACTGATTATGCCTTAAAAATGCAATTGCGTATTATTTTATCGCAATATTGATCAATTGAGTTGGGATTTTTGGTTAAAGGCACGATTTATGTCTTGAGTAAATTACTATTCACCTAGTTGTATTTCCTAAACCTAGAGAGCTAAAGAGAGAAAGAGAAAGAGTAGAGAGAGAAGAAAGGATATTGAAGATTTAAGAAGGATTCTTGCTCCCACACCAAGAAAATCTGCATTTTCTACATTGAGGCAAGTTTACTACTTGCTATTTATGGTTTAAGATAAATGATTTGTGTGAGAATGATGTAGTTAATTATGGTTTACTAGTCTAGGGTTTGGATAATGGTTGGTTTTGAATCATTAAAGGATAGTTGAATGATTGTTGATGTTGATGGTAGTGGTAGTAGCATTTATGTTGTGTGGGTGAGAATAAATGAGTTGGCTTTGTGATTTGCTTGAAAATAGGAAGTCTTGGTCTAGGTCTGCAGGGACCGTTCGACCGCGATTCTCAGACCGGTCGACCGGGTCTTCGGGAGAGGGTTCACTGCATTTCTTTCAAAGGCCCAAAATTTTGGCACGGTCGACCGCGGTCCCCTGACCGGTCAACCGGCCCCGCCGAAATGAACTTTCTGCTTTTCTTACTAGGCCAAATCTTGAGACGCGGTCGACAAGGGTCCCCTGTTTTCTTCCCAAAAATTTTATTTTCAGTCCTTAATTTCTTCTTTTCATAGGAACATAGGGACCTTCTTAAATGAAGTAAAAATAGGGTCTTAGAGTATTAGTTGAGTTCGGTCGACTCCCTAGACTTAAAGGGGTTCATCTAGGGTTCCTGTCAAGGGGGGGGGGAGATTTAAAGAAATTTTTAGGCATTATTTCTGTCAGGTAGTTCCATAAGAGTCTAGGAAATCTTAAGGTCGAATTTGGAGACTTTAGGAGTAAATGCGAACTAGATCTCATTTGATGGGTTATTATAAAGTCCAAACAAGGACATTTGGGAGAGATAACTTGGGAGTTTAAATATTCTTCGAGGTTATTATGATGATGTGAAGTATACCCTAATGCATTTAATAAAATGTAAAATGGACAAAGTAAAACATAATTTACTGAATCACGAAATGGAAATTAATAAAATAGATGTTACACACCTCTCTAAATACCATCTTAAGGGATGTCCGTGCGTGAGGTGAAGTCCCCTGGATAATGAATGCAGGGTGGATATAGTCCTAGGCCATATGAGCGCTTGTTTTATATTTTTCTGCGATGGGTAGGAGATTCTGGGTGTGGTCTTGACTACCTCGCATGCATATGGCCGCTTCCCGACGTTTGCGATAGGATCCCAGGTTGTCTTAGGTTAGGCCCTGGAAGATGATGGTTATTTAGGGGCGCGCACAGTGGGGAAACCCGGACGGGCGGTCTTAGAATCGTTATACATATTTATAACTATTCTAGTATCGAGTTGGACTCGATGGAGCATTAATGCCATAAAGAGCAAAGTATATGCCACAAAGAGCATACTATTGAAATAAGTGCCATAAAGTGCACATAGTAATAATTGCATTCCTGATAAGGAATGGAAAGAAGACGGAAATGAAAATGAGGAAAGATGAAAAAGGCTCATAAGTACTTTTATTTCTTTGTATAATTGAATTTCATTTTTATAATCATTTAACTGTCTTAGTTCTTTATTTGATGTTACCATGCTAGAATATCATCCATGCTTACCTGTCCATTATTGTCATACCTGTCATTTATCTAGTGGTCATATAAAATCGGCCTCTGACCGGTTCTTCGTTTTCTTGTTGTGTATGTATCTTCTATATTTTCATTCAGGTGTTCCGCCGCAAGGTCGCCCGTAATGACTTTCTTTTCTCTAAGTCTTTTGAGGAGCCGTGACATTTTGCGGGTATCACGGGATATTTTGTGTAGACGCCTCTATTATTGTTTTCTAGCTAAGATCAGTCTTTATTCGGGCGTGTGGCCCAAATGGTGTAATTGTATAAATGATGTATTATGTAACACGTGGAACTTACTGTATATTGTATGGATTGTATCGACCGACGCTTTATTCGGTCCTTTCTTATCTATTGGATTATATTATATATGTTTGTGGGAGCTTCCACCCTCCTTTTCTATTATGGGTTATTGAAAGTGTTTTCTTTAAATTACCAACTAAAATTTTTGATACCCGTTTTCTGGAATATTGTGTGTTTATTCCTGATACTCTGTATGATATTGTGATGCTGAGAATGATATCTATCCATGATTCCTGTTTCATCGGGGTATCGGGCTGGCCACCCTTTATTTCGGATAGCGGGTTGTCACAACAGTCAACATATAATTGTTTATATATATAATTGCTCTTCTAATCTGCAATCTTGAGATAGTATAATACGTCTTCTGTTTGGCCATGACTGTACAAAATGACCAAGACGAGATCAACTGCGGGAACTAGTGGTTCAAATTTGGAAGGACTGGAAGGTTCATACAAGGCAATTGGAAGTCTAGCAAGAATTGTGGAGCATCAGGTGAATAATGGAGCACCAAGGAATCTGTAACTAAGTAGTTGTACTATTGAACAGTTCAAGAAGTTGAACCCGCCATCTTTTAAAGGTACTCCTAACCCCACTGAAGCAAAAAATTGGGTGATGCAAATGTAAAGATGTTCGATGTTCTTAAGTGTACAGATGAATAACGAGTTTCATTTGGAACATTCATGTTAGAAGGTGAAGTCGAACATTGGTGGAGAATGACTAAGGGAATACATGGGGAAATTAATAATCCCATAGGTTGGAATGACTTCTTAGTGAGCTTCTATGAGAAATACTTTCCCGAAATGATGCAAGACCAAAGAGCAGTTGACTTCATGAGTCTGGTTCAAGGAAATATGACGGTTAGTCAATATGAGGCAAAGTTTACTGAGTTATCCTGTTTTGCACCTCATATTGTGATAACCAATGTTTTAAAAGCTAAGAAATTTGAACGTTGGTTGAGGTTGAATATTCGTAGTTGAATTTCCATCTTGAAGTTGACATCATATATTGACGTGGTGGCTAGGGCAACAATAGCTGAGAAGGATAGTGAAGAATATAATCAGGTTAGAGAGGGGAAGAGGAAGCTTGGAGAACAAAGACGAAGGAACCCCAATAACAAACCCTTTAGGACTATACCTAATATAGGACAACCTTTAGAAAGCAAACCCTTTAATGTTGATAGATGCCAACGGTGTGGTAATATTCATAGAGGGCAACCATGTTACCTGGAGACAGGAAGTTGCTTTGGGTGTGGTCAAAAGGGACATAAAATGATAGATTGCCCAAACAAAGAAAAGGCACCGATAAAGACTTTCAATGACAATAGGGATCATGGCAGACAAGGTAGAGTTTTTAATCTTTCTGATGCAAAAGCCTTTAATGCAGTAGTGTCAGGAACACTTTTATATGTGCACAACCTTTTCAAGTTTTAATTGATTCTGGTTCTACACATTCATTTGTGTCTGTACGTTTTGTTAATCGTTTTCCTAATATTCCTTAACCCTTGAATCATAGCATACACGTTTTTACTCCTTCGGGCGAGTTATTGACGAGAACACTAGTATATAAGTATTGTCCTATAGATGTTAGTAGTCATAAACTATTTTCCGATTTGATAATTTTAGATATAAGAGATTTTGAAGTCATTTTGGGGATGGATTGGTCATCATCGTATCATGTTAAGGTAGATTATTTTGAGAAGAGATTTACTTTCCAAATTCCTAACCATCTAGAATTTAGTTTTGAAGGAATTGGCATCCTATCTCCCATACATATTATCTCTGCAATGCAAACTTGTAGTTTTCTTAAGAAGGGATGTCAAGGATTCCTTGCAAGTGTTATTGATTTGCAAATAAAATATCCCAGTTTAGAAGATATTCTAATAGCTAAACATTTTCCAGATGTTTTTCCAAATGATTTACCCAGTCTTCCTCCTAGTAAAGAAATAGAGTTTACAATTGACCTTATTCCTAGAACTATACCGATCTCAAAACCACCTTATCGCATGGCACCTTTAGAACTAAGGGAATTAAAAGTTCAATTACAATATCTGTCAGATAAGGGTTTTATTAGACCAAGTGTATCCCCTTGGGGTGCTCCAGTGTTATTTATTAAAAAGAAGGATGGGACGATGAGGTTATGTCTAGATTATTGTGAACCAAATAAGGTGACCATTAAGAATAAATACCCCTTACCTCGTATAGATGATTTGCTTGACCAACTCCAAGGTGCGCAAGTATTTTATAAGATTGACCTTAGGTCAGGCTATCACCAATTGAAGATTAAGGAGGAGGATATTTCAAAATCATCTTTTCGTACTAGATATGATCACTATGAATTTCTTGTGATGCCATTTGGACTAACTAATGCACCAGTCACTTTTATGGATATGATGAATAGAGTGTTTAGGAAAATTTGGATCAATGTGTGGTTGTTTTCATTGATGACATCCTTATTTATTACAAGAGTATTGAAGAACACGAAAATCATTTAGAGATAGTGTTGCAAATCCTTAGGAAGGAGAAATTATGTGCAAAATTAAAGAATTATGAGTTTTTGTTGCCTAGTGTCTCTTTTCTAATACATGTCATTTCTAAGGAGGCAGTGTCGGTTAACCCTCAAAAGATCAAAGCTATACTGGATTGGCCTAGACCAACTAATGTGACAGAGATTCGTAGTTTTCTTGGATTAATTGGTTATTATCGAAGATTTGTTAAATGATTTTCTAGTAGTGTTAAACCTCTATCTAGGTTAACCCAGAAGAAGGTGAAATATGAATGGTCCGAGGAAGTTGAGAATAGTTTTTAAGAATTTAATAATCGATTAGTAACTGACCCAATTTTGACTATTCCTTCTGGGACAAGGGGATTTGTGATTTATAGTGATGCTTCTAAAAATGGTTTGGGATGTGTGCAAATGCAAAATGGAAAAGTAGTAACTTATTCCTCGAGACAGTTGAAAACCCATGAGCAGAATTATCCAACCCATGACCTTGAACTAGCAGCTGTAATTTTTGCTCTTAAGATTTGGAGACATTCTTTGTATGGTGAGACTTGTGAGATTCATACCGATCATAAGAGTTTAAAATATATTTTCACCCAAAAAGAATTGAATATTAGACAAAGTAAGTGGTTAGAATTAATGAAGGATTATGATTTAAATATTCATTATCACCCAGGGAAAGCTAATATAGTAGCCGACGCTTTAAGTAGGAAGTCTACAATAAATTTAGCATGTTTCATTACAAATCAAGAACCTTTATTAAGGGATTTGAGAAGTATGGAAATAGATGTACGTATTTATAGCAAAGGTGGAATAATCACAAACTTACAAGTACAACCCATGTTGATGGAAAGAATTAAAATTGAATAAGTAAATGACCCACAACTGAAGAAGATTAGAGAAGAAGACATCGAGGGTAAGAGAATTGAATTTGACATACGAGATGACATATTGAGGTTTAGAAATAGAGTGTGTGTTCCATGTGATGACTGACTAAAGAGGCAAATTTTAGAGGAAAGTCATTACTCGGGATTCACATTTCATCCTGGATGTACAAAGTTGTATAGGGATCTTCGAGAAGTATTTTGGTGGAATAACATGAGAAGGGAGATAGAGAAATTTGTATCTCAGTGTTTGCTTTTGTCAACAAGTAAAAGCTGAATATAAAAAACCATCAGGATTACTATAACCCCTACCTATCCCTAAGTGGAAATGGGAACATATTACTATGGATTTTATGACAGGTTTATCGAGGAGTTCAAATGGTAATGATTCTATTTGGGTAATTATTGATTAGTTAACTAAATCTGCTCATTTTCTTGCCATTAAGATTACCCATTCTTTAGAAAAGTTAGCTAAGTTATATGTGCGGGAAATTATTAGGCTTCATGGAACCCCAGTTTCAATTATTTCTGATCGTAACCCTAGATTCTTGTCTCGCTTTTGGAAAAGCATACAAGAATCCATGGGAACAAAATTTAATTTCAGCACCGCTTTTCATCCTCAAATGGATGGGTAATCTGAGAGAACCATTCAAACCTTTGAGGATATGCTTAGGGCATGTGTACTTGATTTGAAAGGGAATTGGGATGATCATTTACCGTTAGTGGAATTTGCGTATAATAATAGTTATCAAGCAAGTATTCAAATGGCTCCATATGAGGCCCTTATGGTAGAAGGTGTCGTTCCCCTGCATGTTGGGTAGAAGTTGGAGAAAGAAAATTGTTGGGACCAGAATTGATCCAGATCACAATGGAGAAGGTGAAATTGATACCAGACCGACTTCAAATCTCTCAAAGCCTTCAAAACAGTTATGTCAATAATCTCCCTTGACAGTTGGAATTCCAAAGAGGAGATTATGTGTTCTTGCGAGTATCACGAGCAAAGGGAGTAATCCGATTTAAAAAGAAAAGGAAATTGAGTCCAAGATACATATGACCTTTTGAAATCCTTGAAAGGATAGGAGCTGTTGCATATATAATAGGTTTACCCCTTGAACTCTCTAGTGTGCATAATGTGTTCCACGTGTCAATGATGAAGAAATAAGTCCCAGATCCAACGCATATCCTAAGTCACGAACCTCTTCAAGTTAGAGAAGATTTGTCATACATGGAGCATCCGATAAAAATTTTGGACTGTAAAGACCAAATATTACGAAGGTAATTCCATTGGTCAAAGTGTTATGGCATAATCATTACATTAAAGAAGCAACATGGGAGCGGGAAGATGAAATAAAAGAGAAATATCCATACTTGATTTGGAAATTAATGTAAGTAAAGTTGGGGACCAAGCTTTTTATAAAGAGGGTAGGATGTAATGACCCCACTTTTATATGTTCATATATAGTTTTAAACATTGTATTATTTCAGACGTGATATGGATATTGTTAATCCTCCCCTCATAAATCATGAAATATCAAATTAGTTACAAACATAAAATTCTAAAGTTTTATGTAGGAATGTTCATATTAGAGACTGGTTGTGACCATTATAATATAACAATTGACTTGAGGTAAAAACTAAAAAGTTGTAGATATATAAATTTGGTTTGTAACGCAACAAACGGTGTGTTAAACGGAGGTTTGAGAAATAAACTATGCTAAAATTACGAAATAATGGCAAATATGTCCAGCATTTAAGTAATATTTTGTCTTATTACCACACCATGTGTAATATTTTGATTGGTTGGAAGGGGAGGTTGGTTTGGCTGACTTAAACACTTTGAAATAACCTCCTTATTCATCAAAATGGATTAAATCAAAGTCTTATAGCATATCCTAAGCTAAATGATAAGTTTTGGGGTAGAAAATATAATTTTAGGGACTTGATTTTAAATAAAGAAAGTTTCAGGGACTAAAATGAAAATATAAAAAGGACCATTTTTTAAATAAAATATTTTTAGGGACCTCTAAGAAATATTAAAAATATATAGTGTGAAATTATCAAAATGCCCTTCATGTATAAAATGGCCATTATACCCCTAACACCTTTTCACCTCATGCTTGACATCTCGCGCTTACACACATAGATAAAGCTAAAAACAAGTGTCGTCATTACAAAGAGAGATAAAATACGTGTCGCTGCTCGGTGAAATAAGGCTGCAAGACCCCTCCGTTGCACAACACCTCAACGCTGACTCGCCGTTGTAAAGGCTTGGTCAGCTAAACATGTGTCAGCGTTGTGAAATCCTTGGAAAACTATAAATAAAACCTTTAGGATCATTTAAACTCATACCATTTCCTCGATAACTATAGTAAGAAAGAGCGATATCTCAAGAGGGAGTTCTATAAGTTCAAGAAGAAGTTTCGTCTTAACGAAGTGATCCAAGACTTAATATTTGTAACTTCGATCTTCTGTTTTAGGTGAGTACTTTGACATTCCTTGCGCGTTTTAATTATATGATATTATGCAAACTATATATATTTTGTGAAATGTTTTTATTCTAAAAATTCATCTGATACCGATGATTTATTCATTGTGATATGTTTATATTTGTCCATATAGACATACTGATTAAAATGAGTTTTGAAAATGATATTGAATATTGAAAATAAGATTCGGCTTAAGGGACCTCTCTTACCGACTGACCTTCCCAGCTGGGTTATCGCTGGTGTCCCCTAAATAAGGCGTTGTGACGAACAAGTTCGATTGACCCTCAACTACCGGGGAATAATACGGTAGAAGAATACGGTATTAGAGTGTGCTTGGCCATTAAAATGATATGATTGAAAGAAAAAGATATTGCACATTGATTTGTCGTATCTATTATATTCTGTGCTATTCATTTTTATATATTTCCATCTCAAGTTTTATACAACAAATTCCTATCCATATATGTATATGTCTACTCTTTGGATTTGAATAGGTATCAATTTTCTGAACAAAACCTTGGAATGTCTAGAGATTGAACCTCACTCGGCTTTTAGCTGATGTTGTATAACTAACCATTTTTCAGGAAATAAGTAAGCTTTGAGGGAACGTAAAAGGACTATAAGGAAGAAACATTTTTTATAGCTCTTTTTGTCATTTTAAGTAAAAAGTTTATTATATCAGATAGAGCATGTTTGGCTCTCTTGTAATAAGTTTTAAATTTTGTTTTAAGTTGTAACTCGTTATTACTTGTAATATAAATGAAGTTTCCTTCTAGAAAGATCTGATGACGTAATTCCTTTAATTTCAGTATTTTACGATTCATAACCATGTAATTGTATTTTCGTTGCATTTAATTAAGGAAATAATTTAAGTCAGAATATTTGTTGCCTTGGTGGCATGTCAAGACACTCGTTCCCCACTACTATTTTGGGACGGGGTCGTGACATTGCGTGTAGTGGGAAGTCCAACTGGCGTTGACCAACATGTGTGGGATTGGTTCCCTAGGTTATAGTAATGTTGCATGGCCATTATCCATGTGTGAGGGTAGGTGTTGGTTTGAGTCCGGTTGGGTACGTTGTGGTATGGTCGCGACCCCAAATCATATGGATATGACCGCCTCCATTGTACGTGTTTTAATTTGGTATCAGTGGTAAGATTCCAACCCGATGACTCGGTGTGAGACATGATGCCCGGAGCGAGATAACACACGAGGAATGTATCCAACGAGTCTAACTTTGGGGATACGATTATATATATATATATATATATATATATATATATATATATATATATGTAGGATCAAGTAAGGTTCTAATTTGAGGACCCTGAATGAGGACCATTTTTTTAAAATATTAAAAAATATATTTTGGGGTTGATTTTTTTATGGTTTTTAAACATTTCAATGGGACCATAATGAAATAATCAGCTCAAAATTAATTTTTTTGCTATTTTAAAAAATCGGTCAAACTTTGACAGTTTTTAAGTTGTTTTTAACTGACAAAGTTTGATCGATTTTTTTAAAATAGTAAAAAAAATCATTTTGAGCTGATTTTTTATGTTCCTACTGAAATGTTTAAAAATTATAAAAAAAATTAAGCCAAAAATACTTTTTTTTACTATTTTATCAAAATTGGTCCGCGTCAGCGGTATCCAAACAGAGGTCATCAATGGATCCACTCTCTCTCTCTCTCTCTCTCTCTCTCTATATATATATATATATATATATATATATATATATATATATATATGATATAGCATGAGTACCTATATATAGCACGGGGGTAGCTACATATATTATCGCATTATTATTTGAATTATAGCAAGTGCGTCGCTAAAATATTGGTTATTAGTAAATACCTAGGTAAAATAGTTAGACTTAGCTAATAAAGAGTATTAGCGGAGTTGGGCTTACATAGAAATTTTATATCCTAGTTAGACCAGGTAGTTTAATTAGGAAAATTATAAATGAACACATTATATGTGCACGGTTATTGAGAGGGGAGGTGTTTCTCAAGTGAGTGTGATCGATTAGTCTTAAAAGTAATACACCACGGGTTTAAACGATTTAAAATAATTATTTACTTGCAAAAAATATTTTACTCTATGGGCTCTAACCCGTATATTCTTGTCTTTCCTTGTTTTTCTTGTTATGCCTCAGGTGCGCAACAGCAGTAGTCGGGAACAACAAGGGTAGGTTGTTCTTGTTAATGGTAGTTGTGGATCCTTGTTTAGAAATTTCTTTCATTGTTGCTCTATATAGGATCAATTATTTCTTATTTACTATTGGGTGTGTTACCGATAGAAAATAAACTTATATCACTACAGACTTCCATTATTTTGCCAGACTTGTATTCAGTTGTGATTTTCATTCGTAATGTGGATATTTTGGTAACCGATGGATTATTCGGTTCACCCTTATTATTTATTATGCTTGATGTTCAGTCTGTTATTATGGTTATATGGATAATTTATATTCTTTATGTTTTATTATTACTGTGACGATGATACTGAGAATGATCCATACTGAGATGTTGGTTGTATGTTGGTAAAGGATTGATCACCCGGTATTAAAATAGGTGGTTTGTCATAGTTTGTATCAGAACATCAGGTTCTAGAGGCTTTAGGATCTGTTCGGACTTGCTACATAGTCATCATTACGTTTTTTTTGATGTAGAGCACTATATCTAGGATTGTTGTTTCTTATTGAGTATTTACGTTCTCCTGCTATTATTTATGACTAAAGTGTATCTCATATAATTTCAATTTGGTTTTTAGATGAAATATGAGAGGGCGACTATCTCGTGCCGCTAGGAGGACTTCATGGGAGGAGGCTCAATCGGAGCCACAGGTCACCGAGGGAACGGTGACAGCTAGAAAGGTTATCATCATCATTACACAGGCGGTTAATGTTGCGATGATTGCCATAGTATAACATTTTCTCCAAACATAGCCACAGCAGTCAGTGGCAGCAGTTGTTTAGGCTTACCCAGTACAATCTATTTAGAAGAGAGTCAAAGAGGCCTTTAAGAAGGGTCATGTGCCAAAGTTACAAGGGAGTGCGGATGCAGTTGCTGCTTGCCAATGAAAGAAGGACATCCAGAGGCATTTATGCATGGTTAAGAGCAGGTACACTCAAAAGCATATACTGACTACTTTTAAGCTAGTGAGAGTAGCACTTTAGTGGTGGGAGTCGATCACCACATCAGAGGAGAGATATAGTATGACCATAAAGGAGTTCTGTTATTCGATTGTAAGTTCTTTCTGTCAGCAGTTCAGACGGAGATGGTGATGAAATTCCTTCAACTGTCGCTAGAGGGACGGACTGTGGCTGAATATGAGAAGGAATTCACATAACTGGCAAACTTTATGCCAAACGAGGTGAATACGGAAGAAAAGAGGGTCCTTAAAGTTACTAATGGACTCGCATGGTGGATTCTCTAGCACTTATTGGGGAAACCAATGTTATGGGCCTACACTGAAGTCGTAAATTCTACATTGCTCCACTGTTAGGATCATCTCTTCCAATTAAGGGGAGCAGAGAGGGCCAGAGAGTCTAGCCGGTAGGGCAAGACCAAAGGTAGTGGTACCAGCGAGCGCCATAACAGCAGCAGAGGCATAATAAGAGGGGTTCCCAGTAGGGGGACTCTGATAAGAGATTTAGGATGGGTAACGGCAAATTCAGGCAGTTCCAATGACACACCCTTTAGGGTTAGCTAGGCTAAGGGACTTAGACAAGTGGCCAGTAGGGTTGGGGTTACTAGGGCCACAAGGACCAAAAGTGGGGGAAGCCTCATTAGGCATAGAGGCATGCAGATTTTATCGGTAGATGCGTCGCATGTGGGGAGCAGGGCCACTTACGACATGCATGCCCAAATAGGTCTAGAGTTCAGGAGCAGGGGGCCCAGTAAGTACAACAGTTTCCAGCCCCACTGGTGGTTCCAGCATTGTCGCCTCCGTAGGGGCAGGGGCAAGGGCAAGGACAGTTTGGGAAAGTGTATTATCTCTGAGGACCAATTTTATCGCCAACTTTAACAGTAATTGAGGGTATATTTCTTATCTACAGACACATAGGGTGGGTTTTAATTGACACGAGATCATCACATTCATTTGTCAACACTAGGTTTACATGTGCAACGAGTCCAGTGGATTTAGCCACAGATATTATTATAACTATGGATTCACCTTTGGGTGGTAGGACTCTTATTCGTTCCATATGCAAGGGGGAACTTGTGGACATGGGCAAGTTGTTCTTAGTAGAGAATCTGCTCATGTTAGACTTGGACGAGTATGATGTTATTTTGGGTATGGACTGGTTAGTGACGTACATAATGATGGTGGATTGTTATAATAGGACTATCGTGTTCGCTATACTAGAATAAGATATATTTCTTATGGCGATACCTCATCCGGAGGGAGGGTCGAGCACGTATTTGTATTATATTAAGAAGGATAATTCTGAGAATATAGTCATATCATTGGATTCAATCCCAGTTTCCAAAAATTATGTTGATGCGCTGAGCTGAGAGATTGATTTTGTGATCGACTTAGCACTGAGGACAAGATCGATAACGTGAGCACCGTATCGTATGGCTCCTTTAGAGATGTGGGAGCTAAGTGCCAGATTCAGCAGTTATTGGGGCAGAGTTTTATCCACAGGAGTACTTCACCTTGGGGTGCCCTATATCTGTTTGTGAAAAAGAAGGATGGGTCTTTACAATTGTGTATAGATTACCATGAGTTGAATAAGGTCATGATTCAGAATAAGTATTCATTGTCATGCATCGATGACTTGTTCGATTAGTTGATAGGAATAACCCACTTATCTAAGGTTGACTTGATGTTGGGGTGCCATCATTTACATATTAGGGAGATGATGTCCCTAAGACCGCATTTTTTTATTAGATATGGGTCTTATGAGTTTAGGGTTATGCCCTTTTGGCTAACCAATGCACCTATAGTTTTCATGGATCTTAAGAACAAGGTGTTTAGGGATTTCTTAAATCAGTTTGTCATTTTGTTCATAGATGACATCTTAATTTATTCTCGGACAGAGGGAGACCATGCAGAGCACTTGCATACATTTATTCAGAATTTATGGGACACCAGTTGTATGCCAAGTTTGAGAAATATGGATTCTGGTTACAAAAGGTGCAATTTTTGGGTCACAACATCTCTGAGAAAGGGATTTATGTGGATTCGAATAAGGTATAATGGGTGAGGGAGTGGGTACATCCCACGACACCGACGGAGGTGCACATTTTTCTTAGGTTAACAGGGTACAATCGTAGGTTCATCAAAGGATTTTTGAAGTTTATGGATCCCTTGACAAATTTGACTCGTAATGGAGTACCTTTTTTGTGGGATAACCATTGTTAGATAGCTTTTAATGATCTAAAGGAAAAGTTTACTTCAGTGCCAGTACTCGAATTACCCAGGGGAGGAGTGGAATACCTTATTTTTACTGATGCTTTCTTATAATGACTTGGGGGAGCTTTACAGCAGGAGGAGCAAACTATAGCTTATGCATCTCGTAATATTAATCCCCATGAGAAGAATTATCCCACTCTCAACTTGGAGGTAGTGATAGTCGTATTTTCTTTGAGGATTTGGAGGCACTATCTTCTGGGGGAGAAGTTTCAATTATTCACGAACCATAACTCACTTCAGTATCTCTTCACATAGAAGGAGATGAATATGATGCAGAGTAAGTGGGTTGAGTTCATGAAGGATTACTAGTTTGTCATCCAGTATATTCGAGAATGGCTAATGTACTGGCAGATGCATTGAGTAATATTTTAGAAGGACATTTAGCAGTAGTGTGAAAAATAAAGTGAACATAGCTTCATCAGGAGGATGAGGTAGTCCGAGCATACTTACTAGTGATGACCATCACACCAGAGATCCTTTTAAGGGTTATAAAGGCACAGGTAGAGGATCCATCTTATCAAGAGAGGATTTAACAGTTATTAGTGGGTAAAGTAGAGTTTTACTTTTTCAGTTCTGAGGGTGACTTACGCTTCAATGGGAGGTTAATTATTCTAGATGATGAGGAGCTATGATGAGATATTATGCAAAAGGCACATGGGTCATGGTTTTCGATACATCTTGGAGGGGATAAGATGTACCAGGATATAAAGCGACAGTACTGGTGGGTCGAAATGAAGTGGGAAATAATAGAGTTTGTCTCCGAGTGCACCACTTGTCAAATAGTGAAAGTCAATCATCAGAGATCAGCTAGGGTTCAATAGCCATAAGAGATTACGGTGTGGAAATGGGAGAGTGTTTCGATAGACTTCATCACAGTAATACCAACAACACATCGGGGTCACGATTCCATTTGGGTCATTGTATATCGACTGACTAAGGTAACCCATTTCTTACCAGTTGGGGTGGATTACACAATAGGTCAATATGCGCAGTTGTTTATAGTGGAGATAGTGAGACTGCACGGGGTGCATCTTAATATTATTTCAGATCGAGATACGACCTTTGTGTCCCACTTTTGGTAAAACTTTCAAGAGGCATTGGAGACAGAGTTGTGTTTGAGTACAACTTGTCAGCCCCAGACTGATGGCGGACAGAAAGGGTGAATCAGATGTTAGAGGATATGTTGAGGATGTGTATCTTAGATTTTAAGGGAAGCTGGGAGAAGTATTTTCCATTGGTAGAGCTTGTGTATAATAACTCATATCAGTTTAATATTGGCATGACATCATTTGAGGCTTTGTATGAAAGATCTTGTTGTTCGCCCTCTTACTGGTTGTAGGTGAGGGACAATAAGCTACTCGGGTCGAATTTGATTCAGGAGATGTCAATAAAGATCGAGTTGATTCAGAGTGGGATTAGGGTAGCTCTGGATAGGCAGGAACGTTACGTCGATGCGAATCAGAGATTTATTGAGCTTCACGTGGGTAGTTAGGTGTTACTGCGGGTACCTTATGTGAACGGAATGATGTGGTTTGGGAAAAAGAAGAAAATGGCACCTAGATAAGTGGGGCATTTTTCTATGATTAAGAGGATTTACCCAGTTGCGTATAGGCTCGCCTTGTCAGAGCATTTACAGACGATTCATGACGTGTTCCACGTGTTGTCATTTAAGAAGTATCTCAGAAGTGACACGACATACTGGCACATACCGTTAGAGGAGATTGGCATACCGTTCGGTATCTCGTATGAGTAGAGACCCATTGCCATCCTGGATTTTAGCGAGCGTAAGCTTCAGTCAAAGGTGCCACTGTTAGTGTGTGTATAATGGGGACGCCATAATGTTGTCGAGTAGACATGGAAGCATGAGGATTATATGCGAGAGAAGTATCCAGAGCTTTTCGTGGCAAGTACGATTGAATTTTGAGGATAAAATTCCAATGTTAGGGGCAAAAAAAGTAGTACCTCGTAAATTTAATCGCTTTATTTTATTAATTTAATTAGGAGCAAATTAAATTAGAAATTAATAAATATTAAAAGGCGAGATAAAGGATTAATATTTATTGGAATTATTACTTACTTGTGTATGATAAGTAAATAGTTATAATATTTATTATAGGTTGCGAATGAGTGTTAGCGATGCCCAAATCGGTGCTGGTTCGATAAAATGTTACATCAACGGATCAATATAATTTATGAGAGACACGTAAGGTACACACGTGTCGGACTCGGGTAATAAAAAGTTAGCATAATTGGAGTTAGAGAACTCGAATGACTTTTCGAGTGCACTAGTGATTTGGGAAGGATCGAAATAGTTTAAAATAGGTACTCGGGTGTTGTGTTTGGGTACCCAGGGCTTTCTAGACATAAATAGGGTCGTATAAAGGCAAGAAGGTCATTTTTTATTACTTATTAAAGAGAAAAATGGAATTGAACTATTGAGAATGCTTATTAGTGTTTGGAAAGGTGGATGACATCCCACCTTTCACTTTCCAACCAAGAGGTTGAGAGAAAAGAACCATAGAGAAGAGAGAAAATGCAAGAATGAGGGATCTTGAAGAGAATATTCAACTCGGATTGAAGAACATCAAATTTGTAATCCATTAAGTCACATAAATACTTGCTTTATGTCGCATTTTAGTTGTAGTTAATTACTTTCTCGAATTATGCTAGAAATCTGGGGTTTGATTATGAAAAATTGGAATAAATGATTAATAAAGAAGTCTATTGATAATTATTGCATGATCTTGAATGATGAACAAGTTTGTCTTGGTTTATAGTGATAAAAATATAGGTTTTAATAGAAGAGAAGAATGAACTTAGATGGAAGATAAGATCTTGATGAATATTCAGATATGAGTTTAAATATTGAATTTGGGATGTTTTTCATGTTAGATTTGCGTTTATATAGATGGTATTTGGTTATATGAATGAATTATGAACTAAATTTCTAAGAATTTGGGCATAAAAAAGCTTTAAAACAAAGTTGGGATGTTGGGGATGAATTCTAACTAAGAAAGAGGGCTTCAAGTACGTCCTCTGGAACCAAGCCTCTTGAACAATATTTGGGGGTGGATTGAGTTTGGTCCCCAATTCGATCCCTGGCACTGTCAAAATAATGCTTGGCCAGCGAAAGCCACGAACCGCAAGCGGGGATTAGTTGAGGTGCACGTAAGCAGGCCCGGACACCTCGTGGTATGAAAAACACCTTACCAAAAAAAAGTACGTCCTCTGGAATCCCATGCAAACCTAGTTCAAACCCCGTTCGAATGATATACTTCTTTTCGTTTAAACGAGATGGGTTTTCCATTCGAACGAGGTATTGTTTTACGTTCAAACGAGATGGGGTTCCATTCGAATGACCCATGGTATGGATTGGTTTAGATAAGGTAAATGTTTCGGATATTTTTCTGAACTCGAGCGAGTATGTAGGAGGTTATCCAAGTGCGTGGATACTTGAATAAAAATATACTTGTTTCGTAACTTATTAATGGGAAGTTCAAAATTAATTAGGGTGCTCTAATAAGGGACTAGCAGAGTAAATAAAACAACAAGTTGGATAGACTTCGGGTTTTAGGTAAAACGTGCATGGTGGGATATGCGTACGATTTCGGAAGTTACTATATATACATATTAGAGGGACATGTATATATATTTATGTGTGACTGCTACTTGTTTATTAAACATACATGTCGGAGGAAGTTGCGTGTAGTGGGCTGTTTACCCTGACGTTGACCAGCAGGGATTGATTCTCAGGTTATTATACCGTTACATGGACACTACCCATGTGTGTGGATAGTGTTTGTTTGAGTTTAGTTAGGTGCGATGTGACATGGTCGGGACTCCAGGGCGTATGTCCATGACTGACTCCATTGTGTGTGTATTCATTTGGGATCGGTGGTGAAATTCCAACCCGGTGTCTTTATATGAGGCATGATGCTCGAAGCCGGATCCGAGAAGTCTAACTCTGGGGATATATACGTATATAGTAAGGTACATATATGTATTTTTATATGATATAGCGTGGATACCTATTTATAGCACGGGTATAACTATGTATGTCATGTCGTGATTATTTGAATTATAAAAAGTATGTTGCTAAAATATTGGTTACAAGTAAATACTTAGGGAAGGTAGTTAGACTTGGCTAATAGAGCGTATTAGTGGAGTTGGGATTACATAGAAGTTGTATATCCTGGTTGGACTAAGTAGTTTTATTGGGATAATTATAATTGAACACGTTACGAGCACATTGTAGTTGAGAGGAGGGGTTCTCAGGTGAGTGTAACCGATTAATCTTGAAGTAATAAACTACGAGTTTAAATGATTTAAAACAATTATTTACTTGAGAAAAATATTTTATTCTATCGTCTCTGACCTGCATATTCTTGTCTTTTCTTATTTTCTTGTTATGTCTCAGGTGCGCAACAACAGCAATCGATCCACCAATGATAGGTTGTTCTTATCAATGGTAGATGTGGATCCATGTTTAGACGTTTCTTTCATTTCTTCTCTAGACAGGATCGGTTATTTCTTATTTAATGTTGGGCGTGTCGCCCGTAGATGATAAAATTTATATCACCGCAAACGTTTATTATTTTGTCAAACTTCTATTCAGTTGTGATTTCCATACGTATTATGGATGTTTTGATGACCGATGGTTTATTCGGTTCACCCTTATTATTTATTATGTTTGATGTTCAGTATGTTATTGTTTTTGTATTGATGATTTGTATTATTTATGTTTTATTATTACCGCGACAGTGATGCTGAGAATGATCCATACTGAGTTGTTGGTTATATTTTGGTAAATGATTCATCACCTTGTATTAAAATAGGCGGCTTGTCACAAAAACACGCGCATGTTGTTAGGGTCCTTGACTGTGACATGATCCCGTGCGGATGACAATAATTAACCGTGCACACGACCACTTTTTTCATAGTCTTTGACGATGACAAGTACTGTGATAATTCTGATGGGATTTTAATCCCTAAAACTCATTTTTCCCAGCCAAGACACACATTTCCCCTCCTCTCTCTCACCAGCTCGAATCCCTCTCTCTCCTAGGAAAAGGAATTCTCCATTTTTACCCAAATGTATGATTTATGTAGTTTTTGAATACATGTATTTATTTGTTGTAAAATAATTGTATTTACATGTATGACTTTGATATTGTTAGAAATATAATGGGAAAAACCTAATTTTGAAAATTTTGACTTTGATGTTTATTTTGGCTTGAATACATGTAGTTGTTAGTTGTAAAATAGTTGTATTTAAATGTGTGCCTGTGATATTGTTAGAAAAATAATGGGCAAAACCTAGGTTTGAACATTTTGTTTTCAATATAATCATTTTGGTTAAAGGGGGTTTTAATTTATGGATTTATTCAAACCTAGGTTTTTAAGAGGGTTCCTTTTGGTATGTATAAATGACCTAGGGTTCCAACCCAGGTTTTAAGAATTGAATTCGATTAAGGTTATAAATACATACCAATTGACTTTAATGGAAATTTTTCCTTACAAGTTTGACACAATGACTTCCTTCCTCTTTTAAAATTAACTTGCGAATTTTATGGTAAATTCCTCTCCAATTATTTTCCAAATTCATTGAGAAATATTTTATTTAAAGCAGTATATATATGTATATTATTATTACTATCGTTGGTTTCGATAACTAAAAGTGTTGAATATTACAGGTTTTGAAGTGGTAGTTCGAAAAATGTAAGCGTAACTCAATTAGTTAATATATATTAAGTATTAGATACCGTTTTGGACAAATAATTAATTGGATCTATTAATTACAAGTTCGGACACCCGTACACTTGGTTATGATATTTTGTTGCCAAGAGATCCAAATTATATTAAGTCATTGTGTTAGCATAATGAGTTTTGATAAAAATAAGAATATTACTTGTTAATACCTCTTATAAGGTAGATTGATACTTGTAATTTATCCACGACAATAAAACCATGTATATTATAAAATTTTAGAATTATTATTATAATGGAAAGAATGACAAATATGTCGTAACCAAAACATAGTTTGAGAATTTAAACCTAATAAGTTGTGAGTATATATTACGTTCGGACTATTGAGAACATAACCTCAGTGATCATTTGACAAAAGTACTAGTGCAGAAGAAGGTGTTTAACGCCTATAAAGGATGGGACTAAAGCCCGTTGATAATTGAGTCACTTTTGGTGTTAACACAACCTATAGATTGGAGATCCCAAGAAAAAAATTCAAAGGGTAATAACAAGTCACAAGTGATATGGGTTGAATCATGCTAATTAATTGTATACGAGTTTTTCTCTGAGTCCATCCCTATAGAGCATGATATCCTGAAGCGAGTTTAGGCTGAGTTAATTATAATTCTTAGAAAAGATCTAAAGCTCTATTTTGATTGGGGTACTTAGCTACGGGAGTATCCTTGATGGACTAACCTATGTGAATATGAAAAGTGTGGCTGCTTTCTTTGGTATTTTTGGCCAAATTTTCTAGAGCGTTTAGTATAATTGGATAGGAGTGCATGGTCGTAACGTGTTGGCTTAAGGACAACACCCAAGTTGGGTTGTGTGTGGGATGTTGTCAGAGATAGAGTTAAAAACTACAGTTACTCTATTATATTCTGAATCATCTTTACTACGTACAGATCCTAGTCGAAAGGCACCTTTGCTGTAGAATTCTATGAATTATTGTTCAATTAAATATTTTTTTCTTTATATTACAAGTGGGGGATAGTTGGAACCTGATGGGTTTATTGAAATTTTTTATGTGTGTGTAAATATTTGAAACAAAAGGAGAAAATAGTATAACATGAGTATCCACATGTCTTGGCTTACTAAGATGAAAATGCTCTCAAATGTAACTATGAATGGCAGCCCATGTTTTCTCCCACTTAGCTACCCATTCCCCCCCATTCAATTACCACTATTGTCCACTAGCTTTTGGTTTTAAGATGCCATTATGAGCAATCTTATTTTACTAATTTTAAAGAACCTCACTGGTGGCCTCTATAGATTATATATCTTTTTTTTATCTTCTTTGATACAAGATTAGTAATAAGGTGAGACAGTGAGAGAATGTTCGTCACTGCTGGAAATAAAAAAAGCGGAATTTCTCTTTTAGAATTCCCTCTGAAAATATTTATTTCATGAAAATATTTATTCCCCCAATTTAACATTGTGATATTGAGTAATAAATTATGAATGGGTATTAGTGTGCCATATAACTACAGTTCATAGTTATATAAAATAGAAGAGATTCTGGGTTATTTTATCCTAGGAATGGTGTGATTGTACACTACCTAGACATATAGTGTAAAGCTGCAAAACATCTTAAATCCACGACTCAACCCAATAATCGTCTACGATAGATTTTATAAAAAAATGAGGTTTTATTTTTATTGAATAGTATATATTTGGATTCCAAAACATGCGGTTTATATTTGAGATTAATTGTATGAGGTAATAATTTCATTTTGAGTAGTAGACTAAAATTACATTATAATTTTGTTTTTCAATTTCTTCATAAAACTCTCTGATATGATTTTTAACTAAAATACCAAAATTGTTCCAAGAATTGATCATGAGTTGGTAGACACCACTGCCATTTTTTATTTTCCATATACGAATCTTCCTCCACATGAATGGGATACTAATGAGGATGGAAGACACCGTGTCATTCGACAATATGAAAAGGCTCTTGAGATTGGTCATGGGTGGTCGATAGATATTAGGAATGAGAATATTCACAAAAATAGGACGGTGAAGATCAATTGCTTCCTATGTGCATTAATTATGTTACTCGATCCATGGCCCTATGCGTAATAGGTAATTGGGTGGTGTTAGCGTACATATGGGTATTCTTATTCCGTTTCTTTGAACAATTGTTCTTCATGAGTGACAATAAGAACCTCAAATTTGGGTTGGATAGGTGTTTAAGAAAACTTACCGTTTATTAGTGGCAACGATTGTTTTTTGGGATGGTTATACACTAGACGACATGTATTCAAGTATATACATTACACCCACTTAGACAATTCAGGTCAATGGTTATCTTAAGTGTTCATTCCCTTACTCACGATGCTCATAAATCTTGTCTGGATTAAAGAAATAACTGTTAAGAGAAATAGGACACTGAGACAATTTTAGAGGGAGGAAGAGCTCTCATTAATTGGTGTCTAACAAATGGGGGGTCAACCCTTATTTATAATACAAGTTGGTAGAGTCCTAACAGGAGTGTACATCCACTTAAATAGGATAAATACAATATTTATAACACTCCCCCTTGGATGTATACCATATCCACCATTCAATGATTATTGCCTGATTAAAACCTTACTAAGGAAAACTCACTGGGAAAAAAACGTAGTGAATGAAAAAGAGTACAATTTATTATGATCATTGAGTCGGTGTTGGACGTGGTTAATGCTACCTCGTTAAAAACTTTACTAGGAAAACCTAGTGAAACAAAACCTAGTTAAAGGAAAAAGAGTATAGCGCACAAATGTCCCAAATTACATGTTCTTGTATCCTTTCCCTGATAAGATCCTCCCCCTGATTGATATGTGCAATTTCACTGTTGGTGGAGTCGACGCATTCCAATCTCGTACAAAAACTTTTGAAATGTCGACTTTGGCAGTGACTTTATGAAGATTAATCTCATTTTACTTTTGAATCTCATGAGTGAAGAAATTTTTTGGTGAAATGTGCTTGGTTTTGTCTCCTTTGATGAATCCTTCTTTAATTTGTGTTATGCATGATGCATTATCTTCATATATAGTACTTGGAATATCTGTAATAGAATGCAATTAACAAGAGCTACGAATATGTTGAATTAAAGATCTCAGCCATACACATTCACGGCTAGCTTCATAAAGAGCCAAAATTTCAGAGTGGTTAGAAGAAGTAGCTACTAAAGTTTGTTTAGTAGAACGCCAGGAAATAGCAACATTACCACAAAAAAATACATAACTTGTCTAAGATCGACCCTTATGAAGATCAGAGAGATATCCAGAATCTGTATAACCAACTAATTTGGAACTATTAGAGTTATAGGAATAAAATAAACCCATGTCCGTGGTTCCACGTAGATATATTAAGATATTCAAGATACCAGCCTAATGCCTTTTGGTTGGTTCAAAACTATATCTAGCAAGAAAATTCATAGAGAATGAAATATCTGGCCTAGTGCATTGTGCCAAGTACAATAATGCACCAATTGCACTTAAATAGGGTACTTCTGGACCCAATATTTCCTCATCTTTTTCTTTAGGAGGGTATAAATATTTCTTTATATCCAAAAACCAGACAACCATGGGGGTACTTAGTGGGTACGCTTTATCCATATTAAAAAGTTTTGATACATTTTCAGTATAATTAGACTGATGGCCTAAAATTCCACTAGAATTTTTCTCGATCTGCAGGCCTTTCATCTCAAATTTCTTTTTCAAATAGTTAGCAGTTGTTTCGAGCTCTTCTGGAGTCCCGATTAAATTTATGTCATCCACATAGACTGCTACTATTGCATATCCCTTTGAGGATTTCTTTATAAATACACAAGGTCAAATTGGATTGTTTTCATACCCTTCCTTAGACAAGTATTCACTAAGACGATTGTACCACATTCTTTCGAATTGCTTTAAACCGTACAATGGACGTCTTAGTCAAATTGAATGCATACTCCTTGTCTTTGCTTCGGGCAAAGGAAATCCTTCAGGGATTTTCATGTTTAATTCTGTGTCTAAGTCCCCGTATAAATAAGCGGTCACAACATCCATGAGTCTCATATCAAGATTTTCAGAAATCGCTAAGCTAATCAGATATCTGAAAGTTATACTATCCATAACAGGGGAGTATATTTCCTTAAAATCAATCCCAGGTTTCTGCGAGAAACCTTGTGCAACAAGTCATGCCTTATATCGAGTGATTTCATTCTTCTCATTTTTTTTCTTACAAAAACCCACCGATAACCTACCGGGTTAAAACCTTTTGGGGTTGTACTATAGGTCCAAATACACCACGTTTATTTAGAGACTCAAGTTCTGCCTTGATGGCAAATTCCCATTTTGGCCAATCTACTCGTTGTCGACATTCATTTAGTGTACGTGGTTCACTATCATTATCACTGCCCTTTGAAATTCGTATAGCTATTGCATATGAAAAAACGTCATCAATGACAGTTTCTTTCTATCCCACATTTCTCCCAAATATGTATAAAATATATAGATCTCGTTATTATTATCCGGTACATTTGCCTCTTTAGGGGATAGTATAGTCACTTCAGTGACTTGTGTGTTTTCAGAAACAATAACCTCTTTAGGGGTTTCAGAGAAAGTGGATCTTTTATTCATAACCTCTTCTGGAGGATGATTAGGGCGTAATTTTTCATTTGATCTCCTCTTTCGTGGAGCAGATTATTGGAAACCTATATGTGTAACAGATTCATTTATTGCTGATGTCAATGTTTGTCCCACTGGTACATCAATTCTTGTGGGCACATTTGCAGCAAGTACATGAGACTTGGTTACTTTAGCAGCATCGTTGAATCCATCGGGTAATTTATTTGCAATTTCCTAAATATGAAATATACTTTTCACTTCATGCTCACATCGAGCAGTACAGGGGGTCTAGATGAGACAAAGTGGATGTGTTCCATATTAATTCTCGTCGTTCTTTAGGAACGGACTGTACTTCTTTTACGCTATTTCCTCCCCCTAACATCGGGAAGAGTGTCTAATCAAAACGATAATCCTCAAATTTAGTGGTAAATGTATCACCTATTAGTGGATCAATATAAAGAATGATTGATGGTGAATCATAACCAACATATATGCCTAAACGACGTTGGGGACCCATTTTGGTAAGCTGGGGTGGGGGGATAGGCACATGCACTGCACAACCAAATTTACGCAAGTGTGATATATTTGGTTGACATCTAGACACAAGTTGAAAAGGTGAAAATGGGTGATAAGCAATGGGTCTAAGATTAATTAACTTACCAGCGTGAAGGATAGCATGACCCCAAGCAAAAACTGGGAGTTTGGATTGCATAAGTAAAGGTTGCGCAATAACTTGCAATCGTTTAATTAAAGATTCGGCTAAACCATTTTAAGTGTGGTCATGGGGGATTGGGTGCTCAACATCAATTTCTTGTGATAGACAATAGTCATCAAAAACTTGCGAAGTAAATTATCCCGCATTATCTAAACGAATGGATTTCATGTGTTGATCAGGAAAATGTGCTCTAAGTTTTATGATTTTAGCAAGTAATTTTGCAAAAGCCAAATTATGAGTAGATAACAAACAAACATGCGACCAACGAGTGAATGCATCAATTAAAACCATAAAATATTTAAAAGGTTCACTAAAAGGGTGGATGGGCCCACAAATATCCCCTTGAATTCTTTGTAAAAAGGATGGTGACTCATAATCAATTTTGAGAAAAGATGGCATAGTGATTAATTTACCTTGAGAACAAGGGGTGCAAAACTGATCATCGGGTAAGGCAAGTTGTTTGTTTGTTAAAGAGTGCCCTTATGAGTTGTTTATGATTCGACGCAACATGTTTGATCCAGGGTGACCCAATCGGTCATGCCACAATATTAAATTATAAGGATCATTGAGCTTTCGACTCATGACAATATGCGATTCTACAACATTGATTGTTGTATGGTATAACCCCATGGATAATGGAGGCAATTTCTCTAGTGTGAGATTATGGCTTCCAACACTTTAAGTAATGCAAATGAACTCTTTATTACCTTCATTACATGTTTCAATATGATACCCGTTCACTCTTATGTCCTTAAAACTCAATAAATTTCTTCTGGAATTTCTTGAGTATATAGCATTATTTATGAATAAGTGGGTATCATTAGGTAACACCACATGGGCTCTTTCAGAGCCTTCAATAATCTTAGCAGGACCAACTATAGTGAAAACATTCGTTGTATTGTATACCAAGTCTGATAAAAACTTATAGTTTTTTTTTAAAATAGTGTGGGTTGTCACACTGTCTACTAGACAAGTGTCATCGCTTGCGCTTATTTTCGGATCCATACGTTTAACATACTTAAATACAAATTGAAACTCAATCCACCAATCATATAAGCATAAAACAAATGTAAATCAATCCATTAACTAATATATATTCTAATAGAAAAAATATAAACATAATGCTAAACTATTCATGTCACAATACTAAAAGTTAATCTTAATATTTTTGAACTTCAAGTTCTATTTTAGATTAATTATGAATCTTCGGGTTCATAACAAATCTTCTCGTTCCATACATAAAACTTTTATTTCAATTTGATTTATAAAAGTTCAACATTGACGTTCATGGGATGTTAAGGTCCTTGCCCTAAATAATCAAAATTTTCGCTTTTGATTTTGAGAATATGCATATGGGAGCTTCAGGTCCCAAATTTTAAGAACTTCGGGTCTTAAATTTTTTATATATTTTTTTTAAATGAGGATAATTGTACCATAGTTACAAATAATAATTTGTGAACTTTTAGTCATAATAATAATTAGGTCCAAGTGATTCAGGAACTTCATGTCCTTGTTATTTATTTGTGAGAACTTCGAGTTCAACATATAAAATAATTGAACTTCAGGTTCAATTTTATTAAGTATAAGGACTTTCTCTATCCTATTATGACAAAACTTCAGGTTTGATTAGATTTAAAAAAAATATATTTGGAACTTCTGGTCCAAATTATAAATTATTTGAGGACATTTAATGCCCTTTACTCTTGATATAAATAATCAAAACTTCGAGTTTTGATTGAGGGTATATATGATTTTGAACTTCAGGTCCATAATTATAAATAACGATTCATGTCCCAAATTTAAAGGTAATTGAGAACTTCAGGCCCCAATTACTGGGAACTTCAATTCCCAAAAATCAAAACTTCAAGTTTGATTAAAGAAAAAATTGTTGGAACTTCGGGTTCAAAATGTAAATAATTGGTAAATAATCAAAACTTCAGGTTTGATTTTACAACACATTTTATTATCATGTCCAAAAAATTTGAACATTAATTTGCCGAACTTTAAGCCGCAAAAAAAATTAAATAAGAATTAGGAACTACAGGCCCCCAAACTTAAAAAAATAATAATTGAGTACTTCAACATTCAATTTTAATTGATTAGGGAACTTTAGGTCCCAATATAAACAATTAAGGAACTTTAGGTTTCACATAATGACTAACAAATTTCATGTGCCGAATTATGTTATTATTATAACTTATACACAAGCATAGGACATGGGATAATAATTCTTATAATATATTAGTCAAAATGTAAATATGTAATTTATTTGTGAATAACTAGATGTATAAAGGATGGATTTTAAACACCCAAACTAAAAGCACATATTAAAACATTAGTGATATCATATTTGGGCTTGCTATAAAAATATAAACGTAATTGTTTATGCATTCAAATATAATAACCAATGGCAAGACCTTCATGATATTAAGTTAATATCAAAAAATAAATTGCAATAATAACTGCTTTACAATATACAAAAACAAAAACAAAAAAAAAACTAGTATCCATACCTGCTTTACAGAACCCACAAATCAATAATAGCCATTTAAGGATTACAAAAGCTATATAAAATAATATGTGCTTCTTTAGGCTGTTTGAATTTGAAATGGAAGAAATTGAGATAATGAATTTAGAAGGGAAGGGAGTAAGTCACCCAACTGTGTATACTTTTTTTCAACATATCCAAATTAAGTGTATGCTTTATAAATATGCTAAAAAGAGAGTTGTACAAAAAACACAGAAACGTATATCCTGTAACCAAAGACCAAAATCACGAATTTTCCATAAACCCATACGGTTTTCACACCTTTTACAAAGCTATTCAAGTTGAGGATCCAAAGCTTTTACAAACAAAATTGGATAGGGAGGTTACCTGAGTTAGGGCTGAACCAGTTTCGGAGAACAGGGAGGGACTGAACCAATTCCGTCGTTTTGTTTGCGTAATGATGGCTTGATTTTTCTTTGGGATCTGGTAGTAAAAAGACTATAACAGTCGGTCAGAATTTGTAAATTGAGAATGGCGAGTACTAACTTTACGTGTTGATAACGTGTTAAGAGAAATAGGACACCGAAATAATTTTAGAGGGAGGAAGAGTTCTCATTAATTGGTGTCTAACAAATGGGGGGTCACCCCTTATTTATAGTACAAGTTGGTAGAGTCCCAATAGGAGTGGACATCCACTTAAATATGATAAATACAATATTTATAACAACAACGAGATTTATGGTTGAGGAAGTGAAATTAAATTGTTCATTAAGGGATTCAAGGCGGAGTAATAAACGGCTCACAATGGGTTCCATTCCTACTTGTCTCATCGTGTAAAGGCACTAGTTGCCTATTGTAGATGTTCTTTTGAGTTGAATGCTTGGAAAAAAGGATCAATGATGCAAGGTTGAAATATGAAGATTCTCAAATAAGATTAAGGGGTTTTGGAGAAAGGTCCTCATAATTCTCAAAGTGTATAAAAATAGGACACTCCAAATAATTTTATAAATTTAGTCCTTGTACTAAAAACACCATGAAAAATGGTGAAAAATGGTGCTGCTGGCTCGGACAAAAAAAATAAACTCCTAACTCTAAAGGGACCGCACAAATAAATGTTATTGTATCACAGGGACTAGATTTATAAACTTGAAAAGCATTGTCCTAAAAATTAAAATATAGGAAGGAATATCACCTTTACCTTAATTGACTATAAGATCAATTGATATTCTACAAAAAAAAAATGGCCTCAGTGAACAAAGCAGCACAAGTCCTTTTTTCTGTTGAGAGAGGGGTGGGGGAGTATGTTTGGACCTGAAAAAATGTTGAAAGTCCCAAGTTAAAATTGAAGAAAAATTATACTAAAAATCCTCGAGTACATGAGCCATCGAAGGATTGAGAGAATGAGGAGGTGGGGGTGGCAACCTTCATTGCAAGCCTTGAAGCGTGAAGTTATTTAAAGAGAGAGAGAATCTAGTTAACCCCTATGTATAAAGTGATGATTGGTTATGAGGACAATTTATTGCAAATCAAATGATCATCACTCTCTAAAAATATTTCTCCTATCATTTGTAACATACCCATACCCGTATTTTTATAGCATTTAAATTGGTAAATTTAAAATAAGTAAACTACATGAATATGATTATGCATGATTATGTGATTCAATTATATTGAATGTGTATATTAGCAGATAATTAATCTGCATGTTATGTGAATTAAAATAATCTCATGATTAGGTAACAGATATGTGTAATTTCTGGTAAATATTGTTTGAGAACTTTTCGGAGTGATTAGGAACTCGTTTACGCGTTTTAAGCATCTTAAGTTGAGCCCGGGGGACATGTATATCCTTAGGGGAGATTTTGGACCGATTCATGTGTTATTATGGGATTGTTTGGGGGGCCAAAAGTGGGTATTAAGGGGAGATACGGGATTAAGAGTTTAAGTAGGTTAATAACCTAACTAATTACACATTCCATCAATTTTTAGTTAACCTAGAAGCCCTACACCATCTGCAGGAAGTTACCAAAGTTAGAGAAGAAGAGAGGAACAAAGACTTAAACGAGAGACGAATATCATCTCTAAAAGGCAAGAATTTTCTTGCAAAACTTTTAATAATATATTTTTTTGATTCATATGCATTTCTCTCATTACAATTTTAGGTTATAAATTTGATTGGATATTGAAATATAAATGGATTTGAATATAGGATTATTTGGGATTAAATAATGACTAATTGTGTTTTTACAGAATCAATCACTTGGTGACAGACCCGAAATTGATATCATTTGATTGGAGAAACTACTACTACAATCCATGTTATAGGATTAATGTTTATAGCTGAATACAAATCATGTATTGATCTTACTATTTTGGGAATTTTTAGATAAGAATTATGAATTTGTTGAGTTAGACAACTTGTGATATTTTAAATCCAATTGCTCGAATTTATGGGGGGTTATCATGCACAGATTGTATAAAGAAATGATGTTATCACATTTTTCTTGACTACAATAGGGTTATGGTTCTTGAAATTGAAGTGTATAAAACCTTTAAAACGAATATGGAATTTTAGGGAAGGAACCCGTATAGAAAAAATTAGCAGATCTGGGCTGTTGTCTAAAAGCAAATCGATTCTGCCTCCAGGATGAATCAACTTGGCTCAACGAATTGATTTATATCTAAGGGGAGAATCAATTTGGATCCTATGAATGGGTAGGGTTAGACTGTGGAAACATAGAGGGGATTTTTACGAGTCCAAGTGAGTATATGGGAGGTTTTCCAAGTGAAGGGATATTTAATTAAAAATTAATTTGGGCCCCTATCCAATAATTGAGAAATTTAATAATTAACTAGAGTATTAATTTTCAATATAAGGATTATTATTTTGAGATTGATGAAATCTAGTTGCGGAAGTTATGAGGATAATTACTATACATATTGTGTGTTGTGTGTATGTATTTATTATTTGCATGAACATAATCGGGTTTGTGTAAGGCCTATCGGTTGGGGTTGCGTACCTTATCGGACCAGTAGCACGCGCATGCACAGTTGGGCTAGGCGTAGTGTTGGTCATTATTTTAGGTCCTACATTCAGGGGCACAAGTGGTCGGATCCATTTTCATAGTCGGGGCATGGGCTATGAGATGGTGTACTACGTAGTGACTGTCCCACTTATATATTTATATATATATATAGTGGTGTATATATGTATATAAATTAATTAATAGCAAATCAATGTAGTCTAAGGATGTAGACAACTGTTAATTAACACAATGCTCGTAAAATACATAATATTATGCAATGGTGTTTTTAGTAGGGTAGTATTGTGGGGTCTAGTCTTGGAATTGATATCATGGGAGTAGCTATCTATCTCTCATTTTATATGTGTGCTAATTGCCTTTGTTAGTGTAAAAATCGGTTTTCATATTTAGGCCTGGTTTGGAAATGCCTATAGTATTGCACATAGATAAGTGGTGAGATACTCACTGTATGTGAGCATCGATAGGCGGTATGTAATGTGAAATGATTGCATTATTATCTATTGGTTTTGTAAGTTAATTCATCTAATTTTAGGCTACTGACCCAAATTATAAAATGTTTTTCCCCCAGGTTATCCTAGACAGGAACAACAAGGCTGAGAGAGGATCAGACTTGCAGTTGCACTTGCTTAGTAGTGGATTTGGCTTTTTGATTCTATCATAGATGGATACTATTCATTTCATTTGGTTTTTAAATAAATGTCAAAATAGTAAATGTAGAACGAATTTTCTAAAATATTATGATAAGTAATAACAGAAAATAAAGATAAACTTATTGTTTGTGATTTCTAAAATCACGTAGCGAATTTAAGACTGAGTCAAACGTTGCACAATCTCTCCTTAAGACAAATTTGTCCCCGCTTAGGGCGGGAACAATGGGCGTCTGTCTCCAGGCTAAAATGGTCTTCAACCACCATATGAAGTATTGCAATATGGTGGTTCCACAAACTAACAATTGTGATAAACTTTCTAACTTTTAAGCACGAAGAAGTTTGGGAAGGAGTGGAGAATTTTATTCTGCTGGAAAACTGAGCAAGGGCTATTACATATAGACTTTAATGGGTGGCTTTTTTCAAAAATGTTGTGAGTTTTCATAACATTCACAACCCTTCAACATTCCTGATTAAATTATGAACAGTCACGACCATTCAATGGTTCCAATTAAATTATGTTTTTAATTAATTAAAATAACTAAAATGACGACGTTTTAGTTTGCCTAATTTATTAATTAATTAAAATTGATTCGGGTTGGAAAAAAAAACATGCCTAAAATTTAAGCCCAAAAGCTCTATTAAATTTTGTCCAAAAAGTTAATATTTACTGAAAAAAGACCCACAGACCATGGACCATAGACCCGAATTCAGACACGAGCATGGGTCAAGTCGGGTCGCGCTGGATAGACGGCATCGATGGCATGCGCGTGCGTGTGGGCTTTAACCCAAAGACAAACCATACACAGTGTAGACCCTTTCCCCTTAAAAGAGTTAGGATACCCCAAGGCATCCAATGCCTAGTCCCAAGTTTAGGGTATATTAACTTCAACACCTTTTCACATTTTTCCAATGTGGGACAAACCTTCTACATTAGCTATACCAAGTATCTTGTCTTCAAACTAATTAGTTTGAGTTGAAATTTTTCATTCATTCCTTAATAGTTCTGAACAAATGAATATACCAAGCTATTCTCCTCTCTATGAGCATCGTGTAGTTACTTTGACCCGTCACATTTGACGTGTGGGTCGCACTTATAATTAGTCTCAAAGTTACCTCAATTAAGATGAAATTGTATTTTTCATACAATTTCTTCCGACAATTCCCAACATGAATGAAATTTGGTTGAAAAGAGTTAAACGGGTATATACACAAATATAAAAAGAGTATTGAGGAAAGACTCTGCATAAAAAAGATAGCTCATGGCCTTGAATCTTTTCAAGTGAAAGACTATCGACATTACTAACCGATCAATGAAGATGATGTCTTGAATCGATAAACTTTTTATGTAAACTGAGACAATAAGATTCACAAAATGCCTTTCCAACCTTAAAAGTTCCCATTATTTTTCCCATTTTAGCCTTGGACAGCTCCTGGTTTCATGAGCGTGTTAGAAAATTAGCCTTCATCATTCTCATAAAAGCGGCCCCTTCTCACTCACATAGGTGATTCCTATAAAAAAGTATCCTGCTAATACCCCACTTGACCATTATATTCAAGATATAAAAATCATTAAAAACATATTTTTTAATACACGTGGCAGTTTGTGCACTGACTCATCTTAGGAAGGAGAGGAAGTTATTAACTTCTCAGTCCTAGTTGAGTCACACATAATTAGGATAGGTTTCCATTAAGATGAATCTTTTTAGGTTCTAATAGGCTTTAAGCCCATTCCCCGTCATGAACTTACCACTTGCTCTCCAGGTATACCTTTTGTTAGTGGATTCGCAATATTTTCCTTTAACTTTACATAGTCAATGGAAATAATTCTATTTTAGAGCAATTGTATAACACTTTCATATCTATGATGTATATGTCATGACTTACTTTTATAATTACTATTTTATGACCTTTTAATCGTAGATTGGCTATCACAATTATGGGGCTCAAACCATAAAAGCCCAATTTTGAGTGGTCAGCGCATGCCCAACAGGATCATCATGGCGTCCTAATATGGTCCAACAATACGAAGATTAGTGTGAATGCTTATCATGTGGATAAATACGAGCACTTATCAATTAAATATTGAAAGTCTTAGTTGGTTACCTAAAATCTCGGATGAGATAAACAAGAGTCACCACACGAGCCAACAACAATCTAGGAGAGTTCCTTGTACGACTCAACTACTTACATTGCTATAAATACAACTCTCATCCTAGGGTCAAAATGGATGTAATTTTTTAATTTTTATAGAAATTAATGACAATTGAGTACCCTCTCTATGGACGTAGGCGGTTGTCGAACAACTTATATCTTTGTGTTGTGAGCATTTCATTATATTCTTTCTATTCCTTTCTTTTTCGAAATACCTTATTGTGATTATTTTCACTCACAATTAGCGCTATCTGTACGAAACAAACTTCTTTTATATGAAAGCAACCCATACATAAGAGTAATTATAAATATCTCACCTACTAAACACGGCACAGCAACCTGGACCAGCGAGCTGATCTAACTCTCCTTAGGATCAGATTTAAAATTCACAAAGATAGGAATCCAAGATTTTGCCGAGAGAAGCAACTCTTCGAGTAAAGTAATGAGAATCCCAAATCAACCCAGATCCCGCGGTTGGTCAACACGTATAAATAATGACTCTGATAGCAAGAGGAGGTAACTCGCCTCTAGATAGAGGAGAATGCACGTCTGATCGGCATTAACATTCACATTTCTCCCTCTAATTTTGCTATTTTTATGATTTTGAACATTACAATTATCCCAAATTTATCTCATATTTATTTCAAATAACCTTTTTGGCAAGTATTTCATGTTTTGTGTATTTCTCATGTTTTTTACAGGATAATTATGCAATTGGACGGAAGAGAAAAGATAAAATAATGAAAAAAATTCAAGAAAAGGAAGTTAAGGGCAAAATGATAAATTTCCAACTAGAACCCAGGGAAGGAGCCAACAGGAAAGTTAAAGAGCTCGAGCTCAGGAGAACACATGAAGAAATGGCGCCTCAATTCAAGTTACGTTGAAGACGTTATGACCATTTAAAGTTGAGAAGAAGTATAGGAGTAAAACTGCAAATAAGGAAAAGAAGAAATATAAAACAATGATTTCCAAAGCTAGAGAGCAAATCCATTCAATATTGGAAGCGAACTGGTTCGCTTTGCCTGAGGGTTTGGTCCTGTGGGTTCGGCTTGGTCTGAAGGTTTGGTTTTTGGCGGGATTTCTTATCTTTTTCTAGATTTTAGCTAAAGTAGTTTGGGTCAATACTAACCTCTCTGGACAAATTTTGGCACTTGTCATTTAGGAGTCTAATTATCATTATTCTACATTTTTTTATGCAACTAATTAATTAATATTCATTGGAGAACAAATCTTGAATCTTTTGGCATTAAATTAATTGAAGATTTATTATTTTAAGGAATTCTTCCATTGGTGTGAAACTTTATTTTTGCATCTTTGTTTCTTCATATTTGGTATAAAATTTTCACCTCTTTTCTCTTGTTATTTAATTATGAACACTGGCATGATGATGATGTTAATTAGGATATGGAATCCATGTCTAGCTAAGATATTAGTGGGTCAGGGAATATGAACCCAACCTAGAGTTATCAATATTAATTGTAAAATTCATCATAATTAAATAATTAATCATTGGAGTTTGTACATTAATCGAAACTAATATTGTAAATCTCTTAACTTTGTTTGTTGAAAGCAACCAGAGTGTTTGAGGATGCATTATATGTGCCAGTAAATTTATCATTCGCTTTAATTAATTTGTTGACAAATTGTCACGCGAGTTAATGCCTAAACATATTTGGTGCTTCGAATTAGTTTGTGCTCTTCTTTTGATTAATTAAATAATTTTGTAGAACTTTACATTTAGCGAAGATACTCTACGGTTCAGAGGATTGGATCTTAACCCAATTTTCTCAAAAGTGTTTTTGAAACCAAAAGTTTTAAGTTTTTGCTTTTACTAGTTTAATTTGCACTTGCTTAGTTTAATTTGCTTAGATAAATAGAAATTTCTTAAATTACTAAATCAATTATTTCTTTCTCGAGTCAAAATCTAGATCTAAGAAACCAATCCTGCATTCATCATCATTTTACGAGCTATTCCCTTAGGGTTCGACCCCGTCTTATCGAGTTGCTACTTGAGCGACCAGTTTGCACTTGAGTCGTAGTAACACATGCATCACAAAGTTTTTTGAGCCATTGTCGGGGTCTATGTAGATTGTAGGTTAGGTCGAATTGATCTTAATTTGATTCTAATTCCTAAAAGTAAAAAATATATATAAATCCCAAAAATACAAAAAAAAATCAAATATCCAAAAAATAGGAAAAATAAATTCTCAAAAGTCCTTAATGCAAAATACTTAACCCACTCCGAATGTCGAGCTAATAATGAATCCCATATCTCCTAGAAATAACACTCCAAATTTCTGGGTACCACCTCCTAGACCAAGTACCCACACAATGAGTAGAAGGGCTAGAAACTCCATTGAGGGTAGGTTTAAGTGTGAGTATGATGTCCGATAATGCTTGTTTCAAAACGGGAGAGGGTGAGATGGAATATCGCCTTATAAGAGGATTATTATATCCGGAGCGAAATCGTCACTTCGGGATGTATTATAGTCTCGTATAATGCGGGGAAATTTCACTTTGGGAACATAATGGTCCAAATTCTTCGTACTTTTCATGGTAGGGAGTCAAAGAAGCCTTATCTCCACCTTCAAGAGTTCGAGTAGGCATGCAAAATGTTTAACGATCAAGCTTGTGCCCAAGACATCGTACATCTCATTCTTTTACCCTTCTCACTTAAGAATAAGGCCAAGATTTAGCTTTAGTCTTTAACACCGAACTTTATCACTACGTAGAGAGACATGCAAGCTAAATTTCTCCAAAAGATCTTTCCCGCCCACAAGACCAACTCCATTTGGACTCAAATTCAAACATTTAAGAAAAACGATAATGAGCCCTTTGATAGGTGTTGTGATAGGTTCAACAAGTTGGTTAACGTGTACCCACATCATAGTTTTGAGAAGTGGAGACTCATTTCCTATTTCCATCACGGACTTACACTAATCTCAAAGCAACTCGTAGAAATAATGTGTTTGGGAGAGTTCTTATGGTTAGATGCGGAAGCCCACTTTAACTATATGACCCAGACTACTCAATCTTAGGACACATAAAATCCGAACACCCAATCCAAAGCTAGATTCATGTCCATAAATCCTTTCTCATTCGTACTCTACCAATTAGATAAGGATGCTAAGTTGAATCTCCAAATTAATCAATTAGCGAAAAGACTAAAAGACGTGGTTGAAGCTAGGGGGAGAGATACATATGACCCATCTCAAGCTTTAAAGGAGGATATTTGCACGATTTGTGAGGCAGGACATTTAATGAAGGAATGTCCAACTATTCCTATCCATAAAATTATGCTTCAAGAGTAAGTTGAAGCGGTTGGATCTTACAAAGGGAATTTTAACGCCCCTCATGAGAACTCTTTTAAGCCCTCATGGCAGAACTATCTCGAATTTAATTATGGGCAGCCGAGTGCGTCGTTGAATCCAAATCAACATGTTGCTCGACAATCGCCACCACTCCCACCTTTCCAACAAATGCCACTAATGCAAGTGCATCCTCTCGCGCCTTATGTGATCCCACAACGAAAGATTCTTGAAGAAACGTTTGCCCAATTTTTGCAAACTCATTTAGTAATCAATTCACAAAATGCTCAAAATATTTTGACCTAAAGGCATTGTTATCTAAATTTTAATCTTTGATTATCCAAGAAAAGGGGAAGTTTTTCTCCCAAGGCCAATAACCTCCCCAAGGACAAAACTGTGTAAGCTTTACTCCAAAGAAAAATCAATAGAAATGTAATGTGGTAACCACTCTACGTAGTGGAAGAGTTGTTGACTTGTTACCTTCCCCACAAGACACACAAAAAGACAAGGAGGTTTCGCCCGACATGCAAGAGGCCGAAGATGCCCCCTGGAAAAAAGTGATGAAGAAGACAAAGTTAGGACCAAAGTAGTAGTAAAACCCTCGATAGTCACACCACGCCCTTAACGGTTAGTCCCTCCTCCTAAAGGGGCCTCCCGTGATGACATTTTAGAGGTGCTTAAGACGGCGAAACTAAACCTACCTTTTCTCGAGACTATAAAGAAAATTCCAGTGTATGCTAAGTTCTTAAAGAACTTTATCTCGGTGGAATGAACATTAAAGGTAAATAAGAAGGTTTTCCTAGCATAAAATGTGAGTTCGGTAATTTTGAGCGACCTCCCACTGAAGTATATAGATCCGGGAGACCCCACCATTGCATGCATTATTGGAGATAATAAAATATAGAGAGCTTTATTAGATTTAGGTATGAGTGTCAACATTCTTCCCTATTCCATCTATAGGAATCTCGATCTGGGAGATATTATGGCCACAGAAATTCCTCTCTAACTTGTGGATCGTTCTGTGAAAGTACCTCATGGTGTAGTTGAGGATGTGATCGTCCAAGTTGACCCTTTCTACTTCCTAATAGATTTTTTCATTTTGGACACGGAGCCCTCATCTCCATTGAGTCATTATGTTCTCTTCATTCTTGATCGCCCTTTACTAGCAATAAGGTAATACGTTAATTAATACTTGTAATGGGAAAATGCAACTCACATTCGAGAATATGACACTTAAAATGAATATCTTCAACATCACCAAGAGCATGGGTGATAAGGATGATTTACACGATAAATAACTTATCGAGGAGTTAGTACATGAAAATTTTGAGGGAAATAATGTTAGGTATCCATTTGAGGCGTGTCTAGTGACGGATACCGAGAGCGAGAAAGAGTATGTTAAGTTTGACCGATAGGTGAGTAGGATTATGGAGTTACTAGGTGAGGGAGAGAGTGAGGACGGCATCAGGGGTGTAAGTTGGGTCTCTCGATTCAAGGAATTACCATCTAGGGAGTTCTATGAGGTTCCCACTGATGTTAAATTTTCTAAACTCAAATTAAAGAAGCTACCTTCTAACATCAAATGTGCTTATTTAAGGGAGGATGAGACATATCATGTTATTGTATCCTCTAGATTAAATAAAGAGCAAGAAGAGAAGCTTATGGATATTTTGAGGAAGCACAAAAGTGTTCTTGGTTGGTCTATTATGGATTTAGAAGGTATAAGTCCCTTGATTTGTACCCATAAAATCCACTTAGAGGAGGATGTGAAGACTTCTAGGGAAATGCAAAGAATATTAAACCCAATCATGAAAGACGTTATGGGAACGGAGATCATAAAATTATTGGATGTGGGCATCATCTATCCCATCTCGGATAGTAAATGGATTTAGTTCAATTCAATTCATTCCTAAGAAGTCGAGAATGATCATGGTTGAAACTTATCCCAAAACATACCACCACTGGATGACACATTTGCATTGATCATCGAAAACTCAATGTTAGTACTAAGAGAGACTACTTCCCTTTGTCGTTCATGGACCAAATACTCAAAAGAGTTTCAAACCACCCATTTGACTATTTTTAGATGATTATTCTGGATATAACCAAATAGAGGTAGACGTGTTTGACCAAGAGAATACTACCTTCATATGTCCCTTTGGCATCTTTGCTTATAAAAGGATGCCATGTGAATTATGTAATGTGTCCTCGACCTTTCAAAGGTTCATGCCAAGCCTTTTAGCGACATGGTTAAGAGAGGCCTTGAGGTGTTCATGGATGATTTTACATCTTCGGCTCCTCTTTTAACCCATGTCTTGCTAATCTCGAGAAGGTGCTTGCTCGATGTGTGGAAAACAACCTAGTACTAAATTGGAAAAAATGCCATTTCATGGTTACTAAAGGAGTAATTCTAGGCCACATTGTATCATCTAAGGGGATAGAAGTGGATCGAGCAAAAATTAATATAATTATTGAATATACCAGACCCAAGTCACTAAAAGACGTGCGCTCATTTTTAGAATACGTGGGGTTTTATCGTAGGTTCATTAAGGATTTTAGGTCCATAGCTAGGCCTTTAAGTAACTTACTCATTAAGGATGCCCCGTTTGAGTGGAGCGAAGCACGTTAAAAGGTATTTGAGAAATTGAAGAGCATGATCGTCTTTGCTCCCATCATTCAAGCTCCAGATTGGACCCTTCCATTCGATCTAATGTGTGATGCGAGTGACTACAAGGTAGGGGCTATTTTAGGGCAAAGAAGAGATAAGAAATCACATGTCATACGCTATGATATCCGTACTTTAAACAGACCCCAACAAAATTGCTCCACCACGGAGAAAGTTGATAACGGTAATATTCACCCTTGACAAGTTTTGTTCATATCTTATCGGGTCACCTATTATATGATTTACCAACCATGTGGAACTAAAATAACTCCTTTTGAAGAAGGATGAAAAGTCACGCCTCATTAGGTGGATCTACTCTAAGAATTTGACATTTCCATCTAAGACAAGAAAGGAGTAGAAAATGCTATAGCCGATCATTTATCTAGGCTCTCGTTCGACGTGCCTCAGGATCCCGTACCCATATACAAGTATTTTTTGGATGAGAAAATGTTGATACTTCCTCTATACCTTGGTTTGCGAACATCGTGAACTATCTAGTGATGGGAGCCGTCCCCTCTAATTTGACTCCATAAGAGAAGAGGAAATTTATCACTTAGTCAAGCGTGTTCTTGTACGACGATCTTTATCTATTTAAGTATTGTGCAAACCAAATAATCTAGAAATGTGTATCAAATGATGAGATTCGAAGTGTTATCCAGTTTTATCATTTGAAAGCGCGTGGAGACCATTTTTCCACGAAAAAGAAGGTTGTAAAAATTCTTCAATGTTGTCTCTACAATCGTCCGAGATATGAACGTATATTGTCGATCTTGCAAAAGTTGCCAAAAGATGGGTGCGATTACTAGACGTGATATGATGTCATTAACCCCTATTCTCACCATTGAGATGTTTGACTATTGGGGCATCGTCTTCATGGGACCCTTTCCTCTCTCTTTTGATTTTATATACATCCTTGTTGCGATATATTATGTGTCTAAATGGGTAGAAGCAATAGATACATGCACGAATGACAGTAAGGTGGTGGTAAAGTTTATTCATGAACACATACTATCTTATTTCGGTGATATGAAAGACTTAATTAGTGACAACGGCATGAACTTTTGCAATAGGCCATTTGAGAAGCTGATGATAAGGTATGGACTTACCGTAAACGAATGGACAAGACGAATTAATAAATTTAAAGATCAAAAACATTCTCAAAAATATCATTGATCCAAATCATTGGGATTGGTCTATCCAATTATTAGATGCATTATGGGCATACCAAACTACGTACAAGAACCCCCTTGGGATGTCCCCATTCTAGATTGTGTATAGAAAGCCTTGCCATCTTCCCGTTGAGTTGGAACACAAGGCGTATTGGGCGATTAAGAGGTTGAACTTCAACTTAGATAGAGGCAATGAAATACGAAATCTCCAATTGAATGAGTTAGAAGAAATACATAATGATGCATATGAGAGCACCCGTATTGAGAAAGAACGGATGAAACTTGCACATGATCAGAACATAAATCGAAAGGAGTTTCATTTGGGTCAAAAAGTACTCCTTCACAACTCTCAATTACACTTATTTTTTGAAAAGTTACGACCGAGATGGTTCGAATCATTCGCTGTGAAGAAAATGCTCCCACATAGTGCTATAAAAGTGGAGGATCCGAAGCATGGGAGCATGTTTAAAGTTAATGGATAACACCTAAAGCCGTATCTAGAGGCATTTATCGGGGAAGTGGGGACAATTTTGTTGTAGGACCCCGTGTATGGGGATGAGTAGGTTTTGGAGAGCGATCTCACCCTCGACATGTATGGGGGTGAGTTTTGTTGTATTTTTTAGTCGCCTGAGTGCGTCTATTTCGGAGTGAGTCATGTGCATTTTAGCCAGCGTTGATTTTTTTCAATTTTTCGAGATCCATCCCATGAGTAAAAAATTAGCGCGCGGTGAGACTGATGATTTCGGATTAAAAATATGGAATTTAGGTTAAATCTAGAGAAACTTTTAGGAAACCCAACACTCGTGCCTGAGGGAGCGTAAAATTTGGGAGGATTATTGAAAAAACACGAAAAAAATGTGTTCGGAAAATCGAACCCTCAATGAAGGGGGTTCTTCCAAAAACTGAACCCTCAGAGCTAAGGGTTTTCTTTTGGTAGATATTTAAACTAAACCAGTTCGGTTCTAAAAGCGAATCGGTTGGGCCCCTAGAGTGAACCAGTTCGCTTTTCTGAGTGTGTAATCCGAATTTTGTTATATATCTCCTTTTTTTCCCTCCACCCTTTCACCTTCCCTTCACCCAAAAACTATTCCCCTTCCGTCCAACCACGAAAATTAACCCAAAAACATTCCCTCTACCTTCAAACCCTTTCATTTTCCCAAATCCATCCATTTCCCACCTAAACACCCTTTCACTTTCCCACCCTCTCCCACTATCTTCTACCTATAAATAACCCCTCCCTCCACCATTCTTTCTCAAACCTTCAGCCTTCTCTCATTTCCTATAATTTTCTTATTTTCTCCCTAAGTTCCATATTGTTCCAATGGCCCCTAAGCTCTATTTTAAAAAAATACAAATCCATCGATGTCACCAAAGGAGAAAACCGAGAGACATTCTGTTCCCCACAAGAACGAAATTAATGCAATGCCCATTTTGGTGCTCGGTGGACGTTGTTCATCAAAAGAAAATTTGTGTGGAATGATATGCCAGACAACATGGTCTCTCTTTTCTCATGCTTCGATTGGAAGGATTGGTTTTTTAAAGACATGAACCCCGTTTATGACCCATTGTCAAACAATTTTATGGCCATTTGTTTACACTTCCAATGGAAAATACGAGGTGTATATTGAAGGGGTCATCATTCCCTTCTCTCTTCAAATCATCAAATGCAAAATAAAAGTGACGGGAGTTAAGTATTGAAAGTTATACAACTATCCATACCGCCCAAAAGACATTCCTCTTCTCGAGTTTTCTAATCGGCGGGCTATGAACTCGCCTTGGATGAGTGAGACCTTCCATTCTAGAAAAAAATTTGACCCACACAAGGTTGGAAAAGCTCATTACTTGTGGCCCTATCCTCCTAACTAAGAATGATTGTGTCATCCACTTACATCATGGGACCTTTCTTTACTTCTAATTCAACATGGCTTTTAAAATGAGACTTGCACATATCAATTTTGAGGAGATCACCACTGCGACTTGTTGTCCTATCGGCACTACCTTTCTTCCCTACGACCGCTTCATCACATTATTATGCCCCGAAGCAGTGGTCAATTCGTGGGGTGACAAATCCCGAGTTCCCAAACCCATAAGCACCACAATGGTGGATCGAAGTAACAAGGAAGCTCGCAACCCAACCCCTCCTCTCGAGCCGATTTTAAAGATGCTGAAGTCGGGGAGGAGGAAGAGGTTGAAGATGAAGAAAATGATGAGGAAGGAGGGGAATTTGATAAAAGGTTAATAAGAAGGTGATGATCCGGCGGACGTGAATTTTGAGGGCGATTTCGATGAGCATGCTTATAACACGATGGTGATAAATAGCCGTAAGGACCAAATCGACTCTCTTCTCGATGGTTTCATCTCGGAGTACCGCAAAGATATGGTTAATTGTTGCCGGTATACCTCAATGATAATGCGGCTCCAAGAATACCACTACCGTCTTAGCATGGGTTCAGGCGTCGAGTTACCCCACTACTACATAGATCCTTAAGCTCGTGACCTCAACACCCCCGATCCTTCCTTTTAAGCTTATTGTGGACATGCATTTCCTTATTTAGTTTCTTTACGTTTCATTGTTTAATATTTCAAAAGAAGCTATGTAATATTCTTTCTTACTATATATGAAAGTTGTGGTTTTGTTTTATGTTGTCCTTATTGCATTTTAAATTTTGTTTGTTTTATATTTCGCACTAAATTCTTTTCTTATTTAGATTCTAGTATTTTCCATTGAGGACGGTGCAAAGTCTAAGTTCCTTAGGGGGGAAGAGGGGGGGGGGGGGTACAAGTGCATATTTTAAACATTACAAATTTTAGAATGCCCCAAAAAATTAAAAATGTTAAAAACTCCAAAAAAATAAAAGTAAAAACTATTTTTTTAAAAAAATAAAAATGGGAATTTAAAATCCTCAAAATATAACTAAATTTTTGTTTGAAGTCTCGATTTGTAAACATTCCATTGCACTAAGCCGAAATTGATAAAAAAGCTAAAATTGAGCCAAAATTGAAGACTTATACAAATAAATATGGAGATTTTAACCCAATGAGTTTTTGTGCCAATCCTCTTTTTCGAGTAATATAATCATTCTGAGTTAAAAAAAACTCAAAAGTTCCTTCAGTGGTAAATTCGTCGTTGATCTCTAAATCATTGTTTGATCGGTTGCGAAAATGAGTGGAAGTGTTGCTTTGAAAATGCGCCCAAAAATACCTCAAAAATAAACATAAATCTCGAGATGCATATGGTAATTTAATTAGTAATTTGGACATACGAAGTTATACCATCGTTTGTTCATCCAAAAATATTATCCATAAAAATTCCAAACAAATTATCCAACTATTGAAAGACAACTTGAGCCTAAAATAACATCCCTTTCATTTGATTAACCTGAAAAACCCAAATTAGAAATAAGTCCAAATGGTACATAAAATGGGCAGAAAAATCGAAAAATGCTCAAATAAAAATAGAAAAAAAATATAATACAAAAAAATTAGAAAAAGTAAGAAAATATGAAAAAGGAAAAATAAGAGAAAAATGAGCAAGAGATCAAAAAAGTGCCAACGGACATTTATAAGAAATTTTTCAACTCCAAAAAATTCTGGAATTTCCATCATTACCCAAAATACCCTAACTCGAAAAATCATAATCGAGTCTGAATAACGAAGTCAATCATCGCGTGGAGAACCAAAAAATACAAAAATATAATAAAGAGACAAAATAGTGAGAATAAAGAACGATGTTTTTCCATTTTCCCATGATCGCAACCCGTTCATGAGATATTTTTGACCATAAAATTTATGTCCTTCAATTTGTGTTCGTGAACTTGTGTCCAATTATATTTACTATTAATTTCACGCATATCGAGAGAGAACGCCGCTATTTGAGTAATTATTTTGTGAGTGCATTCCGTGAGAAGTTGAATTAAAATGAATTTTTGAAAAGTAACGTAATGATCAATCGGTAGAAGTTAGCAGTTAATTTTTGGCTTAGCGCACACACATAAATTATGAATTGAGATTTATCAAATAAAAGTTTATTGTGATTATTTTTATCGAATTTAAATTATATGGTTTTTAATTATTTTGATTTTTTATTGAGTCGTTACATATGGTACAAAAAAAATGAATTTTGTGAGTTAATTGACTGGAAACGGTCACGAGACACTACTCGTCCAACTAGGGTAACCTAGAGTTTTAACGACTTATTGTATATGCTAAAATCAATCACGTGCCCGCGAAAAAGGATATTATATCCCATAGTTGATAAGAGGTATTCATAGACCCTTATTTTTATTCTTTTACATTGATCGAGACTGGCAACGTTGTAAGTTAGGAGGTTTGATTCGACATGAATATTCCATATTTATTCCTCTAATTTTGGTATTTTTATGGTCCTAAACATTGCCATTATCACGAATTTATTTCATATTTATAGCAACTAACCCAAGTATTTCATATTTTGTGTATTTCTCATGTGTTTTACAAGTTAATTATGCAATTAGATGAAAGAGAAAAATCAAAATAGTGAAAAAGTTGATAAAAAAGGAAATCCAAGGGTAAAACGGTAGAAAGAGGCAGCATGAGCTCGATTTGATGAGAACATAGGAAGAAATGGAGCATCAATCCGAGTTACGGTGAAGAAGTTACGACCATTTGAAGTTGAGAAAAAATCCAGGAGTAAATTGCAAATAAGAAAAAGAAGCAAGCAAAAACAAGGATTGCAAAGCCAGAGAGCAAACCGGTTAGGTCCTAGAAGTGAATTGGTTCTCTTTGCTTGAGGGTTCGGTCCTAAGGGTTTGGTTTGGTTTAAGGGTTTGGTTTCCAGTGAGATTTCTTATTTTTTCCTAGATTTTAGCTAGAGTAGTTTGGGTCAATGCTAACCTCTTTGGCCAAATTTTGGCACTTGTTTAAGTCATTTCGGAGTTTATTTATCATTATCCTACTTTGTTATGAAACTAATTAAATAATATTCATTGGAGAACAAACCTTGAATCTTTCAACATCAAATTAATTAAAGATTTGTTATTTTTCAAAATTCCTGCATTGATATGAAGATTTATTATTGCATCTTTGTTTCTTCATACTTGGTATGGAATTTACATTTCCTTTCTCTTGTTATTTAATTATGAACACTTTCATGATGATGATAATTAGTATAGAATTATAATTCTTGTCTAGCAAGCTATTAGTGGTTTGGGGAACATAAACCCAACCTAGGGTTATCAATGTTAATTGTAAAATTCAACATAATTAAATAATTAATCATTGGAGTTTGATACACTAATTGAAACTAATATTATAGATATCTTAACTCCGTTTGTTGAAAGAAAACAGAGTGTTTGAGGATGTATTATATGTGTCAGAAAATTTACCATTCGCTCTAATTAATTTATTGACCAATTATCACGCGAGTTAATGCCTAAGCATATTTGGTGCTTCGAATTAGTTTTTGCTCTACTTTTAATTAATTAAATAATTTTGTATAAATTTACATTTAGCGGAGATACTCTATAATTAGGGGGATTGGATCTCAACCCAATTTTTCCAAAAGTGTTTCTAAAAATAAAATTTCAAGTTTTTACTTTTAGTGGCTTAATTTGCACTTGTCTAGTTTAATTTTCTTAGATTAATAGAAATTTCTCAAATTACAAAATCACCTTTTCTTTTTTTCTTTCTTGAGTCGGAACCGAGATTTAAGATACCAACCCTTCATTCTTTATCATTTTGCGACTTATTCCCTCAGGATTGGACCCCGTTGTGACACCCCGACTAATTAAATACCGGGTAGCTACTCCTTTATAAAATTAATTCAAAATGCCAAGTTGGCTCAGTTAATAGCATCACTGTCGAAAACATTTTATTATTACTAACCACCTAGTATTTAAGAAAAACAAGTTGCCAAATTTTAATTTAAGTCTGATTAACATGCAAGAAGTAAAATGAAGAAATAGATAACACCATTCACCATGCTGAAGTAAAATGAATAACCATCACAATAGTGTAAATAAAGTCTGGAGGAAACCCCTCACTATAATCCCATAACTGAAATAAATAAACTGAAACAATACATGCTAAAGTCTGAAAACTGAAATGTAAAAGATGTCTCTAAAGAAATGGGCAACATGCCCTATAACTGATAGATAGTGACTCTGGAATCCAAAGAGATAGAAGCGTCTACATGCAAATCCCTGTAGCTTCCACCAGCAGCTACAGCTCGTCACCTGAATGAGTACCTATGCTTGGTGTCCTTGTGGCTGGGCACCTAAAATGGTTTTACAAAGAAAAAGATTTGAAAAGCAAACGGGTCAGAGCCCGAATGTGGAGTTATATTTTAAAAACCTGCAAGTGCTTTAAAAACATTTAAAACATTAAATGCAAAGTACATGTTAGGACGTGCACTCACATTATGTTCTCACCCCTCGTCTAACTGTGCACTCCTAACGCAAGTACCCATCTATATCTATCCATACAACTAGCTAAGTGACTACATAACTAGCTAGACTGCCAAAGGTTCTCCCCATATTACTCAGTTCCATTTAACATAACAACGCTCGTAATTAAATAGGGGTTTAACGTGAACTCAGTTACTAAATATACCATTGATATAACTATCAGTTAACTCATTATATAACTCGAAATAATACCGTAATATTTTTACAACATTAACATGAGGATTCCCATTAATTTAATGTATATTATTCACATCATAAATATACGATACAAGCACCCCGCAATCTAAGCTATGGTGCACACATACTCTGCTATCAATCCCGGTACATCACGTACATAAGGATTACATATTTCGAATCTCTCAGGAATAGTTTACCGATAACAACATCACAAATAATGGAGGCGAACACAGTCACCATCACATGGGTCACGCACATACCTACGCTCCCATGGTCAGCGGACTTATTAATATCACAATAAGTCTTTCTATGACCTATGTTCATCGAGGTACCCGTCTATATCCCCCCCGTAGGCACACAAGGATTAGAGGGTCCTAAGCGAACGCAACCTCCCGTGATAGCAAGTATGGTAGGTATGTCATACACACAATCCATATACTAATACTAAGTAAACACACATCTTAGTAATACCATATTTTAATCGTAGTACATCTCGCATTCTTGTACTAACTATAATTATCACAATTCTTACTATTCCGGTTTGTAATTATACGCGCCATAATTCATCCTCACATCATAGTAGACACTCACGTCTCAACCCAAATGGTTCATTGAATATAACTCTAGTGTATAATACTCCTCTCAATAACCCAAAAGTCCCAAATCTATCCTCACATCAATAAAGGAAGGTCTTCTATATCCTCGAACAAGTTTACGGGACTCTAAAAATCAAAACAGTCCAAAAAGGATCAAACTGTCAACTCGTTAGAAGTCTCATTCGAACGAGACTTCGAACGAGTTTGGACTGTCAGGTCATTAGAAGTCTCGTTCGAACGAGGCTGTTCGAACGAGATCCCAGTTCGTTCGAACGAACTAACCCTTCTAACGATATCTCGTTCGAACGAGATATCGAACGAAAATCCCTACTCGTTAATAACGACTGGTCAACTCGTTAGAAGCTCGTTCGAACGAGTTCGTTCGACCGACCTGGGGGCTGCTTCTAACGAGCTACCATTTTCGGCCCAGATTTTTCCCCAATTCGTTTTTCACCATTTTTACTCCTCAAACCTCTTCTAAAATTCGTTCCTACAATATATTGAGTTCTCTAATCATCCTCAAACATGACAAGGTGCTATACTAACATCATTAAAGGGGTTTAATACCTTCTAAACATCCTTAAATCACAAGGTTTCTACATAAATTCCCAATTTTCTTCAAGAACATAAACCCTAGATTCTTCTCATCAAAATTTCCCAGATTTTAATCCGTTTATACATCACATAGATATGAAATCTCTGAATTAAATCTTCAAACAATGTTTCTACATGCAAACCTATCCCAAAATTTAAACAACAATCTTCCAATTTCATGGGTTTTCTTTTAACTCTTATATAAGATTGATTAACAATGTTTCTAACATGGAAAAAGCATTCACTGCATAAGGAATGTAATTTAAATCACTTGCCTTGGTTTGATTCCGGATTTGATGTTGATTTGATGAAGAATTTCTGCAGAATTTCTTCTCTCCAAGCTTCCTCTCTAATGGTGGCTTAAGGTGGCTAGGGTTTGATTTGGGGAAACTTAGAAAACCTAAATGACAACCTACGTAGCCTTCTAGGTTAATATGGGTTGGTTAATGGGCTTAATGGGTTTAATCCACATCAGATTTACATCTCTAATTTTCGTCACTTTTAATTCCTAAAAATGTAAAATTACCAAAATACCCTTTAAGTTACCGGTATGGCCTAAAAATACCCCGGGACCCAAACTATACCCCCGGCTAGTGTTTTCTGACTATCTCGACCCTTCCGGACGCGTTGGCGCACTCAAAACGACCATACGGATTTTAGATTTTAAATTCACTTTTATTAACAAAATAAAATACCGTGACGCGGCGGTCCCACGCGTCTCAACAAAATTTCTAAAATGCCGTATATAAATCCCACGACAAATTTTATAATACCAAGTACATATATAATCATATATGCACATAATCAAATACTAACTCGTATCACATTAGTATCTTTATCCCGGATTAATTTCCAATTAATACGCATTTAATTAATTAATCCTCAAAATAAATATAGTCAAAAGTACGGGGTATTACACCCGTCTTACCGAGCTATTACTTGAGCGATAGACTTGCACTTAAGTTGTAGGTACACAAGTATTACACTCATTATGCATCACATTAACGCCTCCAAAGATGACTGGAGAAGATGGAGAAAGAACTGTGTCAGGATAACTATAGACACCGTGGTTGAACTCCGAGTCCTCGAGTGAACAAAACTCGTAGCCGAGGATGGAGTACTGGGCGCGACCAAGAGTGTTCGGATCATGGAAGTCACTTGGTGAGATGACATCGGGATGAAGAGTGTCATATGTATGATATAAGAAGTTTGGTCCAGAGATAGATGGACTAGCACCCAGCACATCGAGGGGACAGATCCACAAAAAAACTGGCAAGAAGAGCCTTAATCACATAAATGAAGTCCCCTTTATCAAAAGCCATTGAGGAGGAGGAACCCTCGAATAAGTTCACGTCCCCAAGGTTCAAGATTTATAGTGGCAATATAGACCCCACGGATCATGTTCGCCAGTGTAGGTAATCCATGACTTTATGTAATCGTAACGACGCTATTATGTGTTGAAAATTATCATCTAGCTTAGGTCAGAAGTGGTTTGAGAGGTTGCCTCACATGTCGATTAAGAGTTTCAAGTCCCTCACCGAGGCCTTCACTGCTCACTTCTAAACTATCATCTCACATACGAACAGGATGGATTCTTTCCTCATGACAAGGAAAAAGGCATAAGAGACCATGCGCAAGTATGCCAAGCCTTATTGGGATACTTTAAATGAGGTGGAAGACTGCTTGAACAAGGTTGTCGGGCCATCTTTCAAAATCGGTTTACCCTTTACCTCTATGTTGCACCAGTTCCTTACAAAGAAATAAAAGAACACCATTGATGACCTCATGTCTCGTATTGAAAAGTACGTCAAAGTGGAGGACATGGTTAATATGAGGCAAACAGAGACTGGTCTCTCTAAGACTAACATGGTTATTTTCTTTTGCGAGATTTACGTGTTGATAGGTATACATCGTCTAAATTCGAGGATGAAATTCTTTGCTAATGGGGAAGTATGTAACACACCGTGTTTTAATTATTGATTTTCTAATTAATTTGGAGAAAAATAAAATTTTGGATTTAATGGTCATTAATTATTTGACTTGGTACTATTATTAAAACTTTCAATCGGGAATTAATTCAGGTTTATAATAAAAGATTATACGAATTTTTTTGTGTTAACCAACAGGTGCGTATTTGTTCAGTTATAGATTTTTTTATCTAGATAATTAAGTTGGATTTTTAAAAGATTTAATTTTGGTATTTTGGGGATCGTTCAAATGACAGCACATGTCGTTCGAACAACGTCGTATGTCATTCGAACGACAGGTGTCCTCATTCGAATGACGCTAAGGCGATGGCTTGGTTATACTCCTAATTGTGTTTTAACTTTTAACCCATTATATATTAAACAGATACGGGGCTGGGACTTCGAAAAACACTTTTTCTCTCAAACTTTCTCCATAAAGCTTTTTCAAACATAGTTCTATCATCTTCAACCCCTAGCCCCAACTTTTAACAAGTTTTGAAGATACAATTGGTGTTTTCTCAAGAGGAGTTCAACCTTCTACTTAGATTTTTATCCAACTAATCACATTCATGAATACTCAATTTCTTTCATTTAGTATTATGCATTTTAAGTGTTGCCTAAACCTTAATTTAATATTTTCTTACAAATAAATTGGCAATCTAATTAGAGAAAGTGGACACATAAAACTTAGGGCTGTTGTTATGAAATCCTTTAATATGATTAATATTCATAACCCTTGGGTGCGTAGGATTTATGAGTGAATTTTCAGTTTTGTTGGCGTAGGTTGCATGTAGAAAAATCCTAGTTTTGAAATAAATTAATTTGGGGACGTATTACTCACGTAAATTGTGTAGAATTAACGAGACTTGTAATATGACGTATAAATGATGAAATCTAGATGTATTTAATTTAAGATAATTAAATGAGATCAATTGGGTGTTTATGATAATGTGATAATTAAATTAAGATTTAATTTAACTGGACTATTATGCGTAGCTTTCTACGTTGACTAATTAGGCTTGTTATGTAACATATTGGAATTATAAAATTACCATTATGATGACGGGTTGTTGGATATTTATGCTCTCCTAATATTTTAGGATGCCTTCTAGGTATGGGACTAGTGGGTAGGCCTTCTGATGATTTACGCCTTCTAGGTATGGGACTAGTAAGGGTAGATTATTAGGACTTTATTATGTTGGGGGTGGGATGATTTTTATCACTTTATCATCGTTACGCTAGCCTAAGCATGAGACTAGGTCGAGGTTTATGTCAGAAATCCATCCTATACATAGGGCAGGACGTATTGATAACTTGGGGACCCTTAGTTATGAGACTAAGGGGTATTTTGAGAATCTCACATCGAGTAAAAGGGTCAGGTAATTTACAAATTATGAAATTGAGAATTAATGCCTAAGATAAAAATGGGAATTAAAATTTGTGGCGACATAATGTGTGAGGGACCGACAATTTAAACGGTTCAGCGGATGATTTATGAAGTGTCGTGTGTGGAACCTTGTCATGGGGCGGGGTCAACAATTTAAACTGATCAGAGGGCATTTGAGAAGGGGAAGTACGACACTTTGATGGATTACCACCCGGGGCGGGAGGACCGCCATAATAAAAAGTGAGAACAATAATACAATTTGGTTAATTTAATTAAATTAACATCGTGGGACTTGGGAATTTAAAATCATATTGGTGTGCCTTTTTAAATGGGGATCTCTATGGGTAGTTAGTGATTTATATTTATTGCGTTTAAATTATCCCGTTTAATTTAAAATATTCTATTATGATATTTATTTCATATAATGCTACTGTCTGGATTCAAGGATCCTATTTGAGGGGAGTAGTGTGTATTCATGCTCGGGGCTCTAACCTCGTGCGTTGACTAACTTTTTTAGGATAAGTTTTTGGAAAAGCTGCATAGGATTATCGAAGTTTATCATTTGGAGGTGCAGCTGGAGTTTATTCGTTTATTGTTATTTAGTTAGAATTTCTTTTCAGTCGTATTTCATTATGAGACTTCATTTGAGTTTTTATTGGGCCTTTCGGTTCCAAATTTGTTTAGAGGATTTTCGTTGGATTATTTAGACGGGTTATTATTCAGATTTTATTAAATCATTATTGAAGATTGAACTTAATTGGAGTTTTAGCATAGGATGGATCTTTTATCGCTCAGTTGTTAATGATCATTTGGGATTGATTCAATTATTTATCTTATGGAATGATTTATTTATGTCTCTTATCTGTCTCATGCTAAGGATGATATTCATTTAGTTCACGCCCGGCATAGTCTGGTGGCTGTGGCTGGCCACCCCGTCTATCAGTTGCGCGGGTGTGACAGATGGTATCACAACATGGTCTTAGGACTCGTAGGTTATGAATCCGTTTAGCTTTCACGTTGTCGATATTTGATTCCCTTTATTGATTCATACTCCTTAAGGGAGAGGGTCTAGCATACGTGTTAGATGTGTTTCTTGGAGATATGAAGTTTTGTGTTAAGGATGTTGTACACATTGAGTTTAGAATTAGTAAGCTTGATGTGAGGATCCTTAGAATGGATTATGGAGACGATAGTTATTTTGGAGATTTTAGTGCAGATGTTAGGTATCGTATGTATCGATTTTTGGTATTGAGATTTAATTTGAGGATGTTATCATTTTGATGACTTTAGGATATAGGATCGAGTGGGGATTTGTGAGAGCGTGTGGTACGCCATTATTTTCCTAGTTATGCGTAAGCATATAGGTTATTTATATTATTTTGTTGTTCGTGGGGTAGGTGTGCGTAGGGTTGGGTGTATGGGCGCCCAATCATGGCATTCTACGGGTTGGCATATGTGAGCCTTATTTTTTTTTGCGAGATTTACACGTTGATGGGTATGCTTCGTCTAATTTCGAGGACGAAACTCTTTGCTATTGGGGAAGTATGTAACACCCAGTGTTTTAATTATTGATTTTTTAATAAATTTGGAGAAAAATAAAATTTGGGATTTAATGGTCATTAAGTATTTGACTTGGTTCTATTATTGAAATTTTCAATCGAGAATTAATTCAGGTTTATAATAAAAGATTATAAGGATTTTTTTGTGTTAACCAACAGGTGCGTATTTGTTCAGCTGTAGATTTTTTATCAGATAATTAAGTTAGATTTTTAAAAGATTTAATTTTGGGATTTGGGGGCACGTTCAAACGATAACACATGTCGTTCGAACGACGTCGTATGTCGTTCGAATGCCAGTGTCCTCATTCGAATGTCGCTGAGGCGGTGGCTTGGTTAAACTCCTAGTTGTGTGTTAACTCTTAACCCTTTATATGGTAAATTGATACGGGGTTGGGACTTAGAAAAACACTTTTTCTCTCAAACTTTCTCCAGAAAGCATTTCCAAACATAGTTGTCTCATCTTCAACCCCTAGGCTCAACTTTTAACAAGTTTTGAAGATTCAATTGGTGCTTTCTCAAGGGGAGTTCAAACTTCTACTCAGATTTTTATCTAACTAATCACAAGCATGAATACTCTATTCCTTTCATTAAGTGTGATGTGTTTTAAGTGTTGCCTAAACCTTAATTTAATGTTTTCTTACAAATCAATTAACAATTTAATTAAAGAAAGTGGACACATAAAACTTGGGGTTGTTTTTATGAAATCCTTTAATATGATTAATATTCATAACCCTTGGGTGTGTAGGATTTATGAGTGGATTTTGGGTTTTGTTGGTGTAGGTTGCATATAAATTAATTTGGGGATGTAATACTCACGCAAATTGTGTAGAATTGATGAGACTTGTAATATGATGTATAAATGATAAAATCTCGATGTATTTAATTTAAGATAATTAAATGAGATTAATTGAGTGTTTATGACGATGCGATAATTAAGTTAAGATTTAATTGAACTGGACTATTATGCGTAGCTTTGTACGTTGATTAATTACGCTTGTTATGTGACTTGTTGGTATTATAAAATTGCATTGTGACGACGGGTCTTGGGTATTTTTGCTCTCCCTATATTTTAGGATGCCTTCTAGGTATGGGACTAGTGGGTAGGCCTTTTGATGATTTACGCCTTCTAGGTATGGGACTAGTAAGGGTAGATTATTACGACTCTATTATGTCGGGGATGGGATGATTTTTGTCACTTTATCATAGTTACGCTAGCCTAGGCATGAGACTAGGTCGAGGTTTATGTTAGAAATCCATCCTATACATAAGGCAGGACGTATTTATAACTTGTGAACCCTTAGGTATGGGACTAAGGGGTATTTTAAGGATCTCCCATCGATTAAAAGGGTGGGGTAATTTATAAATTGTGAAATTGAGAAATTGAGAATTAATGCCTAGGATAAAAATGGGTAATAAAATTTGTGGCGACATAATGTATCAGGGACCGACAGTTTAAACGGGTCAGCGGACGATTTATGTCGTGTCGTGTGTGAAACCTTTTCATGGGGCGGGGTCGACAGTTTAAATGGATCAGAGGCCATTTGACAAGGGGAAGTGCGATACTTTGATAGATTACCACTCGGGGCGGGAGGACTGCCATAATAAAAAGTGAGAACAATATTACAATTTGGTTAATTTAATTAAATTAACATCGTGGGACTTGGGAATTTAAAATCATATTGGTGTGCCTTTTTAAATGGGGATCTCTACGGGTAGTTAGTGATTTATATTTATCGCTTTTAAATTATTATGTTTAATTTAAAATATTCTATTGTGATATTTATTGCATATAATGCTACTGTCTGGATTCAAGGATCCTATTTGAGGGGAGTAGTGTGTATTCATGCTCGGGGCTCTGACCTCGTGCGTAAAACAACTTTTTCAGGATAAGTTTTGGAGAAGTTGCATAGGATTATCGAAGTTTATCATTTGGAGGTGCAACTGGAGTTTATTTTTTTATTGCTATTTAGTTAGACTTTCTTTTCAGCTGTATTTCATTATGAGACTTCATTTGAGTTTTTATTGGGCCTTTCAGTTCCAAAGTTGTTTAGAGGATTTCAGTCGGATTATTTAGTCGGTTAATTATTCAGATTTTATTTAATAATTATTGGAGATTGAATTTAATTGGAGATTTAACATGGGATGGATCTTTTATCGCTCAGTTATTTATGATCATTTGGGATTGAGTCAATTATTTATCTTATGGACAGATTTATTTATGTCTCATATATGTATCATGCTAAGGATGATATTTATTTAGTTCACGCCCGGCGTAGTCCGGCGACTGTGGCTGGCCACCCCGTCTGTCGGATTGCGCGGGTGTGACAGATGGTATAAGTGCATGGTCTTAGGTCTCGTAGGTTACGAATCCGTTTAACTTCCACATTGACGATCTTTGATTCCATTTATTGCTGCATACTCCTTAAGGTAGTGGGTCTAGCATACGTGTTAGATGTGTTTCTGGGAGATATGAAGTTTTATGTTAAGGACGTTGTAGGCATTGAGTTTAGAATTAGTAAGCTTGATGTGAGGATCCTTAGAATTGATTATGGAGACGATAGTTATTTTGGAGATTTTAGTGCGGATGTTAGGTATCGTATGTATCGATTTTGGGTCTTGGGATTTAATTTAAGGATGTTAGCATTTTGATGACTTTAGGATATATGATCGAGTGGGGATTTGTGAGAGCGTCTGGTACGCCCGTTATTTTCTTAGCTGTGCGTAAGCATATAGGCTATATATATTATTTTATTGTTCGTGGGGTAGGTGCGCGTAGGATTGGGTGTATGGGCGCCCAATCATGGCATTCTACGGGTAGGCATATGTGAGCCTTATTTTGTTTTTGCGAGATTTACGCGTTGATGGGTATGCTTCGTTTAATTTCGATGACGAAATTCTTTGCTAGTGGGGAAGTATGTAACACCCCGTGTTTTAATTATTGATTTTTTAATTAATTTGGAGAAAAATAAAGTTTGGGATTTAATGATCATTAAGTATTTGACTTGGTTCTATTATTGAAATTTTCAATCGAGAATTAATTCAGGTTTATAATAAAAGATTATAAGAATTTTTTTGTGTTCACCAACAGGTGCTTATTTGTTCAGCTATAGATTTTTTATCAAATAATTAAGTTGGATTTTTAACAGATTTAATTTTGGGATTTGGGGGCACGTTCAAACGATAGCACATGTCGTTCGAACGACATCGCATGTCGTTCGAACGACATCGCATGTCGTTCAAATGCCAGGTGTCCTAGTTCGAACGTCGCTGAGACGGTGGCTTGATTAGACTCCCAGTTGCATTTTAACTCTTAACCCATTATATAGTAAACTGATACGGGGTTAGGACTTCGAAAAACACTTTTTCTCTCAAACTTTCTCCAGAAAGCAATTCCAAGCATAGTTCTCTCATCTTCAACACCTGGCCCCAACTTTTAACAAGTTTTGAAGATTCAATTGGTGTTTTCTCAAGAGGAGTTCAACCTTCTACTCAAATTTTTATCTAACTAATCACATGCATGAATACTCTATTCCTTTCATTTAGTATTATGCGTTTTAAGTGTTACATAAACCTTAATTTAATGTTTTCTTACAAGTCAATTAGCAATCTAAGTAGAGAAAGTGGACACATAAAATTTGGGGCTGTTTTTATGAAATCCTTTAATATGATTAATATTCATAACCCTCGGGTGCATAGGATTTATGAGTGGATTTTGTGTTTTGTTGGTGTAGGTTGCATATAAATTATTTTCGGGATGTATTACTCACGTAAATTGTGTAGAATTGATGAGACTTGTAATATGATGTATAAATGATAAAATATTTATGTATTTAATTTAAGATAATTAAATGAGATTAATTTGGTGTTTATGACGATCTGGTAATTAAATTAAGATTTAATTGAACTGGACTATTATGCGTAACTTTGTACGTTGATTAATTACGCTTGTTATATGACTTGTTGGTATTATAAAATTTCCATTGTGACGACGGGTTGTTGAGTATTTATGCTTTCCCTATATTTTAGGATGCCTTCTAGGTATGGGACTAGTGGGTAGGCCTTTTGATGATTTACTCCTTCTAGGTATGGGACTAGTAAGGGTAGATTATTATGTCACTTTATCATCGTTACGCTAGCCTAGGCATGAGACTAGGTCGAGGCTTATGTCAGAAACCCATCCTATACATAGGGCAAGACGTATTGATAACTTGGGGACCCTTAGGTATGGTACTAAGGGGTATTTTGAGAATCTCACATCGATTAAAAGGGTGGGGTAATTTATAAATTATAAAATTGAGAAATTGAGAATTAATGACTAAGATAAAAACGGGTATTAAAATTTGTGGTGACATAATGTGTCAGGGACCGACAGTTTAAACGGGTCAGCGGACGATTTATGTCATGTCGTGTATGGAACCTTGTCATGGGGAGGGGTCTACAGTTTAAACGGATCAGAGGCCATTTGACCAGGGGAGGTGCGACACTTTGATGGATTACCACCCGGGACGGGAGGACCGCCATAGTAAAAAGTGAGAACAATAATACAATTTTGTTAATTTAATTAAATTAACATCGTGGGACTTGGGAATTTAAAATCATATTTGTGTGCCTTTTTAAATGGGGATCTCTACGGGTAGTTAGTGATTTATATTTATCGCGTTTAAATTATCCCGTTTAATTTAAAATATTCTATAGTAATATTTATTGCGTATAATGCTACTGTCTGGATTCGAGGAACCTATTTGAGGGGAGTAGAGTGTATTCATGCTCGGGGTTCTGACCTCGTGCGTTGACTAACTTTTTCAGGATAAGTTTTTGGAGAAGCTGCATTGGATTATCGAAGTTTATCATTTGGAGTTGCAACTGGAGTTTATTCATTTATTGCTATTTAGTTAGACTTTTATTTCAGTCGTATTTCATTATGAGACTTCATTTGAGTTTTTATTGGGCCTTTCGGTTCTAAAGTTGTTTAGAGCATTTCAGTCTGTTTATTATTCATATTTTATTTAATCATTATTGGAGATTGAATTTAATTGGAGTTTTAGCATGGGATAGATCTTTTAACGCTCAGTTGTTTATGATCATTTGGGATTGATTCAATTATTTATCATATGGAATAATTTATTTATGTCTCATATATGTCTCATGCTAAGGATGATATTTATTTTTTTCATTCCCGACATAGTTCGGCGGCGGTAGCAGGCCACCCCATCTGTCGGATTGCGCGTCGTGTGACAGGAAATACAGTTCGGATGGAACTCAAGAAGGTTACTACAGAAATGCATGCCTTCCATATAGATCCTTCTAAGATCCAAGCTACCAAAAGCATGCGATCAAAGGATTTGGATTACAACAAAAAGATAGGGTTTACGGAGGACGATTTGGTCGGGATAAGGACCCAACACAACGATGCACTAGTAATCACTCTAAGGATTGCCAATAAGGATATGGAAAATCTACTGATGGATCAAGGTAGTTCTTCAGAGGTAATTTACTTAGAACTCTTCCATAGGCTTACACTGAAGATGTCAGATTTAAAGTAAACGACTGTCCCTTTAGTCGGATTCACAGGAAAGATGACCATGCCTTTGGGGAAGGTAGTCTTTCCAGTGAGGGGAGGAAATATTTTAAATTCATTGAGTTTCTAGTGGTCAATATTAATTCAACTATCATGCCATCCTCGACATAGGGTGGCTTAATTTTATTTGATCAGTCCCTTCAACTTACCACTAGAAACTCAAGTTTATGACAGACCGAGGTATAATGGAGATCAGAGGCGATCAATCTATTGTTGAGAAATACTATATCGTCGCTATCAGACCCAAACTGGAGAAGAAGAAAGATAAGAAAGTCCTCCTTGAGATGCCCCATGATGGAGCTACTCCTTTTAAATAGCAATTAAGGCACAACCAACAAGGGGTGGAAAAGACTAAGATCCACCCCGCTGATAGGGTTGTAGAGACAGTGAGGAAGTTCCTAATTGGCACCAATTTTTCCGACCACAGAAGGGCATAGTTGATCATCTTTCAAAAATAAAACTTAGACATTTTTGCATTGGAGCCATATGACATATCATAGATTGATCCTGCATTCACTTTCCATCATATTCACGTAGATTAGGCATTTAAGTCGATCGCATCAAAACCTCACCGCCCTACCCCTGAGAAGGCAAGGACGTCGAAAAAAGAGGTAGGTAAGCTTCTGGAGGCAAGGTCTATTAGAGAAGTTCAATTCCAAAAATGACTCTCAAATCTAGTTGAAGTTCGTAAAAACAACGGCAGCTCGAAAGTCTATATAGACTTTACTGATATCAACAAGGCTTGCCCCAAGGATACTTGCACTGCTAAAGATAGACTAATTGGTCGATGCCACTGCAGCCCACGAACGAATGAGTTTTTAGGATGCCTACTCAGGGTACTACCAGATTTCCTTATTCAGTCCCGACCATGACAATACCTCATTCATTACACAACTAGGCTTATATTGTTATAAGGTAATGCCTTTTAGCCTTAAGAACGCTGGAACCACATACTAGAGACTGGTCACAATGATGTTTAAGGGACAGATTGGTGAAACGATGGAAGTTTACATTAACGACCACCTCAAAGACTTGCCTAACACTTTTGAAATCCTCAAGGGTTACCAGATGAATCTCAATGCGAGAAAGTGCTCATTCGGGTCTAGTCAGGGAAGTTTCTAGGCTATATGGTCAGCAGGAGGGGAATTGAAACAAACACCGATCAAATAGAAGTGATCAATAACGTTCAGTCACCGAAGACACTATGCGAAATCCAAAATCTCATTGGGATGCACGCGGCACCAAATCACTTTATTTTTAAGTCATCCCAGAATTGCAGACCTTTGTTTCAGTTGCTCAAGAGGATAAGGGCCTTACCTAGAATGATTAATGTTCAAAGTCTCTCGAGGAAATTAAATCCTACTTAACCAAACCCTTGTTATTCATAATTCCTGATCAAGGGGACCAACTCTACCTTTACCTTGCAGTCTCAATCTATGAGGTCAGTTCGGCCTTGGTCTGCGAGAAAGAGGAAAAACAGTTTCCCGTCTACTATATCAGTAAAATGCTTCTGGATGCCGAGCAATTCTACTTACCACTAGAGAAATTATCCTGCGCACTAGTGATAGCCTCTTAAAAATTGAAGCATTACTTTAAGGCCCACTCCATCACCGTCGTCACATTTTTTCCTCTTAAAACTATTCTTCACAAAGACGACCAATCTAGATGTATGTACAAATGGCCAATAGAACTAGGGAGATTTGACATACACTTTCAACTAAGTACAGCAGCCAAGGAGCAGGTATTGGTTGACTTTATAGTAGAATTTACAGGAGGAGATACTCATACCGACCAACAAATGACTGAGCAGCTAAAAGATTGCGAGCTGGATCAATCTAAGATATAGATATTGTATGTAAATGGCATCTCTAATTATAAAGGAGCAGGAGTAGGGATTTTTCTTATAATGCCAAAAAGTGCCATGATCGAGTAAGGGATCAAGTTAGGTTTTGAAGCCTTTAATAATAAAGTCGAGTATGAATCACTTATACCCGGACTGCGTAAGGCACATTTACTGGTGGAAAATAAACTCTAAGTATATTATGTTTCTAAGTTAGTATCCAAACAACTCAGTGGAGATTTTAATGCTAAGGATGAGAGGATGGCAGCATACCTCAAAGTGGTGCACGAACCGGTATCAAAGTTTATGGAAGTCCACATTCAATAGTTTTCCCTGGGCACAACAGTCATGCAAATGCTTTAGAAGCCCTAAGCTCAGCAGTGGATTCCATTATCAAGAGAAAATTTGAAGTGGAGTTCCTCGCCATGCCTAGCATTGAAAAAATGGTGGCCTCCGAGCACATTCTTTCCATTAAAAAAGGTCCAAGCTGAATGGATTGAATCATTGTTTACCCAGAGAATGATGCACTGCCAATCGACTAAAAGTAGGATGATCAAATCAGGGTGAGAAGTCAATCGCTTTTACTTAGGACCTGGGGAACAAATTTACACGAGATCTTTCACAGGTCCCTACCTACAATGTGTACACCCAATAGACTTCGATCGAATTCTCTATGAACTACATGATGGTATCTGTGGGAGCCACGCAAGAGGAAGATCTCTAGCTTTACGAGCAATTAAAGAAGGCTACTGGTGGCCATATATGCAAAAGGAGGCAAGTATTTATGCTCAGAAGTGTGAAAAATGTCAAAAATTCTCCCCTATGCTTCACCAATCAGAAAGTGACTTGAGGCCCCTCACCAGTCCATGGTCGTTCACGCAATGGGGGCTAGATATTATAGGGCCACTCCTTACTGCATCGAGAAATCGCAAGTACTTGTTGATTGGCATAAATTATTCACAAAGTGGATTGACGTAGAACCACTGACAAACATTAGAGATTCTGATCTGACCGAGTTTATTTGGAGGAATATTATAACTTGTTTTGGGGTACCCAAGACATTCATAATGGATAATGGAACACAATTTGAGAGTGGACCTTTTTAAGGTTTCTGTGACGATCATGGGATCAAACACCATTTCAGTTATGTGGCATACCCCCAAAGTAATGGCCAAGTAGAGTCCTCCAACAACACGATGCTTGTTGGCTTGAGAAGGAAGTTAGAAAGAGCACAGGGTGCTTGGGTGGATGAGCTTCCTTATGTTCTCTAGGCATATTGCACTATGCTGAGGAGAACTATTGGGGAAACGACCTTCACTCCTTCCTATGGATTGGAAGTGTGATCCCACTTGAAGTTGGTCTACTAACCATAAGGAAAAATGTTGTCGAACAAGGACTGAATGATGAAGCCCTTGCCACTGAACTTGACCTAGCAGAAGAACGGAGGGAATAAGCCATGATCAAGTTCATTTCCTACCAATAATAGTTGAAAAAATAGTACAATAGAGGGGTTAATCCGAGAAAATTTTAGGTTGGGGATTACGTTCTCATGAAAGTCATCGATAGTGCCAAAAGGCCCCCGGACAGCAAGTTAGGACCCAGCTGGGAAGGTTCATTCAAAATGACCAGGGATGATTTGTAAGGAGCATATCACTTGGAAGCAATGGAGGGTATGGAGATACCTCGAGCATGGAACTTGGCCAACCTAAAGAAATTTGTTTCTTAATTTTATTTCCAGCATATTTAGTCTTTGCAAATTTTTATTTCAAAACTTATGATGCTTTCATTTTAAATTCAAGTTATTAATAAAAATCCTGGTTACTCGCTCAATTACTCAGCTATACATTGTTCTAAAGTGACAGGCACCGATCAGACTTTAACTTAATTACAATTGTAATTTTTCATATTACCATTAAACTTAATATCTTCAGATCTTTATCATTGCAAATAAAAATGACCTCATACATTACCCAGGTAAGACAAAGACCTACGAGGGATCTCCAGGCATTATATGAACCCAATTTGGTGGAATAAAATCTTGAACGTGTGGATTACCCTTAGACTAGGTGATTTTTTTTCCATTATCTATTTTAGGCCTAAGGTAGTATGATGACACAACCTAAAAGGTAATATAAGACGATATAACACATGATTGGCATAAAGTAATGGAAACATGCATGAGATTGGTATTAAATCAACTTGACTATAACATTCGGTTATAAGTTACAAAAGGTGTCAATTACAAAAGAACACAACAAATAACACCAATTAGAACAGGCTATAGTCGGTGAGCAAGAAATTCAACAATCACTCTTCTTCAGTTGTTATTAGGATCTGGTCGAAACTCATCGTCACTATAATGGGATTCCATGTAGCTTTTGGCGAGCTGAAGGGGAACAACATCCAAAGGGACCTATTTCTCCTCGCTGCCAAAAGGTGGATGCCTCTATGCTGGGCAAATAACTTGGTACATATACCGAAGTTGAGAATCCTTAGGAATTTTCAAAAACCCTAAGGAATTCAACAAACCATGTTTGTAGGCCCCACTCTTGGCCTCATCTAGTCTGATTGGATCATCTAACTAACCTTCATCATAGCCTACCAACCAGGCCAATCGAGGACTCATCCTGAATAAGTAACGAAGCTTTTTCATATCACGACTAAGTCCCATGACCATGCCATGATCTTTTTGACAAATTTCCTCAGCATCAGTGAGCTTCTTCCCGAGCTTATCATTCTCAGACTGGAGAAGGGCCCTAACATTACCAATATCTTTTGTTCCAGCGAGTCGAGCCTTCAAATTGTTCACTTACTCTTGCTTTAGGGCTCCCATATCCCCTATTTACTTTAAGTCATCCTTCATCTTAGCAACCAACTATAACTGGTCCTTATAGATACCATTCATTTTTTTAAAAGCCTTGCGAATAGATACAAATACTCAACGTGCCTAAGCATTGGCATTTTGACTAAGGAGGAAATTTAAATCACCAAAAAGGGAAGGAACTTCCTCGGTAATAGACTATATAAAGTAAACATAAATAAAGGAAAAAGTTCAGTAAGGCATTTAAAAAAAATTATAATAAAAGAAAAGTTTTCTCTATTAATAAACTTCAAAATGGACAAAGCCCTTATAAACAAGAAAGAAGCGAAAGGTACAAGAAACACATGTCCTAGACTAAGCACTTTTATTTCTTTACCTATTCCTCAACTTCTCTGGCTTTGTCATTAGATGCCACACTCTGGTCGGCTGGGATGCCAGTAGTGGCCTCTTCTTTAATTCTCGATGGAGCGACAGGATTGTGCTTCCTAAGAGCTTGAACTCTGTTTGGACATTGGTCCTCACCAAGCTACATCCCAGCCTTTCTTGAATATGGATTTTAGGATAAGTTCCAGTTGACATTTAGTATCTTCAAAGGATTCATTATAGCCTTTCTTAAAATAGGCTTACTTGGCCGAGGGTAATTCCTTCACCTCCTTCATTAATCGAGATTGCACGGCCTTCAGGTGATCATTCTCAATTTTGAGCTGGTTGATTATGGTTTTTAGCGCATTTATGGCACCATTGGTGGACTTCTCGTTATTGTATGCCTTTTAAGCATTGTCCATGGATTTTTGAAATTTTTTTAGATCTTTATTGAGCTCATCATTAATCTTGGATTGGTCCACATGACCATCCAAGATCTAAATAAAGTCTACTATAAACTATGAACAAAGGTCCACGTGACAATCCAAGAAAAAGGCCTTATAAGTGACAAAGTTTGAGTAGCATGAGATGAAAGTTGCTTGGTAAAAAGTTGCCTTACTTACTCATGATCAGGTGCGGGCACAACCCCCCTCAAACTGCCATGAGCCAGGGAAGGATTTTAGGCACAAAAATGGCCTATGATGTCCTCATAGGAGGAGGAAGATCACCCTTTTTGGAGAGTTGAGGAACCAAGGGGGACTTATCGTTCTTATTCTTCTCTCGAACGACCAAGTTCGAGTCAACGGCTTTAGGGCCTTAAGGTTTAGTCGTCTTCAAGGACTTGGACTTGGTGGAGTAGGCGCTAACCTCAAGATCATCATAATCAATTAATAAAATTCTCTTTCGGGGGATGTGGTCCACCTTATTATCAAGTATGGATTCAACATCGAGATATTCAAAGGAAGAAAAGATGGAAGCTTCCTCCTCCGACAAAGAGAGGTCAAGGATATTGTCCACAGGATGTGCAGTTAAACTACCAGTAGTATTTTTGTATTCTAGAAGGAAATAGGTCGAACGGGGATGGTCACCACCAACAAGAGGCTCCCTCAACTTCTAAGCTTTTAGTTTCTTTGCCCTTTTGATGGAGGTAAAAGAAGGTTCCTTCTTCTTCGAGCGATTTATACATATCCAAAAAAGAAAATTTTCATCAATAAAGGCAATTCAAAATATGTAAATCACATAGAATTGTGGAAAAAATAAGTGTCAACCTATATTGCTCCACCAAGCTAGACATAAGAACCCATCATATTGTTCGCCCTGGGGAAGAGGCGGATGTTATCTATTTCGGGCAATTAAACCTTAATCCTAATATCCCTAATTAGAATCAGGAAGTTTCACTATAAGGATCCTATTGGCCTTCCTTGACTTTAGGTACTCAACGCCATCATTGGTGTGAGACCAGTATTAACAGTACTTGATTTCTGGAATACCCAAATTGGTCCTATACTGTTCATTAATTTTGTCCACCCCATTTGATAATATGATAAGAATTGGGGTACATTGTGTTGGGACGACTTCAAAATAATTACAAAATTCTAAAAAGAGTTGGTGTGGGGGAAGTTAACCCTCCGTGAATCATAGCTAGTATATGTATCTAGTGTCCCCCATCAATTTGTGACACCCTACCTAACTAAATACCGGGCGATCACTCCTTTATTAAATTAAATCAAGGTATACAGTTGGTTCATTCTCAGCATCACTGTCAATAAAATAATTTTCCAATTTAACACCCTAAATAATTAAGCTAAGTGTCAAAACCATTTTCATACATAACTTTCCAAATTTTTTTAAAGAAAAACATTTAATTTATTCATTAACAACATTTCAACAATTAAGAATCACCCACAATAAACCTGGAACACAATCCAAATAATTTAAAACATTCGTCAATCGAATGTCAACATGCGAAATATAAAGTAACACAATTCAAACTGAATAAATCCCATAGCGACAATACGAGAAATAACTGGAAATACAAATGTCCCAATAACAACGGAATAATGGAAAGAGCTACACATGCTCAACTAAATGAAAGTGCTAAGAGTGGATCTGAATGAACGAAGTCGTCTAATCAAGAGACCTACAACTCCCACCTAAGCCACAGCGCGTTCCTTCCAAGAGATCTTAAGCAAGACGCCCCTGTGGCTGGGCACCTGTAATACATACATATATATATACAAGAGAGAGAGAGAGAGAGAGAGAGAGAGAGAGAGAGAGAGAGAGAGAGAGAGAGAGAGAGAGAGAGAGAATGGGTCAGAGCCCGAAAGTGTGTTTGATTTAAAATATGTTTAGCAAGTATTTAAATTGATACAGGTCAATGCAACAACATATTAGAGCAACGCTCTCTTGAGAAATTCTCACCTCTCTTCTAATGTGCACGCATATCGTACTAACCTTCCCGACGGTTTATCTTATCATTTTATCATCCTAACCTTCCCAATAATTTAGCTTATCTTAACTTACTCATAAGATTTCAAAACTGAACAATATCATTGTTTAGAAAGGATACTTCCAATTAGCAGTACAACTCTCATTTTAGCTTTATTAGTTTATAAAGTTTCCATGTGTCATATTATACTTTTCAAACAAGTAATTTCGATTTATAGTCCAGAATTATTTCTCACTTACCATATCACAGCAACAGTTTAAATTTCCCAATTTCAATTATATATATTAAGCACTCGTATAATATATACCTTCTAACGGCACCAACATACAAAACTATGGTGCAGGCATACTCTGCTATCCAATCCCCGCATCGCTCACACTAAGGGATATACAAGTTCGGAATCACTCTCGAACTGTATCAACATATATACACAAACAAGATTTGAGGCGAAGTCTAGATTCCAAGTCTCTAAGAGGTCAGTACATACCCCACGCCTCTTAGGACCGTCTGAACTATCGATTCGATAGCCTGTACCAAGGATATCTATCTTCTAGGGTACAAGTCAATATCCCCCATAAAGGTCCCATCGAGATACGACTATCCCAGCGCGACAACCTCAGGGATAGCAAGTAGCGCGGGTACATTTTTCACACGTATATAATATATGCATACACAACCATATAAATATACCACTTATTATTATATCAATACAAGTTTTTCTCATCACCCATAATTACAACATTTATCCTTAATTTCACATTATTAGTATTACGTATAAGGTTTCATCTCTAACCTTACCTCGAAGGGTTTTCTCACTTATTTCGTGACACTCGTGGACTCTATTCTTCCAAGTAGAAAATTCAGTAGGTGTCACATTTACGTTTCATCGTAACTCTCTTACGCGCCTCACACTTTAATATATCAATTTACTAACCCTAAAGTAAACATCCCATAAATACCATTCTCGTCGAATATTAATGATCCCAACATTTATTTATACGCCCTACTGGCCCTCTATGTCTCCCAAATCATTATACTAAGAATGCCCAAGAATTATATCACGAAAATTCGATTTTTAAATCATTTGCAAAGGGAAATAGGAGTCTGCCAGGAGGGGTCGATCGATCGAGGTTTGGGGCTCGATCGATCGAACCTTCGATCGATCGAAGCTCTAAGCTCGATCGATCGATCAAGCAGGTCTCCGAAAATCTGCAGAATTGTAGTTACGGTTTTCATCTCCAAATTTACACCAAATCCATATTTTTAAGTTCCAATCGTCCATAATTAATACTACTAACCTTACATCATCATAACAGGTATATTCAACGTAAAACATATCAATTTTCATCACTAAACATGGATTTATTATGCCATAATTCATTTAAAACTCAAGAACCCTAAAAATCTCTAACTCATGATTCTAATTTGTTTAATCCCAGAATTTCCTTCTTATTTATACCAAAATTTCGTGGGTTATTTTCCTCTACATGGCAAGGGTTCCAGAATTTTCATATAAATCAAAACTACATGGATTTTCCTATCACAAATTGGGTTTTCTTCCATATTTTCCATCTCTAATCATTCCTAACTAATATGAAGATTGCACCGACGAAAATACACAAGATAAATACTTGCCTGGGATTTTTAGAAGTCTGGATTGCGGCTAATTTTGGTGTGGTTGTGTTCCCCTTCTCGCGATCTACGCGTTGGTGGTGGCGGCGGTGCAAACCGGTGACTTTTTGGCCTCGAATTGCGTTGAGAGCTTTCCCTCTCTTCTCCAATGGCCGTACTAGGGTTTCTGAATATTCTAACCCTAAATGAATAACCTAAAAGGATTATATAGGTTGCTGAATTTCGTGGGTTTAATTACCCAAATATGTAAAATGACTAAAATGCCCTCCCGGGTCATTAATTTGGCCTATAACCGCCCCGAGACCCAAACTACACCCCCGGGTACACTTTTCTGACTATCTCGACCCTTCTGGACGCGTTGGCGCACTCAAAACGACCATACAAATAACTTATAAAATATTCACTTTTTATTTAGCAAATTTTAGTCCCGACGCGACACGGGCGCGTCCCGATTCAAATTTCCAAAATTGTCATTTTATTCACTCGTGACATTCAATATAATTAATATCATATATTACTTTGCTCATTTGTAATATTCAACAAGTTTCCCATAATTACTAACCCTCGTCACGTTAATAATTATAACATAATTAATTTCTGGATTTTTATTAAATAATTCACTCACATTAAATTTAATAAATCCCCAAATTAAAATAGCATAAACATACGGGGTATTACATACTTCCCCCCTAAGTCGATCTCATCTATCACAATGTGAGTATGGGCCATATCATCCCGAAGATATCGTCTCAACGACGAGATGTGGAATACATCGTGAATGCGATGTAAATGTTCTGGCAGTCCCAACCTGTATGCAACCGGCCCAATCCTCTCGATGATGGGAAATGGTCCCACGTACCTCGGAGCCAACTTCCCCTTCTTCCCGAACCTCATCACTCCCTTCATAGGAGATACACGCAATAACACTTGGTCCCCCACACTAAACTCTCGAAAGAACCGTTTCGCATCGGCATAGCTCTTCTGCCTGTCCTGGGCTATCCGAATGCGACTCCTGATTATCTTAATCCTTGCGGAGGTCTCCTGAATTACCTATGGTCCTAGCAACTTGTTATCCCCCACTTCGAGCCAACAAGTTGGAGAACGACAAGGCCTGCCATACAAAGCCTCAAATGGAGCCATCCCAATCGTGAACTAATAAGAGTTATTATAAGCAAACTCTACCAGTGGAAGATGTGGCTCCCAAACTCCTCCAAAATTGAGAACACACATGCGCAGCATATCTTCTAACATCTGATTAGTACGCTCTGTCTGTCCATCTGTCTGTGGGTGGTAAGCTGAACTTAGCCTTAACTCAGTACCCATAGCCTCCTGAAATCTTTCCCAAAAACGTGACACGAAAATCTTATCCCTATCTGACACAATATTCAAGGGCACCCCGTGTAATCTGACGATCTCGGCAATGAATAACTGAGCATACTGACCCATGGTATAATTTGTCTGCACTAGCAGAAAATGAGCCACCTTGGTCAAACGGTCTACAATCACCCAGATATAATCGTGGCCCCGCTGTGATGTAGGCAACCCTGTAATAAAATCCATGGAAATACTCTCCCACTTCCACGCGGGTACTTCCAATGGCTGAAGCAATTTTGACGGTTTCTGATGGTCCACCTTCACCAGCTGGCAGGTAGAACACTTGGACACGAACTCAGCAATGTCCTTCTTCATCCCACTCCACCAGTATTGCCTCCTCATATCCTGGTACATCTTATCTCCTCCAGGATGTACTACAAATCGGGACCCGTGAGAATGAGTCATCACTGCATGATGTAATTCTGCTCCTTCTGGAACCACCAATATCCCATTAAATCACATACCTCCATCAGAACTAACAGAATAGGACTCAACACCCTCGGCTAGAAGTCGCAAAATCTGCTCCTGGCAAAATGAGTCTGTGGTCTATGCCTGTATCACCCTCATAACAATCTCGGGTGTGACTGATATCACGGATATAAAAGAACGTGCTACTGCGTCCTGGTGACCTAACTCCTTCCACTTTGCTTTCCAGACATCCGCTACCTCGTCTACCGGTCTACGACTCAACGCATCAGCAACTACGTTGGCCTTTCCCGGATGATACTGTATATCGAACTGGTAGTCCTTCACAAACTCTAGCCATCTGCGCTGACGCATATTCAGCTCTCGCTGAGTGAACAGGTCCTGCAACGACTTGTGGTCTGTGAACAAACGGAATTTCTCTCCCAAAAAATAGTGCCTCCATATCCTCAATGCAAAGACGACCGCTACTAACTCCAGGTCGTGGGTGGGGTAGTTCTTCTCATGCGGCTTAATCTTGCGAGAGGCAAAAGCTATAGCCTTCTCTTCCTGCTGAAGTACTCCTCCCAGTCCCCGTAAGGACGCATGGGTGTAAACCAGGTACTCCATACCCGACTGCGGTAACGCAAGGACTGGCGCTGAAGTAAGCTTGTCTTTCAGCTCATCGAAAGCCAACTGACAAGTGTCATCCCAAACATATGATACTCCCTTGCGAGTCAGATTGGTCAATGGACCCGCTATTTTGGAGAATTCCCGAATGAATCTCCTGTAGTAACCAGCTAACCCCAAGAAACTACGCACTTCCGTCGGTGTCGTGGGCTATCCCCACTCCCTCACCGCTGACACTTTACTCGGGTCGACTGCTATCCCCTGCTCAGAAACAACATGCCCCAAGAACTGTACCTCTCACAACCAGAATCCACACTTCTCATACTTAGCATACAACTGATGCTCTCACAGAGTCTGAAGAACCTGCCTCAAGTGCTCGGCATGCTCCTCCTCGAAGTGTGAATATATCAAAATGTCATCTATGAAAACTATGACAAACTGATCCAAGAAATCTCTGAATACTCGGTTCATCAAGTCCATGAAAACGGCTGGAGCATTCGTGAGTCCGGACGGCATCACCCTGAACTCATAGGACCCATATCTTGACAAGAAGGCAGTCTTTGAAACATCCTGCTCTCTAATACATAACTGATGGTACCCCGACCCCAGATCTATCTTCGAAAAGAAAGTTGCTCCCCTCAACTGGTCGAACAGGTCATCGATTCGAGGCAACGGATACTTATTCCGTATCGTGACCTTATTCAGCTCCCGGTAGTCCACACACAATCTCAGTGAACCATCTCTCTTCTTTACAAACAAAACTGGAGCGCCCCAAGGTGAGGTACTCCTACGAATGAAGCCCTGACCTAACAGCTGCTCTGTCTGATCTCGTAGCTCTCGCATCTCTGCCGGAGCCATACGGTACGGTGCGCGTGCTATAGGTCTCGTATCTGGCAATAAATCTATGACAAAGTCTATCTCTCAACTGGGGGGTAGGCCTGGTATCTCCTGGAACACATCAGAATACTCCCTGACAACTGGGATCGAATCTAAGGGAATCACAACCTCCTGATAGGTATCCTCCTCTATATAATACAAATGAGCGGTCGAGCCTCCCTCTGGGCAAGGCATCGCCACTACAAACATCTCTTGCCCCGGAATGGAAAAAACAATGCTCCCACCAAAGCAATCAATTATGGCTCTATAAGCTGCGAGCCAATCCATACCAATAATCACATCATGCTCGTGTACTAACATATCTGCAGGTAATATCAAACTACCGATATCTACCCCCACTCCCCGGCATATAAAGAAAATAAGTGACCCACTCCCCAGTGGTGAGTCCACACACGTCACTGTGCTCTCAGCTGTGGCTAACAACCCTAAGGTCTTCGCAAAATGCGTAGCTATAAAACAATGTGTTGCCCCCGTATCAAACAAAACCCGACCCATAGTACCATGGATAGGAAACATACCCTCAATCGCGGGTGGTGCCTGTGGAGCTGCTGCCTGGTGGACGTTATAGACACGTCCATATTGTAACTGCCCCTGTTGCACTGGAGTTGCTGGAATGGATGGTAGGGCTGGCACCTGGGCTGGAGCTGGGAGGGAAGGTGGAAAAAGTGGTCTCTGTGGCTCATTACGGGCTCCCTAGTGCTGTGGGGCCCTCTCGCCCTCTGGGCAATCCTGACGCCTATGGCCATGCTTACTACACCTAAAACATCGGCCTCTGAAATTTCCTCCCCTCTGTCCCTGCTAACCACGGCCCTGATTGTCGTTACCTCCCCGACATTGGCCCTGTTGGCCCTGATTAGCACACTGCTGGCCCTGCGGCTGTCGGTGTTGGCCCTGCTGGCCCTGCTGATTAGGCTGGCCCTGCCTAAAACCCCTGAATCCCTGCCTAGAATCACCTGAACGAAATCGCTTAGCAGGGTCCCCCTAATGGGAACTCTGCTCGTGCTGACGAGTCTGTCCTTGAGATGGTGCCCCACTGGCACTATTACCCCCGGCCTTGCCCTGCTGGCTGGACTCTCCTGCTCTCTTGATTCCCTGAAGATGGAAGCGGTGATCCTAGCAATGTAGTAACGCTGCATTGAGTACATCAGTGAAAGTACTCAGGGATAAATTCCCAATAAGGTGTTGACGTATCCTCCAAGCTAACCCGTCGACAAATAACATAATCCTCTTACTCTCAGTAGGTGCTTCATCTGGCACAATGGTGAGAAGTCTCGTGAACTCCTCCTCATACTCTGCTACGGTAAGACTCTCCGGCTTCAGATTTAGTAATCTCCGCCTCATCTCAGTCTGCACTGCGGGTGGAAAATACTTGCGGTCAAACTGCTCCCAGAACAACTGAATAGTGATCGTGTCCCTCTCCTCCAAAGTGGTAGTGGATTCCCACCACTGCAATGCGGCTCCCACCAACTTAAAGGAAGCCAATAACTGCTTTTGCACGTCAGTGCACTCATACATACGGAGGTGCCGCTGGATGTCTTTCTTCCATTGGCTAACTGTGACTATATCGGAGCTACCAGAGAACTCAGGGGGATGCGCTTTCTGAAAAGCATCTCGAACTCTCTCCCATGCAGATGGAAGCTGTGTTGCACTGGCGCCACTGCCTGAACCTGGGGTGGAGCCTGCTGAATCACCTCTATCGCGGCATTCACCACCTGAGCAATAATGGCGGCTACTTCATTTGCATTCATTGTGCCTGGTGCCGGAGCTGCTGGCTGCTCGACCTAGGCACGCCTATCTTTCGGAGCACGTCTCGGAGGCATCTAAAACGTGAACACGTTTATTAGTCTACAGTTATTATCAAATCCCAAATAGCTGAAGACTTAAACGTAAAAGCAAGAATACAACAATCCTAAAAATAGGGCTCTATAGCAATAACGTCAAGCTGAAAGCGAAATAAGCCGTACATATCCTATGGACACTAGAACCTGATGCTCTGATACCACCTGTGACTCCCTGCCTAATTAAATACCGGGCGATCACTCCTTTATTAAATTAAATCAAGGTATACAGTTGGTTCATTCTCAGCATCACTGTCTATAAAAATAATTTTCCAATTTAACACCCTAAATAATTAAGCTAAGTGTCAAAACCATTTTCATACATAACATTCCAAATTTTATTTAAAGAAAAACATTTAATTTATTCATTAACAACATTTCAACAATTAAGAATCACCCACAATAAACCTGGAACACAATCCAAATAATTTAAAACATTCGTCAATCGAATGTCAACATGCGAAATATAAAGTAACACAATTCAAACTGAATAAATCCCATAGCGACAATACGAGAAATAACTGGAAATACAAATGTCCCAATAACAACAGAATAATGGAAAGAGCTACACATGCTCAACTAAATGAAAATTCTAAGAGTGGATCTGAATGAACGAAGTCGTCTAATCAAGAGACCAGCAACTCTAAGCCGCAGCGCGTTCCTAACAAGAGATCCTAAGCAAGACGCCCCTGTGGCTGGGCACCTGTAATACATACATATATATATATATATATATATATATATATATATATATATACAAGAGAGAGAGAGAGAGAGAAAAACGGGTCAGAGCCCGAAAGTGTGTTTGATTTAAAATACGTTTAGCAAGTATTTAAATTGATACAGGCCAATGCAACAACATATTAGAGCAACGCTCTCTTGAGAAATTCTCACCTCTCTTCTAATGTGCACGCCTATCGTACTAACCTTCCCGACGGTTTATCTTATCATTTTATCATACTAACCTTCCCAATAATTTAGCTTATCTTAACTTACTCATAAGATTTCAAAACTGAACAATATCATTGTTTAAAAAGGATACTTCCAATTAACAGCACAACTCTCATTTTAGCTTTATTAGTTTATAAAGTTTCCCTGTGTCATATTATACTTTTCAAACAAGTAATTTCGATTTATAGTCCAGAATTATTTCTCACTTACCATATCACAGCAGCAGTTTAAATTTCCCAATTTCAATTATATATATTAAGCACTCGTATAATATATACCTTCTAACGGCACCAACATACAAAACTATGGTGCAGGCATACTCTGCTATCCAATCCCCGCATCGCTCACACTAAGGTATATACAAGTTCGGAATCACTCTCGAACTGTATCAGCATATATACACAAACAAGATTTGAGGCGAAGTCTAGATTCCAAGTCTTTAAGAGGTCAGTACATACCCCACGCCTCTTAGGACCGTCTGAACTATCGATTCGATAGCCTGTACCAAGGATATCTATCTTCTAGGGTACAAGTCAATATCCCCCATAAAGGTCCCATCGAGATACGACTGTCCCAGCGCGGTAACCTCAGGGATAGCAAGTAGCGCGGGTACGTTTTTCACACGTATATAATATATGCATACGCAACCATATAAATATACCACTTATTACTATATCAATACAGGTTTTTCTCATCACCCATAATTACAACATTTATTTTTAATTTCACATTATTAGTATTACATATAAGGTTTCATCTCTAACCTTACCTCGAAGGGTTTTCTCACTTATTTCGTGACACTCGTGGACTCTATTCTTTCAAGTAGAAAATTCAGTAGGTGTCACATTTACGTTTCATCGTAACTCTCTTACGCGCCTCACACTTTAATATATCAATTTACTAACCCTAAAGTAAACATCCCATAAATACCATTCTAGTCGAATATTAATGATCCCAACATTTATTTATACGCCCTACTGGTGCTCTATGTCTCCCAAATCATTATACTAAGAATGCCCAAGAATTATATCACGACAATTTGATTTTTAAATCATTTACAAAGGGAAATAGGAGTCTGCCAGGAGGGGTCGATCGATCGAGGTTTGGGGCTCGATCGATCGAAGCTCTAGGCTCGATCGATCGATCAAGCAGGTCTGCGAAAATCTGCAGAATTGCAGTTACGGGTTTCATCTCCAAATTTACACCAAATCCATATTTTCAAGTTCCAATCATCCATAATTAATACTATTGACCTTACATCATCATAACAGGTATATTCAACGTAAAACATATCAATTTTCATCACTAAACATGGATTTATTATGCCATAATTCATTTAAAACTCAAGAACCCTAAAAATCTCTAACTCATGATTCTAATTTGTTTAATCCCAGAATTTCCTTCTTATTTATACCAAAATTTCATGGGTTATTTTCCTCTACATGGCAAGGGTTCCAGAATTTTCATATAAATCAAAACTACATGGATTTTCCTCTTACAAATTGGGTTTTCTTCCATATTTTTCATCTCTAATCATTCCTAACTAATATGAAGATTGCACCAACGAAAATACGCAAGATAAATACTTTCCTAGGATTTTCAGAAGTCTGGATTGCGGCTAATTTTGGTGTGGTTGTGTTCCCCTTCTCGCGATCTACGCGTTGGTGGTGGCGGCGGCGGTGCAAACCGGTGACTTTTTGGCCTTGAATTGCCTTGAGAGCTTTCCCTCTCTTCTCCAATGGCCATACTAGGGTTTTTGAATATTCTAACCCTAAATGACTAGCCCAAAAGGCTGATATAGGTTGCTGAATTTGGTGGGTTTAATTACCCAAATATGTAAAATGACTAAAATGCCCTCCCGGGTCACTAATTTGGCCTATAACCGCCCCGAGACCCAAACTACACCCACGGGTACACTTCTCTGACTATCTCGACCCTTCCGGACGCGTTGGCGCACTCAAAATGACCATACGAATAACTTATAAAATATTCACTTTTTATTTAGCAAAATTTAGTCCCGACGCGATACGGGCGCGTCTCGATTCAAATTTCCAAAATTGTCATTTTATTCACTCGTGACATTCAATATAATCAATATCATATATTACTTTGCTCATTAGTAATATTCAACAAGTTTTCCATAATTACTAACTCTCGTCACGTTAATAATTATAACATAATTAATTTCCGGATTTTTATTAAATAATTCACTCACATTAAATTTAATAAATCCCCAAATTAATATAGAATAAAAATACGGGGTATTACACAATTATAATAGGATTTCAGGGTAAGGGGGCACACTAAGTTATAACCTAAGAAGGAATGGAATATGTCCTCCTAAAGTTGTCTAAGTTCATTCCATGAAGGATGTTCGCTATTTTTGACAAAGGAAGAAGAATAACAGAAGAGTATGTAATGGATGTAAGCAGAAAATAACTAAGAAAAATAAAGAGCAAGAAGAACTTACAGAGCAAGCAAACAAAACAGGAGTTTCAAGGATCTTTTTTAGTAAAAATGGAGGACAAAATGACGGGTCTAGAGTATGAAACAAAGTGACGTTCGAATTGTGTGCAAGAGATCATATAGAACGAAGCTCAAGAAGGGTTTTTGGCAGTTCAAATTTCCACTACCCTCGTCGATTTTGACTAATCACGGAAATATCCGACTAAAGGTTTCCAGCATCATTTGGATCAACTTTTGGGTCTTACAAAGGATTTAAAATTCTTTAGCCCGACTTTGGCCCAATTTTGGTTAAGAATTTTAGGGCCAATTGTGGGGACCAAACCATAAAAACTAATTTCGGGTGGTCTGAGCAGGCCTAACATGATCATCATAATGTCCCAATCAGGTTCAACAATAGGAGGATCAATATGAATGCTTATCACATAGATAAATACGAGAACTTATCATTTGAATATTAAAAGTTTTAGTTGGTTACCTAAAGACTCGGATGAGATAAACATGAGTCACCACACGAGCCAATAATAAGCTAGGAGAGTTCCTTATATGACTCAACTACTTTACATTGCTATAAATACAACCCTCGCCCTAGGGTCAGAAAAAATGTAATTTTTTAAACTTTGAAAGAAATTAATAAGAATTGAGAACCTTCTTCATGAACATAGTCAATTGTTGAACCAAGTATATCTTTGTGTTGTTGGCATTTCATTATATTCTTTCTATTCCTTACACTTTTGAGAGTAAATACATATCCACTTGTGGATTTTGAATCATTATAATCAGATTTCCAATATGAATTACTGTGTCCTTCAAGTATAGTTGGATATTTTTCCTAGTGCAATCCATTCTTTGAAGAGTATCTAAGATATCTAAGAACTCTTGCTAAGGCCTTCCAATGATTTTTTCAAGGATTACTCGAATATCCACTTAGCGTACTTATAGAATATGTTATATCCGATCGAATGCAATTTGATGTATACATCAAACTTCCAATTATATGAGAATATTTTAATTGAGATATACTTTCACCTTTATTTGTTGTAAGGTGAAGAGTTAAATCTACAAGTATTCTTACAGGAGTTATGATACTTTTGAAGTATTTTCTCAACATAATAGCATTGAGACAAACTCAATACTTCATAAGTTCCTGTAATTTTAATTCCTAGTATAACATTTGTTAGGCCCATATCTTTCATTTCAAATCTACTAGTCAACATTTGTTTAATATCATTAATGATATCATTATTACTACCAATGATTAGCATATCGTTTACATGTGGATATACAATGACATGTCCCCTTTGAGTGCTTTTGACATAAACATATTTGTCACATTCATTTATCTTGAAGCCATTTGACTTCATTGCATTGCTCAATTTTGCATGCCATTGTTTAGGTGCTTATTTCAAACCATAAAGCGATTTGACAAGCTTGCACACTTTTCTTTTATTTCTAGGAGCCTTAAAACCTTCCAATTGTTCCATATATATTTCTTCGTTTAATTCACCATTGAAGAAAGTAGTTTTGACATCCATTTGATGTATTTTTAAATTATGTATTGCTGCTATTACAATTAGTATTCGAATGGATGTAACTCTTGTAATTGGTGAATAAGTGTCCAAATAGTCTATTCCCTCCATTTGCTTGTAGCCTTTTGTAACAAGTTTATCCTTATATTTATCTATAAATCCATTTTATCTTCCTTTAGAAGATCTATTTACACCCTGAGGGCTTAGTTTATTGTGGAAGATCTACTTGTTCCCATGCATGATTTTCCATAATAATTTATGTTTCACTATTAATAGCTTCCTTCCAATATGAAGCTTCTGAAATGGACAGATCTTCATTGACAGTTTGAGGTTCACCTTCTAACATATAAGTTTAAAATTAATATTTTGATGTCTTAGCTCTTTTTCTACGTCTAGGTTCATCCTCATTATCTTTATTGACATTTTGAGAATCATTATTCGTAGCTTCGAGAGTTTTTTTATGAGAACTTATTTCTTGTGCATTCTTATAAGGAAAAATGTTTTTAAAAATGATGCATTCCTTGATTTTATAATAGTATCAACATAAATGTCAAGAATGTTAGATTTATGCATAAAAAAATCGATATGCACTACATTATTAGCATAACCAATGAATATACAAGCAATGGTTTTAGGTTCTATTTTCATCCTTTTAGGATCAGGAACTAATACATTTGTAAGGCACCCCACACTTTTAAGTAAATGTAAGAAGGTTTTCGACCATTCCACATTTCATAGGGTATCTTGTTTGTTTTATTGTGAATCAATATGTTAAGATATAATTAGAGGAAAGCAATGCTTCCCCCCACGTGTTCTGAAGTAACCCAGGGCTTAACAACATAGCATTTATCATCTCTTTTAGAGTTCGATTTTTTTGTTCGGAAATACCATTAGATTGAGATGAGTAAGGAGCAGTATTTTGGTGAATAATGCCATTTTCTAAACATGTTTCCATAAAAGGAGATTGATATTCATCACCTCTATCGCTTCTTAATTCCTTAATCTTTTGTCAAGTTGATCCTTAACTTCATTCTTGTATTATCTAAATACATCAATCGCTTCATCTTTGCTTTTTAATAGGTAAATATAGCAATATCTAGTGCAGTCATCCATAAAGGTAATGAAGTAATTTTTTTCACCTCTAGTTTAAACAAATTTTAAATCATATATATGGGTGTGAATAAATCTAAGGGTTCATTACTCCTTTCAATTGAATGGAAAGGTTTTCTAGTTATTTTAGCTTCTACACATGTGTCACATTTATGATTTGTATAAATTCTAAATTTAGGGAATTAATTCTAAGTGAATTAATTTGCTTAAAATATTATAATTAACATGTCCTAGTCTACCATGCCATATATTCATAGACTCAAGCATATAAGCAGAAGAAATATTACTACTACTACTACTACTACTACTACTACTACTACTACTACTACTACTACTACTACTACTATTATTATTATTATTATCATCATCATCATCATCATCATCATCAATTTTTAGTACATAAGTCATGACTTTCATTTTGAACATCTATCACACATATAACCCTTTCCTGCATACATTCCATCTTTGGAGAGAAAAAATTTAACTCTAACAGCGACAAGCTTAAACCCTTTCTTGCTTAACACAGATCGAGAAACAAGATTTTTATGAATGTCAGGGAAATGTAAAACATCGTTGCCGGCGAGATACTTTTACAAAGTCATTTTTAACACGACTTTGCCTTGTCTTTCAACCTTCGAGGTTGAGGAGTTTCCCATAAATAGTTGGTCCCCTTTTGCAATTGGTTGGTAGGTTGTGAACATATTATTATTCGAGCACACATGGTGTGTGACGCCTATATCAACCCCCATTCTTTGGTGTTGCCCACCAAATTCTCTTTGGAGAAAACTGTGGAGAGATGTATATCTCCAAGATCGTTAGACAATTTATGAATTTCAATCATGTTAGATTAAGGTGCCTTCCTTTTGAAGTTCGCTTGCTTCTTTAGTTTGCGATAATCCCTGGCTTTATGACCTTACTTGTTGCAATCAAAGCACTTTCCCTTGACTTCTTTATAGAACTGCCTCCTGGACTTGTGCTTTAACTTATTGTGCTTCCTCTTTTTGTTGAATTTTTGTTAATGACATAACATGATTACTGATTTTCTTTTCTGACATTTAGTTATCCTCTTCTATCCTTAACCGAACAATTAAGTCCTTGAGCCCTATTTCTTTTCCTTTATATGCTAAATAATTTTTGAAATCTTTTTGAGATGGTGGTAATTTTTTAATAGTCGCAGCAACTTGGAATATTTCACTTAAAATCTAGGCTTGGCCAATGACAGTCTTTGAATTTGACATTTTAAAATCTAAGAATCTATCGATAACGAATTTCTTCATGGCGACATCCTCCATTTAATACTTTTTATCCAAAGACTCCCATGGCAGCTTGGGACTTTAATTGGGCTATATACACATCATCTAATGTATTTTTCAATCCATTGAGGATGTAATTTTGACAAATAAAATCAGATTGTTTACATGCTTTTATGGCAGCGAAAGTTATCTTATCCGTTTCATTATCATTTGTCACAGGAACATCCTCATTAATAAAAAATTTAAAAGATTAATGGTGGTTAAGTAAAATAGTATTTTTTTTACCACCTTTTAAAATCAGAATCATTAAATTTTTTTCGATTTTTCTCCATGTGATAAATGAGTTGTAGATACGATAGTAGGAATATTAATAAACAACTCATTCGGAGGAACATTAGCATGCTTAGTTTCATATGATGATGTAGTCATTATTTCTGTTAAAGATTTAATAGAATTATCCAATATAAAAATTATAAATATTCTAGAATATACGAAAAAATTGTACTAGAAATAATTTATTTTTATCGAAATATATTGTATTGTATTTGACAAAACTATTTATTATAAAATAATTACCGTTTTAATTAAAATATTGTTCTAAATATGTGGATAATTTATTTAGTAAGAAAATAATAAGCACGACTAAATTAACCAAAGGATTATGTTTTAAGATTATTGTTCCTTATAGATATATAATAATCAGCAATATACTAAATAAATGTCAAAACAGTAAATGCATAATGAATATACTAAAATAGTTTTGTAAGCAAGAAAAAAGAAAGAAAGACAAACTCATTGTTCATGATTTCAGGAACCACATAGAAAATTTTAGACCGAGTCAAAAGTTGCACCATCTATCTTTAAAATAGAATTCACCCTTGGTTATGGTGCTTATGGCAGGAGCAATGGGCGTCTGTCTCTCAGGATAAAATGGTCTTCAACCACTATAGGAAGCACTACAATATGGTGGTTCCACAAACTAATGAGAGTGATAAACTCTCCAACTATTAAGGAGGATGAAGTGTGGGAAGAAGTGAGGAATTTTATTATGCAAGAAAACTGAGCAAGGGATATTATTTATAACCTTGAATTGGTGGCTTTTATTGGGAAAGTTGTGACTATTCAGAATAGTCACAACCCTTCTACATTCCTGATAAAATCATGAACAGTCACAACCCTTCAATGGTTCTGATTAAATCACATTTTTAATAATTAATTTAACTAGAATGATGACATTTTAATTAGAGTAAATTATTAATTACTTAAAACTAATTCGAGTTGGAAAAAATAAAACAAGTCCAAAATTTAAGGCCAAAAGTTCTATCAAATCTTGTCCAAAATGTTAATATATGCTCAAGAACAACCCACGGACTCGGACATGGGCCTGGCCGAATGGACGGTGACGCCAGCGCGCACGTGTACGTGTGCCAAAGTGTAGTCCCTTTCCCCTTAAAATAGTTGGAATCCAATGCATAGTCCCAACTTTAGGGTATACTAACTTCAACACTTTCTCACATTCTTTCAATGTGGTACAAAACTTCTACATTAGCTATACCAACTACCTTGTGTTCAAGTGGGTTACTTTGAGTCCAAATTTTTCATTCATTCCTTAATACTTTTGAAGAATTGAATATATTACTCTATTCTCCTCTCGATGAGGATCACGTAGGTAATTTGACCCATCATGTTTGACATGTGGGTCCCACCTAAAATTATTCTCAAAATTACCTCAATTAAGTTCAAATTGTATCTTCAATACAATTTCTTCCAACATATTCCATCCCAGTAGAATATCATAGTATATTTCAAATTCATTGAGGATGAGGATAAAAAATTATTAGAAAATGATCTTCCAAAATGCAAACGTTTCATCGATCATTAAATTCATTAGCATGACTAGTAGGTATGAAGTATATTACCTTCTCTAAATTAAAAAAAAAACAATTAATTACACCTATCACTAAATTTTACATCCCCTTAGAATTCAACACCTGAATTTTCAGTTTTTGTAATTAACCCATAAACTTCCAATAACCCTAATATCCTAACGATGTTAAATATTTGGATGAAAAATTGGTCATGAGTTATGCACGTAAGGGTATTTTGGTCCAAGTTAATATAAAATATTTTAAAAAATAAAAATTACAAAAAAAATATTTACAAAATCTAATGAAACATTTGGAACTAAAGTCTCGTCTGAAAATATGCTTAGTCTAAGGCTTTTTCAATAAAAATCATACGCGTAACTTACTAAAATACCCTATAAAATGTGTGCACTATTTGACTTAAAAATCGGCAACTCAAAATAGCTAACCGTATACAATCGGTTACCATAACAAAACCTTTACCCCTAAATGTGTATTGAATTTTAAAAAATCACAAGCGCTCGAAAAAGTAAAAAAAGTTCTCCACTATCGTACCTTGGAATTTTTCAACACTACTATTTTCATACAAATCACAAGAAGATCCTTTTCAAGATTGAAATGTAATATATTAATATATTTCTTATTCACATAATAGAATGTTGATGTTGCTGAAATATCAATATTAATTCTTTATTTTTTCATCTCAGTAAATAACAAGAACGACCAGAAGTAAAAACGTTATTTTTAAGGCAGACTTGCCAAAGAAGCGATATGTTGATAATATAAAACCTTAGAATCGATGAGTGCAGTGATTAAATTATTTATCATCATTATTTTCATTTGAAATTACATTCAGATCTAATATTTGTACCCATTTTATACGTTGATAATACTATCATGTTCATAATGTAGTCATTGTCATAACATTGAATTCATAATTATATTAAAGTATTATGATACACACTTTTCACAAAATATATTATTTCTCATTAGTACATAGCAATGTGAAATAGCAATGTGAAATAGCACTGTGAAATGTAAATGTTTGTTAATGTGAAATATCTTTTGACTATGTAGTGATATAATAATTAGCATTCTACTATGATATGTAATAAGGAAGAAATCAAATAAGAAAGCCTTAACCCTTTCTACCGTTCAACATTGGTTGGAACAATAATGATAATGAGCGATTTAAATCTTACCAATGAACACAAAGTTGCTCTATAACAAACAACATCCTATGAGATTTTTAAGTCAATATGTGAGGGAAGAGAAACAATTCAAGCAGTGAAGAAGTATGAAGTAGATGTATGTCAGTTAATTCATACATATAACGATAAGAGAAAAGGGTTTGTGATTGGCGTGTTTACTCTGAAATTTAAAACACATCACCTGGAAAACTTATTTGGGATTGATTGTGGAAGAGATAGTATCCGAAATTGCAGACATTTATCCAAGCCAAATGAGAATAAATTATTGAAAATATGTTTTCTTAATGAGAAAATGGTAACCCAAGAAAAAATCAAGCTGAATATTGATAAAGGAATAAATTGAACTATTAAAGATGACATTGAGGATGTTGCCAGGTTGTTGCCAACCTACCTGATAGGAACTGCCCTGTTTGAAACATCAGTAAAATCATGTTTTTTTAATTATGTAAGTGACCTCAATATAATCAAAATTTCCAACTGGATAAAGGAGATGACTGATTTTATGATCGAATCAGTTGCAGCTAAGCATTAACACCTTGAAAGGGTCAAAGTTGTTATCCTTATTGATGGAATAAAATTTGAAATTTAATGAATGCAAATTTGATGCAAGTCTAAAGTGTAGAACCTTCAATTAGTTGTGATATCTTAATATCAATATAAATATGTTTTATGTCTTCGAAGTATGATATGTTAATGTTTCTTTTCAGTTTGATAGGAAGTTTGAGTTCCATCATCTCAAGGAAACTATTAAGGATATTGTCCTCACAGTGCGAAATAACTATGTCGCATTGTGAAAAGACTATGTGAAATAACTAATACTTCATAGCGACAAGACAAATTCGCAATGAGAAATGGTCATTCCGCAGTGCAATTGCCAAATGATTACTTTGTTGGGAAAACTTACACTTTTGCAATTTGAATATTTATTTGTAAATCACATGTGTAGTCAATATAAACTAACCTCTAGCGAGCAATCATATAAGATAAGGAAAATCGTACAATTATTCATAAATTTTAGAACAAATTATCAAATATAAATAAAACTTTAATTATTTTGTTTTATATCACTCAGTATTTTGATTTTTTTATGCAAAATAGACATCTTTGTCCATGCGTTTTGTTTGTCATTTAATGACATATGTATTATTTTACGCATAAATTCATTCGTAAAATCAGTATTCAATTGAGCTTTAAGTTAACCCCTTGCAATTAAATTCTTCATTGTATATCAAACGACAACTCTGCAATCCAAACTGCAAAACAAATCAAACGAATAAGCCAATTATTCATAAACACCTTACCATAATGTATGAATAAATATAGTTATTTTAATAATTGGTCATCACCTCCTTAGGGATTTTTGAGGGCTTGTTGTTGCATTACTAATTGGGCAATAGAACTCTTGTGTTTCAATTACGTTTAGAGGATAAAGTCTTTTAGCTTTTTTGGCAGCGAATGCTTCTCTGTTAGTTGCTTTCTGGCAGTCATTTTATGAACAAATTTAAAAAATAACAGGTTTAATCTTCGAAAATCAAAATATGATTAATTGGAATTAATAAGTTATAATATCAAGTCATTTATCAAATATTGAATTACGCATATACCATTTCACTTGCATCAATAAAGTAAACGTATTAGATTTCCTTTTTAAATGGAGGGAGTTGAATAGAGACCATAACTCGCCGCACATGTCATAGCAACCTAAAGTTCAATGACATATTGTTCGTTTCTTGGAATCTTCCTTATAGTGAATTAGCAGTAAGATATAACGTAAATCTATGAAGTTGCCTTTAGTGAAAAAAAAAATTATCCACCATTTATATACTACCTTTGGGATTCATTTGGTGATTGTTATAGGAATCATCATAAAAGTAATTATTAACTTCGAATGTAATAATAACACAAAACATGCAAACATTTTTAAACCATAGTTGAAATGATCATTATTAAACGAAATAACGAAAACATTATGTAATATTTTTCTGAAAAATAATCATTCGATGGTGTTTCTCACTTCTTTTTTCCATATTATATCTGACTCTCTTGGCAACATATTCTCAAAAGCATCAATTACTTGCATTACTATTTTCACATGGACCAATTAAATTTACATTACTTGATACTTATTTCGCAGTGGGAAATAGCAATGATATATCACATTGTGAAATAACTCGTGTCCAAAAAATTTATTTTGATTTCATATAGTTATATATGACAGCAAAATCATGTTGTTATTTCGCACTGCGAAACAAAAATTTCACACTACGAAATAACAATTTCATATTGCGATTTCGCAGTGAAATAACAATTTCACGATGTGATCTAGCAATGCGAAATAAAAAAAATTACAGTGTGATTTCGAAGTTCAATTTATTAATGCCAAATCATGTAATTAACATTTCAGTACTCATAAAACTTGACACGTCATCTTTGTTTATCAATTGAAACATATTATCAATACAAATTGGAGAATCTCCACCAGTCCACATTAGTGTCCTATCATATGATCATAATAAAGTTAGTAATATAATAAGAGAATTTAATTTAATGAACATTAAAATTTTAATGATACTTATTCTTACTCTTTTCCACTTAGTGCCATAACTTTTGTAAGAATTTTCTTGTCAGCATCTGTCAAACCATTATAGATGTTGTTGGAAACTAGAAATGGCATTTCATGTTTTGAAATTAAAGAAGTATTGCCCTTATCATTATTTTGAGGTTATTTTTTATTCTTTTCGAGACTCATTCATGTGCACATATTTTCCCCCTTTTGTGTTTTTCTTTTGCAATGAAATCATCTCCAATTAGCTTAACAATATTTCTTAGGTTCTCCTTCATTCCAGCAATAATGGCTTTCACATGTTTATTCTCCATATTTTTTTATTTCTAGTGTTTTATGATTTGTATCTAGGATTTCTTCCCCTCTTGACTTATACATAACTTATTTTTTGAAAAGAATTCCTTTTTTTAAGAGCTTCCATTTTCTCGTTTTCTTTATTAATATAATCTGTATTAGATTTCAACAAATTTATCACAACTTTACTGACTTCTAACTATTTCTTGTACTTGTCAATGGTGACATTCGCATTAGTCATATTATCAGTACTTATTGTCCTCAATGATTCAACTATTTCACTTTTTCCTTTTATCAGGACTGTAAATTCTTTCAACTACATATCCCCTGTTCTTCTTCTTCTTCTTCTTCTTCTTCTTCTTCTTCATAATAATAATAATAATAATAATAATAATAATAATAATAATAATAATAATAATAATAATAATAATAATAATAATAATAATAATAATAATAATAATAATTATCTCCTACCAATTCTCTTATTTTGTTTTTATACAAAGTAATTATCGATTGCCTATCTTGCTCAAAATTTTTAAGTCTTCCTGATATGCATCTAAGTTTTAATTAAATTTATTTACATGAGATTCTTCCTTTTCTGCTCTCCTATGTTTATTATGGAGAATTTTTACTTCCAAACTTTCAAACTTCTAATTATCTCAATTTTCTGGGTCATCCCTGCTGATTGTTTGAACTTTTACTCCTCCATTTCCTTTTACAAATTGCTTAACTGTTTCAATAGATCAACATTTATAGATTCAATATTTTTTATTTTATTAATATCTTCTTCGTGTCGCAATCTCAGTTCATCATTGTCTGTTTTTAGCGATTGCACTCATTTGTTACTTGTTCAAACCCCATTTTCAAAGCCTTTTATACCTCTTTATATTTTATTTCGAGGTGTTCAAACTCTGCCATTTTATTATTTGCTCCCCATCATCTTCATTAATCTGGTTATCAGTTGGGTAAAAAATTATTCTTCAAAGGTCACTTTTGGGCTTTCTATTGACAATTTCATGTGCTTCAGATATGTCATATTCAATAAAAAAAAAAGTTATGTCGTACTCTTGTTAATTATATCACAAAATGCTTCAAGTGAGTCATGTGTTACTTTAAAATCATGGCTTCGGCTTTGATCATAATCTATCTTAACTCCCCCCATCATAAAATTGGTCACCCTCATTGCTTCCCTCGTTACCATTTTTATTTTCACCCCCAACTTCAACCTCAACTTCATCCTCCACCACTGCTTTTTTTTCAACACTAGTTTCAACAGTCTTAAAACTATTTCTCTTTATCTACATCATTTATATTAAATTATTTAAGTTGTTGTGAAACAACATTGCAAAATAACACTATGAAATCACATATCTCAATTTAAATGTTAAAAATCAAACTCGAAAATTGAGCTAAGATTTATTGCTTAACCTCCACATCAACTTCAACGGGTTTGGATTTCTTACCCTTCAACTTCATAATTCATATTAAATTATTTTAGTTGTTTCGAATTGTTTCAATGAGAATAACACTGCAAAATAACACTGTGAAATAATAGTGAACAATTTGAGTGTTAAATTTGAACTTATAGGATTGAGCTAAGATTTATTGATAGTAAAATGTGATAGACTGAATAATGAAATTTATGTACATGTTCTGTTCAAATATGGCTAATTGACCTTCACTTTTCTTGAGTCTATTGTCACACAACTTGTATTATAAATTAGAAATCATACTAGTAAATTTTATATTTTAAACAATTAAGTATGCAAACATAACAAATACACATACTGTAATTCATAGTCATACTTGGAGAAAAGCTTACCATAGTTGTTATGTGTTTTACAAACGGATTGAAACATATCATTAACTTGTCAATTACAAATTATTTGTCACGAATTGAATCAGTTCTGATAGAAAAAATTGCAAAAGCATGACAAGCGTATATATCTCCATTAAAACTCATATCCTTGAGTATATACTCATCAGCCCTACCACGATCAACTTCTATATATCTCCAAACTTCATTTACATATTTGATTTCATTAATAGGATTACCAAACCTATTTATGCCACCATGTATTTCCCAAATTGAAGTTTTGAAAACCTCTAATACTATTATCTCCCACGTAAATTTAGTCCACGATTTAATCTTTTTGCATGAAGTGATTATACTCAGAATATCAATTATTGACAATTGAGAGAATATATTGCTGAGAATTTCATCACAAACATCGAACATTTGTGCCCTTTTTTCCAAGTCGGTGATTTTTTAATAGAGAGTTTGTGTTTCAATTATAGAAGATAAAGTTAGAGTGACAATTTACCAACATTTTCCACGTATATAAAGAAGAATGTAGACATTCAACCTCTTGGAAAATGCAAGGCTTGAGAGAAAAATTATCAAGAAAAGGCATATTTTGATGGTTGTATCACAAAGTCTATTTGGGCACTAGCTACTACTAATAATTATGATGCAAAATCACAACGTGAAATCATACTGCGAAACGAGACGTGTCATTGTGAAATGATTATGCTCAATGAATATCATTATATAAAAATAATATTTATCGAATAAAAATTTTAGTTGTATATATACGTATATTTTGAAAGAAAAATAAGTTTCATAATGAATTTCATTAAATGAGCTGACAACTTAGGGGACAGAAGATAAGGAATAATGATGATAACTCTTCACAAATTTAATGGCGCGTGCCTTTTACACATGCTTAAATGTGAGCTTTGATATGTGAAAGGTCAGAAATAGCAAACGATTTGACGTTTATGGTTCCAAAGCCTTAATTTGTATACCTCTATATATATAAATATACTAAACCAATTGATATTCAATCTTTTTTATTCATCTATTCTCATAAAAATATTTACACATAAACCTTTATACTTTTTTACCCCATCTCTAAATAATGGTTAACTTTATACGACGTTTGGAGAGCTATCTGGATTTCAAAACCATCATTGAGACGAAAATTAGAATACGTTGAAGATGAACTCCAACATTACACTCCAGTATAGTACAAGTTCTTCGTATATGTAGAATAAAGTTACATTGGATTATCAACATCATCGGAACTAATCAAAGGGTTTGACATTCCTCAAAACTTTGATAATTAATGGCATTTTTATGTCATTCCAGGCATACAAAAGTATGACGAACTGGTTAATAAGACGAATATGCATAGTCGAGTGGTTGAAGATTATATTCCAATAAGGACAAACTTCTTTTTTAACTTTATAGAATCACTCGAGGATTTGTTAAATCTCATCTAGTACTAGATAGCCAATTTTCTTTATAAATATGTCTATATTTTACTAGTATTTTTTTTATGTGCCTGTTCCTTTTTCATGAATATTGAAATTGTAAATTCACTTGTTTTTTAACTATAGAGTATGGACAACTATTGGTTTTGTTACAAATGTAATATATATTGTGTAAATCCTCGCTAAGGGAATTCAAAACACGTGTAGTCCATGTTGTTCCTATGTAAATCGTTCGTTGTTACCTCTAGCGAGAACTACTAAAATAACATGTTTATGCAATTCATGTAAACATTTGCTTTGCAGTGCGAAAATAATGTTTCGCACTGCGAATAATATTTTGAAGTGCGACATGTAATATTTCGCATTGTAAAATATTGAAATAACGCAGTGTGAACTTATTAATATTTTTCAATGAGAAATTTGATAATATTGCTCTTTTTTAACTTAAATTATGCACAAATAGTGAAAAAATGGACAACTTCAAACATTTAACTAAATCATATAATTAACTATGTGAAATCGCCATATCACATCAATTTCTACCGTATCCAAGCGTTTACGATTTTTATGTCCAGTAATGTTCTCTAAATAAATCGCATCATATATAATAATTAATGAATTATCTGAAAATTCATATTTATATCTATATTCTAAAATGCACTACAAGCCAATTAAAGTTTGCCCTCATTTACACTTCCACGTGTCATTATATTTGATACCCATTTTCAGTTTTCAAAAAGAGTAGAAACCGGATATAAGAGTAGAAACCTAATACGCTTTTGCCTCTTCCTCTACTCTCTCTCCCCTTTAATATTTGTCAACTGAAGAGATTTTTATTTAATCATCTATCTTTAAATATTTTCATACTCTTCTCTCTATGTATTCTTATCTAACTCTTACGGTTCCTAAACTGCCATCGATGAGTCATAAGGATAGACACTTGGGTTTTGGCAGAGGATATGGGATTTCCTATTTTGTAGGTACGACGGGGGAGTTGGGTTTTGGTTTGGGTTGAGGAAACGGGTTTGGCTGGCTTAAAATGGATCCCAATTTGGTTTATGGGTCAAGGGGTTGAATAGGTCGATTAAAATGGATGTGGGTCGGTTGTGAAAAACCCTCACTAAGTTATTTTAAGTTTTGTTAAAAAGGTTAAATGAGTTCCAAATTACTTTTTTAAGAGACTCTTGTAAAAATCTTTAATAATATACAAGATGTGTTAAAAACAGTTTGTTATAACAACTTATTCAATTTTCTTGGAAATAGGTTTTTAGTTTAAAACTTAAGTCTATATAAGTAGATTGTAGCTATGAAAATAAAGAAGCACACACAAGAGTCGAGATTTTTAACGTGGTAAAACCCCACCCAATTGGGAAAACATCCACGGAGGTCTCTACACCTCAAAACAAAAATTCACTAAAATAGTTTAAGGATAACAAGCATTCAACGAGATAAGCAGACCTATTCTAAGTTCAAAATATACCTACACTCCTCGGTTATTTTCTGACTTCTTTAAGTCTTTGATGTTGTCCTCTCCATTCTTTAGCTCTCCTCCTTTACTCCTTTAGCTTTACGTCGACTCGGAAGACCAGAATCTCTCAACCAACAACTCTATTAAGTGACGGTGGGTGATTATGTTGTGAGTGTCGTGCCTAAATCACATGCATGCACTCTCTCTCTCTCTCTCTCACACACACACACACACACCTACAAATTATAAATCGTCTAAGTGTGAAATCTCTTTTTCACACTACTGAAATTAGACTAGACTTATTTTCTCATAAATGTTTTAGATCTGTAAATCTTTAGAATCTTTAAAACATAAATTCTTTAGAAATTATTTATATACGAATTTTTTTGAACTGAAAAATTTACGAGATCTAAAATATGAAAGTCTTTATTTCAGTTTTGTAAATAATAAAGAAAATGTTGGATAAACAGATTTACAAAAGTAACTAAAATAGATCCAACACGAGAGAGTGATATCTTTCTAAAGAGATAAAAAAAAACTAAGTTCTATGTGACTGTATCACTGAAATAGATCTTCAAGTTTCTAAAATTAGAAACGAGATCTAGTTTGTGTGAGGCTGTTGAGTAAGAGATTTAGATCTAAGAGGATCTAAATAATAAGCCAGAAAACCCTAAACTCTCAAAATATTTTGTGAAGAAATTTGGCCAGAGTTTCGTTTGTGTTTTATAATTTTCTCTCTTTTTATTTTTCTTCTCTCTTCTATCATTTTTTTTCCTCTCAGGCCCTAAGCCTTTACAAAAGATTAAAATTGTGAAGACAAAGGCACATATTAAAACTGGTGATATGGAAGGATCTGGAAGGCTGAGGGAAATCAAGGGCTGAGATTAGTTCGACTGTTCGAACTCTAAATCTTATGGCTCACAATGCACCGCACAAGAAATAATTTTGATTAGTTCTTTTTAAAGTCACAGGGATCAAACTAGATTATATGCAGGCCTTAGATTACAATTGATCCAATGATGAAGATTGAAGCGTTCAGCACAAACAAAAGAAACACAAAATCTCTCATTAATAAGCCAACACGTGTATGAATCCCAGCGGCTGAAAAACTCGTGTTTTTAAACTTTAAAAAATATAATTTTCACCCACACAATTCTCTAGAGCTTTCGAATTGTACCAAGGTAGTTTTTAGGAAGTTTTGATGTATGAAAATTAACCCAAACATTTTAAAACCCTAAATTTTAATTCTTAAAAAATGGATTTTAAATGTTTAAAAATTCCTCTAATAAATGTAGAAAATTCATTTTAATCCAAATTAATATATAAACCTCATATATGAACTAAAATATGCAAATGTGCAATCCTAGAGTGTGTTGTGTTGATTTTCAACTAGATGTCCTTTGATCTTTGCTGATGTGGAACATCTTGAAGATGCAATGAAGTAGGAGAGACTCAACATAATTTTGTCTTCTTTTCCAAACTAGTTGAGCTCCAATATAGTGTAGACTCAAGTGAGTCAACTATATAGTGTGCTTCATGTTGCGTTCGGGTAGAGAGGTGAAGCAGGTTGATCTAAGGGATTAATGGACGGAAGTTTGAATTTATAGCCGGAGTTTGGAAATTTGTCGGGGATGGGGGCGTTGGAACATCGGAGGTCGCCAGAAATGGGTTGAGGGAGCCGGCTGCCAGCGGGATTTCGTGTTGAAGTGGTTAGATATGGGATGTAGGCAGGAGTTACAACACATGCTCAATGTTATGTTAAAAACTAAACATAAGGATATTGACATATCCAGCATACCTTAAAGGTCCCCTTCACCAATTCGCCACGTAAAACCCACACATATGTTTGTAAATTTATCTAAAGGCTCCTCTTTCATTTGCCCACAGAGCAATGGAGAAAATGAGCACACCTACCGGCGCCTCGGCGCCTCTATTTACCAAAACAATACCACTTTCTAAAAAGCAAGCAAGAATTGGACAATTGTTTCGTTTATGTAAGGGTAATTTCTTTGTATCGTTAATTTTTTTTTATTCCAATTTGAATGATTAATTTTATAAAAACCTAAGGTTGAGTTTTTGGCTGGGGGTATATTTACAAGTCCATTTATTCATCTTTTAATTAGGTAATATTCACTTTAGGTATTTTTATTATTATAACTATTTTTTATAAGTTTTTTTAATTTATATTTATTTCCATTAATTTCACATTTCAAAAATATTTTCTCTAATTTTCAATTTTTTTTTAACTATTTTTATATAATTTTCAGAAGTTAAAATATGTTTTCATTTTCATTTTTTTAACTTTTATATTGTTTTGAATTAAAATTGGGGTAAGATGGCCTATTATAAAATTTTTGATAACAACTAGCAGGTTTTACTAATGGTGGAGGGCAATCACAAATAAATAAAAAGTCGGATATAAACACATATATCGTTATAAAATGTAGGGTGGCAAGTTAAAAAACCCACTCTTTTTCATAAACCTGATTTTTATTTTTATGTGTATCTATTTTTCTTTCAAATGTAACTTTTTACTTCACTCTTCTTAGATTTGAGAATAATAATCAATGAACATAAAAATGTTTAATATGGATTTTATGTTTTAAGCATATATCTTTGTTTATATCACATGGGTATATAGTAAGTAGTGAATAATTTTTGCACGCTTCATATATTTGGTTCTAAGCGGAGAGGAAAATCAGCTTGGAAACTACATTGGAGGATTTGAAATTTGACTTGCTAGAAGAATATCTTTTAAATTTTCATTTTTTGTTTAACTTTCGATGAACAATTTTTTTTGGTAGTTTGATTTAATATAAATGACTATTTTGATTGTCTACTGGTATGAATTTGAGTTTTATCATTTATAAGAAGTTAGATTTGACATTGACATATTTTTAATTATGAGATTTTATCCCATTTTTTGTGCAAGTTGTTTTATCTTTTCTTATGATAGTCCATTTTTTATGAAATCTATAAAATATTGGTGTCCATATTTCAAGTCAATTATTGTTAAACGTTTTTTTAACTCAAATGTTAGATCGACTGTCACCAATAGCCTCACTCGCGCATTGTGCGGGTTTACATCTAGTCTTATATAAAATGTAGTTGATCTAAGCTTTTCCTGTTTCCTTATGATTTTTTAAATAAAATCCTCATACGAACAAGCTTGATCTATTAGTTCGGCAACACTCAATTTACCATGATTTTTTATATCGTACAGTTGTTAAACAATATTGAAATCTCAAGATCTAAATAATAAGAACCCTAATAGAAACGTAAGATTGGGAAGGAAGCTAAGTTACACAAATAAAATCTCAAAAGGAAGAAAAGTTACATAAATAAGATATCGACTAAGATGTAGTGGATAATCTTATATACAAGAAACATTTCAGGACACATGACTCGTCATTGAAATCACATGCATATTGCAAATTGTTATTAACAGGTTACCCTGCAAAGGGTAATTTTTGGAAATTAACCTACTAAGACACGTCAAGGGACTTTAAGACTAAACATATTTTAAGATGGGTATAATAATTCTACATATTTCATGCTAAGGGTGGATCATTTAATCACGGTCAATCTTATAATTAAAGAAAAATATTTTAAAATTTTAGAAAATTATGGAACAATATTCTTAAAGTCTGGAAATTATAAAAAAAAACATATTTTTGAAATTATAAAAAAAAACTACAGAAATATTGAAAATTAAAAAACTAAAAATGAAAGAAAATGCAAATTAAAAAAAATTAAAAAGCTAAAAATTACAGAAGAAAATACTAAAAAAATTACATAAAATTAAAAAAAATAAAAATACTGGAAAAAAACATTTGAAAATATTATAAATAATTAAAAAAACATACTAAAAGTTTGAAAAAACAGGAAAACTCTTTAAAAAAATTTGAAAATATTAAAAGAAAAAATCATATTTTTAGAAGAAAAAAACATATTTTCAGAGAAAAAAAAAATCAGGAAAAATTATTTTCAACAAAAAAAACTTTAAAAAAAAACATATTTTCAGAATAAAAAAAAGGGTCAATTATTTAATAGTCCCTACTATAAATATATATTTTTTAAAAAGGACACATATTTTTAATTTAACCCATTTAGTCCCTCAAGCACTCAATATTCTCTTATTTTTAGAGGTCCGCGCCAGCGGACTCCCTTTCCAAAATATGTGGCAAAGGACTTTTTGGGTCAAAATAAAAAGGTTTAGACTAAATGAGTATTAAAAAATGTTCGAGGGACTATTTGTTATATGTCCCTAAAAAAAACGTAGTTTAATGACCCCCTTTCTTATGGGGTGAGATTTTCTCTCTCTAGGTTCAAGATATGAGACTTTTTTTCCTTAGCTGTCGCCATCCCTCTTCCCTCTCTAACCTGATTCCGCCTCCCACCTTATGGCCCAACACTCTCCCCTCTCATAATCGCTATCATATTCTATGCGGGCTTCAAGTCAGATATGGACTTGGGAAGTTCTCACCCGTGTGGTTGGGTATACCCTCACGTTTCTGGTTATCCATGTCGTTGGAGCTTAATCGCCACCCTTTTGCAGAAGAGATTTATGTCAGATTGGTTGAATTAGGTATCTCCGGCATGTGGGTTTTGTCCAGCTCATTTTTTGGGATGTGGGTTGTATCTTTGATTCAACCTCTGGTGGTTTTGTCTAGTGTGGGCACCATCTCATACCCCCAACCTCTCCTCCGGCGTCTTCTCCGGATCGCCATCCTATCGAAGGTTCTCATGTCAGGTTTGTGGGTGGGTTGATCGATATCTTTTTTTCGGATCTACAGTTGGGATGGTGTTTTTAGAGGTTGACAGGGGGGGGGGGGTGATGTCTGTCTTTGGAGCAGAAGTTCTTTGCGATTTTACTTGGTAGAGATGCGTTGGTGTTGGTGTTGGTTTTGCTGATTATTTTTGTAACAACTTGCTTCTTGTGTTTGTTTTGGTGAATATCCTGATGCGATTGTCGGCGGGTTATCCTTTGACGAGTGGTTTTGTGGGGTTTTTATTCCTGCCGGTGATTTAACAACAGTTATGTCTGTGAAGATGTCTGTTGTGGATGTACTCTGTCGGAATTTTATTGATGACGTGCCTTTGTTGACCACGTCAGTGGGAGCAAATAATCTATCAATAACACTCTTACACGTGTAAATTCAGTCGAAATTTCAGTCAAAAATTCGGGGCTAATAGAACTGCTCTTGCGGTTTTATTACCGAGCGCCACTACACGGATCCCTTAATTATAAGGGACATATACCAAATAGTCACTCGGACATTTTTTAATACCCATTTAATCCAAACTTTTTATTTTGCCTCAAAAAGTCCTTTGCCACATATTTTGGAGAGGGAGTGCCGCTGGCGCGGACCTCTAAAAATAAGAAGATATTGAGTGCTTGAGGGACTAAATGGGTTAAACTAAAAATATGTGTCCTTTTTAAAAAATATATATTTATAATAGGGACTATTTAATAATTGACCCTAATTATAACCCTTTTTCATATTCTTAGAATAAAACAAAAATTATGAGACCATTTTTTTTTTTTTTGTAAATCAACTCTACCAAATAAAACATCACTCCTAAATTCAAAACAAAATAAATCCTTCCATTTTAAAAAATAATTTGTTTAATACAAATATTACAGTGTTTGTAATATTTTTTTAATAAAATATTTTTTTATGTAAAAAATCTATTTTATTTTATAATATATTTTTAAAAACAATTTTATAACGAAACCAAGTAGTCTAAAAACTGTTTTTTTTATAAAATAAAAATGATAAAAAAATTAATGTTTATAATCTCAGTTGGTTAGGGTCGCTGGCGCAGATCCACAACATTTAATAGATATGAATCCGCGTCAGTAGCACTAACCCATCAATTTTTTTTCCAAAAAAAGTGTACAGTTTTTTAAAAACAATTTTATAAAAAAAAACAAGTGGTCTAAAAACTGTCTTTTTTATAAAATAAAAATGGCAAAAAAATTGATTTTTCTAATCGCAATTGGTAAGTGCCGCTAGCGCGGACCCACGTCATTTAATAGATGTGGATCCACGCCAGCATCACTAATCCATCAATTTTTTTCCAACAAAAAGTGTACAAATTTTTAAAAACAATTTTATAAAAAAAACATTATATAGAAACTATCTTTTTTATAAAATAAAAATGGCAAAAAAATTGATATTTCTAATCGCAATTGGTTACTGCCGCTGACGCAATCCACATCATTTAATAGATGTCGATCCGCGTTAGCAGCACGACCCATCAATTTCTTTCCAACAAAACTGTAGTTTTTAAAAATCATTTTATAAAAAAAAAACACTGTTTTCTATCGAAATTTAGTCCCTGTACTAAAAACACCATGAAAAATGATGCCGCTGGCGCGGACCAAAAAAATAAATGTTATAATACCACAGGGACTAAATTTATAAATGCTATTGTACCACAGGGACTAAATTTTTAAACTTGAAAAGCATTGTTCTAAAAATCCAAATATAGGAAGAAACATGACATTTTCCTTAATTTTTTATTAAAAAAAATTATTGGAAATGTAAATTTTTAGTTTTTATTAAAAAAAAAAAGAAGTGTTCAAAGTAATTAAGTTTATTTTTTCTCCTTATTTTGTCCCTTTAAGCTTATTTTCAATTTTGGACTGATTTTTAAAAAGTGAGTTCCACAAACTTTGTCCTCTTATGAGGGTATGAAAGGAGGGTTTACATAGCATTACTCTTTATTACCAATCCCGGTTTGTAACTAGTTTGCTCTCGAGTTGTTTACTCGGTTAGCTTTCGGTTTGTGTGTACACGCATCATCCACACACACTCCTATTCCTCCATCTTCGGTGTGTTGTCCCATTTCCATCATTGTAGAAAAGCCTCCCCAATCTCAGTCGCTATCTATTTGGTGCGCTTAATGTTAAATTGTAGCTGAGCAGTGGTTTATCTTCGAATATGGTTTTGACCCCTCTTGTCACAGTCTTGTCTATTGCTGGATCCCAACTTTTTTTGCTTGGTCGCCATCTTTTCTTGCGTGCTTCATGTCAGATCAAGATGGGTGGTCCTGTACTCGGCATGTATTTGTCTTTATAGTGGTCCGGTTGGATATTTTTTAACCCCGGTGACGTCGCACAGATAAAGACTCAGTTGTCTCCTATTGTCCCTATCTTCTTGTTGCGAGTGGTTAACTTAGTACCACTACTCTATTCGGGTGTGCTTCACGTTAGGTCTATGGTAGGCCCTCTCCGGCATTTTGGTTGGTAATGGCGATGGGAGATTTTCTGGCTTTGGATTTAGTTTAGATTGGGCGTTCAGACGATATTGTCCATCCCCTCCTTGGTGGTCTTGTTCGGTGTTGGCGCAAAATCTTACTGCAATTTTATGGGGCAGTGTTTGGTGGTGTTTCATCATTTTACTGCAAAATCTTCTATGGTGAGTGTTGTGGTACTGCAATTTTATATTGAATATTCAAATTGCAGTTGTGATTGGTTTGTGACCTATGTGCTCTGTTGGGTGTAGATTATTTAGATAGGTTTGTTTGGTTGTTGTAGGCCCTTAGTTCGGTTTGTTTTTGTTAGTGTTGCTCGAGCCTTTGTGCTCTTTGTTTTTCTTTTGTGTGTCTTGGACTTATTTGTATATCTTTGGCAGTTCGCCTTTTGGTTTAATATAATTACATTTTACCAAAAAAAAGAATAAAAAACATATTTCCATAATAAAATATATTTCCAAAAAAATAAACCCTTATTTCCAGAAGAATAAAACATCATTCCATCAAAAAAAATAATTAAAAACTTAGAAAAATATGGGGAAAATAGGCTTCCAATAAATAAAAATTCTAGTATGTGAAAAAAAAATTATAATAAAAAATAGAAAAATTATTCAATAATTTTGGAGATTCAAGCTTGATAAAGCATGAATACTATAAATCCAAATCCAATAATGCCCAAAGCGTCGTATCATCTGAACCCAACAAAAACCGTTGTAAATCCAAATCAAAACTTAGATCCAACCATAATCAAACTATTATGAACTCAGAACCAAAAAAGATTCAAGTTTCAAAAATGGTGTTTGCGTGTATGTATATGTGTGTGTGAAGAGATATGGAAGATGAAGAGACAAACAAGAGAGAGGATGGCGAGGGATGGTGGAGAGGCGGGGCAGCAAGGGGTGGGGGGCTTGGGCGTAGCAGGCATCGGGAGGTTTAGGGGGATGGGAGTGGCAACAGGCGTGGGTAGCCATGGCTCTCGTAGGGGAGAGAGTGAAAAAGAGAGCAGAATGAGAATTGTGTTTTTTTTGCCTTTTAAACATATAATTGACGTTTAAATACCTTTTTAAAAAGTCATATATCATGCACATGAATCATGTGACATGATCCACTATTTCGTCCAAAAAGGTATTAACGGTAAGGGCAACTCAAAGTCGTATTGGAAGTTCAGGGGGATTAATACAAAACTGAATGTTCGGGTGGTGAAGTGAAAGGGGGGGGATAAAATTCGAGGGTATGTATAATTAACCCTTTAAAAAAATAAAACATAAACTTACTAAAAAGTTTGGGAATTATGAATCAGATATCATAAAAGGCTATCTGAAATTAGAAGCTCAGCAAAGCATTCCAAATCTAACTAAAGGGAGAAACCAAAACTATCAATTTCTAGGGGTGGACAAAAAAAAGACTGCCCGATAGTACCGAATCGGACCGGACCCACATTTATAGGTTTTTTTATAAATCGGTCCTAATTCGATCCTAATCTAAGAGACCTGAATATATTCGGTCCGGTCTAAAATGTACGTTTTAAATTCGATCTTAGGACCGGACCGAACCCTTTATTTAATATTATATATTATATATTCATTTTATATAAATATATCATGTATGTTACTTTAGTAAATAACCACACAACCCACAACTCAAATAGCCACGACATGCTCAACTCAAATACACACACACGCACAGTCACTTTCCTCTCTCTCATTTCATATTTCCTCTCTCACATTCCACTCTCTCTCTCTCTCTCAACGTCAACACCATTACAATGGTCGGGATCTCAGATCCGGCCCTCCTCAACTGCTGAGTAACTTTGTCGGTGCCGGAGATGACATATCATCATCCCACCTTATTCCCATCTATGATCTAACACTTGTTCCACTCTAACAAAAACACACATACTCAAATAACCTTGGTAAAGAAAGAGAAGAAGATCTTTGAAACAGCTTGTAAACTTCATTATTTGACCACCTAGGTATAATTGTAGTTTTGTTGTTAAAGGTTACTATTCTCACCAAATTTTGAGATGGGTATGTTATTTTTTTTGTTTCTGAGACAATATGTTGGTTTTTTTGTAGGTATTTTGAGATGGGTATCTGTATTTTGAAATTGGCTTACACATGGTTCATTTTATCTTGAGATGGGCTATTGTTCTTTAGGATTTGTTTAGTTAGACAGCTTGCTGTTTTTTAGGGTTTCTAAAATGATTGAAGCTTGAAAATCTAAATCTTACTATTATTATTTCAGAATAACTCACAACAGCAAAAAAATTAAAAATTTATTGAAATGAGATGGTTAATTAAAGCTTGAAAATCTAGATCTTACTGTTATTATTTCAAAATAGATCACAACAGCAAAAAAAATTAAAATTTATTGAAAAAAATTTAAATAAATGAAATTGTCGACCGATTATTAACCGAACCAGACTGAAAATAGCCTAGACCGAATAAATAGGCTAAACTGATTAAATCGGTTCGAATTTGGTCTTCTCAAATATAGGACCAAATAATTCGGTCCGGCACTTAAAATGGTCAAAAATCGGACCGGACCGCACCCACCCCTATCAATTTCTTATCGGGAGCAAATTATCAGGGTTCCCTGAATACAGAAACATTATTCAAAACACCACCTTTTACCAATAAATAAATAGAACATATGTTTTATGATCATAAAAATTTGATATATGTTCAATGTTTGTCTTAGTGTACATATACAAACAATGAACCATGAGAGACTCTATTATGTTCTCGATAAATTCAGTTCATACCTACACAAATAGGCTGAGCCAAGGAAAGTATCTCTAAGTACCTTCTCCCATATAAGATTTCACTTGAATTTACTCAAGCCACATTAAAAAGAGAGGAGCTTGCATTGTATGAATAATTTTAAAAATATGTCCACCCAAAAAAATTATTGTGTGATAAACTTTAACGCATTGCCTTTGGGACATAACCAACTTGCTTAAGATGTAGATTCAATCCATCAACCATTTGATATATCCTATCTTATTTAGGGTGTGATGTATCGACTACTGTAAACTCATGAACCTCATCATCCAATTCAATCGAACTAGCCCCCGACGGCTTCTGGTTTTTCGGTGCTTTTCATTCTCAACCTCACATCGGCAACCCGTCCCCAATCTCCAGCTGCAGCAAGTATATTTGATAACATAGAATAATTTCTGACATCAGATTGTTCTAATTTAACTAGATGGTCGAGCACCTCCTTTGCAAGCTCCGTAGCCTTATGTTTTCGATAGGCCCCCAAGAGGGCACCCCATATGATGACATTTGGCTCAACTGCCATACCATGTGCGAGCCTAAACGCTTCCTCTAGAACTACACCAAAAACAGCAATCTAGCACAGTTTGAAACTGTGTCAGATCAAATCTGACACAATTTTGAACTTTGTTAGAATCAGGTGTTCCAAAATGGTTATGTTTTTTTGCACAATTTAAAAGTGTGTCAGATTTGGCCAAACAGGATCACTTTCTTTTAAACAGTGCCAGAATTTGATATATTTAGCACAATTTTTGCACAGTTTATAACTGTGCCAGATTGGGTACATTTTGGTACACTTTTGACACAGTTCAAAATCGTACCAAAATTTGATACAATTTTGGCACGATTTTGAACTGTGCCAAATTTTTGAATAAAAAAATCAATTATTTGAAAACAAATCAAGAAAATCATCAAATTCCAAAATCTAGTAGGAAAAAATGAATTATTTGATACACGTTTGGGGTTGTTTTAAATTTTCACCCTCTAACAGCATGTTTTTAAGCTCAAGTCTAGATATTTTCAAATTATCATTATATTATCAACCCGGGAGTCTCTTGATCACGCGATCAATTCCTATGAGTTACAGTGGTCCCATGTGAGCTTTTCATGCCTCTCACGATGCCGTTTGGGCGCTGTTTTGATTTCTCACCCTCTACCGGCATTTTTTTAAGCACAAGTTGTCATATTCTAAAATCGAGAGTCCCGTGACCGGGCGATCAGTTCCTACGAGTTACATTGACCCCGTGCGAGTTGTTCGTGCTTCTCACAGGACCGTTTGGGGGTTGTTTTTAGTTTTCGCCCTCTAACGACATGTTTTTAAGCCTAAGTCTAAATATTTCCAAGTTGTCATCATATTTTCAAACCAAGAATCCCATGACTACGCGATCAGTTCCTTTGAGTTACATTGATCTCGTGCGAGGTATTCATGCCTCTTACGGAGCCATTTGGGGGCTGATTTAGGTTTTCACTATTTAACAACATATTTTAAAGCCTAATATATATATTTTTAAATTATCGTCATATTTTTAAATCGAGAGCCCCGTGACTATGCGATCAGTTCGTACGAGTTACATTGCTCTCGTGCGAGGTGTAAATGCCTATTTCAGGTCCATTTGGGAATTGCTTTGGGGTTTACCCTCTAACGGTGTATTTTTTAGCCGAATCTAGATATTTTCAAACTATCGCCATATTCTCAAACCGAGAGTCCCATGACTACATGATCAATTCTTACGAGATACATTGATCCCGTGAGAGTCGTTTGGGAGTTATTTTGGGCTTTTACCCTTTAACAGCGTGTTTTTAAGCCCAATCTATACATTTTCAAATTATCGTCATATTCTCAAACCGAGAGTCCCGTGACAACACGGTCAACTCCTACGAGTTACATTAGTCTCGTAAGAGGTATTAGTGCCTCCTACGAGACCATTTGGGGGTTGTTTTGGGTTTTCACATTAATGAACACCTTACATACCAAAGATAAGTATTCAATGTGATTCTGTAACTCGGGAAGGGTGCCACCCTACCTCCTAGCCTTTTCATCATTGTTGAACAAGTGCTAAGTAGAGGGTTGGCAAGGTTAGTATCAAAACTGGTGGGAAGGACTTGTATGATAAAAACACGTCTTTATTTTCCATCCCTTTACACATGCTAGCTGGTACAACTGTTCTTAAAGGTAATTTAGCACCATATTTGACACTAACCTTGCCAACCCTCTACTTAGCACCTGTTCAACAATGATGAAAAGGCTAGGAGATAGGGAGGCACCCTGCCTGAGTGACAGAAGGACGAAGATCCTCAATTGGCATTTTGTGTTTAGTTTTTAAAATCATACATTTTTAAACAATCATTTGTAAGTCAAGCATTCAGCGCAAATTTCAAAGCATAATATACATATATTCCTATTAACATCAAATCGCGTTTGAAAAAATGATTGAATTCACATAATCAACAAGCTATTGCAGTTCTAACTATTGTATCCAATTTATAAGAGACAAAATCCACCTATCTATACAACTCAATATCCACAAGCAGCAAGACATATCAAGTTGAAGCTATTATAACGATAAAGGAGTGAAAGACAAAAATGGATTAAGGCAATCATGCACAAATACGATATGTTTATCACATAAGTATACATTTCAATTTTACATTAAATATATGAGAGAGTTATATTCCACATAGTCAATTTGAGTATTTGATATTTTTGTGCAATCTTTTTCACTTAAATCCTGTGTAGGTATCAAATGTATATGATTAATTTGCCTCAATTAATCTTAAGCTATACGTACGAAAGAAAAAAATAATTGATCATATAAAAGAAACAATGTGTACAAGAAATTCTAAACTTCAGGTTAATGCGAGTCAAAACTATGTTCTTCTCCGGTAACATAATAAGCGGCCTCACAACCCCTCCTGACCATCTAATTTCCTCGGAGCCTCCTCTAATTAAACCTTATACACCTTCCCATGATCCACAACACAATCACTCTCAATGTATTTTATTGCAAGGCTTCCTATTAATCGCTGAAGGATATCCTATACTAAGAATATGATGTAAATCGTCTTATTGGTCAAGGATATCCTATACACAGTCACTCTCAAAATATTCTGTGACTGTGGTGAAGGATGGGCATCACACTTTACTTCTGTAGTCATGGTTGTGTGTTAAATATTTTTGTTTCCCCTTAAAAGTTGTATTGGTACTTTTGGTCATTCCTTCCCACACAAATGCATAGAGTTTCTTTTTCTCTCTCATGTATCAAATTGACGAATAATTCAAGGCGATTGTATTGCTATGGAGAGATCACGCTGACAAATACAAACTGGAGGTGAGTGTTGCATAAGTCATTGCATACTGTAGTTTTTTTTGGATGATGGAGTGTTATTGTGTGTGAGAGAATGTAGATGGTTTTCATGTTCTATTTAAGTTTTATATAAAATATATATGAACTAATAAAGATGCTATCTACACTCCATAATTTAGGTATTTCAGAAGCATTTCTCAATGAAATAGATTTAAGAAAAATTATTCTAAATGTTGATTCATTTTTTCTGCAATTATAAGGACCTGGAAATTTTTTATTTGGCAATAAAGTTCTACTGATCAAAAAAAATTTATTCATGGGGATAAACTTCTGACTATATATACTGACCACTGTTTTTCTAAGTTAACTATTTATCATTTGCACACGCTATGCGTGTGCACCGACAGCTAGTAATATAAATATGATACAAACCACAACCAGAAAGCATGTCACACTAACTTATAGATAAAAAAGACTGAAGCTCAAAAGCATAACTTACCACTTTCTTAATGGTTGAAAAATGTTGCATTATGTTCACTAAAATTTTATGCATGTGAATTAATGAACTCATGGTTGTTCCCTGAAATTCAGATTTATAGTTAGTCAAGTTTCAATTAACAATTGGTAACAATACAACATGCCACCCTAAAAGGTTTTTAGTTGAAGAAATACCTCAGCAACATCCACAACAACCAACACAGACATATGAGGAAACTATATATTCTACCAATAGTGAAAAAAGGTGTATCCTACGAGGAAACTACATACTCAACCAACAGTGAAACAATGCAAAAAAATAACATGGTTGCCTCCTATCATATTCTTAGTATAGGATATCCTCCACCACAAATAAGAACTCCTTACACCTCCTACCACACTTGTCTGAGGTCATGATGTATTTTATTGGTCAAGTCTCCTATTAATCAACAATAATGAGAGGATAGAACTCAATGTTGACTGACTCAGCTTTTAGCATATTTGAACAACAAGGCTGCCTCACTTTCATTGCAAAGCTTTTTCTATACATTAGGTAATTGGCCCTATGAATTTCAAACACCATTTTTAAATTAGGATATAAAAAATCACACCTGGCCTCATGTTATTAAGATTGTTTTGCCACGCAACTGATCAAACTAACTGCATATGGTGATAGGGTTTACCCAATACCTCCTGAACATAATCCCACCAGCAATGGAACCACATTTGACATGTGAGGGGTTATCAGTGGTAAACAAAACCACTCAATATCAATAATATTTTCATGTAGACCCTCCAATCCTAACATCCGAAGCACAAGGAAATGGAGAGGTGCACCCCATCCACGGGGATAAGACTGGTGACCATGGCACTTAATAATGCATCACTTTCCCATTCTACCACATGACATGACTATTTACTAGAAAAGTCTTAAAAGACATATGAGTGTGCTCTAATGATTTTTTTTCATCTTTTTTGGTTTAAATTGTGATGACTTAATTTCATCTTTCGGCATCAAGAATAGAACTATTTTTTTAATTAACTGAAATTTGAAAGTGCAAACTTATTATGTAAATTCAATTGATGACCATTGGTTCATGGTAGAAATATAACATATAAGACAACTACTTATTAATCTACAATGTTACTTGGCTTACATCCACTATACTCCAAACTACGCAATGCAGAAATAGTAGAAAGAAACGAAGATTATTAACCCTCATATATTTAGATATTTTTTTTCTAAGAAACAGAAATTTTAAATGTGTGTGAAAAGTATGAATAAAATAGTTGCTCAGATGTATATATATATATAAAGGGGGGGTGAAAAAAGCATTTGAAAACTCTCACCTATATGGCTGCTCGACATTTGTATACACGATAAGCTTGATATTTTTACCTGCTCACACTTGATCCAAAACTTCAATTGTGAGGAAATCGGTCTCATTATTGGCTGAATCTCGATCAAGCCCACTTCCGTTGCGTCCACCATGCCCAGTTCCACGTCCTCCTGAGTGACCTCCTCCACGCGATCCCTCAGTTTTTGATTCCCTTACTGCACAAGAAATACTAACACACAAGGCTAAATTTAGGGCACAAACTAAAACTACATATCTTCAATGCTGTATAGATTGCCAAAAGGGACGTAAAGCATGCCAAGAATGCAATCATTAAGAACCCCAAGCTATACAGACACATAATAAGCTGGCAACAAACAGCTATATATGCATGTTTGATCTTGAGGGCGTGTGTCAACTAACTTGAATAAATATGAAAGAAAATATTTTTTTAATGCTCAACAATATGATCAACTGGAAAAAAGGGATGTGTCAACCAACTGAAACACAAATATTAACTTAAGAGGAAAAACTAGTTTGAGGCAGATAGGATGGTGAGAAAAAAATATCATGACGCTGAACAATACGGTTATCAATTGATATAAAAGGACAATGACTATAGGAGATACCGCATGGACGCTTATATTAAGTAGACTGTGATAATAGTGTGAAGTTAAAATTCCAAGTCGGATTAGTAATTTTAAGAAATTAACAGCATCAGAATTTAGCTCAATGTCACTGCTTCGAATTCCTTCCAATTTCCATTATAACCCAAACCAATTTCCATTTTTATTCCTCGATAGTCATATAACTATTCAGAATAATCTATTTGTGCGAAAAATAAAAACACAAGGCATACCAAAGGATGGTTAACTAAAATTGAATGGGCAGTGTAAAAATGCCCTAAAAAAACTTGATAGATAGAGACAATTCTCTTATAAATCCCAGCTCTCTTACAAGAATATTGGAGGGTTAAGGGTGATAAAATTTGTACACTTGTGACACTTAACACATAATAGAACTTGGAAGGAGAATCATTGTGTTCCTAAAAAACATATATATTCTGTAATGATGCAATTCCAAGTGTCAAAACAAATAACCCAAATGGCCAAATTGATAGCAGGTTGAAAACATGTGCAAGTCTAACAAATTCTATTTGAAAACAACTAAAACTATCAAAACAAACCCATCCAAAAATAAAGACAACTAATCCCAGCTCAATCCATAAACTATACGCATGGAAATCGGTTTCAAAATAGACAATAATAAAATAGCATATCATCGATTGAAATACAATGATAACGATAGATGGCATACCCCTGTACCATCCCTTGTTGAATAATCAATTCCAAAAACTGTCAGTGCAGGTTGCCGGCCAACAACAACTTGTTGCATTTAAGCCACACCCCTGGGTATATGCCAAACAACTTGGCCTGTCTCTTGGCCTCGAAACTAGCGGAGCAGCGACCAAACACATATAGGAGTTAGGGTTGTTACAGAGGGTTGGATGTAAGAGAGAGAGAGAGAGAGAGAGTGGGGGGGGGGGGGGGGGGGGGAGGGAGACCTGAATGAGAGAGTAAAGTTAGCGAGAGAGCAAAAAAACTTAGGAGGAGTGTTATTTTTTTAGGGTATTTATATTTTACTTAAGTGTGCTCAATTTTGGCACACTTTTAAATAGTGCTAAATTTTGGCACGGTTTTAAAGTGTACCAGATTTTTATTAAACCGTGCTAGAATTTGACACAGTTTTAAGTTGTGCCCGATTTTTAATATAAATGTGTGCCAAATTGTTGTTTTTGGTGTAGTGAAGACGCCCCCCACGACCTAAAAGGTCAATCATGCAATCGTAATGTTCAATTTCAGGAACAACCCAGTAATCTCCCTCCATATAGTCGAAATAGTTAATACCTTCATCGACATAACCTCCATGAGTACAAGCACATAAAACACCAATGAAGGTCACTTTATCAGGTACAAAACCTTCTTGTTTCATTTTCGAGAAAAGATCAAGCGCTTTCTTGGCATATCCATGCATGGCTAACCCGTGGATCATTGCATTCCAAGACACCAAATCTCTCACTAAAACTTTTAATGCCCTGTTCAAGCTACCACACTTGGCATACATATCAACCAAGGCATTACATATGTGAGTACTACACTTATATCTACTCCTCACATTAGAATTATGAACTCTTTTACCCAATCCAATCAAACCAGACTCTGCGCACGCAGCTAAGATACTAATAATAGTCCCATCATCAGTCTGCAATCCTCCATTCGATTATACAATCCAATCACCTCCTTCGTAAACCCCTTTTCAGCATAACCCGATATAATTATCGTCCACAAAACCAAATTCTTAACCGGAATTTTATCAAACAACATTTTCGTCATCTCCATATCCCCAGCTTTGCTATAACCTGATAGCATCGTCAACCACGAGTGTCCGGCATTTTCTCGAACAACACAAACGCCTCATTCAAATCGCTCACCTTAGCATACCCGTCCAATATCGTGTTCCAACTAACGGTATCTCTATCAGGCATTTCGTAGAACAACCTGCGCGCTTCACTCAACTCACCCGCTTTAACCAACCCACTAATAATAGTATTCCAAGAAACAACATCTCAATCCTCCATCCCCATAAAAAACTTCTTAGCTGCCTGAACACCTAACAAGCCGCATTTATAATAGGTATCAATCAAAGAATTGGGCACAAATATATCTTTAGTAAACCCACATTTTTTAATGTGACAATGTATCATTTTAACCACTTAGCAGGAAGATTGACCAGAGAAGGTCTTTAAAAGAAAAGGGTATGTATAGTTATCAAGAAAAACACCACAAGTTTGCATTTGAAAGAAAGTAGAAAAGGCTTGGTATGGTTAAGAGTTGTAAATGTGAGATCTGATCATTGTATTGCATAAATGCACATTGGGTTGTTGGATTTGGTTGAAAACAGCAACAGCCATAGCCATCTGGCCACAAGAGAGAAAGCTGTAACGAGTTTAGCAGCGACAAAAGGGTCTTTATGGAGATTAGTTTTGTACATGAAAGCATGGAGTTGTTTTAATTGTTTGAGGTTATTGCACTAATGGAGGTCGGATAGTTTTTGTTTAAAGAGTTTTCGTGAGGAGAGCCGTGTTAGGGCTCGAATTGGTGTGGAAGCTTGCATTTTGGGGATGTTAAGATGGCATTGCAGTTGCAGTTGAAGATTGTTAAATTTAGAATGCAGAAACGTTGCATAGATAAGGTGGACCCTTCCATGTCTCTTTGTGGCCCTCTGGGCACAAAATATGAGCCCCGTTTGAAGTCCATACGTTTTTTTATACAAAAGGGTTAATTGCAGATATCACCGAGGACCAATTTTTTTAATTTTTGCAATATTAATTTGAAGGTTTCTATATAGTTCAATTTTAATCCTCCGTTAAACATGTCGTTAAAGGAGTTGAAGAAAATGGTGATTGTGCACAAATTTTATTAACAAATGAATTTTTTAAGGGTACCAAATAATCAAATGACATTATTATTTGGTTACCATTAAATAAGAAAAAAATAAACATAAAAGATCAAACCCAAAAAAAGCACCAAGCTCTCTCTCTCTCTCTCTCTCTCTCTCTCTCATATATATATATATATATATATATATAGTGTTGCTCTTCTGCGGACTATCCCGCATATTAACGGTCCAGATTGGACATGCGTCCCCTCGAGGTGAGTACAGAAATTATCGGCTAAATTATTAGCGCCCTCTCTTTTATGGACTTATCGTCAGGTAATACATGTCCAGTTTGCACTGTTAATATGCGAAAAAGGTCACACAAGAGTAGTATTATATATATATGTCTGTGTGTGTGTGCTCGCGCGCGTAAACAAAGATAATTTAGAGAAAGTGAGTCTTTCATTTCATTAATTTATCCATACTCAATGGGTATGACCCATATTTATAGTACAAAATAAAGGTAATCCAATAGACCCCTTGATAATTGTGGAATACCAGTGGAATGGAATATAAGCGGACATCCACTTAATAAGATTTTATAACACTCCCCCTTAGATGTACACTATATCCACCATTCAATGAATGTTGCCTCATTAAAACCTTACTGAGAAAAATCCAGTGAAAAAAATCGAAGTGAAGGAAAAAAATACAACTTTTGTGATCATTGAATCGGTGTAGGACGCACTTAGTGTTTCCTCGTTAAAACCTTTAACTTGAAAATCCAATGGGAAAAAACCTAGTTAAAGAAAAAAGAGTATAACGTGCATATGTTCAAAATATAAGACTATCTCCAATCCCCATTTCTATCCTATAAAATTTTTGTATTATAAATTGAAAAAGGAAAAAACCTTCTCTAATGCCACTTTCAATTGGTTTCCCATTATGACGTGTTATGAGCACACGATAGAAATTTCTACTCTTAATTTCTACATGTAGAAATTATTCAACACCATTTCCATCTTATGTGGACTCCATATTTGGAGCCACTGTTAAGTTTTTGGCAGTTTTTGGCATATTTGGAGCCACTGAAAAACCGAACCGAACCGAACCAAATCGGGTCAATTTTTGCCAGGGCCGGTTCGGTTTGCCCGTCGGTTTTTGACAGGGCCAGTTCGGTTTTTTCCTTTATTTTAATAAAAAATATATTTTTTTAATACCTAATATAAATATAAAATTAAAAAATATAATATAATATGTCAACACTAATATAAATATAATATAAAATTAAAAATTAAAAAGTATAAAAATTAATTCGGTTCGGTTCGGTTCAAAATCGGTTTTTTTATGCCAAAACCGAAAACCGAACCGACCCTGTCGATTTTATACCTGATTAAACCGAACCTCAAAATAACCCCGCCCGAAAATTTTCGATTCGGCTCGGTTTTGTCGGTTTTTTTGCACACCCCTATGAATAATCATAAATAAAGAAAATCGAATTAACTATCGGTTCAACAATAAAATATAATAGTCCCTGAAGCAATAACCTGGATATATAAAGTACAATAAATAAAATAAATTCAAAATCTGAGTGTAACATGTCGAAATGAGTACTGAAGAAAAATTCCTACACTAGGAGTAAATGAACGAAGCGTCTATAACAAGGTCATGCAACTTCCACATGAGCTGCAGCTGCACATCCCTAAATAGAATCCTCAAACTGGATGTCCCTCTGGTTGGACACCTAAAATGTTTTAGAAAAGATTTTGACACGGGTCAGAGTCTAAGTAAAACATTTTGAAAATATTTAGCAAACAGTTAAATTTGCAATAATTAAATATGCATGCACACTTTTCATATTTAAGTTAGTGTCACACTTTCTTGAGACATATCGCACCCCTCATCTAATGTGCACACCTAACGCTTGCCTTCTAACCTCCCTAGTAATGCTACCACATCTAACAAGTTTGAACCAATTATTTTCCTCCATAATAATTCCTTTTTTCCCACTCATATTGCCCATACAATACGTTATCGAATTTTTTGTGTCTTTTAGCCAGCTTTGGATTTCCCATTTAAAGATTAAGTTCCACATATTTAGGTTATTTTAAATGTTACTCTCTTTCTTATCTACTATCACTCAAAGTAGAATAGGTTACAAGTATGTATATATATATATATATATATCCGAGTCACGACCCCGACTCATAATTCTATAAGTATCAACTCACATTCATATTTTTATTTCCAGATACTGAGCACATCTCAATCATGTCAGTATCCTAATTTCATTCGAAATTTCCATACGAATCCGTTCATATATTTTTTAGTTGTTCATTCTAAACACTTTAAATCCATACCTCGAATTCATTCTCGTCCAATTTTAAGGTAAAAATAATGTTCCTTAATATTTTTCAGAGTCCTACACTCATCTACGGACATCCCTAAATAATCCAGACTTTATTTCTCACAAAGGATTTCGATTTCAGACACCTTTCCGTAGAAAAATCATAACTAATTAAAAAAAATCAGAAAAATACGAGGTTGGCGCCCACGCGACCGTGACGAAAAGATCTACAATCTCATGTTTTAGAATAACTTAAGGGGTCGATCAAACGATAGACCAGGTATCCATCTTCTACCCCGACTCTGTTTCCACCATTTTTGAAACCGTACGCTTTTCATTCATTCTCCCATGTTCACCCAATCACAATGAACATTCAATTCATGAAATAGTAGGTTCTAAACACCATAGAAACCTTGAATCATCAATCAATTTACATAAATCTAATGTTTACCGATTTGGGTATTTTTCGAGTTTTATTCAACCGATTATAATTTCATCCCTATAATCCAAAATTTTAACTTCGATACTACTTGATTCATCATAGAGTTAAGATTCCTACATACCAGAATTGTATATAAACATTAATTTCACTTTTAATCAGTGTAACCGCACGAATTCATAAACACCCGTTTTCTATACAGAAACGCACCCAAAAACGATTATGATTTACACCCACCATGATATGTATTGTAATATTGCTGACGCGACTGAAAATGTGTCTCAGAAATGCGTTCACTCTAGGCTCAAGTGTAAGCCTGTCGCTCAAGTAATAATCCGACAAGTCGGGTATCGATCATCAGGGAAAAAGGACAACGAAGTTGTGACGACGGAAAAGACGAATGAATCCTAACCTTGACTCTAAAAATAAAGGGAAAATGATTTGATTTTGGGAATGGTTACAGCTAAGAGCAAGGATGAAATTAAAAAAAAATGCAACTACAATAAGTTACCTAAAATATGAATAAAAATTAATTTTGAAAATTTTGACAAAGTGATGGGAAAAACGAGGACGGGAATACAATCCCCCAACCCTAGTGTAATGCAGTGGTAATATTAATCATAAATTTATCTGATTGATCTGACCCGGAATTTAGTACTCCCAAACATTATGTATACGAGGTTCAAGCCCGCGTCATACCTAATCTGAGGATGAGTAAATCAGTATCGCGATAGTGACACTCAAATTGCACTCTAAATCATCACAAGTACCCAGAGGCAAACGTGATATAAAGATCTACAATTATTATGTCATTATGCAATACGATCATAGTCAATCAATAAATTCATCGGATTAATTTTATACACATACACTAACACCTCAGGTTGGGTTCATGTACCCCGACCTTGGTAAATCTAGCCTAACATGTTGAATTCAATGAAAACATTAATTGAAGTGTAGGAATTCATGATTAATCTAAGAAGAATGATAATTAAATGTAGAAACGAATTAGAACTAAAAATTACTCACTAAAATTATCCAAACAATAAGTGCAACAATGAATGAAACCGATACTCACAAAAATTACTGGATCAATCTTCAATTCTTGAAGTAAAACAACAATTCTTAGTTAAACTAGGTTTTTTTTTTTAAAAGAAGCCGGAAACCCTACTAATTCTTCGTACCAATAACAACAATAAATCGGGTCTTAAATACTCTACAATAATATCGGAAGTCAACTGCACTAGGAGCCTTTTTAGGAAGAAGATTTCCAGATCTCGAGGACCGGACCGGTCCGGGTCTTAGGCGGACCGGTCTTCCCCCAATGCGGATCGGTTCTTTTTATTTTGGGGCGGACCGGTTCTTTTTATTTTGGCCTCCTTCGGTTTGCATGCGATCTGGGGTCTTCTGGAGTTTGGCAAGGCAGACCCGTCCGAGGTAGGGGCGGACCGGTCCGCGTATTTGACTTTCTGGCTCATCTTTGACTGCTCATAACTTTTGTTCCGGGATTCCGATTGGGGTGCCGTTTCTTCCTTTGTGCTCGTGAATGAGATGTCTTCAACTTCTCTTTAGGTACCTCATCCGAATTCCGTGTAGAAATTACGCTTTTGCCCTTGAGACTTTTTCTTCTTTCTTTCTTGATTCTACCGATTTCCTTCTTTCGTTTCTTGACATCAAATACCTGCAAAATCACTACAAAATACCAGAAACTCGGTGTACTCATTAGGATCAGTCAGTAGCACAGTTATGAGATAAATCCAACTCAATTACGTTGTTCGAGGTGCTAAAAGTAACTAAATCAAGAGATAAATTAGGAAGAATTTATGCCTAATCAAACACCCCTAACTTAGAACTTTGCACGTCCCGAGCAATGTAAAAGAATCCTAGCGTGGCACAACTCTTTTAAAAATCATTTTATTGGGATAAAATATCTTTTTCGCGGGCAAGCGATTTCATTTAGCGTATGCAACAAGCCGTTAAACCCCTAGGCTACCCTAGTAGGACGAGTGTTGTCTCGTGAGGTTTTGCAAAGAATATATCCACAAAATTCGACTCAAAGAGAATTCAAAATATGCAAAAATTGTGCAATTTAAACTTTTTCAGAAAATAGTAATCATCAAGTCATATTTACAAGTCTCAAACCGTGGTGTGTGTGTGCGTAGCCAGAAATATAACCGCTAATTTTCACCGATTGATCATTACGTTACTTATCCGAAAATTCGTTTTGATTTCAATTTCTCACAGAATGCTCTCACATACGAATGTCTCGGATTATGGCTATTCTCTTGGTATGCGTGATATAAAGAGTAAATGTAATGGAAGCAAAATCACGCATACGGTTAGAAAGACGAAAATTTTGTAGTGAAAGGACCTCATCAAAGGATTACGGTTTTAAAAACGGGAACATTGCTTTTATTTCGCGCACTTAATCTCCTTTATTATCTTTTGGTGTATTAGCTCTCCACGCGGTAACCAATTTTGCAAATTAGACTCGGTTAGGACTTTTTCGAGTTGTAAGGTATATGGGGTAAAATGACAATTGTCGGGAAGGTTGGAATTGGAAAAGTCATTAATGATGTCCATTTGTGCTTTTTCCGGGCTATTGCTCAATTTTTTTTTATTTTTTTTTTTAGCATATTTATTTATTTCTTGCCCCTTTTTATGCACTTTCCGGACTTAATTTCTGAATTTTCTCATTTTTCACAATTACGACTATTTGGGTTTTTCGGGTTATCAAACGAAAGGGACAATTTGTTTGGCTCAAATTGGTTTACAAAAGGGGTAATTTTTCGCTACTTTTTCTGGCCAATATTTTTGGGTAACAAACGAGGGCCTACTTCATTGCCCAAAATGCCAATTGCATTACCGTATGCGTTTTGAGATGAATTTTACGTTTAGAGATCAATTTGCCACGTTTTTCAAAGCAATATTACACACATTTTTCAAAACCGATCAAAATGAAAGGATTGAGATCCTTGACAACTTTTTAGGCGCTGAAAAGAACTTTGAGTTAACAATTAACTCGGATTGATTTAAAAACTCGCAAAAAGTGATAAGCTCGAATCTCACCGGGTTTGTTAATCTCCACACTTATTCGTTAAGTCGTCAATTTTCGTTCAATTTCCATCTTTGGTCAATTTTGGCTTTGTGTACGCTGAATTTTACAACTTGAGACTTCAATTCGACTTTTAATGATATTTTTGAAAAATTTGAATTCCAATTTTTATTTATTTTGAACAAAAATATTTTTGGGTTTTTCAAAATTTTATGATTTTTTGGAAATTTCTGGGCATTTTTTGAAAATTTGTGAAGTTTTAGAAATACGCACTTGTGACCCCCCCCTAACTTAGACTTTTGCATTGTCCTCAAGCAAAAAGGACGAAAATCTAACTCAAGGCGAATGAAAAGTGCGGAAAAATAAAACAAACAAATATTAAAATGCAACAAGACACTATATGACACTCATGCATGACTCAAAAATACAACAATAATCACCCCATACGCGTCGAGGGTGCGACGACCTCTCATCTCTCCACAAACTCACCCGACCCCACTCACGGGGTTTGATGTTCTCCTTGTCTCTCCCGTCCTAGGATTATAAGCTAACAATCGGAACAAGTTGGGACCTCGCCCATAAATAAAGGATAGACTGGGAGACTCATCATAACTAACTGGAAAGGGATCCTCGTGATGCTGGCTCAAAGTGTGATCTGCGTGCACTGACTCGTAGGGAACACCTAGGTTTCGTTCAATTTTTAAGATGCATGGGTCGGGCTCTAAGTCAGATGAACCACAACTTTTCTCGTCACTTGCCTTCGGGGCCTCTAGTGTTGTGGGTGGATTGTCACAACGAAGGAATTCATCAATTTTTGCTTTCAATTCACTTTCGTCTAAGTGACTATATGAATCCAATAGGGATTGGCCTTCAATAGTAATACTTTCATCCAACTGCCCGAATTCTCTTTCAAAATCTTCCATGCTCATGTCTCCTAGTTCTCTCTCTCGAGTAGTGCCTACGTCCTCTCTTACTAGCTCGATCTCCAACTCCACCAGTTTTCTCTCTTCTAACCCCTCTCTCTCTCTTTCAATTGCGGTCACTACACACCTCTCCCCCACTTTTCTCTCATTGTCACAACTACCACTATTACTTGATGAAATAGGGTACACCCCTAACGACTCTCTCTTGTGGGACCCCTCATTCTCATGGCTCGACACTAAGCAGGACCCTAGGGCATCTTCACAATCATTTTCCTCAAAGTACTCCCCTACGATCTCGTCTATGAAGCTCACCGCGTGAAGGTCATCTTCTTCCCCCGTATGTTGGGCGACATGGAAGATGTTGGTCTCTAAGGTCATGTTCCCAAAGGTGAGTTGCATTCGCCAATTCCGAGTATTGATGATTGTGTTAGCCGTAGCTAAGAAAGGGCGCCCAAGGATGATGGGAACACGGTTGCTCGAGTTAAAGGAGGGCTCCGTGTCCCAAATGACAAAGTCGACCGGAAAGTAGAAAGTGTCAATTTGGACGATCACGTCCTCGACTATGCCTCTTGGGATCTTCACGGTTCGATCCGCTAATTGGAGAGTGACCTTTATGGGCTTGAGGTCGCCCAAGTCAAGTTGCCTATAGATGGAGTGAGGGAGGATATTGGCACTTGTTCCCAAATCAAGTAAGTCTTTTTCAATTTTGTTTTCTCCAATGATGCAGGAAATGGTGGGTGCACCGGGATCTTTGAATTTAGGTGGGAGATCATTGAGTAGAATGGAGCTCACATTCTGTGCTAGAAAGACATTTTTCTTTACCTTCATCTTTCTTTTTACCATCAACAAGTCTTTAATGACTTTTCCATAAGCTAGAATTTGCTTAATGGCATCGAGGAAAGGTAAATTCAGCTTAACTTGTTTTAGCACGTCTAACACGTCATCACGTGGGTTTCCTTTATGGGAAGGAATTAGCCTTTGAGGAAACGGTGCCGCGGAGGGTGGTTTCACTACTACCTTGGGAGCACTAGCGTCTTCTTTGTCACTCTCATTCAAGGGGACATCTTCGGCCTCTTTCGTGCCGGGCGAAATCTCCTTGTCTTTAGGTACGTCTCGTGGGGGAGGTGACAAGTTAACTACTCTCCCACTACGTAGAGTGTTAATTGCGCTACATTGCTCAGGATGGTCATGGGGTGTCGAGATGACACTAGTTTGACCTTGGAGAGGTCTTTGGCCCTGGGCAGGAAACTTGCCCTTCTCTTGGATACTCCACAATGATTGCAACTGTGAAATGTTCGCATTCATGTCATTCATCATGCGCTCATGCCTAGCATTAGTTGCAGTCTAGATATTGATAAAGTGGTTGATAGTATCCTCGAGACTTCTCCGCGGTGGCAGGATATAAGATCCTTGAGGTGGTGGTGCTTGCACATGTCCTTGCATGTGTGGGGCTTGTTGAAAGTTTTGTGGTGAAGGAGGGGCAACATGAGAAGGAGGGTTCATTGCGGCATGTTGTTGCCCATAGCTAAAACCGGGATGATTTTTCCATGAAGAGTTGTATGAATTCCCGTGCGGGGCACCGAAATTACCCTTAAAACCTCCTACACCACTAACTTGCTCTTGAAGCATTGCTTTGTAGGCGGGTATCGTCGGGCATTCCTCAGTCGAATGTTCCGCCTCACAAATAGCACACACCTTTACAACTGGGTTCGGAATGGGTCCAGCTGGTCCTTTTCCATATATCTCGCATAGATCTCGAAATCCTATCTCAAGAGTCTCTAATCAGCTATCCGTCATAGAATTCTTATCTACGTGGAATAGGCCGGATGCTGACGGAGTGGTGGTCGCTTGTCTATTTCGATTTTGAGTGTTGGGATCAGAAGTGTCCCAGGATTGGGTAGTCTCGGCGACATACCTTAAGTGAAGCTCAGCATCCTGGGCATCTAAATCGATAAACGGACCACTTCCCATTGTTTCAACAAGTTGTTTGGAGTTAAGATTCAACCCATTATAGATAAAAGAGATGACTTGTGTGAGGACACAAATTTCCAATTGAGTCCATATATAGTTTTGGCTCAATTCTGGACAAAAACATTTATTTATAGGATAGTATGTAAATGTAATATTCTTAAGCCTATGAAGTGTTTGTTGAAGACGTAGCGGCAAAGAGTATAAAGCTTCATCAAATATGTCGGTTTGCGTGCCTCGTTTCTACGTCATCAATCATAGTTCCATGCTCCCAAGGTATGAATGAAATTATATATATGTAGGAGCTTGGAACAAAGTTTTTTGGGTGTTAGGTTTAATTAAAACTATGTTTACTTTCAGAAAAATTTAATTAGAACTTTAAAAATAAAGTATATAAAGTTTCTGGGCCAAAAATCGAATTTTGTAAAAAATTCTGGAAGTCGTTCGAAATGTCGTTCGAACGAGTTTTTCGTTCGAACCAGGTTTCGTTCGAACGAGTTTGCCAACAAGTCTAAACTGGTCCGTCGTTCGAAATGTCGTTCGAACGAGATTGTTCGTTCTAACGAGATTCTAACGAGTCCAAACTGGAGCGTCGTTAGAAGTCTCGTTCGAACGAAATGTCGTTCGAACGAACTGCTAGGCGGGAACAGTTTTTAGGCAGTTTTTGGCAGTTTTTAACCCACTTTCCCACTTGTTTCTTAACCGATTTTTTCAGACTTTATGAAGGATGGGAATCACATTTTCCAAACCAACATTTCCATAACTTTTCCAACTAAGTTTATCTCTTAGAGAGAGTTTGAGAACAAAAATGGTTTAGGAAAATGTTCATGTTTTGAGTGAGATTTTTAGAGAAAATCCTTCACACTCTAGTTTACACCCAATTGTGTTTAGTCCAAGTTCTTATTTACATATTAAATTGCTTGGAGTTTGGCACCGGTTTATCTCTACCGAATTCAAGAAGAGAAGTTTTGGTTTGCTTCTACATCCATCAAAGAAGAAGATTTTTGTTGCGACTCTACCCACTTGGAGAAAGGCTCCATGTACGGGTGACGGTGACCATAGAAAGCCCCATCGGTGGATTCCGAGACCGCGGTGGTGTTCCGAGGTTATCCGTTAGGAAGAGGTGTCTACAAGAAGAAGCGTCGAGGCTTGAGAGGGATCGAGTCAATCGTTGTAAGTCTATCTGTCTTGTAATTGTAATTCCGTATCTAGTGGATTTGTGGCTAGGGCCGTCCGAGGTTGTTTCCCGTCTTGGGTTTTTCCTCGTACATCGCGGCGTAGTGTGATTGGTTTATTTTATCTTGCATAATAACGTAGAACGCATGCTTAGACTAATTCAAGATAAAATTCGGTTTACATCATCACACTCACTTTAATTTGGACTTAAATTAAATATTCGGTAATGTTGTTTAATTCAAGTCATTTGCTAAAATTTGGTTTCGCCTAACTTGCTAATATTGATAAATATGACTTAGGCAAATTCTAGGACTTGGATTAATTAATCGGTTTAAGTGAATACATTAATTGAGTAATTTCATTGAACCATCTTCACCTTACGCTTCCGCATCGTGTTTTATCACAAAAGGAAATCCTTAGCGTTTACAAATTGGTATCAGAGCCAAAGCGATAAATTATTTCGTTAACGATCTTTTAAATAATTTTTGGCTAAAATGGATTTTTTCCCATTTTCAAAATTTCCTATTTTCGATGGTTCAAACTATGCGTATTGGAAAGCGCGTATGAGATCGGCACTAAAATCTATCGACGAAAGAGTTTGGATGTCTGTTGTTAACGGGTGGTCCCCACCAACTTATTTAGTTGAAAATGAACGTGTTATCAAACCCACCGATAGATGGACTGAAAATGAGTTTAAACTTGCTAATTTCAATTCCCGTGGTTTAAATGCCTTGTTTAGCGTTGTCACACCGGCTGAATTCCATCGTATTATGACGTGTGAAACCGCTAAAGAAGCTTGGGATATTTTACAATTAACTCATGAAGGAACTAGTGTCGTTAAAGCTTCAAAACTCCAAAACCTCACCACTCAATTTGAAACTATCAAAATGAATGAAAAAGAAACGTTTGATGAATGTTATGCTAGACTTTCTGATATTGTTAATTCATCTTTTAACTTGGGAGAGAAAATACCTGACGACCGTGTTGTAAAGAAAATCTTAAGGTCACTACCCGATAGATTTATTCCAAAAGTGACCGTTTTAAATTCTTTACCCACTTTAGCCTCTACGAAATTAAAAGAGCTTGTAGGTGATTTACAAACCTATGAACTAGATATGTTTCCCTCTAAAACTGAAAAGAAAATTGAAAAGGGCGTTGCTTTAAAAGCCCGAAAAGAGGTCAAACAAGTAGTAGAGAGCGATAGTGATAGTGACTCGGAAGACATGGCTTTGTTTGCTTGTAAATTTAGAAAATTTCTTAAAATTAACAAAGATAAATTTAAAAATGATTTTCAGAAATTTGATACTTCTAAACATGATAAAAGCGAGAAGATTTCTAAAGCCGAGAAGATCCCTAAACCTAGCAATGACAATTTAGATAGGGACGAGTCTAATAAGTGTTTTGGTTGTGAAGGTTATGGCCATAGGGCTTATGAGTGCCCCACTAAACTAAGGAAAGAGGGTAAGCGACACATTTCATATAATGCGACCCTTAGTGATAGTGATAAGGAAGAGAAGCCCGATTCCCCCACTAAGAAAAATTTTGTGGCTTTTATGGATAGTCATGTGAGTGATAGTGAGAACTCATCGATTGATGAAACGATAGCACATGCCACTTCCAAGGTCATTGTACATGATTCTCTTGTTTTTTATGATAGTGAGAGTGGAGAAGAAAGTGAGAGTGAAAATGAAGAAGAGGTTAATATGAGTGAACTTCAAAATTCTTTTCGAGAACTTTATAAAGAATCTATTAAATTGAAAAGAGCTAATTTGAAGTGAGAAGCTAGTTTAAGAGAGAGTGTCAAGGTCGTTGTCGACAATGATTTAATAGAAGACCTTAGGACACATGTGAAGACTCTTCAAGAGAAGCTTGAATATGTAGAAGGTGAGAGAGATAGCCTTAGAGGTTTAATGGAATCCTTGAAAAAGGAGCTTCTTGTTTTTTAAGAGCAAAATGTTTTACTAGAATCTAACATTTTAGAATTGGAAAATAAATTAAAAGATTCTAGTAATGTCAAATTTGATTTGGAGTGTCGTTCGGAAAAACTAGATAAAATGTTAGGAACGCTCCAAATTAAAAATGACACTTGTGGTTTAGGCTTCAATACTTGTAATGAATTTACTCGTAATGCCCAAACCAATGTTTTAGGAGAATCTACTAGGAATACATTTAAAGATCTCTCCTTAAGTAAATCTTTTCGACATGTTCTCACTTGTACACATTGTGGTCGATAAGGTCATCTTAGGAAATTTTGTTTTGATCTTAAACGAATTCCTAGAAAACCCCATAGTTAAGTACCCACGGTTGTTAAAGTTCCTACACCCCAAGATAGTCATTCTTCATTAATTTGGGTTAGGAAATCCGATTTGGTTGCCTTGCAAAATAGGGTTTTTTGATTCTCATTTACTTTCACATGCTTCCTCCCTTGCTAAATCTAAAGGATGAATGTGTTAGTGTTTGCATACTTTATCTTTTGTACTTCATGATATATTCACATGCTAAAATGTATGCTTGTTTAGTCATTTTCTAGTCATTGCTTTATTTCATATCACATACTAGATATTATGACTTGTTTATCTTTTTGTATTATATTTTTGCTTGAATTGACTGCATAATATAAAAAGATTTTTGTTTATCATTTGTGTTTTATTTATTTCATTTAAGCTTAATGAAAAATACAAATGATTTTTGTTTATCCTTTTGAGTATATATCTTTATTTTTGATTAAAAATGTTAAAAACTCAAAAAGATTTTCTTTTGTGTGTATTTTAGTTTGACACACTTTATGTGGCATATATTTGTGTCTAAATCCCATCGTTTAGGCTCCCATGTGGCTCAAACTTTTGGTTTAGATTGTCAATCCGTAAAATGTTCTTTACCATATTTTATGGAGTAGTTGGATTTTGAGTTGTTTAAATGGATTCTATTTCTATATGCCTCTTTTCACACATGCACGAGCTCTTTTGAAATCTTAATGTCACATGTTATATTTGAGCTTTTTGAGGTGTTCTCCTACCAATCTGGTCATCTACATATCTATGACCTAGGAGGACTAGTGCATGTCAAAATCTGTTGCATGTGAGATTTGTGTGAAAATGAAAACATGATAAATAGATATGCACGGGGAAGGGCTCCGAAAGGACTAAGTGATCCTTTGCGATAGTAAGCCATCATTTATTGGATCTAAAAGAAATACGTGATCCAAAGGCCTAAAAACAGAATATTTGGCATTAAAAAGTAAACAATTGCCAAGTCCTATGTTTGTTTGATATATTCATTCAAAAGCAAAAGAATATATATGCTTATTGAGGGAGAATTGGATGGTATATCAACGGTTTGCACAATGTCCGTTTATCCTAGTTGTCTTTAATGTCATGACTCTATTTGGTTTGTAGAATCATCATCATGCTAGGCTTGTATGCATTGTGTATGTTTGTTCATTGAGTTCAATCTTTATATTGTCACATGAGGGTATATTTAAATGTGATAAAGTTTGCAATCAAATGAGAACTCCGTTAATGTTTATTAAGTGTTTGGGTCTAAATTTAATTGTTGCTAGTTCACACCCCAACACTTCCGTTTCCATATGACACATTTTTGCCATACGAGTGTGCAAACTTATTGTATTTTGTGTCATGTGTGAGTTTATATCTATCTATATATGCAAGTACTTATTGGTGTATTTATAGTATATATATATATATATATATGATATTTGTTTGTCTTTGCCTTGCTTTTATTTCCCATATGCTTTAATGTCTTATCACTTTAAGCTTCAACATGCTTTTATGCTTATTAGTTCTTAGGCAGGAACAGTTTTTAGGCAGTTTTTAACCCACTTTCCCACTTGTTTCTTATTTTTTCAGACTTTATGAAGGACGGGAATCACATTTTCCAAACCAGCATTTCCATAACTTTTCCAACTAAGTTTATCTCTTAGAGAGAGTTTGAGAGCAAAAATGGTTTAGGAAAATGTTCATGTTTTGAGTGTTATTTTTTCAAAGAGAAAATCCTTCACACTCTAGTTTATACCCAATTGTGTTTATTCCAAGTTCTTATTTACATATTAAATTGCTTGGAGTTTGGCACCGATTTATCTCTACCGAATTCAAGAAGAGAAGTTTTGGTTTGCTTCTACATCCATCAAAGAAGAAGATTTTTGTTGCGACTCTACCCACTTGGAGAAAGGCTCCATGTACGGGTGACGGTGACCATAGAAAGCCCCATCGGTGGATTCCGAGACCCGCTGAATCAAATCCATGATGGGGGCATGAAGCAACTAACTCGTTGAAACGTTCATAACATCGATGAAATGGCTCATTTTCAGCTTGTCTGAATGCCTGAATTTGAGCCTTTATGGAGATTGTTCGATGTGGTGGGAAGAATTTCTTGAGAAATTTCGACTGTAGCTCATTCCAGGATGGAATCGAGCTTGGAGGTAAAGACCATAGCCAGGCCTTAGCTTTATCTTTGAGCAAGAAAGGGAAGAGTTTGAGATGGATTACCTCTTGTGTGCAGGTTTGATCGTTGAGAGTATCACACACGTCCTCAAATTCCCTAATATGGAGGTATGGCTTTTCAGAATCCATACCGTGGAAATGCGGTAGCATCTGGATCATCCAATTTTTGAAACGGAATTGCCCGGCATTATATAGGAGTATAATGCATCCCGGAGTGACAGTACGCTTGGGATATAAGAATTCTCTAATCAGACGGTATGGGGGCTCTTCCTCACCGGCGGGTGCACTATCGTGTTGTGACATCTCTCCTTCACTTATTGACTCGGTATTCTCACTGGGCATGCTCGAAGTGTCTCCTAAGAAGGGAAAGGGACTGTTATTGGAGACTGAGTGCGACGGTGTGGGAGGAGTGTGGGGACTATCAGGATTATACTCAACAATTGGATTATCGTGAATGTTGGTTGGAGTATTATGGGCTGTGGGAGTGGTTTCAAAATTTTGCATTAAGCTTAGGAGAGATGATGATGAATCTTTTTGTGGTTTTTGAATTTTTGAATTTTTTTTTTTTTAGTCAAAGCTTTGGGTTGACTCGATCTAATCATAAGTCTACCTAGTTCCCCGGCAACGGCGCCAAAAACTTGACGCGAATGAAAATGTGTCTCAGAAATGCGTCCACTCTAGGCTCAAGTGTAAGCCTGTCGCTCAAGTAATAATTCGACAAGTCGGGTATCGATCCTCAGGGAAAAAGGACAACGAAGTTGTGACGACGGAAAAGACGGAGGAATCCTAACCTTGACTCTAAAAATAAAGGGAAAGTGATTAGATTTTGGGAATGGTTACAAATAAGTGCAAGGATGAAATTAAAAAAAATGCAACTACAATAAGTTACCTAAAATATGAATAAAAATTGATTTTGAAACTTTTGACAAAGTGATGGGAAAAACGAGGACGGGAATACAATCCCCCAACCCTAGTGTAATGCAGTGGTAATATTAATCATAAATTTATCTGATTGATCTGACCCAGAATTTAGTACTCCCAAACATTATGTATACGAGGTCAATCCCGCATCATACCTAATCTGAGGATGAGTAAATCAGTATCGCGATAGTGACACTCAAATTGCACTCTAAATCATCACAAGTACCCAGAGGCAAACGTGATATAAAGATCTACAATTATTGTGTCATTATGCAATACGATCATAGTCAATCAATAAATTCATCGGATTAATTTTATACACATACACTAACACCTCAGGTTGGGTTCATGTACCCCGACCTTGGTAAATCTAGCCTAACATGTTGAATTCAATGAAAACATTAATTGAAGTGTAGGAATTCATGATTAATCTAAGAAGAATGATATTTAAATGTAGAAACGAATTAGAACTAAAAATTACTCACTAAAATTATCCAAACAATAAGTGCAACAATGAATGAAACCGATACTCACAAAAATTACTGGATCAATCTTCAATTCTTGAAGTAAAACAACAATTCTTAGCTAAACTAGGTTTTTTTTTTGGAAAAGAAGACGGAAACCCTACTAATTCTTCGTACCAATAACAAAAATAAATCGGGTCTTAAATACCCTACAATAATATCGGAAGTCAACTCCACTAGGAGCCTTTTTAGGAAGAAGATTTCTAGATCTCGAGGACCGGACCCGTTCGGGTCTTAAGCGGACCGGTCTGCCACCAATGCGGATCAATTCTTTTTATTTTGGGGCGGACCGGTTCTTTTTATTTTGGCCTCCTTGAGTTTGCATGCGATCCGGGGTCTTCTGGAGTTTGGCAAGGCGGACCGGTCCGAGGCAGGGGCGGACCGGTCCGGCTATTTGACTTTCTAGCTCATCTTTGACTTCTCATAACTTTTGTTTCGGGATTCCGATTGGGGTGTCGTTTCTTCCTTTGTGCTCGTGAATGAGATGTCTTCAACTTCTCTTTAGGTACCTCATCCGAATTCCGTGTAGAAATTATGCTTTTGCCCTTGAGACTTTTCCTTCTTTCTTTCCTGATTCTACCGATTTCCTTCTTTCGTTTCTTGACATCAAACACCTGCAAAATCACTACAAAATACCAGAAACTCAGTGTGCTCATTAGGATCAGTCAGTAGCATAGTTATGAGATAAATCCAACTCAATTACGTTGTTCGAGGTGCTAAAAGTAACTAAATCAAGGGATAAATTAGGAAGAATTTATGCCTAATCAAATGCAAATTAATTGAAAGCAAGTTTAACTACTTGCCTGAATATTTTGTAGGGTCTGATTTCCTTTGATGTAGACAAGATTTGACGAAGAACACATCAATATCTTCTTGGTTTGGCTCCCAAAAGATCCCCAATTGCTCCCTCTATTTTTCTCTCAAAGTCTTAGGTTTAGAATTATGTAATTTGTCGTTCAACCCTTTTAGACTTGGGTTAAATATCACCAATCCCGTTTTTAGGCTAACGGGCAAAGCCCAAATGACCCGAACACCCCCGTGTGGGTTCAGTTATGCCTAAAAAAGTCTTGAGACTAAATTACTATCCCTGGGTACTCTTTTCGGCCTATCTCGACCTATTCGAAATTAACCTTGCACTCAGAATCGTCATCCGGATCACTCTATAACATTCTTCAATTACGACACATGCGAATTTCCTAAAATAACCCGAATTAAATAAATCTTAAATCACCAAATTAATATGAATTCTCCCGATTAATTAAATCTTCTATATCAAAATTATTTAAATTTTATATCCTCATAAATATGGGGTGTTACATACTTGCCCCTTACAAAGGAATTACGTCCTCAAAATTAAGATAAGTCTAGTACTCGAATCCTCGAATACTTCCTTACTCATATGCCCTTAAGATCGTTAACATATCACTACCCCATCTAATCGCGAATTATATTAAATTAAATTAATTACCCAGGGCGCCCGTACACCTTATACTCATGCTGAACCACACAGATGTTGTCTGGCTTTACTAGACTTAAATCATAATATAACTTTCAAATCACAGTTATAACCACGTATGTATATATTTACCAAGGTACCAAACCCATGTCCTAATGGCCAAACGTCTCCCCACTTCCAACGTTGCACTAAGTTTCATGCGTGGGACGTCTCGCAAAGAAAAATCCAAACAATGACCCCCCCCCCCGTTACACAACTACCTATTGAGATTTGTTAGGCCCTCAGTCCGTATCACTTACCCCAAAATTCTCGTCTCCTGATATAAAAGTATACTCGACCATTTTCATGTTAATAAAGGTATCATAAAATATAGCGCTCCTTACTATCACTAGTTTCTTAGCGTGAGTCAACCGCAAGCTATATATCCCCACTCGTTACTAAACATATCCACTCTTAACCCCATCGGTAAACGTCCCTATTCCTCGGGATCAAATATAACAATACAAACACTTCCTCATAAGTCTATTATGCATCACACGATAACATAATACACGAATATATATATATATATATATATATATATATATATATATATATATATATATATATATATATATACTAGACCCTCTTTCAGGTGATAACTAGCACACGTAAATCATATCTCAGAACAACGAACACCAAATCTCACCATATTATATACTATAGCCTAAAAATTCCAGTGATTATCATTAACGTCTCATACGTAACATACTTATCTCAAGCTCAGCTTCACACTATCGATGTGGATATATCATACAGGTATTCTCAATTACCGCATAATTTACAATTTAATTCTTCTCAATACTGCCCCACCCATTAACTTGTGTTGCAAAAATTCTCTCAGTGCTTCCTTCGCAGCACTACCCGGCTCCATTGGCCATATATAGTATTATATCTCAGCTTAAAGTTTTTTTTACACGTTCAATAATTTAACATTCAAAACCGATGCACTAGCATCCCACAATATCTCACTACTCCCAACGTTTATTAAGGTCCATGTGTATTGCATCCCACAATGAAGCTCAAAAGAGCTCTCCCCAATGCACTATCCCCTAGCATTTTTATCATCAGAATTTGTGGGTCCAAAACACACAACTAAGATATCATCAATTTTCTCACCATACACATAAATCAAATAATCTATGTCTGTGTCTCTCAAGGCATCACACGATACGGTGCTCTCACAATCCCTAAGTTCTATGCATGTAAACAACAATGAGCTAAATCTCTTCGCTCAACGACAACCCCGATATACCCTGAAACACATCCGTAAAATTCCTTACGCATCGGGATTCAATATAACTAGACATGGGTACTCTCTGAAGTCTACTTCATAAAAATATTATCGTGAGCTCGACACTCTTTCAGGTGAGGTATCCCAAAATATGAATCATGCCCCCGGAACATTGAACACGATAGTCTTGTTGTAATCTCCCACCATCGCTTAACAGTCCGTACTCAGGATAAAAACATACCTCGAATATCACCTCAAAAAATTAGACAACCTCATATATATATATATATATATATATATATATATCCTCTCAGTGTTCACACCCGCTCCCCTGCGGATCGAACTAAAGAGAGCCCCGCTACAGAACGATAATTATATAAAACTATAGAATTTTTTATCGATACTTCTACTAAACCCGTTTCTCATGCGAATCTAGTACTGACAAATTACATTAACTAGCTTGTGTCACACAAAACAAACCTTAATCACCTCGGAATAAAACTCATTCTTTCAATTGCCAATATCACTTATGGTTCAAATGGTTCCTGGACATAACACACTCATCCCAATCGAAACTGCTTATAACTGTTTCCCCTACTGGGCATCCCGTCCTTGTCCCCCAATTTCCTCCGGACAAGATCCACACATGTGTTCCTACTCTTTACACATAATACACCTCTCTGTGTTATTTCCCTTCGTCTGGACCCACTGCCCATTTTGGGTTTGTCCTTCTCACGGACCTAGTAGAGTTGACACTGATTGCTACCCCCGTTGTCCCTTTGGCTCTGCTGGAGATATTGAACTCATTGCTGGTCTTGATGACCCTAACTGAATTTACCGTCACCTGGTAATAGTTCTATTGGTATAAATTATTAAAATGGGTTCTCTACCAGTACACCCTCCTGTGGTGCCTCATTTGCACCGTTAAATCTAGTTTTTCGGTATGGTTCTCCAACACTCTTGGTTCCCCTTCTCATGATAATAACAACAACGATATCAGTCGTTCTATTAGAACTTCCCCGTCCATGCTTGTATGTTCTACCCATGAGTCCATTATTAACTTACGGACCTTCTTAATTTTCTTTATCCACCTTGTTGGGTACGAAGTTCGATAAACACATCAACTCTCCTTCATAACCGACCACTGTACGGTCCTTTTGAAATAAGTATTGAAATCTCCCTTGCCTCTCTTTTTAAACAGCTCATGAGAGGATTTGCGGTCACACCGCACCCCAACTCCTTTGTTATTCATGGTATCTCTCCATTGTTATAGTGACTGACTCCCATCACTACAACACCACTCCATTGAGCCAAAAATTTCACCCAAAATTTAGTCATGGGTGCTATTGCATGCCAACCTACACAATTTCCTTTGAATTACCTCCTTCCATTGACCCATCACACTCCCTCTCTTCCCTAACCCTCATGGATGGCTCTTCGAAAATGTTCCTCCGACTCCCCCACCTTTACCAACTATGCCGAGTGAGTCTAAATTTGTACCACCACTTTATACAACTGTGTTTAGGGAAACTTCTGCACCCTGGTGATTATCCCAACACCATCTATCGTAAACAATAATTATGGTGACTACTATTCCGATCACCGTTTCCAGAATATTCCCTGCCTTTTGCTGAGCCTCCCCTCCTGTAATCCTTCTAAAGGCCCTCGTTAGTCGTTCCAAAGTTGTTCGGTGTACGAAGCCCAACCGAACTCGTTTATGAATCGCATCCACAATGCTTAAGTCACATACGTGAAGGAATACAATAATCCTTTAATAAGGCTTTATATCAAAGAACGCTACGCTGAAATGTAACAAGCCCCACATATCCTAAGGACTATACAACATGATGCTCTGATACCATCTGTGACACCTCGCCTATTAAAATACCGGGTGGCCAACCCGTGATCAAAATAACACGTTGGTCTCATATGGCTCATTCTTAGCATCACTGTCGAAAATGTTTTAAGGTTACTAACCACCTAGTAATTTAATTAGACCGGTGCCAAATTGTATCTTTCATTAATTAACAACATGTAGAAATCAATGGCCATTTAAACCAACCACACAATTGATAACGGAATCCAACACAAATAAATAATCATAAATAAAGATGAATGAATTAACTATCGGTTCAATAATAAAATACAATAGTCCCTGAAGCAATAACCTGGATACATAAAGTCCAATAAATAAACTAAATACAAAATCTGAGAGCGACATGCCAATGAGTACTGAAGAAAAGTTCCTACACTAGGAGTAAATGAATGAAGCGTCTATGACACGGTCCTGCAACTTCCACATGAGCTGCAGCTTCGCATCCCTGGATAGAATCCTTAAACTGAGCGTCCCTGTGACTGGACACCTAAAATATTTTGGAAAATATTTTGACACGGGTCAGAGCCCAAGTAAAACATTTTAAAAATATTTAGCAAGTAGTTAAATTTGCAATAATTAAATATGCGTGCACACTTTTCATATTTAAGTTAGTGTCGCACTCTCTTGAGACATAACTCACCCCTAATCTAATGTGCACACCTACCGCTTGCTTTCTAACCTCCCTAGTTAAGCAACCACGTCTAACTAATTTGAACCAAATCTTTTCCTCCATAAAAATTCATTTTTTCTCGCTCATATTGCCCATACAATACTTTATCGAATTTTTCGTGTCTTTTAGCCAGTTATGGATTTCCCATTTAAATATTAAATTCCACATATTTAGGTTATTTTAAATGTTACTCTTTTTCTCATCTACTATCACTCAAAGTATAATAAGTTACAAGTATATATATATCCGAGTCACGACCTCGACTTTTAATTCTATAAGTATTAACTCACATTCATATTTGTATTTCAAGATACTAAGCACATCTCAATCTAGTCAGTATCCTAATTTCATTCGAAATTTTCATAAAAATCCATTCATATATTTTCGAGGGTTGTTCATCCTAAACACTCTAAATCCAAACCTCAAATTTATTCCCGTCCAATTTTAAGGTAAAAATAATGTTCCTTAATATTTTTCAGAGTCCTACACTCATTTAAGGACATCCCTAAATAATCCAGACTTTATTTCTCACAAAGGATTTCGGTTTCAGACACCCTTCTGTAGAAAAATCATAACTAATTAAAAAAATAGAAAAATACGAGGTCGACGCCCATGCAACCGTGACAAAAAGATCTACAATCACATGTTTTAGAATAACTTAAGGGGTCGATCGATCGATGAATGGTCGATCGATCGATCGAGCAGGTATTTATCTTCTACCCCGATTCCGTTTCCACCATTTTTGAAACTTTACACTTTTCATTCATTCTCCCATGTTCACCCAATCACAATCAACATTCAATTCATGAAATAGGAGGTTCTAAACACCATATAAACCTTGAATCATCAATCAATTGATATAAATCTAATGTTTACCGATTTGGGTATTTTTCGAGTTTTATTCAACTGATTATAATTGCATCCCTATAATCCAAAATTTAAACTTCGATACAAGTCGATTCATCATAGAGTTAAGATTCCTACATACCAAAATCGTATATCAACATCAATTTCACTTTTAATCAGCGTAATCTCACCAATTCATAAACACCCGTTTTTAATGCGGTAACCCACCCAAAAACGATTATGATTTACACCCACCATGATATGAATTGTAATACTGCAAATTAAATGAAAGAAAGTTTAAATACTTGCCTGAATAATTTATAGGGTCTGATTTACTTTGATGTAGACAAGATTTAACGAAGAACACATCAATCTCTTCTTAGTTTGGCTCTCAAAGGATCCCCAGTTGCTCCTTCTATTTTTCTCTCAAAGTCTTAGGTTTAGAATGACGTAATATGTCGTTCAACCCTTTTAGACTTAGGTTAAATATCACCAATCCCGTTTTTAGGCTAATGGGCAACGCCCAAATGATCCGAATACCCCCGGGTGGGCTCGATTATGCCTAAAACTATCTCGAGACCCAATTACTGCCCTCGGTTACTATTTTTAACTATCTTGACCTATCCAGAATAAACCGTGCACTCAGAATCATCATCCGAATCACTTTATTACATTCTCCAATTTCGACACCAAATTACTACACATGTGAATTTCCAAAAATAACCCGAATTAAATAAATCTTAAATCACCAAATTAATATGAATTCTCCCGATTAATTAAATCTTGTATCTAAAAATTATTTAAATTCTTTATCCTCATAAATACGGGGGGTTACATACTTCCCCCTTACAAAGGAATTGCGTCCATAAAATTAAGATAAATCTAGTACTCCAATCCTCGAATACTTCCTTACTCACATGCCCTTAATATTGTTAAACATATCTCTACCCCATCTAACCGCGAATTATATTAAAATTAAATTAATTTCCCAGGGCGCCCATACTCCCTGTACTCATATTGAACCGCACAGATGTTGCTCGGCTTTACTAGACTTAAATCATATAGTATAACTTTCAAATCACAGTTATAACCACGTATGTATATATTTACCAAGGTACCAAACCCATGTCCTAATGGCCAAATGTCTCCCCACTTCCAATGTTGCGCTAAGTTTCATGTGTGGGATGTCTCTCAAAGCAAAATCCAAACAAGGACCCCCCCGCGTTACAAAACTACCCATTGAGATCTGCTAGGCCCTCAGTCCGTATCACGTACCCCGAAATTCTCGTCTCCTGACATAAAAGTATACTCGACCATTTTCATGTTAACAAAGATATTATACAATATAGTGCTCCTTACTATCACTAGTATCTTAGCACGAGTCAACCGCAAGCTATATATCCCCGCTCCTTACTAAACATATCCACTCTGAACCCCATCGGTAAACGTCCCTATTCCTTGGGATCAAATATAACAATACAAACACTTCTTCATAATTCTATTATGCAACAGACGATAACATAATGCACGAATATATATATATACTAGACCCTCTGTCAGGTGATAACTAGCACACGTAAATCATATCACAGAACAATGAACACCAAATCTCACCATATTATATACTATAACCTAAACATTCCAGTGATAATCATTAACGTCTCGTACGTAACATACTTATCTCAAGCTCAGCTTTGCACTCTCGGCGTGGCTATATCATACGGGTATTCTCAATTACCCCACAATTTACAATTTAATTCTTCTCGATACTACCCCACCCATTAACTTGCAGTGCAAAAATTCTCTCAGTGCTTCCTTCGCAGCACTACCCGGCTCCATTAGCCATATATAGTATTATATCTCAGCTTAAAGTTTTTTTTACACGTTCAATAATTTAACATTCAAATTAAGGTCCATGCGTATAACATCCCACAACGAAGCTCTAAAGAGCTCTCCCCAATGCACTATCCCCTAGCATTTTTTATCATCAGAATTTGTGGGTCCAAAACACACAGCTAAGATATCACCAATTTTGTATCCCGACATAAAAATCAAATAATCTATGTCCGTTTCTCTCAAGGCATCACACGATATGGGGCTCTTAGAATCCCTAAGTTCTATGCATGTAAACAACAATGAGCTAAATCTCCTCGCTCAACGGTAACCTCTATATACCCTGAATCACATCCGTAAAAGTCCTTACGCATCGGGATTCAATAACTAGACATGTGTACTCTCTAAAGTCTACTTCATAAAAATATCACCGTGAGCTCGACACTCTTTTAAGTGAGACATCCCAAAATATTAATCATGCCCCCGGAACATCGAACACGATAGTCTTGTTGTAACCTCCCGCCATCACTTAACAGTCCGTACTCAGGATAAAACCATACCTCGAATATCACCTCAAAAAATTAAACAACCTCATAAAATATATATATATATATCCTCTCAGTGTTCGCACCCACTCCGTTGCGGATGGAACTAAAGAGAGCCCCGCTACACAACGGTAATTATATGAAACTATAGAAATTTTTATCGATACTTCTACTAAACCCGTTTCCCATGCGAATCTAGTACTAGAAAATTACATTAACTCGCTTATGTCACACAAAACAAACCTTAATCACCTCGGACTAAAAATCATTCTTTTAATTGCCAATAGCACTTGTGGTTCAAATGGTTCCTGGATATAACGCCCTCATCCCAATCAAAACTTCTTATAACTGTTTCCCCTACTGGGCATCCCATCCTTTTCCCCCAATTTTCTCCGGACAAGATCCACACATGTGCTCCTACTCTTTACACATAAGACACCTCTCTGTGTAATTTCCCTTCATCTGGCCCCACTAGCCATTTTGGGTTTGTCCTTCTCACGGACCTAGTAGAGTTGACACTGATTGCTACCCCCGTTGTCCCTTTGGCTCTGCTGGCCCTATCGGACTCGTTGGTGGTCTTGACGACCCTGACTGAATTCACTGTCACCTGGTAAGGGTTTTATTGGTATCAATCATTAAAATGGGTTCTCTACCAGTACACCCTCCCAAGGTGCCTCACTTGCACCATTAAATTTAGTTTTTCCCTTCGATTAGGTTCTCTAACACTCTTGGCTCCCCTTCTCATGATAATGACAACAACGATATCAATCGTTCTGTTAGGACTTCCCCGTCCATGCTTGTATGTTCTACCCATGAGTCCATTATTAACTTACGAACCTTCTTAATTCTCTGTATCCACCTTGTCGGGTACGAAGTTCGATAAACACATCAACTCTCCTTCATGACTGACCACTGTACGGTCCTTTCAAAACAAGTATTAAAATATCCTTTGCCTCTCTAGTTAAACAGCTCATGAGAGGATTTGCGGTCACATCGTACCCCAACTCCTTCGTTATTCTTGGTATCTCTCCATAGTTATAGTGACTGGCTCCCATCACTACAACACCGCTCCACTGAGCCAAAAATTTCACCCAAAATTTAGTCATGGCTGCTATTGCATGCCACCCTACACAATTGCCTTTGAATTACCTCCTTCCATTGACCCATCACACTCCCTCTCTTCTCAAATCCTCATGGATGGCTCTTCGAAAGTGTTCCTCCAACTCCCCCACCTTGATCAACTACGCTGGGTGAGTCTGAATTTGTACCACCACTTCTACGATGGTGTTTAGGTAAACTACTGCGCCCTAGTGATTATCCCAACGCCATCTATCGTAAACAATAATTATGGTGACTACTATCGTGATCACCGTTTCCAGAATATTCCATGCCTTCTACTGAGCCTCCCCTCCTGCATTCCTTCTAACGGCCCTCGCTGGTCGTCCTAAAGTTGTTCGGTGTACGAAGCCCAACCGAACTCATTCATGAATCGCATCCACAATGCTTAATAACGGGAGAACGTAAGTCGCATACATGAAGGAATACAACAATCCTTTAATAAGGCTTTATATAAAAGAATGCTATGCTGAAACGTAATAATCCACACAGATCCTAAGGACTCTACAACCTGATGCTCCGATACCATTTATGACACCTCTCCTATTAAAATACCGGGTGGTCGGCCCGTGATTAAAATAACACGTTGGTCTCATATGGCCCATTCTTAGCATCACTGTCGAAATTTTTTTAAGGTTACCAACCACCTAGTAATTTAATTATACCGGTTCCAAAATTTATCTTTCTTTAATAAACAACATAAAGAAATCAATGACCATTTAAACCAACCACACAATTGATAACGTAATCCAACACAAATAAATAATCATAAATAAAGATAACCGAATTAACTATCGTTTCAATAATAAAATACAATAGTCCCTGAAGCAATAACCTGGATACATAAAGTCCAATAAATAAAATAAATACAAAATCTGAGGGCGACATCCCCAAATGAGTACTGAAGAAAAGTTCCTACACTAGGAGCGACAAGGTCCTGCAACTTCCACGTGAGCTGCAGCTTCGCATCCCTGGATGGAATCCTCAAATTGGGCGTCCCTGTGGGTGGACACCTAAAATGTTTTGGAAAATATTTTGACACGGGTCAGATCCCAAGTAAAAAGTTTTGAAAATATTTAGTAAGAAGTTAAATTTTCACTAATTAAATATCCAGAAAGTAGCAAGCTTAACTCTATGCCCTGCTGGCACATCAAGGATGTCAATAATACGAGCAACCTCATCGAGCCACTCTTCGGCCGCATCGGGCCCTGTCATGCTGTTGAATGTTGACGGGTTCAACCGCCTGAACTCCTTGATAATTGAGGTCGCTACGGTGCTTTCGACTGTACCGTTTCGGTCACCCCTTTGTTGTTAGGAGATAATCTCAGCTAACTGGCACACTTCCTGCTCCATTCTCTGTAGCTCACTGTTACCACTAGCAGCGGTCTTGCGAGCAGGGGCCATCCTATAAGATAGGATAGTTTAGTATGACAATTAGGTACGTAAAAACGAAAGGGACTAAAACGAGAATCACTCCTACGCTTATGAGGATCTTAAGGCTCTGATACCAAGTTGTAACGCCCCAACCCGGATTGGAGTTACCGTTGGAATAACTCGTATCCGAACCAATGTTTATATATATTTATCATTCTATAATATATATACTAATACGTCACCCACATGCTGATCTGCGGTGAAAGCATACTCTGCTATCAAGGCCCGGTACATAACGTACTAAATAAGGACTGTTGGTTCTTTATCTCCCTCGAACCATAAATAACAATCACACATATTGGAGGCGAATCATAGTTCCAAGCCAAAAAGGGATACGCACATACCCACTCACCCCTATGACCGTATGCACTGTCACTCACAGATAGGTTGTACTAAGGTTCTATGTTCTGAGGTACAACTCAATATTACCCAAAATGGGCTCATCAAAATAAGATTGCCCCGGCGCGAAAACCTTCGTGATAGCAAGTAGCGCGGTATGATGCATATTGTAATGCCCCGATCTGGATCGGAGTTACCGTTGGAATAACCCGTATCCGAACCAAGGTGTTAAAGGGGAGGGGATAAAGCATTTTATTAAATTGAAAAACAGTTGCCGCATTATATTTTAATAAAATCTTGACTTCTTTTATTATAAAAATGTGAGGCCCATATCATGCAGGTTAGTATTCAATTAATAATTTAACAAGTAAACCTTTAACAAGATTTAATCCATAAATAAAGCACAAATCCTTGTATTATTACAATTTCCAAATAGTTCCAGTTCAAACCAAATTGTCTTAACAAAACATAAGGGATTACAATTCAAAATAAGTCTATGGACTAAAATCGATTGCAGAGCCTCTAACGACGACTAGCCTTTTTCGCGGCCTTTCCAACGTCCTTACCAGACGTACCACCTGTTGTACCTGGGGTTTTGAAAAATAGGGTATGAGCGAAATGCCCAGTAGGGTGGGAATACAAAGCAATAATTTTCATAGCAAAATACTATACATATACAATGCATTTTAGTAATTTCGAAAACCATCATTGTCATATATTCATTAATTATCATTAAGGATTATCTTAGTTAACATTTAACTATGCTAACAATATTCAAGAAGTCTTCATTATATTCAACTAAGTTATCATGTATCTATACTAACAAGATTCTTTAACTTAGTCATAGATGCACCTATATGCAATGCCCTGGGCTACGTGCCCACTCACACTTAGCATTTTCGATGTCCCATGCCAGGGACGTAATTAATTTCAATTATGTCATTCGCACAATTATTAATGAATTCTTATTCATTCATTAGTCTAAGTTTCATGAATTTTTCTCGTTCATTACTTAACATTATTTTTTGGTATTTTGCCAACAAACCCTCATGGACTTCGTGGCCTCACACCACTGGTCTCCGTCGCCATATACTACTGCAGTTTGTTTGGGGTCTTTCACCACTAGGGACGTCATGCCCTCCTTAATTATTTTCTCTCGGTGTCATGAGAATATCATATCTTTCATGTCTTTAACATTATTCTCAATGTTCACATTTAACTTATTCGGTTTTATTGTTAAAGCCGTTATTAGTCATTGCATCCTACGAGCCGAGGAGGCATCAAGTGTCAACACCGAACACTAAAATATACTAAGTCACCATTACTATACTTTGATTTACCAAAATGCTATCTTACACTTTTATTATCTAAAATTCATTTCCTTAACATTTTCAAGTATTTTTCAGTAAAAACACCATTTAAGTGACTTTTTCTCACATTTACCAAATCTGTCACTAAGGCATTTTTAACCAAAAATCACATTTTTTAAGTCGGTTTTATGCAAAAAATCATTCTTTAATGTACCACATGTTTCCACAAACATTTAAACCTTTATTAGTGATGTACAACCCATTTTAGCACACTTTCACATATAAATCCATCTACATAATTATAAGCCTTATTTAACATATTCAAGAGGCTTAAACTAATATTTCAACATATTAGATTTTGGGGCTGTTTTTATGAGATTACCAATCACATATTTAAACCACTATATTTCAACATTAGTCATCTTAATGTCAAGATTAACACATACTACATACACTATTTCATGAAAATGGGTCTTCTTCCATAGAAAACCCAACAATGCATTAACTAGTCATTTTCTTATAGTATTTCATTTTCTATGTTTATTTCATGAGGTTATTGCATTTATAGCATGATTTCAACATATATAATAATCGGAAAATTAGTCTAAACATCATCTTCTCCATTTATCATTTTTTCACAAAATGGGTTTTTCATAGCATATGAAAATAAGGGAGAAGAGCTAAAAAGTCACATTTTTCATCATCTTGTTCATATTAGCACTTGAAATAAAGAATTTAAGAGTGAGGAAAACCCTACTTGAATGAAGGAGAGTGAGTGTAGATGTGAAGAAGATGAAGTGGAGCTCCCAAAAGTTCCACCCAAAACTCCAACCAAGACTCCCTTTGAGCTCTAAAAAGCTCTCTGAAATTTCCCCACAAGTTGTCCCAACCTTGAGGTTAGCTTTAATGGTGTTTGGAGACCCTTAGAGTGGTGTTTGGATGGTGGTAAGAGGGGTGGGAGATGGAGCTACAAAAATATGGGTGTTTACTCTTGCTAGAACTCGAGGGATTTTGGGAGAAAATGTTAACAACGATGTGCCTAATTACACCCATGATTTCCTCTCCCTCTCTCTCTTTTAAAAGTAATTTTAAAGGATCTTCAACTCTTGACCCATAGCCTCACAAGTTCCATTTCCTAAACCGTGTATAACTCCTCCCAAAGTCTGATTTTTGGAGTTGAAAGAGACTACACTTTACCACCAAAAACCAAGGTTAATGTGCTGTCAATAGTGCCAGCGTCACTTTCTCTCTCTAAATATTTTTTTTTGAAACTTTTAACCTAAGGGTCTTATTCCTTGTATTTTTTTGAGTGGAAAATTATATTCAAACTAATTTGTTTGGCCTCCCGAAATGTCCTATACATGGTGCGCAAAAACGGGACCTCCGCGCAAAAGTATTTTTTTTCCGATTTTTCTTTCCATAATAATATTCCTTATATTTTTGTGATTCAAAAAACATATTCAAAATATTTTTTTTGACCTTCTGAGGCATCCTAAACAATACGCGCAAGAAACGGGACCTCCATGCAAAACATATTTTTTTCGATTTTTCTTCGCGTGGTAATATTCCTTCTATTTTTATGAGCCTAAATATATGGTCGGAATATTTTTTTGACCTTCCGAGGCATCATAAACAATACGCGCAAGAAAACGGAACCTCCGCGCAAAACATATTTTTTTTCAATTTTTCTTCACGTGGTAATATTCCTTATATTTTTATGAGCCTAAATATATGGTGGGAATAGTTTTTTGACCTTCCGAGGCATCCTAAACAATACCCGCAAAACTAGACTCTCGCTGTATCGCGCGTCGTAAGACAATTAGTACACAAGTTCGCGTAGCGTTCGTTGCTTGTCCAAATCGCGTGAAACTTAACCAAAGTATTTAAAATAATTATACGAATATAAATCATAACTCATGCGGGAACATGAAACGTAAAAATTTCATTAACGGAGCATCGCTAAATAAAGGATAATCATGCAAGTACAATTTAAAGGTGCGGGTATTACGCATACACATAAGAAATCATACAATAGGCATTCACACAACCTATATATTATTTTATCAGTAGTTATACACACAACTTATATTATATATCCCATACGTAGCGTATAACACTCGAATGTCCTACGTAATCAATTATTTAACACAAGACATCTCATCGTATACTCTCAAGTATTTAGCATAATATCTCTTAACTTAAATAATTGTGAATTTATAATTCGCACTCATAAAGGAACTATCACCACCACCGTACATATATATAATTAAAAATACAACCTGGCTAATTCGTACATAAGTCTCGTGGCACTAGCCCAAAGTATTCGAGTCTCTATCCCGACTAGTTATTAAATTAATTACACACTTATGCAATTTTTCATTCAAGTTGTGTTGCCCAACTATAATACCTTGACTCACTCATTCAGTCTGTATCTCCGCCCTTTAGAATGAATTACACCAAGTCCCACTATTAGGTAAAACACCTTTTATTAAATTCAGTATTCGATAATTTATTATATTAATCTATAATAAATTAAACCGGCTACTCTCTGCCTAACTCCCGTCGCACTAACCTAAAAATATCCAAGTCACGACCCCGACTCTTAATTCTATAAGTATTAACTCACATTCATATTTTCATTTCAAGATACTGAGCACATCTCAATCTAGTCAGTATCCTAATTTCATTCGAAATTTCCATACGAATCCATTCATATATTTTCGAGGGTTGTTCATCCTAAACACTCTAAATCTATATCTCGAATTCATTCCCGTCCAATTTTAAGGTAAAAAAAATGTTCCTGAATATTTTCCAGAGTCCTACACTCATCTACGGATATCCCTAAATAATCCAGATTTTATTTCTCACAAAGGATTTCGGTTTCAGACACCCTTCCATAGAAAAATCATAACTAATTAAAAAGAATCAGAAAAATACGAGGTTGGCGTCCACGCGGCCATGACAAAAAGATCTACAATCTTATGTTTTAGAATAACTTAAGGGGTCGATCGATTGATGAATGGCCGATCGATCGAGTGAGCAGGTATCCATCTTCTTCCCCGACTCCGTTTCCACCATTTTTGAAACCGTAAGCTTTTCATTCATTCTATCATGTTCACCCAATCACAATCAACATTCAATTCATGAAATAGTAGGTTCTGAACACCCTAGAATCCTTGAATCATCAATCAATTTACATAAATTTAATGTTTATCGATTTGGGTATTTTTTGGGTTTTAATTAACCAATTATAATTTCATCCCTATAATCCAAAATTTAAACTTCGATACTACTGGATTTATCATAGAGTTAAGATTCCTACATACCAGAATCGTATATCAACATCTATTTCACTTTTAATCAGCGTAATCTCACCAATTCATAAACACCCGTTTTCTATGCGGTAACCCACCCAAAAACGATTATGATTTACACCCACCGTGATATGAATTGTAATACTACAAATTAAATGAAAGCAAGTTTAACTTCTTTCCTGAATATTTTATAGGGTCTGATTTTCTTTGATGTAGACAAGATTTAACGAAGAACACATCAATCTCTTCTTAGTTTGGCTCTCAAAAGATCCCTAATTGCTCCCTCTATTTTTCTCTCAAAGTCTTAGGTTTAGAATGATGTAATATGTCGTTCAACCCTTTTAGACTTAGGTTAAATATCACCAATCCCGTTTTTAGGCTAATGGGCCAAGCCCAAATGACCCGAACACCCCCGTGTGGGCCTGGTTATGCCTAAAAATGTTTCGAGACACAAATACTATCCCGGGTACTCTTTTTCAACTATCTCGGTCTATCCGGAATCAACCATGCACTCAGAATCGTCATCCGAGTCACTTTATAACATTCACCAATTTCGACCCCAAATTACGACACATTTGAATTTCCAAAAATAACTCGAATTAAATAAACCTTAATTCACCAAATTAATATGAATTCTCCAAATTAAATAATCTCTCCAAATCACCAATTTAATTAAATTCTCCCGATTAATTAAATCTTTAATCACCAAATTATTTAAATTATGTATCCTCAAAAATACGGGATGTTACAGTTACCCCACGGTCATTCGTTTTAAAATTCCTTATTTGGATATTTTTATATTTCAGTTGAGCTCTCCGAGAGCACATCCATTTAAGGATATTTGTCATTTCAATTGAGCTCTTCAGGAGCATATCCATTAAGGATATTTTATAATGGCAGATTTGGATATATGATTATTTTCATACCGCTCCTTAAACAAATATTTACTAAGACGGTTGTACCTATATCCTTTTGGATTTCCTACTGTACAATGAACGTCTTAGTGCATTTGAGTACGTACTCCTTATCTTTAATTCAGGCAAAGAAAATACTTCTAAGATTTTTATATTTATTCTTTGTCTAACTTCCATATATATAAGCAGTTATAATTTTCACGAGCCTCATATGATATATTTTAACAAACTGCTAAGCTAGTCAGATATCTAAAATTATTTACGGCCTTAACGAGATGGTATGTTCATATATAATTAATTTTGAAAATTTTCAGGAAACCTTATGCCATAAATAATGCACTTTTTAGTGAGTTTTTAACGCTTCATATTCTTATTACACTACACCAAATCTACCGAATTGTCAAGGTCAATGACCGTGGCAATTCCAGGGGTGACAACTTTTGTTGTCACGGACTTGTCACGGTCATTGACCATGATAAGTTCATTAGAATTATCACGGTCATGTCACGGTCTATGACCTTGACAAGTTTTGTCACGGTCATAAACTGTGACAAACTCGTGACATTCTTTAAAGAATTGTCACGGTTATTGAGCGTGAAAAGTTCATGACAAGTTTTATTTATCACGAACTTGTCACGGTCAATGATCGTGATAATTCTGGGCAGAATTGAAAAAAAATCTGTTGGGCAGTATGGCCACTTCCACTGCCCAGCAGTATATTTGTACCTGTTATAGGAACGTTGTACATGTTCAAACATCGTATATCCACATAAAATAGAGATAATGCAAATATACATTCAAAACAATATGCATCACGATATAATCCAAATATAATTCAAATGTAACAACTTAAAACAGTTCAATTCAAATAATGTCACTACATGTTGGGGTAAGGTTAGCTATGAGGAGGTGAGTAGGCCACACGATATACAAATTGACACACCCAGCAATATACATCATACCGCATTATTCGCGCAACCACAAGGGGGAGTTCTCCTTCCCGGGTATCACATGCGTGATGAGCACCTTGAACTCAATGTCTTGAAGCAAACGTCCATGAACTGGCATACCCTGGATGGTATTCGGGTCCCTCAACCCCCGCCCTATCTTCTGGCCATCAAATATGTCCAGTAAAAACACGCTCGTCCAACAAGTGTCAACATCGGTCGGTCGAAGGGAGCCAAATAGGGGAGTGAATCATCAAAGTCCGCATGTGTCGGCGATGAAGCAGCGAGGTCCACATCCTCGTCATCCTGCAACTCATCAGACTCCACCTCCTCCTCCACCACCTTCCCTTCCCTTTCCCCTTACGATTTTCGCCCAAAGAACGCTTCATGAATGAGAACATATCTTGGACCGTCGCCTCCAAATGGGACAGCTTCACGTCATGAGAGTCCACCGTTCGAGCCAACCCGGTGTCGCTAGTCTCTAATCCTATGATCCTAGATTTGGACACCCGTACCCCCCTTATCCTCCCCTTGCGATCAGCGCCAAGCACTTGGCTGAGTGCGTCTGTGGACAAAGATGTCTTATCGGCATCAGACTGCGACTCATGCATTTACTAAAGCTTTGCCTGAAATGACAAAAAGCACATGATTAGTAAAATAAGTAAATAAAAAAATTATAACGTAATTAATAAAAAATAAACTGTCGGATTACTTACAATCGTGGCTACGACGCTCGGGGACACCTCCTTATCATTCCCTTTCTTTGTCCGAATAGCCACATAAGTATCGAGCCTATGTGGCCTACCCACAGGGCCACTCCCTGTCCCCTGAAATAAAATAAAGTAAAATTAGAATCGGCCCCGCAAAGTAAAATAATGCAAAATAATATATTTCTATAGTTATAGAAAATTTAAATCTTACCATCATCTTGTTCTCCACCTCGGCGTAAGACGTCCGGTTGGAGTAGTGCACATCCGTCTTTTTTACCCGATTTTCCCTCCCCGATTGGCGAGATGTCAATTGTCACTCCCCGATTTCATTGTCAATGAACTTTTACCATTGTTCCAAAGAGATCGGCTCCTTGGAGAGATGGATTCACGCATTCGAATAACGGACTCTCGGATCTTCCCAAAGTACCGGGTCCGCATATTTTTCTTCCACGTCTTGTGTTGCTCCCTCAACTACTCCAAGACGGAATCGCGTAGCTTTGGATCCAGGCTGAATTATTCCTGTCCAACAAATACAATGTTAGTTGCGAGTAAATATAAAATGAAATCGAAATTGAAATTAAAATATTCATATAAATACATTACTTGTAGTGCCACCCAAATAGCTAACTTGAGCTCATTTGTCACCTCCCTCCAACTAGTGTACCCCGTGCCAATGATTATCTTTACCATCTCGAGGGATCTCGCTAATAGCCCTATCTTGTTCTCGATGGCCATCCCCAATTTTCCATATTTGGGGAGCCTAGGGGCCGAGGAGCCCTCATCGCCTCCGCTACCACCGAGCCCAGACAACATCATCACAAAGTACAAGAGTGAAAATGATAAAGTGAAAATCAATTAAAAGCATTAAAAATTGATTGATAGAGTACAAATTGGAATATTTATTACAAATTGAAAAATTATTTCAAATTTGGGTTATCATAAAAAATGGATTGATATTCGGTAGGAGCAGCCAAGTCATCCACACTACTATTTAGAAGCTTTGGCGCGTGTAGGACAATTGACAACGGCTCGTTGTTGATATACTTTGAGTAAAACACTTGGTTAACCTTTTAAAATGCACAAATAAACGGTTCATCGCTCACATGATCGTTGCTCTTCAACTTGGACAAGTCAACCATGATCAAATTGGTGATAGGATCAACTTTACAAGCATTTTTATCCTCAACTCTTACCCAGTCACAGTAAAATACAACCTCTTCGAAGCTTATATAATCCAATTCAAATATATTTCGAATTACACCATAGTAAGTCATTTCAGTTTCAACGAGGTTTTTATCTTTTTCGCTCGCTCGAAAGAAAGTAAGAGCCTTGTATGAAATGCTCAAGTTCTGTACATTTGTACTTTCCTCCTACACTTTTGCGTCGAATTTGTAACCGTTCAATCGATACTTTTTGTACTCTTGTTCCACGAACAAGGGTCCAGTGGCTAGACGAACAAGCCTTGATGTTTCATCACCCGTCTTTAAGAGCTGAGAATATAGATAAATTAATTAGGTTAGTTGTAAAGTTTGAGTGTAATGTAACATTATATAACATCCATTTTCATTATAATTACCTCTTGTGACAATCACAACCTAAATTCACTGTCTGATTGTACTATTGTTTTTCATCTTTTATTATTCTCACAGGCTTCATATTACAAAATTAATCATGTATAAAATAATCTAAAATAATGTTAAACATTAAAATAATTTAAACTTACTTTTTTCATTCTTCGACATCTTTATGTGTGTCAAATAGATAACGAGCTACTTGTTCATGTTACAAACTCGTTAATTTCACTCATTTTCCCATCACATGACCACCATCATCGACGAACTCAACAGTGTCATCAACGTTGGTCGAGTCAAGCATATATTCCCGAGTATATATTGATGACTCCACGGTGATGTATTCCTCTGCAATTGATCCTGCAATGTATCGCGTATTCTTGACGTAATCTTTAAAAACTTTCATCAGTCTTTCAAATGGATACATCCACCGATATCTAACTGGACCACAAAGAAGTGCCTCGTCGCATAGGTGTACCAACAAGTGAACACTTATGTTAAAGAATGCTGGGGGAAAGTACTTCTCCAACACACAAATCGCTTCGGTCACCGCCAATTTTGCGGCCACTATGTGTTCTCGATTAACTACATTCTCACACAAGAGTGAGAAGGTAATACTAATCTGCATAAAAGCCCTCCGCAAATCCTTGTGCTTGGAGAAACAGTGCTTAAATAATAGAGTAACCAATTGCATGATCACATGCTAATCGTGGGACTTACACTTATGTAAATCATGAGTAGCATAATTCACGATCCTTTGCAAGTTGGACGAAAAATTAGATGGTCCCTTCAAATTATATATTGTGTCTAAAAGCACCTTCCTTTCCTCACTCGTTAAAGTAAACACAGCAAGGGGAATTATTGTCCTTCCCTTACTATCTTCTTTTAACCATAGTTGTGGCTTAAGTTTCACCGATTTAAGGTCTTTTCGTGCATTTTCTCCATCCTTAGAATGACTCCCCCCAAGGTAAGTGCCCATAATATGATCAGTGAAGTTCTTCTATACATGCATCACATCCAATACATGGACCACCGGGTTATTCTTCTAATAAGGCAAGTCAAATAAAATTGACCTCCTAGACCATGCCTTTCTTGTCTCAGTTTCATTCCCAGTTGGGTCTTCTTATGCTTGAAATTCTTAAATTTAGGATTCTTACCTGGCATATTAGGGCCACATTCAGAAGATTTACTTTCAATTTTTGAACCTGAAAGTTATCTCAGCGGTAGCCTATGTTCAACCCTGCCCAATAAAAAATTGGAACCTTTCTCAAATCTGAAACTATTAGCCGGGGGTAAAAATCTCCTATGGCAATGGTATACATTTTTTGAGCTAAAGGATAGACAAAGAGATTCAGTCTCCTCTCCACAAATAGGACACCCCAAATAACCATGTACTAAACAACCGGATAATGTCCTATAAGCTGGAAAATCATGAATTACCCACATCAACATAGCTTTTAGCGTAAACTCTTATTTTTTAAAAGAGTCAAATGATTGCACACCCTCTTCTCATAACTCATTCAATTCTTCTACCAAAGGATCCAGGTAGACGTCGATGTCATCACTTGGTGCCTTTGGCCCAGGTATCAACAAAGACTTCATCGAAAATTCAGGTCTCATACACTGTGAAGGAGGGAGATTGAGTGGGACTATGATCACTGGCCATACACTCTGATTGGTGGTTAGATTTTCAAATGGATTGAAACTATCTTTTGATATAGCCAAACGAATGTTGCGCTGTTCTCGAACAAAATCGGGATAATCATAATTCATCCTCCTCCAAGTTGTAGAATCAATAAGATGACGCATGAGATTACCCCCAACTTCTGCCCTAGCATGCCAAGTTATTACCTCCACTATCCATGGTACTGTAAAAAATCGCTTTAATCTAGGCCCAACGAGAAAATATTTCAACACTTTTTGAGGCACTTTTGAGCTTGTGCCTTCTTTACTTGTAGATTGGACATATCTAGGTTCATCGCAAACCAAACAATGATCGAGATTTTCATACTCCTTTCGGTATAGTATGCATTCATACACACAAATATGAATCGATTTATACTTCATTCCCAAACCTTTCAAACTGTTTTTCATAACAGGATAGCTATTTGGAAGCATATTCTCCTTGGGTAGTAACTCCTTCACCCATTTCAGAACTCCTGTCACGCTATTGCGGGACAAACCGTACTGCATCTTCCAACTGTGCAAACCAACCATGGCATGTAAATTTTTTTGATCTTTCTCACATCCAGAGTATAACGGTTGGGTCACCTTAAATTTTAAACTTTGGTAGTCATCGGCAAGGTTTATCGTTATATCTTCACGAGCACTTGAACCTTGTACATCATCAGTAACCTCATTCTCCTCTGCTTCGTAAACTCCGTACGCATCATCAACTAAATCCTCTAACATATTATGATCTATGTCGTCCCCTTCTACATATATTCTACTTGTTGAAGGTTGTTGTGAAGGTTATTCGGGGACAAAAGTAACTTTTAATTCACCGTGAAAACTCTAAAATCAATAACTATCTTGCATACCCGATCTTAACAAATGTAGTTCAACTGTTTTCCACTCAAACACCTTACCATTCTTACACCTAGCACACAGACACAAAAACTCATCATCATTAAAGATCTCTTTGCATATTTTACAAATTCATTAGCACCTCTACGAAACACATCCTCCATTCTATTTGTTTCACCCGTCCACTCTTTGTATTTCGGATATCCCATCACAGCTACCACAACTAATCACCTATTAAAGGTAAGAAGCGTATATTCATGGATTATTATAAACAAAACTTAGATTTATAGTATGTTTCATTTAATTATGTCTTATTTATATTCAATTTTTAAATTTCAAATTCAAATTCAAATTCAATTTATAATAGAAATTTCTATTTCCTCCATCTCCTCTAAAGGGTGAGTGGTCCTATCCCATTCAAGACCACATTTTTCTGTAATATACTTAACAGTTCATGCACATTGTTATGATTTGAGAAAAATTCGGCAGCATATCCCCGTAGTTCTTCAAGTACACGACGTAGATTGGCAAGTGTGAGTGTTATTTCAATTGATCAATTAAAATAACAGTCACACTTGTCAATCTAGTATGTACCCAGAGAACATTAGGATACGACTGCAAAACTTCCTCCAAAAGTAACAACTTTAAGCCACTAAGAATATAATTATACAGAACTTATGCAGTCCCAAACTGTCCGGAACGGGACAATTCGAGAGATCTCATTATAGGGGTAGTGACTCTCGAACGGGTCTAAGGGCTATTGAATGTGTACGCATAAGAACTAGAAGGCTAGTATCTATGCGCACTATATGTAATTTCAAGTATGTTTCATTTAATTATCATACTATATATATATTGTTCGTTATACAAAGTATTTTTCAAAAAAAGTTGAAAAATCCCACACCCGTATGGACAATAATCCAGTGTTCATGCCACTTTTAAAACTAACCAACCCAACATCGATCCACTATAATCCAACCGCAATGGCAACAAAAAATGTATATCCCATCCTCCTTCTAATTCATCTACTCAATTAATTCTTTTCATCAGTTAAACTAACAATTAAAATATACAATTATTAATTTACAAAAAAATTAAAAACCAATCAATATTAAATCAATCAATTCTTTTACAAGTGGCACTACAATATGAGGGGAAATATTTAATAAACCAATAAAAAATTAATTAAAAAAAACATACACACACGCGCATATACACACACATGCACAAACACACACACACACACGCGCGCGCGCACATACACCCCCCTTCCCCCAGCCCTGCCGCCTCCCCCCCCCCCACACACACACGCATATATACACCACACATACACACGTACGCACATTTACACAGACATATATATACACACGCACATATACATAAATGGAGGAGAAATAGAGAGAAAAAACATACCAAAGTTGTAGAGAGAGAGAGTGAGCAGTCGCTAGAGAGAGAGAGAAATGGAGGGAATAGAATCGATGGGAAAAAAAGAAGAGGGAGGGTTTTTTACTGAAAAAATTATCACAGACATGTCACGGTCATTGACCGTGATAACTTTTCGGTATTGTCACGGTCATTGACCGTGACAAGTCCATGGCAACTGTACTTGTCACGGTCAATGACTGTGACAAGCATTTGTCACGGCCTTGTCACGATCAATGATCATGACAAAAAATGCATGTTTTTTTGTCACGATCAATGGCCGTGACAAAGGGCGTTAATTTGACCATTTTGGTGTAGTGTTAACACCCATTTGTAACCTTTCGGGTTAATATTTTTGGGGGTTTCTATTACAGGTCCAAATAAACCATGTACATTAAGAAACTCGAATTATGCCATCATAACATTTTCTTATTTTGGCAAATATATTCTCTGTCGATATTCATTTATAATACGTGGTTTTGTATCATCATTTTCCTTTTATTTATCTAGCTACAATATATATAATTATATCATCAATGATCATCTTTGGTGATCCCACTTTTCTCTTGTATATGTATAAAACATAGATATCTCATTTAATATTAGGTACCTTTGCCAACTTCAAGAAGATTTCGATACCCATTGGTCAAATAAATTTATCATTAATCAACTTTACCAAACATCTATTCAATTTCTTAATTCCCAGACTTAGCTTATTTGCTACCCCACAAGATTATAAAATAATCCACTATAACAACCCATCCTTTTGGAGACAATTAAATTCCATACTTGGATATAAATTGGCAATTTGGAGAATTTCTCGAAATAGTAATTTTTGGGATTTTCGAGGATTTAATGATTTTCGATGGGTGTTGTAATTATTTTCGGGACTAAATAGGTCGAAGTATTTCAATTATATGTCGCAGTTGAGTAAAGCGACAAAAGTTAAGATTTTGATTGGAAAATCCGCATTAAGTTATATTGGGTTAGAATAGTGATTTGCGGTCAAGTACCGGATGGAAATTTCGACTGCGTTGTGGGTCTCGAAATGTCCGAGATAGTCAGAAAAGAGTGTCCGATTATCGAAATTTAGTTTCGGGAGATTTTAGAGTTAAATGGGCTCGAAATTGAGTAAACGAGTCGTTTTTGGGTTTTAAGAGGTTAAACCCTTTTTCTTTCTTTATAAAGAGAGAAAGAGGGAGAAAAGAGAAAGAAAGAAAGAAAAGAGAGAGGAGGAGAGAAAAGAGGAGAAAATGGGAGGTTCCTGCCAAACTCCGAGGGATTCGGCTCGAGGTCGTCGGATTATATCCACGAGGCAAGTGTTTACTTGCTTTATTTACTTTTGAGCATAAATCTCATATCGTAGTTTGGTATAAACAAACCCTAAATATTTTGGGTTGGGTTTTCGGGGATAAAACGGGTTTTCGAGAGATAAAATGAATAAACCCAAATAATGTTTCAATTTGAGAAACTTAGGTTTTAACCTAAATTAATTGGTGGTTTCGGGCTCTAGGACGTTTAGAACCCGTATTATATGTGTAGTTGTTATTAGTTGAGGTTGTAGGACGTTGGATGCAGAGTTAAAAGCTTGGGAGAAGCTTTAATGGCCGAAACAGCTTCTCGTAGACGAAGCTGCCCGCCATGATCGATCGATCGATCATGGGGGTTCGATCGATCGAGGGCCATGAGTCAATCGATCGACCCCTGCTGAAAGATTTGCAATTGTTCTAGGGTGATTTGGATGGGATAGATTTCGATTCACATTTCTTTGAGGCTAATTATGGGTTCATATGAGGGACCTTTTAGGACTATATGGTCCTCTAATTAAGGGAATTCAGGAGGGCAAGGTGAGGGTTTTAAATTTATAACCCTTAATCTATATTTTTGAGGAAAATAGAATAATTGTATAATTTCAAGATTTAAGGTTCCTAAGTTAGGGTGGGGACCTTTAAGTGATTATATGGGCAAGATGTAGTCCTTGGGTTTATGGAAATGAAATCCATAACCCACTATATTTAAGGTTGTTCGGGAAAAGATAAATCCCTAAGTTATTATTGTGGGCTTTTAGGCCTATATAATTTATGCGTATAGGAAAGCATAATTATGTTGATTATGGTTGGGTGAATCCTATGAGTGGATTAGAATGAATTTGGGGAATATAGATATATATTCACTTAGTGTGAAATGGTATAATTGGAAATATCCAATAAATCCTTAGATGGGATTAAGGTAATTATTAATTATAAAAATAAGAAAATACTTTGGGTTTAGTATCATGAGAATATGAATGCATGATTATGATTCTTTGAGAGAATCTTTGGGATTATTGGTCATCGTTAGATGTGTTTGGCAAATATGGCCATGTATAAATATATTCGAGGAGGAATATATGGTATATGTATACTATGTGATTAAAGTATATATATGATATGATATGATGACTTTTGAAAATGAATAAATGAAAGTTTTCAAAATAGAAAAGAAATTATTTTCATAAATGATAATTTATGTATACACACCTCTCTAAATGCTATCATAAAGGAAGTTCGCGCATGAGGTGAAGCCCCCTGGCTAATGAATGCAGGTTGGATATAGTCCTATAGGCCATATGGGAGATTATATACGTTTACTGCGCTGGTGAGGTAATTATGGGTGTGGTTATGACTCCCCCGCAGGCATATGGCTGCTTCCCGACGTTTCGGTAGGTTCCCAGGTTGTCTTGTTTGATAGGCCCTGGAAGATGATAGCCATTTAGGGGCGCGTCCAGTGGGGAAACCCGGAGGGACGGTCTTAGATATGTTAAAGCAATTCATGATAATGAATTGACTTTAAATACATTTCCTAGATGGAAGAAGGGAAATGGGATAAACGATTTGGATTCGGATACGTTTCCCGGCTGGAAGAAGGGAAATGGAAGCATGTGTTATGTAAAAGCATTTTTATGTTAATAAAAATGGCTTTAAATACATTTCCTGGATGGAAGAAGAGAAATGGGATGTTATAAAACGGAAAGCATTTTTATGATAATAAAACTGGATTTTAAAAAGTTATATGATATGTTGAAGCAATTCATGATAATGAATTGGCTTTTATATACATTTCCTCGATATAAGAAGGGAAATGGGAAGTGTTGAGATAAAAATGAAAATGAATTCTCATTTCGGTAGATAAATCCGGATGTATATTGTAATATAAATATATATGGATATATTGAGTACCGAGGGTCTAATGGATCCCGACGATCGACCTTGCCGCATAATAGTGTATCGGGGGGGTTCCTTGTTTGGATTTCGCTTTGCGAGTCACCCCATGCACGAATATGGCAATGTGTTGAGACTGGGAAGAAGTTTAATCCTTAGTGCTCTAATATTGAGATTTATTATATATATATATATATATATTATGTACTGAGGGACTGGCGGATCTCGACGATTGACCTTACCGCGTAGTAGTGTATCGGGAGGGGTTCCTTGTTTGGATTTCGCTTTGCGAGACACCCCACGCACGAACATGGTATAGTGTCGAGACTGGGGAGAAGTTTAGCCCTTAGTACTTGGACTATCTTGGGTTGATAGTAGTTGGGTGATAGACTAGTTTAGCAGGGTAGCTTGACTAGGATGTTTAGAGGGATGCGCTAGGAGTGCACTGTTAGCAGAGAGGTGAGGGGTATCTCATGGGAGTGCGATACCAAATTTAAATATGAGATAAAACCTTTTTCTAAAAAAATAAGGAATTTATGCACTTGCTATATATTTTCAAAACTCGGGCTCTGACTCGTTTATCTACTTTTCCTCTCTTGCTCTCTCTCTCTCTCTCTCTCTCTCTCTCTCTCTCTCTATATATATATATATATATATATATATATATATATATATATATATATATATATATATATATATATTTTATAGGTGTCCAGACACAGGGACGCCTGGATGATATTCCCTTCGAGTCAGACGCCTGCTGCGGAAGCTGTGGATGCATGCAGGTTCTCAATAGACGCTTCTATCCTTGTACTCTAGATAGGAGGTATTGTATAAACATTCGGGTTAATAACCCAACAGCATTTATTTATTCTTAGGGTACAGCATTTGATATGGATGTATATTTGGACAGGGTGTTCGGTTATTTTAGTTCATTTCAGTTTCATTACGCAAACTGTGCGGATGTTTTAAATTGTAGTGGTTTAAAAAGAGTAGTTAAGTAAAATTTTGACACCGTCCTAATAGGTTATTAGTAATTAAATGGTTTTTCGACAGTGATGCTAAGAATGATCCATATGAGACTCCTGTTATAATTTGATATAGGAGTGATCGTCCGGTATTTTATTAGGCGGGGTGTCACAGATGGTATCAGAGCATCAGGTTCTAGTGTCCTTAGGAATCTGTGCGAACGTACTATGCTTTCAGCGTTGCTCTCGATTTGTTATAGAGCCTCAAGATTCAGATTGTTGATTTCTCTTGTGATATTTTGTTCTCCTCCCATATTATAAGATTATAGTGATCTTTTGCGCGCTCGTTTGAGAATCGTGTGCGGGGCTTTGATGGCAGCAGGAGGTGGGGCTTAGCTGGAGCAACTGGTAGAAGTTGGGGACGAGGACCTTAGTAGAGGTCACTCTCCTTGTGGCAATTGCTAAGGATTTTGGTGACGACTACTAAAGAATAGCAGTTATGAGTACCGCAGTACCGCTGTAGTAGAGAGTGGTACTAAAGTTGAATTTCTCAATGAGGTAAGGATTCGAAAGGGATCTTCCGGATAGTTTTAACCGTGAGTCCCCGTGATTCAGAAGGGATGAGAAGAATGTTGTTTTGGATTATTCACATAAAGATCGGTCAGAAACCGACAGTGGATACGGAGTATTATGGAGGAGCGAACCTTGTACCGAGGTGAGGTAGGTACAATAAATAATGAGTCCTTCCGAGGAACGATAGGCTCACTAGAGAAGTGTTGCTAACACTTATGGAAAATGTGTATGGTTGAGGACCCCATTGGTGGACATCCACCCGGGGAATTTATTGAAACGAAGAATGTTGTTATGAGTTTCACCTCAGAAGGAAGAGGTATAATTGGCGTGGCTAGAAAAAGTCGCGGTGGTTGTTAGCCCTAGACTCGTGTGTGTAATTTGAGTTTTGTGGCGGTCTCGATAACATTATATAATGTAGGCCTATGTGTTTTCCGCGGTAGCGGAGTTTTATTTTCTTCATTAGCCATAAAGGCGGGTGTTGATATTTTGAATATATATATATATATATGGTTTGTGATACTCGTTTTATAAGTATTATACGAGTATGGTAATATGGTGAGTATAAGATGTTATGGTATTTTCAGAGCGATAGCAGGCTAAGGATGGCAAGACTATCGTGTTCACAGTTCCAGGGTGGAATGGGTTGTTGTTGCGATTTCTCACCTGGATACAGGTTGAGTTCGCCTTTATTATTATGGGTAGATGGAAATTCGATGAGCAGAGGTATCATTATTATGATGTGAGTGCGTGGCGACCTTATAGATATGATTTAAGGTCGCAGGATTATTGTTGAGCTGTAAGATTAAGCTCATTATTGATTGCGCAGAGACTGAATGTAGTGCGAGCGCTGGGTGGTGTGACTCTTAGTTAGAGATAGGAGTTCAAACCACCTTTTTGTTGAAATAGTGGATAGGGTTATCCCGGTTGCATGTTTGAAATAACGGACCTCCATGACCGATGAAGTTAAGTGGTAGTGTGTGGAGGGGTTCCTTGTTTGGATTTCTCTTTGCGAGACGCTCCACGCATGAACCATAACGGCGTCTGGAGTGGAGAGTTTTTATAGGATGCGAGGATGTTGGTTTTGTTGATAAGTCGTATAGTGTGAATGAAACACTATAGACTATGAGCCATGTGATGATGGTATGCTTATGGAAATATTGTGCTATGGAAAATCACTAAAGTGGTCCTCTCGCCATAAGTGGGTGGGTGAAGTAGGACTTAGAGAAATTGATTTGAGGATAATAGCCAGGCCTTAATGAAAAGGCAAATTTCGAGAAGGTATGTGTTGGGTATGATGTACGTAGTGCTCTTATGGAGATTGGGCACTTCAATTAGTTAGAATTCCTTTTCGCTTGGGCGAAAGGATAGAATAATAAGAATGCGTTCATAGGTTAACATGGTAGGATTTAGGACGTCCCGCTGGTGTGCCTTAGGTCGCTGTATCTCGATGACCGACAACGCGAGGGAGTAGTGTAACAGGAGGGTTCCTTTTTTGGATTTCGCTTTTGCGAGATGTCCCACGCATGAAACCGAGCAAATGTCGGAAGTTGAGAGAGGCCTTGGGCACTAGCTATATACTTAGGATTACACTCGTTTCGCATAGGTAGGGCAACGCATAGTTCGTAGTATTATTAGGATGTACGTTCAATAGAGTTAGTGGCGCCGATGTAAGGAGAATTGGATTTTGCGGGTTCGGAGGACCCATGTGTGAGTATTACACCGAGGAAAGGAGACTCTTGTTTAGAGAGAGTGTTGCGTGTCGAACGTTCACTATGGATGTGCAGATGTGCACAGGTTAGAAAGGTGTATGGGCATCTTAGTAAGTTGGTTTATATACCGCCTAAAATAGAAGGGGCGTGGTATGTAAAGTTGAAGTTTATGCCGTGAGGTACTAGATATGATGGGTGCGATGTGACGCTATTGGAGTCACTTTACAATCGTGGTAGCAGTACGGTATATGGTTGGTAACCATTGGGATAGTATCGTTCCCCTTGAGGTATTAGGATTTGGAGCAATTCTAGGATTTGCGGTGTAGGTTGTATCTGAATTTCGAGGACGAAATTCCGTTATAAGGGGGGAGTATGTAACAACCCATCCTTTTGGAGACAATTAAATTCCATACTTGGATATAAATTGGCAATTTGGAGAATTTCTCGAAATAGTAATTTTTAGGATTTTAGAGGATTTAATGATTTTCGATTGGTGTTGTAATTATTTTTGGGACTAAATAGGTCGATGTATTTCAATTATATGTCGCAGTTGAGTAAAGCGACAAAAGTTAAGATTTTGATTGGAAAACCCGCATTAAGTTATATTGGGTTAGAATAGTGATTTGCGGTCAAGTACCTCGGATGGAAATTTTGACTGAGCCGTGGGTCTCAGAATGTCCGAGATAGTCGGAAAAGAGTGTCCGATTGTCGAAATTTAGTTTTGGGGAATTTTAGAGTTAAACGGGCTCGTAATTGAGTAAACGAGTTGTTTTTGGGTTTTAAGGGGTTAAACCCTTTTTCTTTCTTTATAAAGAGGGAGAGAGGGAGAAAAGAGAAAGAAATAAATAAAAGAGAGAGAAGAGAGAGAGGAGGAGAGAAAAGAGGACGAAAGGGGAGGTTCCGGCCAAACTCCGCGGGATTCGGCTCGAGGTCGTCGGATTATATCCACGAGGCAAGTGTTTACTTGCTTTATTTAATTCTGAGCATAAATCTCATATCGTAGTTTGGTATAAACAAATCCTAAATATTTTGGGTTGGGTTTTCGTGGATAAAACGGATTTTCGGGAGATAAAACGAATAAACCCTAATAATGTTTCAATTTGAGGAACTTAGGTTTTAACCTAAATTAATTGGTGACTTCGGGTTCTAGGACGTTTAGAACTCGTATTATATGTGTAATTGTTGTTGGTTGAGGTTGTAGGACGTTGGATGCGGAGTTAAAAGCTTGGGAGAAGCTTTAATGGCCGAAACAGCTTCTCGAAAAAGAAGCTGCCCGCCATGATCGATAGATCGATCATGGGGGTTCGATCGATCGAACCATTGATCGATCGAGGGCCATGGGTAAATCGATCGACCCCTGCTGAAAGATTTGCAATTTTTCTAGGGTGATTTGGATGGGATAGATTCTGATTCACATTTCTTTGAGGTTAATTATGGGTTCATATGAGGGACCTTTTAGGACTATATAATCCTCTAATTAAGAATATTCAGGAGGGCAAGGTGAGGGTTTTAAATGTATAACCCTTAATCTATATTTTTGAGGAAAATAGAATAATTGTAGAATTTGAAGATTTAAGGTTCTTAAGTTAGGGTGGGGATCTTTAAGTGATTATATGGACAAGATGTAGTCCTTGGGTTTATGGAAATGAAATCCATAACCCACTATATTTAAGGTTGTTCGGAAAAAGATAAACCCCTAAGTTATTATTGTGGGCTTTTAGGCCTATATAATTTATGCGTATAGGAAAGCATAATTATGTTGATTATGGTTGGGTGAATCCTATGAGTGGATTAGAATGAATTTGGGGAATATAGATATATATTCACTTACTGTGAAATGGTATAATTGGAGATATCTAATAAATCCTTAGATGGGATTAAGGTAATTATTAATTATAAAAATAAGAAAATACTTTGGGTTTAATATCATGCGAATATGAATGCATGATTATGATTCTTTGAGAGAATCTTTGGGATTATTGGTCATCGTTAGATGTGTTTGGCAAATATGGCATTATATATATATATTCGAGGAGGAATATACGGTATATGTATACTATGTGATTAAAGTATATATATGATATGATATGATGACTTTTGAAAATGAATAAATGAAAGTTTTCAAAATGGAAAAGATATGATTTTCATAAATGATAATTTATGTATACACACCTCTCTAAATGCTATCATAGGGGGAGTTCGCGCATGAGGTGAACCCCCTAACTAATGAATGCAGCTTGGATATAGTCCTATAGGCCATATGGGGGATTATATATGTTTACTGCACTGGTGAGGTAATTCTGGGTGTGGTTATGACTCTCCCGCAGGCATATGGCCACTTCCCGACATTTCGGTAGGTTCCCAGGTTGTCTTGTTTAATAGGCCCTGGAAGATGATAGCCATTTAGGGGCGCGTCCAGTGGGGAAACCCGGAGGGACGGTCTTAGATATGTTAAAGCAATTCATGATAATGAATTGGCTTTAAATACATTTCCTGGATGGAAGAAGGGAAATGGGATAAACGATTTGGCTTCGAATACATTTCCCGGATGGAAGAAGGGAAATGGAAGCATGTGTTATGTAAAAGCATTTTTTTGTTAATAAAAATGGCTTTAAATACATTTCCTGGATGGAAGAAGGGAAATGGGATGTTATAAAACGGAAAAGCATTTTTATGATAATAAAACTGGCTTTTAAAAATTTATATGATATGTTGAAGCAATTCATGATAATGAATTGGCTTTTATATACATTTCCTCGATATAAGAAGGGAAATGGGAAGTGTTGAGATAAAAATGAAATGAATTCTCATTCCGGGAGATAGATCCGGATGTATATTGTAATATAAATATATATGGATAAATCGAGTACCGAGGGTCTAATGGATCCCGACGATCGACCTTGCCGCGTAATAGTGTATCGGGGGGGTTCCTTGTTTGGATTTCGCTTTGCGAGACACCCCACGCACGAATATGGCAATGTGTTGAGACTGGGGAGAATTTTAATCCTTAGTGCTCTAATATTGAGATTTATTATATGGTGTATATATATATATATATATATATATATATATATATATATATATATATATATATATATATATATATATATATATATTATTTACTGAGGGACTAGCGGATTTCGACGATTGACCTTGCCGCGTAGTAGTGTATCGGGGGGGTTCCTTGTTTGGATTTCGCTTTGCGAGACACCCCACACACGAACATGGCATAGTGTCGAGACTGGGAAGAAGTTTAGCCCTTAGTACTTGGACTATCTAGGGTTGATAGTAGTTGGGTGATAGACAAGTTTAGCAAGGTAGCTTGACTAGGATGTTTAGAGGGATGCGCTAGGAGTGCACTGTTAGTAGAGAGGTGAGGGGTATCTCATGGGAGTGCGATACCAAATTTAAATATGAGATAAAACATTTTTCTAAAAAAATAAGGCATTTACGCACTTGCTATATATTTTCAAAACTCGGGCTCTGATCCGTTTATCTACTTTTCCTCTCTTGCTATATATATATAGGTGTCCAGACACAGGGACGCCTGGATGACATTCCCTTCGAGTCAGACGCCTGCTGCGGCAGTTGTGGATCCATGCAGGTTCTCGATAGACGCTTCTATCCTTGTACTCTAGATAGGAGGTATTGTATAAACATTCGGGTTAACAACCCAACAAAATTTATTTATTCTTAGAGTACAGCATTCGATATAGTTGTATATTTGGATCGAGTGTTCGGTTATTTTAGTTCATTTCAGTTTCATTTACACAAACTGTGCGGATGTTTTAAATTGTAGTGGTTTAAAAAGAGTAGTTAAGTAAAATTTTGACACCGGCCTAATAGGTTATTAATAATTAAATGATTTTTCGACAGTGATGCTAAGAATGATCCATATTGAGACTATTGTTATAATTTGATATAGGAGTGATCGCTCGGTAATTTATTAGGTGGGGTGTCACATCCACCAGACGAGTTTTACTGGTAGAAACAAAACATATAAGTCTATCAAGGGGGTATCACAATCCAAGATATCTATTGGACGCGAAGGAATCATTTGATTCAATCTAAAATTCAATTGCACCCATATTAATCAAAGTAATAATTATGCAAGTAATTCAATCCTCATAATTCTCGAGATTAAAAATCTACGTACCATTTGCAATCGGTGTGAGATTACCCAAGTCTAATTAAGACATCCCTTAAATTTAAATCTCACGGACGGTAATGTTCAATACATTCCTAGATGTATCGATCACAATCCTCTGTAGAATTATCGCACAAGTTCTCGAACCATCAAATAGGTTCCCGTAGTTAGAGATAAACTACTAATATTCCACACGCAACCATATCGATAGGATGTCGACTCCCTATTTAGATTGTGAACTGTTCAATTATACTAAAATCGAAATTTTGATATCCCATTATCAAGCCGAACCCAACTTGTTGGAATTCCTATTGAGTACAATCGATCGACGTTATATATAATATATTTAAAGAATAAATGTAAGGAATTCTCATAAGCATGAGTTTTATTTAAAAATGAACTGACACACATTTACTTAAAGTAAACATCATAAATGATTTTAAGAATAAAATCCCAAACATAAACATACCTGATGTCACTCCTATTAATGAGCACATTGCATTGACATAACATGTTGTGTGTGCTGAGATGAGAAACTTCCTCGCTATTCACGATGTGGAATTAAAGTGACACCACCCACACCGAAGATTAATGTGTCATTATATATATTTGTAATGATTGAAGATTTTTAATTACTAGGTGAGCCCACGTGCGTTGCATGCGCGAGCGAATCTGGATATTCAATGTGATGAATGAAATTAGGGAGCAATGCATTATAAATACACAAATTCGTAACAATCTCATAAATCCATAACAATGATTGTGGGTAAAATAAATTTTTAATATTCAATGTAATTAATAAAATTAGGGAGCAATGCATTATAAGTGCACAAATTCATAATAAGATTATAAATCCATATCGAATGTGAAGAAAAAAAAATCTTGCGACTAATAGAAATCGTGTTAGTCGTGACATAGCATGTTTTAATCAGATTGTGTTCCTGCTGATAAAAAATACGAAATCATGTTGTGTCGTTTCCGTGTCCATAAAAGCCTTTATCGGATCAGGTTGGGTCTTTTCTAGTTAAAGTTGTGTCGTGTCCATGTCTAGAAAAAATCTTTTTCAGGTTGAATAAGGTGTTTTTTACACAAATCCGTGGCGTATTTGTGTCAAAATTATAAGTTCTATTAATTATGTCTTGTCGTGTTAATCACGTATTTACTCGTGTGATCTTTTTTATTTATATTTAACTGGGTGTAAAATTTAGTAATGACATTTCGTGTTTTACTTGGGTCGTTTCTGTGAGATAAAAAAAATTGTGTTGTGTCGTGTCCATATCCATAAAAACCTTTATCGGGTCTATTTTACATGAAGCTGTGTCGTGTCATGGCCGAAAACCCTTTGTCGGGTCGGGTTTGTTTTTTATGAAGGTGTGTCGTCTCGTGTCATGGCCACGACCAAAAACCCTTTGTCGGGTCGGGTATATTTTACATGAAGTTGAGTCGTGTCTTGGCCGTGTCCAAAATCCCTTGTCACGACAGGTCTATTTTGAATTTAAATTGTGTCATGTTATGATCGTGTCCAAAAACCCTTTATTGGATCAGGTCTTTTTTATATGATGTCGTGTCATATTCGTTTTAAAATTATGAGTCTTACTAGTTGTGTCTTGCCATATGATTCATGTTATCATGTCTATTGAGGATTAATGGTGTTATAAAATTTAAAAATTTGTATTATTTGGGCTTAATCATGTTTTGATGAGATTATATTAGTATTAAATAAAGAACACAAAATTGTGTTCTTTAGAACTGTGTCCGAAAGATCTTTGTCATATCTTATTATGTCAATCCCAAACATCAACAAAACTGCGAATTCTCACTCCTATAGAAGACCACCCACTTTTATATCCATGTTGAAAACAAGGTAATCCCTCTTAACACTGATGGTGGCTTTCAACTTCATAGGGAAAAAAATATTTGCTTCAATATCAAGAAAAATTCTCAATCCATCAACATAAATGAATACAAAAAACTCCACCTGCTTGTCTTGGTTATAGCATGACATTCCCCCTCAATATCACCAATGGATCTCAATAAAAGGACAAAAACGAAATTAACTTAGACAGGCAATCTTCAATGAGAGAAAATGTCTTATAAATTTGCATTTGACAGAATAACAATGCACAAAAATAAAATATAAAATAGTGTTGTCAAAAATAAAAATCACAAATATGCAAGTCCAATCACAAAAATCAAATCCTTAACTAACTTTTGGATGTCTAAAATTGGTTGTCCTTTTTGAAAGGATCCAAGTATTTACAGTTTAAAAGGCTGAGAAACAATCATATACAATTACAAATAAAAAAAGGCAAGAAGCACTTTTATTGAGGAATGGACTGTAAAGAACTTACAACTATCTAAAACAAAAACAAAAACAAAAACAAAAACAAACGGAAGTCGTGTATGAGAGATACTACCAAGTTTGATTTAAATAGTTTCTTCTCTATAAAGCTATACCAATTTGATACATAAATAATTTGATTTTAAAAAAATTGATACATAAAGGAGATCCAATAAAAAAAGAAAGTTGTGATTTAGAATATTCGAATTGGCATTCTATAACACGGCCTAAGTCAACTTGGTAACAGAAGGATTTATCAAAAACATAATATCGCGTTCAATACTCACGAGTCACGTAATCATCCCTTTAACCTGGATTTTTCTTGGAGCTGCCGGAGGAGATGAAGGACAATCTGACAAAGTGTCATACCATACGTCCAAAGATAGAGTTTTGGGTGTTTAATCATATGTGTTGAGGGTTTTGTAGAGGGAGAGGAGATAAATAGGCTGCCAATTGATTTTTTTTTTTTGGGTAGCATACCATGACATGTCCGATTTAGCTTACGCGCATCTCGACCAATCCTCATTCGCGGTTCGTGGCTTCCGCTGGCCAAACATTATTTTGACAGAAGAACGAACGGGAAACAAACTCAATTCGTCCCCAAGATTGTCCCAGTAACAACCTTATACCATTGGAGAAGGTACAAGCATGCGGATGTGAGAGGGAGAGAGAGAGAGAGAGAGACATTAAAACTGAGGGCACAAACGAAATCTCAGAATGTGTAAGGGTAGAATGGACATATGACTCTTTCAAAATATTTGCTCTTTGTTAAGCATTAGAGATAGAGACAGAGATATGTATTTTGTAATGATCAAAGATTTTTAATTATATACATATATAATTGCAATAAACATCATTCTACTTTGAAGATTAATGTGTACTTAATTATATATATTTGTAATGAGTGAGTACTATAAATATTGAACCACATATTTATATTTGTTAAAATAGTTTTTTTTTTACGTCCTAATAATTGAAGTTTTTTGGCATTACCTCACTGCTTGTGCTTGAAGATGTATATTCTAATAAAATGGTTAAGCTACTTCTCCAGTTCCGAGTTAAGAAATACTCTGTGGCTAATGCTGGAATTGAAATTACTCAGTCTCATGAGAACAACCACCACGGTAGAACATACCATGGTTTCCCTATGTGCAACAAATGGCTGGGTTGGGCAAAGCCTTCATTTGATTTTCAATCCCAAAATTTTAATGATTTTTATTAAACTTCTGTGATCAAAACCTTCTTCCGACAGAGTGTGATTCACTGCGATGAAGATTTAATGTTTTACTTGGAATAAAAAGTGTCTCCCTCAATTCAGAACACTTCGATTTCTTTGTGCTTGACCATGAAGACCAAGAATAGTTTCTTGATGGTTTTGATGAAATTGGATGCCGTAATAGAGAATCCCACTATAGTGGTGGTGGAGGTTTAATGAGAGAATCGTTGAATGAGAATTTATTACAGGGCTTATCTTTATTAGGGGAACTCAAATTTTCCCAATGCCCCCACCCACCCACCCACCCACTCCACCTAGGTAATTATGTAAAGAAGATGATTTTCAAAAAATAATTAATCACATATTGATTTTTAAGTTATTAGCTTTAGTAGGTGAGTTTACTACTCACATCAAGTTAATTGCTAATTTATATTACCCCTCTAGACCTTAATGCTGAAATATTTGATGATTTGTTGTTCCCCTCAACAGGCATCTGCACAGATGGGGGAGGAGATCCCCCAGTCTCATTTGAATCCACCTTGCATCCTTTGTTCCTTACTGTATCACAATCACACATGTTATTTTAGCCATGAAGTTCAACTCAATCTAAACTAATTGTCAAGAAAGTGCATTACAATCGAGCAATAAACTCTAAGGTCAAACATCAAGGCATATTTTATCAGATTTTTGTGTTCCAAAAGATTTAGAAGCCGCCCCCCACCATACCTACCCACGCACCCCCACACGCCCACACCCACACACAAACAAAATATCTTTATTTGTATACAATCAAAATTTATCCTCATAAAAGTTGAACACAAGGATTTGGATCATTGCTTCCATGCGTATTGCTCGGCTGGGTAACTTGAGAATATAACTCAATTTTATATATTCCCTTTTTTCCAAATTAATAGTTCTAATTTCCTTTTTGTGAGTCCCAAATAAAAGTTACTTTTTTTAATGTAATTATAGAAGAAAATATTTAAAAAATTACAGAAAATTTATAAAAAAAACAGAAAATTAAATTTAAAGAAAAAAACTAAAAAGACTAGAAAAAAACATTTGAAAATCTTGGAAATAATTAAAAAAAACATACTAAAAGTTTGAAAAAACTGAAAAACTATTTTAAAAATCTGAAAATATTAAAAGACTTTAAAAAATATAAAGTATTGAAAAAGACTTTTAGGAAATCGGAAAATATTAAAAAATCATATTTTGGGGGGGGGAGGGGGGAAATATTTCCAGAGAAAAAAAAATATAGCCTTAATATTGTCCCAAAACCCAGGAATCGATTGTAATCCAGCATCCTTTAATCTCCAACAGCTTCATTTACATTTGAAAGTAATTCCAAACCTGTTGAGCCTAAAAAATTCCTTTATGTAAAACATTAATATAAGTCATCAAGGAATTATATTCACGTAAGCATAAAAACCTATTGAAAAACTTGAAGAACATCAAAACAATTGAACTCATAACTGGTCTTAGTTCACTTCACATATGCTTCAAAACTCCTGATCACCATATCACACCTCTCTCAATGAACTACGTTTCTAACAATGACAGAATATGACTTCAAACCCAAGATAGAATTAGAGACCATATATACATCATATTTCCAATTAAATTGGTGCATTTGAAATGATGCGTGCCCGTCATTGAGACGCGCATTCCCTTTTATTGAATCATACTGCTTTCTGCAACCAGGACAACGCTCGTCTGCCTCGAGAATCCTTTTGTGACAAAAAAGGCAAAAGTGGAACCCACAAGGACACAGGAGAAAACTCGAGTCCGTGATATCCAAATCCTCACAGCATATAGGACATGAAGAAGGTTGAGAAATAATATTCTGCCAAGTCCAAGCAACGTCAACACTAGGCCGATTCATAGCATTTGGTAGACTACGAGGGCGAAAAACGCCATCGGGCCGCCACGCTCGACGGTTTTAGTGGGCCCCGCAAACGTTCCTTTTACTCTCCATCTGTAATATCCCGGTCTCAAGATTCTTTTTACATAATTCAGAATCGGTTAACTGAATATTGGGTTTCAATCCAATAGAAGTTTCAAGATTACGGTTATGTTGCTTTTCTTAAGCAGTCAAAGCGTCTGCGAAGGCCTCCCAGTCATCTAGGAAATCGTTTTCCTCTTCTGTTTCACTTACACTTGCAGAACAACCCATGCTAGTGGCACTGCTGAAGCTGCTCAAAGGAAGATGTTTTATTTGATTATTTTGACCCATATTCATGCCATTTCGTCCGCTCGTGAGGGACTCAAAATCTCTATCAAGAATAATCGATCCCTCAATATCTACCCCTCTAGACCTTAATGCTGAAATATTCGATGATTTGTTGTTCCCCTCAACAGGCATCTGCACAGATGGGGGAGGAGATCCCCCCGTCTCATTTGAATCCACCTTGCATCCTTTGTTCCTTACTGTATCGCAATCTCACATATGTTATTTTAGTCATGAAGTTCAACTCAATCTAAACTAATTGTCAAGAAATTACATTACAATCGAGCAATAAATCCTAATGTCAAACATCAAGGCATATTTTATCAGATTTTTGCGTTCCAAAAGATTTACAAGCCCCCCCCCCCCCTACACAAACAACATATCTTTATTTGAATACATTCAAAATTTATCCTCATAAAAGTTGAAGACAAGGATTTGGATCATTGCTTCCATGAGTATTGCTCGGCTGGGTAACTTGAGAATATAACTCAATTTTATATATTCCCTTCGTTCCAAATTAATAGTTCTAATTTCCTTTTGTGAGTCCCAAATAAAAGTTACTTTTTTTTAATGTAATTATAGAAGAAAATACTAAAAAAATTACAGAAAATTTTGAAAAAATAAATAAAAAAATTTAAAAAAAAAAAAACTAAAAATACTGGAAAGAACATTTGAAAATCTTGGAAATAATTAAAAAAACATACTAACAGTTTGAAAAAACTGGAAAACTATTTTAAAAATCTGAAAATATTAAAAGACTTTAAAAAATATAAAGTATTGAAAATATTTTTTAAAAAATCATATTTTTAGGGGGAAAAAATATTTCCAGAGAAAAAAATATTCAGAAAAAATTATTTCCGACAAAAAAATCTTTTTTTAAAAAATATATTTTCAGAATAAAAAACATATTTCCAAAAAAAATAAACCCTTATTTCCATAATGAATAAAACATCATTACAGCCAAAAAAAACAATTAAAAACTTAGAAAAATATGGAAAATACACAGGTTTCCAATAAATAAAAATTCCAGTAAGTGAAAAAAAAATGCTAATAAAAAACAGAAAATATCATTCAATAATTTTGGAGATTCAAGCTTGATAAAGCATGAATATGCTATAAATCCAAATCCAATAGATTCCCAAAGAGTCATATCATCTGAACCTAACAAAAACTATTGTAAATCCAAATCAAACTTAGATCCAACCATAATCAAACTATTATGAACCCAGAACCAACAAAGTTCAAGTTTCAAAATCGTGTTTGCGTGTATGTATATGTGTGGATGATGGAGGAATGGGGCAGGGGGGGGGGGCCTTGGGCGTAGCAGGCGTCGGAAGGTTTGGGGGGATGGGAGTGGCAGGGGGAGAGGGTAGCCATGGCTGGCTGCCATAGGAGAGAGAGTGAAAGAGAGAGTAGAAAGAGAATTGTGGTTTTTTTGTCTTTTAAACATATAAATGACGTTTAAATACCCCTTTTAAAAAGTCACATGTCATGCACATGACCCACTATTCCGTCCACAAAGGTATTAACAGTAGGGGTTACTGGAAGTCGTGTTGAAAGTTCAGGGGATTAATACAAAATTGAAAGTTCAGGTAGTGAAGTGAAAAGGGGGATCAAATTCGGGGGTAGGTGGAATTAACCCTTTAAAAAAATAAAACATAAACTTACTAAAAAATTGGGAATTATGAATCAGATATCATAAAGGATATCAGAAATTAGAAGCTCAGCAAAGCGATCCAAATCTAACTAGAGGGAGAAACCAAAACTATCAATTTCCTATCGGGAGAAAATTATCAGAACACCACCTTTTACCAATAACTAATTACAATATATGTTTTCTAATCATAAAAATTTGATATATGTTCAATGTTTGTCTTAGTGTACTACATATACAAACAATAAACCATGAGAGATTCTATATTGTTATCGATAAATTTAGCTCATACCTATACAAATAGGCTGAGCCAAGGAAAGCATCTCTAAGTACCTTCTACGATATAAGATTTCACTTGAAGTTCTTCTTCAGTCACATTGAAAAGAGAGGAGCTTGCATTGTAAGCATAATTTTAAAAATGTGTCCACCCAAAAAAATTGTTGTGAGATAAACTTTAGCGCATTGCCTTTGAGACATAACCAACTTGCTTAAGATGCAGATTCAATCCGTCAACCATTTGATATATCCTATCTGATTTCAGGTGTGATGTATCCACTACTGTAAACTCATGAACCTCGTCATCCAATTCAATCGAACTAGCCCCCGACGGCTTCTGATTTCCGGTGTTTTTCATTCTCAGCCTCACATCAGCAACCCCTCTCCAATCTCCAGCTGCAGCATATATGTTTGATAACATAGAATAATTTCCAGCATCAGATGGTTCTAATTTAACTAGATGGTCGAGCACCTCCTCTGCAAGCTCCACAGCATTATGTTTTCGACAGGCCCCCAAGAGGGCACCCCATATGATGACATTTGGCTCAACTGGCATACTATGCACGAGCCTAAAAGCTTCCTCAAGACGCCCCCTACGACCTAAAAGGTCAATCATGCAACCGTAATGTTCAATTTCGGGAACAACACCGTAATCTCCCTCCATAGAGTCGAAATAGTTAATACCTTCGTCGACATAACCTCCATGAGTACACGCACATAAGATGCCAATGAAGGTCACTTTATCAGGTGCAAAACCTTCTTGTTTCATTTTCGAGAAAAGATCAAGCGCTTTCTTGGCATATCCATGCATGGCTAACCCGTGGATCATTGCATTCCAAGACACCAAATCTCTCTTCCCCATTCCATTAAAAACATTCAATGCCCTGTTCAAGCTGCCACACTTGGCATACATATCAACCAAAGCATTACATATGTGAGTACTACAGTTATATCTACTCCTCTCCATAGAATTATGAAGTCTTTTACCCAATCCAATCAAACCAGACTCTGCACACGCAGCTAAGATACTAATAACAGTCCCATCATCAGGCCGCAATCCAGCCTCCTCCATTCGATTATACAATCCAACCGCCTCCTTCGTAAACCCCTTTTCAGCATAACCTGATATAATTATCGTCCACGAAACCAAATTCTTAACCGGCATTTTATCAAACAACATTTTCGCCATCTCCATATCCCCAGCTTTGCTATAACCCGATAGCATCGTCGACCACGACACCACATTCCTGTCCGGCATTTTCTGAAACAACTCAAACGCCTCATTCAAATCGCCCCCCTTAGCATACCCGTCCAATATCGTGTTCCAACTAACGGTATCTCTATCAGGCATTTCGTCGAACAACCTGCGCGCTTCACTCAACTCACCCGCTTTAACCAACCCACTAATAATAGTATTCCAAGAAACAACATCTCTATCCTCCATCCCCATAAACAACTTCTTAGCAGCCTGAACACCTAACAAGCCGCATTTAGAATAGGTATCAATTAAAGAATTGGGCACAAATATATCTTTAGTAAACCCACATTTTTCAATATGGCAATGTATCATTTTAAGCAGTTGAAAGGAAGATTGACCAGAAAAGGCCTTTAAAAGAAAAGGGTATGTAAAGTTATCAGGAAAAACACCACAAGTTTGCATTTGAAAGAAAGTAGAAAAGGCTTGGTATGGTTGAGAATTGTAAATGTGAGCTCTGATCATTGTATTGTATAAATGCACATTGGGTTGTTGGATTTGGTTGAAAACAGTAACAGCCATAGTCATCTGGCGACAGAGAGAGAAAGCTGTAACGAGTTTAGGGGCGACAAAAGGGTCTTTATGGAGATTAGCTTTGTAGATGAAAGCATGGAGTTGTTTTAATTGGTTGAGGTTATTGCACTTGTGGAGGTCGGATAGTTTTTGTTCTAAGAGTCTTCGTGAGGAGACCCATGTTGGGGCTCGAATTGGTGTGGAAGCTTGCATTTTGGGGATGTTAAGATGGCATTGCAGCTGCAGATCAAGTTGTTAAATTTAAAATGCAGAAACGGTGCATAGATAAGGTGAGGTCTCTTTGTGGCTCTCTCCGGCACAAAATATAAGCCCCGTTTAAAGGCCATATGTTTTTAATACAAAAGGGTGAATTGCAAATATGACCCTCGAATTTGGGATTTTAGACAAATTCTTTTGATTTTTACAATGTTGATTTGAAGGTTTATATATAGTTAGGGGTGGCAATTCGGGTTAGTCGGATCATTTTCGGGTCGCTTAGATTTTTATTTGAGTATAAGTTTTGGGTAATTTTAAATCTATACAAGTTAATCATGTCAAGTTCAGGTTATTACCATAAACGGGTTATCGTGTAAAAAATTGTCAGCGTTATATATAGTTCAATTTTAACCCTCCGTTAAGCATGTCGTTAAAAGAGTTAAAGAAATTTGTGATTGTGCACATATTTCATAAAAAATAAATTTTTTAAGAGTACCCAATAATCAAATGACATTATTCTTTGGTTACATATCCAAAAAGAAAAACACCAAGCTCTCTCCCTTCTTCTTCCACACACACACACACACACACGCACACACACACACACACAGATACGCCCTGCTCCTGCAACCCCAGTATATACCATTTTTTTTAAATAGTAAGAAAATGAATTTTTTTTAATGAAACTTCATAGATATGATCTCCACGGTGAGAAGATCATCTTTGAATTTTTTCAACAAAAAATTCAATAAAAAAATCGTTGAGATGAGGTGATATGTAAAAAAATGGTATAAATATGTATTTTCGACCATTGAAATGTTAGCGATAATCTCACCGACGTTTTGATTGAATTTTTTTATGAAACTTCATGGATATGATCTCGACAGTGAGAAGATCATATCCATGAAATTTCATAAAAAAAATTCAATCACTAAAGTGGCTGGCACCGACCCAACATTTCAACGGTTGAAAATGAATATTTATACCATTTTTTACGTATCACCTCTTCTCAATGATTTTTTAATTGAATTTTTAGATGAAAAAAAATTGAGATGATCTTCTAACCGTGGACATCATATCTATGATGTTTCATCAAAAAAATCATTTTTTTACTATTTTAAAAAAATAGTATGTACCGGGGTCTGCACCATAAAGAGTCCTTACAGGAGACTTTCTGTGTCTTTCTGTGTATATATATATATATATATGTTTTTCTATAAACTTATTTAGAACATCTTTAAAGTAACATTTTTCTTAAAGAAAAAAACTTTTTTCATATATATAACATTTTTTAACAATTATTTTCTTAAATGTTTTTTCAAAAACAAATAGTTTTTTAAAGGTTTATTTATAGAAAAACAGTTTATATTTAATTTGTTTTTCAAAAAAGTTTGTAATTAAAAAACATTTAATATATAAAAAATATTTTCATATAAAAACATTTTATATATGAAAAAACAGTTTTTTAAAAACATTTTTTAATGTTTATATATATATAAACTATTTATATATATTGTTAATGCAAAAAACTAGACTAGGCCTAATTGATTGATCACAGATAAATAATCAAAAATAAATAAGACAAAGAGGTTTTAAAGTGGTTCGGCTCAATGGAAAAGCCTACGTCCACTGCTATGTATTGAATGTCTTGATTTATTTTTCGGCCATTGCAATGAGGGTGATACAATGTATTTATAGCCCAAGAGGGGTATTGATAGTTGTCGTGTGAAAGGAATGCCTTCATTTGTTAGGCATTTACATCAATACATAATGAGAATTAAATATACTACTATTGTCACTTCACTGGTAATACACGCTGTAAGACTGATGTCGCTTTATTGGTTATACAGGTTAGATTTTCGACTATTGGTCGGGCTTCTGGTATCATGTTGACTTGGACTTGTGCCACATTTGATGACACGTGCTGATTTGTAATTGGTCCACGTAAGGTGATAATTTTTGGTATCAACAGAATCCCCCAATGTTTCATACTTGGAGCTGATGCGAAAGTGCGAAATATTACGCTTTAACAGTAATTTGGGCTGCTTGGTCGGCTGCAGACCTTCCAAACTTGTGAAATTTATCCACTTAATTGACACTTTTGAGTGCGAATGGTAGTTTTGTAAATATTTCAAATTTTAGCGCATATCTCTGGGGCGCGGATTGCAGTTTTGTAAATATTTCAAATTTTAGCACACATTTCTGGGCTATTTTCGTCTTTTACCTTGTTAGCTGCCATAAACTCAACCGTCGTTCACTTTAATCATTATTTTTCCCAGTTTCTGAGGCGACTTATAAAAAGGGTGGTAAAACTTCGATCATCTTTTATCTCTCACTTATGATTCTACTGTTGTGTTCTTTGAACTTTCGTACGATCGTTATCTTTTCTGTCTTCAGTTTTTGCTGAATCCTTAAACTTTTGTAAGAACTTTTCTCTCTTCTTCTTTGTTTCTTCATCATGATTTTCAGGAATGATTTTAACATTCCATCTTGGGTTGTGCTGGAACATCCCACTTTTCCTTCTGATTTTTCTCTCTTGCTGAGGGCCATTGGTTCCCCTCCATCTTTATTGCTAAGTGTCGGTTCACATGTCCTCCTAATCCCCTGTGTCTGGAGTTTTATATATATTTTGACGTTGTTCCTGCAAGAATAGCTCATAATACGTGGAGAGTGGTGAATGGAGTATATAGGTTAAATCAAATCTATGGAACCCATCTAGGGATTCCAGAGATAATGTTTTGTTATAAATGGGTAACTAGTGATACCACCTATTATTTGAAAACTAGGGTAATTAATAAAGCTTTAGTAGTTAATCTCCCTGATTCTAATAGGGATTATTTTGATCATGGGGTAGTTGTAAAAAATTATCAACATGCTACCTTAATTGGAGGTGTTAAATATCAAGGACCTAGATGTCCTCTCTTTGGCAACGGGATAGGTTGTCATATATTTTAATAATTTTGCCCTGTTTATGTTTGATAAAATGTCATACTGACTGTTTGTTTTGTAAATATGACTGTAGTTCAAAGGAAAAGAAAATCCCCCAAAGAGAGTGACGTAAATTTGAAAGAATTGAAGTTAATTTGGGGACTTCACAAGACGATTGCAGAGGAGCACATCAAATCTGCTTCTTATTTTCTTCAATACATAAATATCGTTTCTTCCTTCATCACCCGACCTGCTGCTCCTCCTTCTAAGGTGATTGATCTTTAACAAAAAGATTCAGACACTCCTCTTTCTGATATCATGGTAGCACTTCTGGCTCCCAAGCACCTGCTGAAGGGACCAAGAAGAAGACATGGGATGTTATGAAGCCTCCAGTCCCCCAAAGACCCAGCCCCCAAAGACCCAATTCCCAAAGATGATGCTCTTTCTTTGAGAAGACTTAGAAGGGGGATTATAGAATAGCAGGTCGAACAGGTGATCGACCAATAGACCTTGGTTTAATTACCTTCTTTTGAGGCTGGTCCTCCAGCAGTTATTACTCCTGGTTTGGCTAGGAAGTTGATCAAGTCTGGTATTCTTCCAGACCACGGGGGAGTAGATACCATGCTACCCCGAGTAAAGGTTTCTGAACTGGCTGCCTAAAGCCTTACATCAGTAAGTGATTTCCATCTTCTTGGTATTGTTGTTTTTTATATTTCTCATGTACTAACTTCTTTTTCTTCTCTTGCAGTTCTTGGTGCATTTTAATAATATGCTGGAGAAGGATGATGCAATTAGGGGTTCTTCAAATGATGTGGAAGAAGCCTTGACTAGCTTGAAGAAGTCTCTGCTCGAAGCTCAGCAAGACTTGGAGACTGAGAAGAGTACTTGGGCCGATAAACTGAAGACAGCTAAAACTGATTGTCGGACGTCTGATGAAAATCCCCTTGAAGCTAAGCGCATGGCAAAGGAAGCTGAGCGCAGGGCTAAGGATGCTGAGCGCAAGGCAGAGGAGGCGGAGCGCAGGGCAAAGACTGTTGAGGAGCTTGTGACCTCTGAAAGTTCTAAGAGAAAGTCTGTTGTAAAGGCATACTTCAGTGATAATTGGGACAAGGGTTGGAATAAAGCCATTTCTGCTGCCTTTGCTGAAATTGAATATGCAAAACAAAAATATTTCGTAGATAGTTGGGTTACTGCCCTTCAGGAGTTAAATACTGTTGAGGGCTCTGAACTTTTTCAGAGATATACTCATGGTCCTCCTCCAGTCATTGAAGATGAGGTTGAAGATGAAGATGGCTCTGGAAAGTCTTCTCTAGTGGTTGAATCTACTGCAGACCAACTTAAAATTATTGAGTCTTTTCTTCCTCCAGCCGAGCAAACCGAGCAACTCCAGTCTGTAGCCCCTTCTTTTGAGAAGAACAAGAAGGTTGAGAATGATAGGGAGAAGGTATAAAGTTATTCAACATTTATCCTTTTGCTTTTTTATTTCTTTTTTCTTTATTTTTATTGTACTTGAACTCTTTGTTATCAATAAAAGAACCTTTGGTTCCTTTTTATCTCTTGTTGATTATACCTCTTCTCCATTCTTGTTGTTGATTGGTGGTCATTTCATCTTGCTAGTTTATAGCAAAGATGGAACAACTGTCTTCCAATGATACCTAGCTACTGAAGCTATGCAATGCTTTTTTCAAAGCAGGTCATATTAACTTATCCAAAGAAGAAATTATTCCATTGCTCGGTGATAATGCATCAGAGCAGGCCAAGGAAGCCTACAAGTATTTGAAGTGATTACTTGATCGGGTGGTAGCAAACAATGTTGCCTACTATGAGATGATATAAGAACTTCAAGAACAGTATAAAGAATCCACTGCGCTGTTGCACCAGAGCTACGAGCAGAAATATCGCAGCTTAAGTGTAGGTTGGGGCTTTGATAACTTTGTTTCTGTTTACAATAAAAAGGAAGCTTTACTTAAGCTTGAAGTTGAAAAAACTAGAACTGCTGCCAAACTTCTGGAATAAGATAATAATAATTTGAGAGATGAAGTGAATCTTTTGAAGTCTGCATCCGGAGTTATTGTTGTTACTACTAATGAGGGATACTCCTTCTTAGAGGTTGAAAATACAACATTAAGGGATGAGTTGGAAGCCTTAAAAAAGATTAACCCTGCATCTTCCTCCGGAGCAAGAAATAATCCTGGTCGAGGAACCACAGAAGAAATTAGGACCCAGAAGCCCCTTGTCAATCAAGCTACACAGTTAAAAGCTAAGGAATGAGCTATTGCTGAGATGTCCCAGAAGCTGCAGAACTTGTCAGAATAACTATCCACTCAATCTTTCCCCTTACAGGTTAAGGATGGAGTAATGAAGAAGCTGCAGTCTCAAGTTGATAAATTAACTTTTCAATTCCATAAGCAACCAATGGAGGTTTGGATGGACGGGTATAATGAAGCTCTAGGGCATCTTGATGACAGACTTCAACAGGCCAAGAATGAATCCTATAAATAGGGTTGGATATGTGCTTTAATCGTGATGAAGGTGGATCGGAATAACTCTTTGTGGGATTGGTATAACCCAGGCTTGCTGGAGCTTGACAATCCTCTATTCAAGTTGATGTTAACTGAATTCCTGTTCACCGTATTCCTCAATGCTTGATTTCAAAATACTTAGGAGATTATGAGCTACGTGATGAACTAGAGATCGTCCGACCTCCTCATCTGTTTGATCATCCTAGTAGTAGCAATACCAGGATGCTTCAGAACTTTAACTTCATAAACTCTCCTTATACTTTGAATGATCATTCAGCTGGCATGGATCCTGTTTCTAAGGTTGAAGGAAAACGTCCTGTAGAATAAGGCTTTATAGTTTAAACAAAAATATGTAATCATTTAATGAAAAGCTTATTTTACGAATGGATCAACTTTTGGTTAATCTTTGTATATATGAATGTTTCTTTAGTCTTTGACTATGAATGGATCAACTTTTAGTTAAACTTTAGTTTTTCACCGGTTCTATTGATTTCCTTAGGATTATCCTAAGTATTATATCAATTACCAATGTATCATTATGGTTCGACTAACGTACCTAAAATTTTTAGGTAATTGCATTAGTACTCTTAGTTCCTACGCATGAGTGGAACATTTGTCCATCTTTTAGCCCAGTTTAAATGAAAATTATTCATCCGAGTATTTATTAACCAAGCATTTGGGACTTACAATTTTGCCTTGCATGGTTTTTTATGTATTTAACAACCAACTTTGTTTGTGCCTTTATTGATACCGACAAACATTTCACTCATAGTTTATGTTAACAACCAACATTGTTGGTGATTTTGTGTTGACAACCAACTTTGTTGGTGCCTTTGTTTATGCCGACCAACATTGTTGGTATTTTGTGTCCATAACCAACTTTGTTGGTGCCTTTGTTGCTGCCGACTAACATTATTGGTATTTTTGTGTTGGCAATCAACTTTATTGGTGCCTTTGTTGCTGCCGACCAATGTTGCTGGTATTTTTGTAGATGCAGAATGTAGTGCATAGCACTAGTACTCCAAAAAAAATTGGGGGAAATCGCATTCTCATTAATATTGAAATGAACTTAATACAACATGATTATATCACTGATAATATTTTCTCAAGTGTTCTGCATTCCATGAGTTCTTGAATTCTTCACCCTCTAAACTCTCAATTCTATATATGTCTGGTCGGATGATTGTCGTAATACAATAAGGTCCATGACAATTGGCCTTAAGCTTATTATTCTTCTAAATCACCTTCTTCAAAATATAATCACCTTCTTTTAAATTGCTCAGCTTTACCCTTTTTTTGTAGAAACGTGCAGTCCATTGTTGATAGGCTGTATTCCTTAAAGCTGCATCTTTACGTACCTCTTCCAGCATATCTAAGTCCAGCCTTCTCATCAAATCACTGACTGGGGTATTGAAGTTAAGAACTCTGTGCATAGGTAAACCTAGCTCCGAAGGAATTACTGCTTCAGTACCAAATACTAACATATAGGGAGTCTCTCCAGTAGCTGTTCTAGGAGTTGTTCGGTAAGCCCACAAGACAGAGTGCAGTTCATTGATCCATTTCTCTTTAGCATTTTCCAGCATTTTCTTTAACCCATTCAGCAAAGTTCTATTAGTTACCTCTGTTTGGTCATTTCTTTGAGGATGGATAGAAAGAGAGTGAATTTTTTGGATGTTGGATTGGGCACAATAAGCAGCAAATTCATCATTATCGAATTATGTGCCATGATCAGTGATAAAGGTGTAGGGCAAGCCATGCCTACATATGATATTCTTCCAAATAAACTGATAAACCTTTTCATAGGACATATCGATCAATGGTTCAGCTTCCACTCATTTAGTAAAGTAATCAACAACTACAACCAGGTACTTGAACCTTCCTCAGGTGGTCGGCAGAGGCCCGACCAAGTCAATTCCCCGCATAGAAAAGGGCCAAGGTGAAGTGATTGGTGTTAGGAGAGATTGTGGAGTCTTGCGTATGCTGAAAAACCTTTGGCACTTATCACACTTCTTGGCAAAATCTGCACAATCTACTCGCATAGTTGGCCAGTAGTACCCCTGTGTTTTGATTCTTCACAATAAAGTTCTCCCTACTATATGGGCTCCACATGACCCCTCGTGGATTTCCTCAATCAAATCCTTTACTTCAGCTGAACGCACACATCGTTGTAGACCAACAGTTAATCCTCTTCTATACAATACACCATCGTCTAGCATATATCTCGCCGCTTTGTATTTCAATTTCTTAGCTTCAAGTAGGTCAGCTGGTAAAATTCCTTCTTCAATATAAGCTCTTATGGGATCCATCCAAGATGGACCCATATCAACTGCAATAAAATTAATCATTAGATCTTCATCAATGCTCTTATTAGAAAGTAGCTCAATAGTAATAGTTCTTCGTAGCTCAGTTCTAATTGCTGAAGCTAACCGAGCAAGGGTGTCTGTTCGGGCATTTTCCAATCTTAGAATTCTGATCATCTGGACCGCTAGCAAAGTGGCAATTATCTCCAAAGCTTTAGCTAAGTACATGGACATTATCTCTCCTTTAGTTGTATATAAGTTCAACACCTGATTTACCACCAACTGTGAATCACTGTATAACACAACTTGCTCGGTATTAAGTGATTTAGCTAGATTTAAACCTATAATCACAGCTTCATACTCTGCCTCATTATTAGAGGCTTGAAATTAGAATCGTAGGGCATACTATATGTCTAGTTCGTCTGGAGTATTGAGAATGATTCCAACTCCACATCCAGTTGCACAAGATGATATATCAACATACAAACTCCATATCGAAATATTGTTGTCAAATGCTTGGTTTGTCAGAATCTCCTAATGGAAGATTTTATCCTTCACCTCCTCATATTTCTTTTTCATTTCTTGTACTCCGTTGGATAGTTCTGGTTGATCGTTGATAAATTCTTCTGTAGTTTCCCTTTCTTGGAGTTGGTCGGGCATATCTTCAGTAGGTTTACTGACTCCTGAGTATTGCTCGACAGGAGTCCCTTGTTGCTCAGGGACCTCTGGGTAAGTCAATTTTGTAATAAAATTAGCCACATCTTGGATTTTTAAAGCAGTCATTGGTACATATACAACGTCATACTCCCCCAACTCCACAACCTAATACATCAATCTCCCGATTTCTCTGGCTTATGCAAATCTTGCCTCAGTGGTATGTCAGTAAATTTGTTAAACGGGGCGGGGCGGGGAGGGTTGAGCCTATTCTGATAAAACCCGAACCCGCCCCATTTAATAAACATTTTTTTAAACCCAAACTCGCCCCTATTATTTTAAGCGGGTTTTTAACCCACCCCATCAGGATCGGGTCGGTCGGAAACCCTGCAGGTCGGGTTAAATTACCATCCCTATCTAGGAAACCTTAGAGAGAGAGGAAGCCATAAGAGAGAAAGTAGAGATGGAAATTAGGCCTTCCCACACCGTTTTGCACCATACACATCGCTGGAATCAAGATCGGAGCAAAGTAAGAGCAACTCCATCATCAATTTACAAAAATCAATCCTACTAGACCAAGGCAATTATTTATGTCGCAATTTTATTGCGCATGTTATAATACCCATGTAGTGTAGGATTCAAATTACATGTTTTGAAAGAATTGTTGGGAATTTGATAGATGTAATCCATGATTTGAAGTAGGAATGCATGTAGAAATAATTCCTTCAGATTAATATGATGAAATCATATATCTATGATGATTAACCTTGAAGAAATCTAGAAATCCTATAGTCCATGCCTGGAGAAAATTTTAAATTAGGGTTTTGAGAATTATTAGAATTAATCTGTTCTTGAATAAAAATCGTATGAATTTAATGGACTATTTACATTAGAAATCATCCCTAGACATGTATTTGATGTTATATTATGTTGGATGAGAGTTTGAGAGTGTTTTAGAGAGGTTTGAGGAATTGATTATATAAAAAACTCATAATAGGGAGGTGAAGGAGAAGACCTGCTAAGAGTGAATCGATTCGGCTCCTTAGCCGAATCGATTCGGATGGCTAACCGAGAGAATCGATTCGGCTCCTTAGCCGAATCGATTTATATGGCTAACCGATTCAGGCCAAGGTCGAATCGATTTGATTTTCCCAGATTTTAATAATTTCTTTATTTTATGCCTGGAGTTCGCAAATAACTTACGAGGAGACTTTGGGGATATTATTAAACTATAGTGTGGGATATAGGGGATTTCAGTGGGCCAGTGGTATGGTTGAGGATTACCCAATTGAGAAGAATTAAGGCTAAAAATTATCGGGCATGTGTTGATATTTGAAGAAGTCGCGAGACTTATAACAGCTTACAAAAAATAGGAATGAACCTATGATTTAGACCATTAGGGGTACCCTTCGTGTAGTAAGCAATACTCGTTTATGTATATGTAAGGTTATAATGGTAAATTGAAAGTACGTTAAGTATTCGAGAGAGATATACTATGTACGGGATATTATAGGTTGTGTGTATACTTATAGTGGGCATGCTTATAGGTTATGTGTATACGTATACTGGATATATATAGGTTGTGGGAATACCTATGATATTATTTGCTATGTGTGTGAACATACCTATGTTGCTTGTTATCCGAAGGTTTTCACGTCGATGGCGATCCCACCTTAACGATTCTAGTGAGGTATGGATGTGTTCCCAAGAACATGGAACTTGGGGCGGCTTACTATGTGTGTGTATTAGTGGGACCGACATGTCATTTGGGTATGTTAGTTATGTGCGTATCCCATGTGCTTAGAACCATGTTCGCTTCCATCGTGTGTTGATTGATTTTGGGTTCAACTTAGTTCTAAAAAATACGGGCGTGATCGAGGCGTGGAGGCCAAGCCTTAAGCCTTAGAAGCCTAGGCGGGCCTTAGAAGTAAAAAGGTGTGAAAAGGCGTTTAGGCCTTCTTAATATATTTAAATATTTTTTAACCATAACAAGATTATTAAAATACTAAAACTGTACATATGATAAAAATATGTATGAATATATGTAAATTAGAATAGTATTTGATTATTTTGGATGAGATAATGGTCCGTTTAGTAAAAAAAATCTTTAAAAGGCAATATCGTTTCACTAAAGCATTGTTGTTTTTAGAAAAAAAAAGTGCACCTTAAGGGTTTACCAAGAATGAGGCGTAAAAAACTTAAGGCGGGGCGTTTCTCCCAAGCCTTAAGCCAAGGCGTGCCTAGGCGGGTTTTTTAGAACAGTGGGTTCAAGGAGACATGTCGTACCATTAGTCCTTGATTTGGTACGAGAGGTACATGGACTTGATAGCAGAGTATGTCAACATCATGAGGGGCCATTCCAGGGATGCTACAGTTGTATATATTATATGTGTGATAAAAATATACAAGCGTGATTTATTCTACTTATGTTTGATAGTAGAAAGATAGATATTGCATATCTAAAAGTAATGTAAGAGTGATGAAACTTAATTAATGATGTTAAAATAATATTTGATTATTCGACTTGTGAGATAGCAGGAAGATAGATAGCGCATATCTAAAATTGAATTCAATATGGGAAACTTAATCAAAATAATTCAATAATAATATGCAGGAGATAATAGTTGTTGGTAGTACGGTAGCGTATTGTATGGGAAGTACAAAAAAGATGAGCCTTTTTTAGTTAGTTAGATACGGATGTCTAGTTAGGCTGGGCAGCATAGCTAGGTATGGAGTGTTAGGCGCGTACATTCGTTGAGAGGTGAGGAACTCAAGGGAGTGTACGCGAAACTAACATGTGTACCTAATAACTATATTTAAATTGTGAGTTAAATACTTTCTAAATATTTTCAAAAGGTTTTCTCGGGCTCTGACTCGAGCCAATTATATTTTTATATTTTTTCAAAAAAAAATTTAGGTGTCCAGCCACGGGGACGCCAAGCATGATGACTCATTCCAGGGATGCGTAGCTGCAACATTGTGGAGGCATGCAGAATTTGATATAGACACTTTAGTTATTCAGTCCTAGATAGGATTTCATTTTAGTATTTCATGTTGGGCGTGTTGCCCTTCAGACTATTCAGTATTTCAGTTCTTCAGTATGTATCAAACTTGATTTTATTTACTTTAGTCTTATAGATGGATATTGGTTTTGGAACCGATGGTTTATTCGATATTATTTTTATTCATTATTTATCATGTGTTATTATTGTGTGGATGGTTTAGTTTATTTTATTTCGCTTGTTTTTGTGTGATTAACGAAAGATAAAATTTTAACATTGACTTAATTTAACATAGGTGGTTAGTAATTTTTAATGGTTTTCGACAGTGATGCTAAGAATGAACCAAATGATATTCCTGTTTGTTTTAATGAAGGACTGATCACCCATGGTTAAAATAGGCGGGTGTCATAGTGACAACTTCGATTATGTAGGTTGTATATGATCATGTTTAATGTTTGTATGGTGACATTGTCATTGAAGTGGTAATGGGAGACCATATTAGAATGGGTCTACCTTTAGAGGCTTAGGAATGACTAAGTGTTCTATAGATTAAATACGGATGAAGAAGGTCCTACCTAGGTTGTGGTGATTTATTTATTGGGCATGGTAGGGTCGGTTGACTCTAAAAAAGTTTAATATAACTCTTGTGAAGGATAAGTGATTTGTTTGGAAATTATAATTTTTTTGAATTTTATGGTTAGCATATTAGTTATGTTCGATTTTAGGATAAATGGGCCTCGGTGATCCACCAAACTATATAGTAGTGTATCGGGACGGTTCCTTGTTTGGATTTCTCTTGCGAGACGTACCACGCACGGAACTTAGCAAGTGTCAGGAATTGAGGGGCCTTTGGCTTTGAGACATCATGTTTACTAAGGGGTACGTATGTAATGAGGGTACAGATCGAGTAGCGAAGAGTATGAGTATAGTCGGTAGAGTATTCGAAAATACTTATACCTAATATGTATACATAATATGTTTTGCTGGTTTATGGATATAGGTGTGCCAATCATGTTTAATAATTGATGCTTGTGATTGTGACATGTGGGTGTCCTAGTGATGGTACACTTTGTAGGCATATGTGAGACTTTTCATTAATCTTGAGGGATACGAGTACGAACCCTAATAATATTGACTCATGATAATTGTGCGGAGATGCTTGGTGTGAATGGTAAAGATTGGATATATATGTGTCATTCATAACTGGTAATGGTACGTGGGTGTGTACATATAATGTGGAATGTACGGGCACCCTAGTAATGTTATGATAGGCATAGATGAGCCTTTTCATTTATCTCGTGAGATATGAGTATGAACTAGTTGGGTATAAACTTAAAATAACGGTGCGAAATAAAAACTTGACTTCATGCTACAGTGAATTCCGAAGACGGAATTCCATTATGAGGGGGGAGAATGTAATATCCCGTATTTTCTTGGAATAAAATAAAACTTAGTGGGAATTAATTTAATTCGATGGAATAAATTAATGGAGGTTGTAAATGATTAGACTTATTATTATTTATAAATTAGAATTTGACTTTAATGGTTTGAATAAATCTAAGTTAGAAAATACAATTTAAGAGACATTACGGGCTCGTTGGGGCATCTTAGACCCTTAGGAATGGTCCTCGGGTGTGTATATATATATATGAGTTGGATAATTATCGAGCTAATTAAATAATATTTTTGGACTCATTTGGGGGTCCAAAGTTGTGGCATAAGGCTCAACTTAGGAATTGAAGACTAATATTATTTATTAAGAATTAACCCACTCCTTGGGAGTTACATCCAAGAACCCAAGACATGCCCATCCAAGAGAAAGAGGAAGACCCATCCTATGAGGAAGTAGAGAGACTCCTCTACTACTTTCAGGTAAGGATTCTCTTGCAATTCTTATTCAAATTGTATTATTCTTGTATTAATGTTGATTCCATGCTTAAGCTAAGATTGAATCATGTTTTGAGACTTCATCTTTATAGATCTTTTGATTAGTGCAGATATTTATGATAATTGTATGATCCATGTTTAGATCCGTAATCCCTTCCATTAAATATGTATTCATGAAGTTTAAATTAAGGAATAATTGTATAAAACATGTGGTAGAACCCTCTAAACTAATCTTGAAATCATTGGGGTAGTGTAAGATGAAATCTGAAAATTTCATGTTCATAAGTTCTTAACATAATCTTGATGATTTGATGACAAATATAGGGTTGAATTTGAGGTTTAATCATATGTGTAATGATCATATAATGTTTTAGAGACTATATCCATACTATTCTTTAAGTTATTGAATCATTATAATGAAATCTGATGTAGGAAGTTTTGAGGAGAAAAATCCCGTCTTGGAAGAAATGTGTTCTCGGCTTACCGGGAAAACCGAATCGATTCGATCTCCCTACCGAATCGAATCGGTTCACTTGCTTGTAGATTTTTTTGTTACGATTGCGTGGGCTCCGACCGTGTATTTTTCAGATTTATTTTTTGAATTAGTTATGATTTTTCTACGAAAGGGTGTGCGAGACCTTTTTTGTCCAAGTGATGGATATAGAATTATTCCAAGATATTAATGATAATGTTATGAACTTATATACATCGTTAAATCGCGATGGGTTGATGTTATGGTAGTGGATGCGTGATGACTTAAAATACAAGTAACTATATAAAGGAAACGATTTATGTAGAACTCTTGAATAACATAATACAGAATAAATATATTAAAAGGCAGGGATATGCCTAGATGATTTGGAAAATTTGGTGGGGGCACATAGATGATAAGACCCTCAAAATATATGATGAGGCTATTATGATTAATTCAAGCTAGGTTTAAATAAAAGAAATACTTATCAAAGATAAGACGAAAGCTTGAGAATTTAACTAATGGTTAGTTCCCTCAAATTATTATCGTATGAAGATACTAAGTAAAAGTGCACCCTAATCCTAGTGAGCTAAGTTTAAATGGTTAGTATCGGTCATGACAGTAGCTAGGGTGAAATTACTTATACATAATAGTGGATTCCTTATATATTTACATATAAACCTTATCGAAAAGGTAATACGAAGCAAATGATTATTAATAATCTGGAAGAATTAAAGTTTAAGCCGAGAAGGCAACTTGCTAAAATCATTAATAGTATTGGAAAGGGTAGTTTGGGAAAAATTATACCTACAATTGTGTTGGTAAGGGTAGTTGGGGATAACTATACCTATAATGGTTTTGGGAAGGTTAGTTTGGGATAACTATACCTAGATATTTATGGAGAAGTAAACGATTAAATAAATATGATTATTCAGCCTAGGAGGCCGTATATGAAACTTAATCTTTAATGGGAAATAGTTGTAGGACGGAGACTTAATAAGGGTTATGTAATAACTTACTAAAATGTTATGATTAAGCCAAGAAGGCTATAATTATATGGATCGATACTTCTGGGGTAAATTACTTATAGAGTAACTTCTTATACATATCGGATGATAATATGTATTGCATTATTTTTGTGAGGACATACCTGGGTTCGTGGATCGTCCTATCGGTTGGGGTTGCATGCGTTCAGGACCAGAGCACACGTCGACACATGTGGGCTAGGTGTAGTGTTAGGTCATATTATAGATACGACATAGCAGCACCACTTACAAGAGGTAAGTGTTGATGTTGGGATCCTTTGTCACCGTTGGGTATGGGCCGTGAGTTGATGTACTGCGTAGGTTACACCCCACATGCTTGTGTTTGGTTATTACCCACTTGGGATGAGGGAATCTTTGAGGTACTACCGATAGAGCATGAACCGGATGCCAAAGATATATATCTTCGTGTGTCATGCATACATATATATGCAGACATATGTATTTATTTATATACACATTGTGGTGTGCGATATGAGAATGCGTTCTCATAGTCTATAGATGTAGACAATACTTAATGATAATAAAGTTGGATTATGATAGTGACATGGATAATTAGTGGTGAAAATGTTCTAATGGTGTGATATGGTAGACAATTATTAATGACAATGATGAATGGGGCAGTCTAAGGATGTAGACGGTAGTTAAAAAGAATTAAAACTATAGTCTAAATGATGCGACAGTAATTGGTGTGAACTAAAAGTTCAATAGTCTGACAAGATAGACTAAAGATAAGGAATATTATATGACACATAAATATGCACTTAATTTATATAGAACTTAGGGGAGAACAATATGAAGTTAATACGAGGATTGTAGTGTTAGATGTAACACCCACTTTTAGTTGATGTATGTTTAGATAGCTTTATTTTTACATGTCGGAGTAAACATTGAAATTCATAATTGATATTTGTTGAGGATGCGAGTAGGATTGGTTATAGATAAGAGGTGAGATACTCGATACATGCGAGCGTCGATGGAGAGACATGAAGTATGAGTTTGGTTATATTTTTCATATTTATTGGTAAGGAATCCTTGCAATACTAGGGCTCTGACCCAAAATAATAAAGCCCCCCCCCCCCCCCCCCCACAGCTTTTCTCATAAACAGGGACAACATGACTAACGATGGGTCAGAGTTGCAGTTGCATTGGATGTAGTGGATTCCATACCATTGATTCTAGTATAGGTTTTACTTCTTCATTTGGTTATTTTATTTCATATCGAAATTTTATGGGCCTAAGCTCGAGAGTTATATTTATATCAGTTGGTACTTACCTTTACATTATGGAAAATGTACAGTGATTCAGTTTTGTTTGTATGTATTAATTCAGTTTTGGTTCAAATGCTTTTATTTATTGTGAATTTCGGTAAAGATCAAAGCCTATTTCTATTTTGTAGTGTCGAGAATGGTATAACCTGTGGATAAACCTCATCTTCGGCGTATCGTGCGTAGCCATCCTTAACGTGAGAAAATGGGGGTTGTTACATTTAATATATTTCCTATATTTATATATTTCATATATTTAAGTATATATGTATATTTTGTATATTTTGTATGTTTCATATATGTAAAGATTTTGTATATTTAATATAATTCATATATGTAATACCCAGTATTTTTAGAAAAAATAAAATTTAATAGGGATTAATTTAATTAGGTTAAATTAATTAATCAAGATTGTGAGTAATTAGACTCAATATTATTTATAAATTTTTTTTAGAGTTAGACTTTAATGATTTGGAATAAATCAAAAGGGGTTTTATTTTAAATAAAAAGTATTTACATGTGTCACGTCACAATTAAAATGTATGTTTTTGGTAAAAATATCCAGGACACACTTTGAGAGGTATTACGAGCTTGTTCGGGCATTTGAGACCCTTAGGAATGGTCTCGGGGTATATATATATGAGTTGGATAGTTATCGGGCTAATTAGATTATGTATTTGGGCTCATTTGGGGGTCCAAAGTTGAGGCCTAAAGCCCAACTCAAGGATTAAAGACTAACCTTATTTAATTAGAGTTAACCCACTCATTTGGGAGTTATATCCAAGAACCCTAGACCCTTAGGAATGGTCCCGATATATATATGTGTGTGAGTTGGATAGTTATCGGGCTAATTAGATTATGTATTTGGGCTCATTTAGGGGCCCAAAGTTGGAGCCTAAAGCCCAACTCGGAGATTAAAGACTAACCTTATTTAATTAGAGTTAACCCACTCATTTGGGAGTTACATCCAAGAACCCTAGACATAACCACCTAAGAGGAGGAGGAAGGACACCACAGGAGGAGGAAGAGAGGCTTGTTTACATAATCTCAGGCAAGGATTCTTTTGCTATTCCTATTCATATTGTACTAATTTTATATTAATGTCAATTCCATGTTTAGACTATAATTTAATTATGAATTGGAACTGTATATTTAGAGACCTTTAAATTATGTAGGAAGTTATGATAATTATGTTATCTATGTTTACTGGGATGTTTTTTAAATAAAGGTAGACCTAAGGCTATTTTATATTCTGAGTTATTATCCAAAGTAAGGGATAAGTTACAAACTTGGTCTTCTAAATTGATATCCCCAGCAGGGAGAGCAACACTCATTAAACATGTTTTACAATCTATCCATGTTTACTCTATAGTTGTTCTTAATCCTCCTAAAAGTGTTATTAAAAGATTACATAACATTTTTAGCAAATTTTAATGGGGTGGGACTGATAAAGAATTACCTTATCAATGGGTTAAATGGACTGACTTATGTTATCCTTTTGAAGAAGGTGGTCTAAATTTTAGGAAAATTGAAGACATTATTTATGCATTTAGCATTCATTTATATTTGAAATTCAAGTTTGACATAGGTATCTGGGCAAGTTTTGTAAGGAACAAATATAAAAAAGGAATTTCTGCTTTCAATGGTTCAAATACTGTGAAAAGGCTATCATGTATTCAAGAGTTAGCAGAAGAAAATATAATTAAAGACAAACAAATATGGAAAGGTACTTCTACAGGAGAATTTTCAATTAAATCAGCATACAACATTTGTACACCCAATAAACCTATCTCCATAAGTTGAAAAATTAATTGGATTAAAGAATGTCCATTAAAATATCCAATTTTGTTTGGAAACTTGTAAATAATGCAGTTCCTTTTGAAATTGAATTTAAAAAAATATGTATAAGACTTGCCTCTGTATGTAGACTATGCTTTAAAGAAGAAGATAGTAGCCATCATGTGCTATCCTATGTGTCATTGCTAAGGAGGTTTAGTGTTATTTCTCTATGTTATTTGGGGTATGCATAGATTTATCTTCTTGTAGATCCATTTTAATGTCTTGGTGGTTTTCTAAAGTTAAAAGAGATTACAATCTTTTATTATTTAAAATTCTTCCTAAAGTTATTTTCTGGGAAATTTGGAAAGTAAGGAATAAATGTTATTTTGAGCACTATAATCCTTCTTCTGATTATATAATTAATCAAGTTATTTCTTTTTGCTCAAATATCTTTCAAAATATTAAAGTATATGATAAGATCCCAGTAGAGGATTTCAACATATCTATAATTTTTCAAATTAAAATTTTCCCAAAAGAAATTAACTTTATAAAATGTAATTATATTTAAACCTTCATTGGGCTACTTTAAACTAAATATAGATGGTGCATCCAAATCTAATCCGGGTCCAAGTGGAATTGGAGGGGTAATAATAGATCCTCAAGGATTATTAATAGCTAGTTTTGCAAAATCTGTAGGGATTCAATCCTCCTTCATAGTATAGATAATGGCTTTACAAGAAGGTATTAGTTTACTTTCTCATTTACAAATATCAAATGTTATCATTGAATCTAGTTGTAAATCTTTAGTTGATATTGTATTGAAGAAAGAAAAAACCCATAGAATTCTATTAATATTTTAGATAACATCTCCTACCCATCAAATTTCAAAATCAACCATACATGGAGAGAAAATAATGTAGTTACAGATTATCTGGCTTCAAGTGCAGCTCTAAAGGAATCAACTTGTTGGAGTTTCAATTCTCTTCCAAAATTGGAAAAAGTTCATCTCAACATGGATAGGCAGAACATCCCTTCTCTTAAAATTAAAGTAAAAAGATTGTAATGGGGATTTTTATAAATCCTCAAGTTTAAATATCTTTAGCTTATATTCTTTGTAATGTGGGTAATTTATAAGTCCCCATATTTTCTTATCTAAACATCCTCAAATGTAACGGGGATCATCTATAAATACCCAAATTTATATATTTCCTTTTTAGAGTAATGGGCCCATCCTCTAGAAAATTTAAGTTAGTGGGTTTGGAAGCCATGGAGAGGTTGTTTCTCTGTTATTTATAAATAAAATATGTGGGGGTACTGTCCCTCTTTGATAAAAAAAATGTAATCTATGTTTAGATTTGTAACCCCTGGTATCAACTATGTATTCGTGTGGTTTAAATGAAAGAGTAATTGTAGAAACATGTTGTAGAACCCTCTAAATGAATCTGGAAAATTTTTGGGGCAATGTAAGAGAAAATCTTGAAACTTAATGCCTATGAGTTCTTGACAAATCTTGATAATTTAATGGCAATTATAGGCTTAAATTTGAGGTTTAGTCACATGTATAATGATCGTATAAGGTTTTTGAAACTATATCCATGTCATGTTTTAAGTTGTTGAATCGTTTTGATGTTAGTTGAGAAAGAAAATTTGGATAATAGAAATCCCGTACATGAGTTTCATAGCAAATCTGGACTTCTGTCCAAGTCCGAATCGATTCGGATGCTTAGCGAATCGATTCGGCTGACTGGTGAATCGATTCGATTTTGCCCAGAAATCCAGTTTTGTTTGTTTTGATGATTTAAGCTTTGGGCATTTATCTAAGTGAGGGATAATGGTTACAAAAAGAGTTTTACTGGGGATACGTATTTAATTGGAATGGGTTCGTAATACAAAGGTGCATGTGTGATAGCTTAGGGTAAAAGTTATCTCCACGAATAAGGTGATTTACACATAATTCTTGAATAAATCCACATAAAATATATGGGTTAGATGGCAGAGATATATCTAGTTGATTCGGGTAATTTCGATAGGGGTATACAAAGGATGAGACCCTAAGAGATACGATAATGATGTTATAATTAATTCGAGGTGAATTAAAATAAAAATAAACACTTATTTTAGATAAGTCAGATGCATGGGGTTAAATTTTATAATTTATTTCCTGAAATGATTACCGTATAACGATGTTAAGTAGGAATGTATTATAAGCCTAGGGGGATAAGTCTAAATGGTTAACGTCGATCGCGATAGTAGGTTGAGTTAGACTACTTATCCATATTAGAGGATTTCTTATATATGCACATATAATCCTTATTCACCGAATTTTGCTCCTTATATATGTACATATGAGCCTTAGTAAAGAGGTAAGAAGAAACGAAAAACTAGGGATAATTGAGAATGAATAAGTCTAAGTTAAGTGGACAATATGCTAAAATCAGTAATAATATTGGTAAGGTTAGTTGGGAATAACTATGCAATACCCCGTACTTTTATGGATATTTAAATTACATAGTGGGTGTAATTTAATAATTTGAGAATTTTAAGTAAAAGAAGATTTGAAGTGTGGATTATATATTAATTGGAGAGTTTTGGATTATTATTGAAGTGTGCTATTTTTACTTACGAGAATAAGTAAATGAAGTTGGATTATTTTATATCATGTCACGATTGGGAAAAGCAACAAGTAATAATATTTTATTTGAAAAACACGTGCAGAGTTGTATTGGGTTTAAAAGGAATTTTTTTTATAAGTGACTAAAATGGGGATTTCGAGTGCACGGTTGGTCTCGGAAGGGCTGAAATAGTCAAAATAGAGTACCCGGGGATAGTGTTTGAGTTCCGAGGACTTTTTGGATCAGTAGGGACTCACATTTGTGTATACGAGTCAATTTTGGGTTTAATAAGAGGATAACCCTTATTTCTCTCTTATAAGCCACGAGAGAAAGAAAGAAAGTAAAGAAAGAAAAGAAAGAAGGAAAGGAAGGAAGAAAAAGGAGAAGAAGAGGAGACTTCGGTCAAGCTCCGGCGGATCGCAGCACGAGGTCGTCGGATTTATCCAACGAGGCAAGTGTTTAACTTGCTTTAATTATTTATGTGTGTTTATAATTTATATTATGATTGGTGAAGAAAAATATGAATTTTGAGGTTGGGATTCATGTATAATAATGGGTTTTGGGGAATGATTTCCTACAAAAATTGATGTGATGATAATCCTATAGGGAATCTAAGTCTGAACCCATGTTAATGGTGTAGTTTTTGTTGAGAAATTGGAAGAATTGAAAAATTAGGTTTAATTAAGAAAAAGGGTTGAAATTCTTAATTAGATTGGTGAATCCCAAGAATTAATTGTTGTGTTTGGTAAATCATAGTGTGTAGATGATTATATTGATGGCTGGTGAGGTTAGAAACCATAAATCTTGGGTTAGATGAACGTTGGTTTGTAAATGGGTGTTGAAGAAGATGATGAACTCATAAAAGTAGCCAAACTGAATCATTTCAAATCAATTCACTGGGGGAGAATCAATTCGGTGGACAGTGAATCGATTCGGCCCTGTCAGATTTGAAAAAAAATTCTTGGTTTTAAGGATTGAAGGAAAATTTGTTTTGTGGAGATAAATATTAGGGGATCCTAAAAAGAGTGTTATGACTTCTAATTAGTTAGATGAGTAATATTTGAACCTTGGATTAGTGGGAATAAAATCCGGGGTATGAATTTTAGGAGTGTTTAGGATGAACGACTCTCGAGAAATTATTTCGACGAGTTTATATATATTTATGCGTGTAAAAAAATATATATATGTCAATTATATATGAGTGAATCCGAATGTGCGAGTAGGATGAAATTAGAATACTTGCTAGGCGTGTTAAGCTAATATTCATAAGTAATTAATGTGATAATTTTATCATAAGTGAGTGAATACTTATGGGATTAAAATAGTGAGTGAATACTTATGGGTTTAAAATAAGTGCATGTATACTTATAAATTAATACGAATTGGTATATTCGGAATTATAGGCTAATGCCACGGGAGATAGGCATGAATAGTCGGATTTGATCTCTCTCTCTCTCTCTCTCTTTATATATATTTATATATATATATACGGGTATAGAGACAGTATATATATGATATGATTATAAATATATTTGTGTGTGAATGATATGTTTATGTAGAACATACCGCTCTAGTGCTATCATGGGAAGTTGCGCGATGTGGGTGAATCCCATGGCTTGAGGAGCAGGGTGAGTATAGTCCCCAGGTCATAGCATCCAGTTATTTATGCAGTGTGGCTCTTTATCATGGGTGAGACGTCTTAGGTATGATTCATCTCGCTTTCAAGTGAGGAACTATGACCGCTTCCCCTACGCTTGTGTTATGTTTTTATCATGTCGGTGTGAGATTCCGACCGGTGGTACCCAGGATGATGTGTGTTTTCCCTAGAAGATGATAGCATTCTAGAGAATGCATCCATTGAGTTATAGCTCTGAAGGATGGTTATTTATACTTATATAGTGTGTGATATATAAGTATGGATACACGTGATGTGTTTTGTATAGTGTGTGTGTATATATATATACGGACAAAATAAAGGATAAAGTGAGAAGTAAATTGTTACATCCGGGAGAATAAAATCTGGAATAAAATATGGTATACATATATAAAGATGAGAAAAGTATATACGAGACTAATGACACAAAAATGTGAATAGTGTATAATAACTAGTGAAAGTTATTTATTATGAATATATAGATTACAAGTGAGAAGTTAATGTATAAGCTCGTGCGAAAGCTTAGAATATTATATGCGCGAGGTATGAGATAGCGTATGGGTGTTTAGAAGTTTGGTGAGATGCTAGTTAGGCTGGGTAGCGTAACTAGGGTGTTTAAAATTCATGCTTTAGGTGTGCACTGTTAGATGAGAGGTGAGGGGTATCTCATGTGAGTGAGACACCACTTTAAATATGGAGAATATCATATTTTAAATATTAAAGTATTTTAAACACTTGCTAAATATTTTCAAAACGAATTGGGCTCTGACCCACTTTCAAATATTTTAAAAACATTTTGGGTGTCCAGACATAGGGACGCTTGGATGATATTATTTCTTTGAGTCAGACGATGTTGCAGCAACTATGGGTGCTAGCAGGGATTATTTAGACGCTTCTATCCTTGTGATCTATATAGGAGGTAGTGTTAAAATATTTGGGCATGTTGCCCAACTGCTGTCATTTATTTTATTTTTTGCATTTTTCTTTTCGCAATTTGATATGGTTGTATTAATGCATTACCGAGAGTTATCGGTTGCTATTTTATTTATTTAATGTTTATATAAATTGTGTGGATGGATTATTTATGCGTTTAAGTTAACAAGATTAGAAAGTTTAAAATTTGACACCGGGCCTAATAGGTTATTAATAATTAATTTGATTTTCGACAGTGATGAGGAGAATGATCCATTATGAGAATCCTATTTTATTTTGATAAATGATTGATCAGCCGAGATTAAAATAGGCAGGGTGTCACGAACTATACCTTTAATTCGTGCTGGTAAGGGTGGTTTGGGAGTAACTATACCTATAATTGCATTGATAAGCTTAGTTTGGGAGTAACTATACCTATGATTGTATTGATGAGGTTAGTTTGGGAATAATTATATCTATATATTTCAAGGAAAATAAATGATGAAGCAAATGTGATTTAAGTCCAAAAATAATTGTATGAGACTTAATATTTAAATGGGAAGTAGTCGTAGGATAACGACTTAAAATGAGTTATGGAATAATTGACTAAAATGTTATAGTTATGCCAGGAAGGCTATATTTTATATAGATTGAGGTTTTCCTGAGTTAAAGTAGTTATAGAGTAACTTCTTATACATATTGGATGATAATATATGCCATATTATTTTGTGTGGACATACCAATGTTCGTGAATTGTCCTATCGGCTTGGGGGTACGTGCGTTCGGACTGGGTACCAAAGGCCGGCACGGGTGGGTTTGGAGATTGTGTAGGTCATATAGGTACTACATGGAGGCACCACCTATGAGGAGGTAGGTGTTGACACTGACCCAACCTATGTCACCGCTAGGTATGGACCATGAACAGGTATCCTATGTAGGGACCGCCCACAACTTGTGTGTGTTTTGTGATGTCCGCTTTGGATAAGAGATTCCTCCAGATTTATCGATAGAGCACGAACGAGACACCAACGGTAGATGCCTTTGTGTGTCGCACATATATATACTCTCTCTCTCTCTCTCTCTCACACACACACACACACACACACACACACACACACACACACACACACACACATATATATATATATATATATATATATATACATTATGGCGTGCCTTATATGGGAATGTGACCTCTTAGTCTAAAGATGTAGACAATGCTTAATGGTAAAGTCGGGCTAATATAATGATGTGGTTAATTAAGGACAAAGACGAGTCCTAATGAATAAGGTAGTAGACAGTTATTAATGAGTATAATAAATGAGTAGTCTAAGAAAGTAGTCAATAATTAAGGAGAATGAATAATAGGGTAGCCAATTATTAATGAGAAAAATAATTGGGTAATCTAAGAGAATGAAACTTATAGTCTAACGGGATAGATGACAACGAATATGAATTAAATCATTAAATAGTCTGAAGAGATAGATAATGGTTACGGAATATTATGACATAAGGATATGCACCGAATTTATGTAAATTGTGTAGTTAATATTATGAAATCCATTCGGGGATTGGGGTGTTAGACATGATTACCCACTTTTAGTTGTCACTTAGCTAGATGACTTATTCTTTACATGATAGATTAAATAATGGAAGTTACAATTGGCATTTTGATCGAGGATACGATTAGAACTAAGTCTAAATGAGAGGTCAGGTACTCGTTACATGTGACCATCGATGGAGAGACATGAAGTATAAGTTAGTAACAATTTGCATATTTACTGGTGAAGAATTCTTGCAACTCTAGGACTCTGACCCAAATTATAAATGTTCCCACCTCCCAGGTATTCTTAATGACAGGGATAGCAGGACTGACGGTGGATCAGACTTGCAGTTGTATTGGACATAGTGAATTTTGCTCTATTGATTCTAGTATAGGTTGCACTTCATCTTCTTGTCATTTTATTTCATACTGGTATTTGTACGGGTATAAGCCTAAGTGTTTATTTCTATCAGTTGTACTTAGTTTTACATTTATGGACATTTTATGATGATTTAGTTTTTATTATTCATGTGTTAAATCAATTTTACTAAGATATTTTTATTCATTATAGATTTTGATATAAAATAAAGAATTTGTATTCCTTCAGTGCTGAGAAATGTATAAATTGTTGATGAGAACCGTCTTTACCATATTGAGCCTGGCTAGCCATTACGTGAGAAAATAGGGGTTGTTACAGTTGGTATCAGAGCACGATTCTAGTGTCCTTAAAATTTGTATTTGAGCTTGTTGTGTCCTTTGATGTAAATTCCTATGTTTATGACTCATTGTATTCTTTGCGATTAGTTACTACCCATTCGGGCAAAAGGTTAGTTTTGGAGAGAGAGCCATAGAGACCTTCGTGTGGGTCACTTGCTAGAATTGCGTGAAGTTGGGCAATTCGGTGCCTAGTAATTTAAGGGAAAACATTTAGAGAAAGTTAAGAATATGATAATATGCAGTAGTGCGCAAATGGAGGTTAGTTCGTGTAAACCAAGACCCACAGGGAGATGGGCATCGGATTATAGATAAAAAAATATTTGGAAAAAAGAGACAAGTGATAGTTTCGGTGGTAAATAAGGTGTTTCCCACTTTGGAGTATGTGGGATATGTTTTGTTTCATATTGGGACTTAGTGTTCACTTGAGTTTTGTTAACACATTGGAAATGATATTCATTGTATTTGGGAGAGTGATTTACATTCACTGAATGTGGGTGAGGAGGAACATTGTTTAGCTGGTGCGTGGATACATAGAAATGTACATGGGAGGCTTATGTTTATTTAGGCCTATTTATTAGCTATGTCGGAGTATGATATTTTTCATTGGAATGAATTCATAGTTACTTGGAATATGTTAATTTTATGTGGGCTGCTATGAGTTTTGGTCATGTCTGAAAAATAAGATTGGTTAGAAATTGGTGTTCACCGTAGCCGTGAGGATTATTGTGAGAAATTTTTTATGAGTGAGCCTAGTTTTGAAACAATAAATTTCGATGAAAACTTAAGTCATACAAGGACTTTTAGAAGTTTGAGTATGCTTAGGGAATCTACATGTGAGTGTGATTTAGAATCTTGAATAACTCCAGGAGGTAAACGCGTGTGAATAAACTCAAAATTTTGGGATAAATCGGGTTATGCGCGGGTTAAAGCAAGGGTCCCTTTATGTGGGGGAAAGTGTTGCGTGATAACGTAATGGTATGTCGGGAAAGTGTTGCCTTAGCTAATATAAGCAACAAAGTAGAAGTAACGCTAGCGATAGCATCGATTTTTATGATTTTACATGATCATATTTAATGTTTGTATAGCGACGTTATTACTCAAATGGTGATGGTACACCTGATTAGAATGGGTACGTCTTTGGAGACTTAGAAATGACTAAGTGCACTATAGAATAAATACATATAGAGAATGTCCTACCTAGGTCTTGGTGAATTAATTGTTGGGCATGGTAGGGTCGGCTGACTCTAAAGGAGTTTGGTATAACTCTTATCAAGGATAAGTGGTTGGTTTGGAAAATGGCAAATATTGAAATTTACATGATTAAAGTAAATAGTTATTTTTTTCCTTTGTCTTGGGACGATGGATATCAATAACTGACTAAGCCGTGCAATTGTATATCGGGAGGGTTCCTTGTTCGGATTTCGCTTGCGAGACGTCCCACGCACGAAATTGACAAAAGTCACGAGTTAAAGGAAATTAGATACTAAGATAGTTATTTTCTTGTTACATATACATATGTGGTGGTAGACTTGATGTATGGTTATGATGAGTGTGAATGGTACAAATTAGATGTATATGTGTCATTTATATTTGTTAATGGTACGTGTGTGCATGCATATAATGTGAAATATATGGGTGCCCCGGTTACGTTATGATAGGCATATATGTGCCTTTTCTTTTATCTCATAGGATATGAATATGAACTAATTGGGTATAAACATAACTTAACGGTACAAAATAAAATCTAACTTTATGCTACATTGAATTCCGAGGATGAAATTCCGATTGGGGGGAGAATGTAATACCCCGTATTTTTAGAGTAAAATAAAATTTAATGGATATTAATTTAATTAGGTAAAATTAATTAATCAAGACTGTGAGTAATTAGAAATCAAGGTTGTGAGTAATTAGACTCAGTATTATTTATAAAAAAAATTAGAGTTGGACTTTAGTGATTTGGAATACATCAAAAAGGATTTTATTTTAAATAAAAAGTATTTACATGTGTCACGTCACAATTTAAATGTATATTTTGGGTAAAAATATTCGAGACACACTTTCAGAGGTATTACGAGCTCGTTCGGGCATTTTAGACCCTTAGGAATGGTCCCGCAGTGTATATATATATGAGTTGGATAGTTATCAGGCTAATTGGATTATGTATTTGGTCTCATTTAGTGGTTCAAAGTTGGGGCCTAAAGCTCAATTCGGGAATTGAAGACTAACCTTATTTAATTAGAGTTAACCTACTCATTTGGGAGTTACATCCAAGAACCCTAGACATAACCACTAAAGAGGAGGAGGAAGGACACCCTGGAAGGAGGAAGATAGGCTTCTCTACACATCTAAAAAGGTTGGATAGATTCTCCTCAGTTCCGCTTTGGGTAATATTGAGAGACTAAAATAGGTCATGACGGTGCGTCGACTTCTCATGTTGCACCCGAGCCAGTTCTCGAGTTTATTATAGATCCATATGGCTCTCGACCTAACCCACCTATGTGTTTGTTTCCCTATAGGAGAGAGCGTCCTAGACTTTTTGAGAGAGGTGTTCCTAGGCCCATTTATGTTTATTCCAATTGAAAGAAAAGATGACACCTTAGGGAATTTTGCTTTAAGTTGGGTAGTGTGTCTCATAGGTATTTACCTCGTTATGCTACTAAATGTATTCCCACACTCACTCCCACACATGATACTCCGCATGCTCCCGCACATCACATGAGATATTTTGAGCATTTTCGAGAGCAAGTTGAGTGTTTGTTCAAGATTTCACATGATTTGATGGATGTTTTTCATAGGACGTCACCACATTTGGAAAACACTGTTGGACCTAATGATTGAGATTTTAGACTTGTCTGCTAGCATAGGATGAGTTTCATATTCATATCTTTATGCCTATCGTTAGTGTGCACTACCATTGTATTTATTTTTTCCATTTTGATAAATTTTTCAAAAAATCCAAAAAGAGTTTTATTTTTCTTGAATAATTTTGGAAAAATACAAAAAGATTTTTTATTTTTTTAGAAAAAGTGAAAAAGGCCAAAAAGATTTTATTTTTGATAAAAAACTTTGAAAAACGCAAAAAGATTCTTGTATTTATTTTTACACCATATATGGATGGACATTTAGGATGACCAAGTCACAATACCATTCCATTATCCACGTGACTTTTTTATAATGTTTTGAGACACGACATCATTTCATCTATGTGTTTTATAATGTTTGGAGTCATTGAGATGTGATTAGTGATTAATTTCCATATGTTTGACTCATTAGTTCCTTTAATGCACAAATGCACAAATTTATTTAAGAATTGTACTCAAATATCACATGTTGGTCAAAGTGTTTTCATCTCAATCATGTATTTAAAACGGACCAAATATGATCAAACGAGACAATAAAAGTAGTGCTTGTAAGAACCGTTGCTCGGATTGTAAAAATTAAAATTTATATCTCCGATAAATGTGTTATTTTAAAAGCAATTGCTCAGGCTATGAAAGTAAAAAGACCTTTGCGTGAATATCCTCCATTTGCAAAAGAAAATAGCCTAAAATATTAAAATCACTCAAAAGAAAAAATATAAATTGCTAGGCCAAATTCAAAGAACATTGATGTTTCGCTACATATGAGCATTGATTTCTTCAAAACAAAAGAATTGAGTGAAATATTCCATATGCGAGTTTTGAGGGAGTTAAGTCGAAGATCAATGGGTTTGCACGTCCCTAAAAGTCTCATAACGCATTACATAGTTTTGGATGTCATTGGTGTGAAAATCATTTTAGACTTTGATTTGTTGATTAGATTGAGTCGATATCATATGAATTCAACATTTTTTTACACCTAAGGACGATTTTGAGTTCATTCGTTAGGAGTATCCAAAATTCATCGTGCAAATATGTTTTGATTATTTGAGTCAATTTTCCTATCAAATTTATTCACACCCATTCATTTTGTTTCCATGATTTGGTTATCTTAGTGTTAGTTCATGGTGTGTTATTTTTGTAAAAGTTTCTTGAAAAATATTTGAAAAATCAAAAATAGTTTGTGGAGATTTTGATATTATCCTTGCATAAGCTTATTCGATATATGTTTGTGATGATTTTATGTGCTTGTTGTGATAGACTCAGGTTTATTATTTTTTGTTTCTTTTTCTTGTCGATTTCGAACAAATAAAAAGGGTATAACGAATTATGAATTATGGGGGAGTGAGAGTTTGAATTATTGGGGAGAATTGATTGAATTGATTTGATGTATGATTTATTATCTTTTTCAAACTCGATACGTCACGAAGGTATGTTCTTTGTCTATTGTGTGTAGGTACGCTTTGAAGAGTAATTGAAAAGCACACATTTGACAAGACAAAGTAAGGGGACTTGAATATTTGAAAGTTGAAGATTTTTTAACACTTTCATATTTAGTATCATTCCACTTTTAGATTTCTGGAAGGGTATTAGATTTGTATAGGATTTAGTTGATAATTTGAATATTTTTATTTTGTACAGGAATAGCCATAGGGAAGATTTGTAAGGGAAAATTTCTAGCTTCTAGGACTTGTCCATAGAGTCTAATTTACTTTAGCTATAGTGTATCTCGTTACATCCATCAAGACAATTAAAGTTCACAAGTTCAAGAAATGGATCCAAATATCAAGCATCTTCAACATGTTCTATGACAAGACATAATTTTGGTATGGATTTAGTTTTGTGTTACTTAGATTTTTTACTAAGTAGTGGCATATTTTTCTAAACTCGTTTTATCAAAACGAGGCATTTTTATGCAAATGTTTTGTAACAGTTTTTTGAACAACATTTTTATCTTAAATATAAAAAAATTATATAGTCGTTTTAATGGATTGGCACTATCGTTCAAACGACATGTCAATGCCGTTTGATAGGTCGTTTGAAGTCTAGCTTCTCATATAAATCAAACAAAGGCATACTATTTTTTGTTTTAAAGGTCGTTTGATACGTTGCTCGAAGGTGCTTCTAACGAGATGTCAATCTTGTTCGAACGACCTGAAGAAGTCGTTCTAACGACATTCTCTCGCCTTCTCCCGCCTCAAAATTCATATTCACGTATAAATACCTGTTTCGTGAAGACTTTTCTTTAAGACTTTTTATTTACACAAACTGCAAAACAACTGCATATAGTCTTCACCTTTTTAGAGTTAAAACACTTTATAGATTCCATAAACAATCTCAAATACTTTTTGAATCGTATTTGGAATCCAAACACTTTTATATCGAAGTTATTCTTGTGTAGAGATTTCTTCACTGTTGATCTTGTGATACTCGAGGGTATTCACCACTGAACGAGGAGGACTGAGGTTCATGTGGTTCTCGAGGGAATCATTGTTGACTGAAGGTTGCGATTTTTGTGGGTTCTTGTAGGAATTCACTGTTGTATTTCTCTATGTATTTGTAAGTTGCAATTGACATTTAATAGTGAAATAAAAGGTTTTGCCTTGTGGGGATTTTTCCTGAAATTATTTATTTCTTTGCATGCTTGATTAGAATCACTTAGTTGCATGAACTAGGGATTAAAATTGGTATAAAATTAACATTTAATTAAATAAGATTAATCCATCAGAAGATAATGCGCACTCTCAACTTCCTCAAATGTCTTTGATGTTCTATCATATCCACTGCTAGGAACACCATCTTGACTCAAATCATACCAATAGTTACTTCATCGTGACAACTATACGGACTCCCTCAAATACAATACACCCATTCACTTTTGGAATCACTAGAAAATCATAAAACATATGCCTCAGTCAAAACTACTTCTCGTAGTTTGGGACCCCTCCTCCGATTTTTTTAAATGTACCCCTCTCCTGTCATCAAATGGAGAAAGGAACTATTCCCAATATAATTTGCATACCCTCTCTCGATAAACTTCCACTCTGGGTATAAACCACCTTTAATCATAGATCAGGGTGTAGCAAATACTATTACTACACCATTTCCTCTTCGACAAGATATCATCACAAATCATAGCGAACGACCCCTTTACATGGTAAAAAATTCACTAATGATGCCCCCGTACCATATAATGTTAGAAAGAGGCCTTCGGGATATTCTCCTTCTGATTGTACCATTACTAAAAACTGGTTCCTCTTACACTTTCTAAGAGGAAACACTTTCCTTAACTATTCTATCAGGCCGTTGATGCGTAGGAACAAACACTTGTCTCATATCTCGACCTTATCCTGCTCTTTGTAGTTCATACATCTACTTAGTGAACCATTCCTCTTCTGGGATCTTCCACATGGTAACATCATTATTGAAAATTCAATTGGTTAAAAAATTGTAGTGTCATCTTGGATGACTTTTGTACTCTCCTTGGTGAAGTCAGTCCGATAAAATGGCCTCATGACAAATCGAATGCTAGTTCCAATCTCCAAGGCACAATAAAATTCTTATATAGGTGATAAATTAACACCCCAAAACAACTAAAGGCTAAAAGAACCTTGGAATCTCGGTGACACCTCTACGCAACCGAAATATCTTTTAATATACTCACATGTATACATAAACGAGTGTATCAGACCTTCTCCTGAGCCTAAGTGCAACTACCCAAAGTAAAACTCGACCCAAAGTGTCATATGAATGCCTACTCCCAATAGTCTATATAAGAATACAACATAGTTATACACACAAGCTCAGTACTAATATAATTATATCCTATCTTTAGGTCCACAAAGCGGTTGAAAATCAAGGTAACTAAACAAATTGTCGCATCTCTCGAATCACGACGTAAAAAAAACCTACCCCGTTGGGCTATCCACATATACATAAAGTTCGGAGATAAAATACATATACCTCATAATCATAGTAAACACTTTACTAATAAAGAATGACAATCCTTGGTGTCTAAGACAGAATCATGCGCACGAGCCGTAACGTACCCATAACCATCCCCTGGAGGCACTAAAAAATATGGTCACCATTAAGGCATCAAATAACTAAGTGGACTGACTTACCCCGAGTGTAACATATTCCTCTAAAGAAAATATCAAAATGGCAAACCCACTGGTGGCCTTGTTGACCTTACTTCTTTGGTCAAAATTTGCTAAGATTTTTCTCATTTGCCCAGCTCTCATAGGTCGTGGCTCCATTGGCCATAATTCCCCTTACCATACTCGCCAAAATAGAACACATATTCTACTCTTAGAAACCTTTTGGGGATAGCTCCCCCTATGCGGTTGCTTCTGTTGGTGAGGTCTCCCTACTTGGGTCGACGTTACACCATCTCAACTTATTGGGCCCACTTTATCCTCGATCTTTAAAACCTTGGGGACTCTATCCCTATTATAGTTATAATAATCTTACTAATGTAAGAGGGTTATTTCGATCACCTGAGTATAAGAGGTGAATAGAGAGTATAAACCCTAAATGCTATAGAGAGTATAAGCCCTAAATGCTAAAGCATTAACATGTTTACAGAATTCAATGTAAAAAAAATTGATGGACGCACTCAAGATCCCTAGAACACTAGAAACTGAAATGATCGAATTCCAAATGTGACACCCGTAAATTTTGTAAATAGATTTATCAGGTCTAATATAAAAATTATGGGAATAAAAAACTTTTGGTACTATTCTTAGCATAAGAAATAATCAAAATCGAATGAACAATGACAAGATAATGAAATAATGAAATAATGAATCAATACAATGCTAACTCTGATACCAATCAATGCCGATACAACATAAGCCATTGCTGAATATAGAATTTAATTATACATGTACAAACTGATTGGAAATAAAAGAGTACAATAAAAAGAATGAGCCACACTTGCTCGACTCGTACAATCCTAGGAGTAAGAAATGGGACGTCTCTACAGATGCTCCTCCAATGAACCCATGCATATAAAAACTACCGCATTAAGGACCTGTAAAAATAATTTTTAAAAGAAAACGTAATCATTAAGTCTATGTGAAATAGGATTATAACTGAATCAGGGTCATATTATAACTACCAATATTTCTCTCGTATTTTAACATATTTTAAGTTACAAGTTACCCAACCCAACAACCTAAAATATCAGGTGGTTCTAAATCCTGAACCCATATGTAGTTCATGTGATTAAAGTATGACAATGTCATTCTTTAATCTTTACTGATAATTATAATATATTAGTATCTTTCAATAGAATTCACATAATGTACTAAGGCCTCAAACCCTAGGGTAATTCTCACAAAATAACCACGATACCAATAACAACCACATATTTTAAATCTATCCACATTTGGCTATCTCATACTAATAATGCAATATATACATATTTAGTATAGTAATCCACAAATCCAAAACATATGTATGTAGGTGGGCATCCCCACTATAAGACAAATACATCTTTAGTGTAGCATATAAATTGTTACAATTATCTCAGGTACTACTACATATTAATCACAAATGGTAAGATAAAGACTCTACTTACGTCTAACGTCTATACAAAGGTACAACCCCAAACATATACAAATAAATGAGATACTCGTATGTCCGCATATAACAAAGGCGTACTCTTATTGCCTTTGATGATCTTTCATACGTACTAGTATAGTCTTAGGTCATACCAAATCTAAGACCTCATCACAACAAAGGATACATCATGACGTTTACCCATCAGTCATAAATCCTACCGTACCCAAGACTCATGAAAGAAAGATCCCAATAAACCATCTCGATCACGGGAACCTAGACGGGTGACCTGGGGGTAAATATGACCAAGGAAGAGACTGTTTAATCACTAGGGTACCAGTAAAGTCCGCGTTACATATGCCCCATCATGGAATCCCTCCTAGCACGCCTGCCAATGAGAATTCATACATGGTATGCATTGCACATAAAATATGCAAGTAATCATAACCCTCACTAACGGTAAAAAAGAAAACATACACATAACCCTCACTAATAACTTAAAGCTAACACATACATAACTCTCACAAATGGGTTAAGGTAAATCACATACCCATACCAACCCCAACGCTACCATTTCATATTGGTATCACTATCATAAAAGGGATAACATATTTATAACCTTGTATTCATCCCATAATACATTAACCCTAACCTCACAGGTTCCTGAATCCAGGCATAGTCTCATCCTAACATACACTAAAATCCATACATCAATTATATTCAATCTCAATTAGCCTTAGTCCAATCTCCTAAGGCATTTTGTCTAATAGGGGTGGCAATTCAGGTTAGTCGTGTCATTTTCGGGTCACGTTGATTTTTATTTTAGTATAAGTTTTGGGTACTCTTAAATCTATACAAGCTAATCGTGTCATGTTTGGGTCATTTCGGGTTATTACGTAAACGAGTTATTGGGTAAAAAATTTCCAGGCTTGTCTAGAAATTAATCCACACCGAATTTATATAAAACCATTGACTATGATAACTACCCTTTCCTAAGGATTCTTAACCAAATTTCTAATATCACCCAAAGGATATAACCAAACATGACGACCACAATTTATCCCCTACATCCCCATCAACGACACATTCCTTTATAAATTACTAATTCCCAAAATCGTTTCAATCTACTCTTGGGTTTGTAAGCCAAGGTTCTATACCTAGCATAATCCTCTTTTTAAACAAATAATTTCACATTCATTCCAATAACCTCAAGCACCCATCCTTAAAATCTCACATCATTAGATTCATATCCATTCTATAAATATAATAAAACTTAAGGCTAACCAACCCAACCCTGATTTCCAAAACCAAAAAATCCAATCAAATAAATAAAAGCCTAAACTAGGCAAAACCTGCTACTGTCAATCGATCGTTGACCAAGTCTCAATCAATTGGTGAACTCTGAACAACCCTAATTCTCCTTTGTTATGGGCTTCTTCATCTATAACCCACATTTCTCTCTTCCCATCCTCCATTAATGAACATAATATATTCCTCTAAGCACCCAATATACATCCAAATATTAAAACCACATCAAAATAACAATTGGAACCTATTTTTATCATCAAAACACAATACTACACCAAGATTCAAATAAAATCCAATTTATAATTCAAGAACCATAGCTTGAACAAATTTATCAATCAACTAATGATCTCAAGCAATTAATTCACAAAATCAGAGGGATTTTGACTAATTGAAAACATAAAAGATATTATAATCATATTCTAGCAATTTCAGTTCCAATTAATGAGAGAATCAATCACATTAATAATGAAAAGTAACTCAATCACTATCTAAACTAGGTTAATCTCAAAATTAATAAAATTAGCCATTCTAATCAGATTTAGATTATGATTATATTCAAATTTCACTGAATAGATATGATATTAATACACATACAATCATAATCATAGTATATATAAACTTACCTCGTGATTTGTGGCTAAAACTAAGCCCAAATCTCTCACTTTCTTCTCTTCTCTCCATGCCCATTCTCTCTAGTACCCTAGTGCATTCCAATTATTTTTTTAATAAATGAGATCCCTAATAACCCCTCAAACCCCTTAAATCCCAAAACTAGGTTTGGTTCCCAAATGGGTTTCACCTAAAAGATCCAAAAAATAACTCCAAATGACTGAAAAGCTTTCCCGAGCATTATAGGGTATTGGAGATAATGGGCATGTAGAGAAGAGAAGAAAGTGAGAGATTTGGGCTTAGTTTTATCCACCAATCATGAGGCAAGTTTATATATACTATGATTATGATTGTATGTGTATTAATATCATATGTATTCATTGAAATTTGAATATAATCATAATCTAAATCTGATTATAATGAGATCCCTAATAACCCCTCAAACCCTTTAAATCCCAAAAGCAGGTTTGGTCCCCAAATGGGTTTCACCTAAAAGATCCAAAACATAACTCCATATGACTTAAAAGCTTTCCCGAGCATTATAAAAACCCAATAGTCCTTTAACCCATCATTTTAAACCATAAATGAACATTCTACGCATCCCAAAAGCCAATTACCAAATATACACAAAGCAAATAACCAACAATTCAGTTATTTAATAATTTCTCGGTATGAGTTCAAATAAAATTAATTTAATTAAGTAATCAGTGTGTCTTAATTCCAATTTCAAATCCAATTTAAATAACATATAAACATATAAATAGTAACATCTTTTGTCATAACAACCACACATAATTAATTTTATTAAATTATATAATTCATAGAAAAATACGGGGTATTATTGTTCTATTTGGAGGTATAGATCTTTCTTAATACTTCAAAATTTGTTATTTTACTGACTTGTTAAAACCCATGGTCTTCCATTTTGATGACCGACCTATGCAATGTTTCCATTTTGGTAACAATATTACTAACGGTAAAAATTTATTATTATTTTATTCCCCATGCCTTTATTCTAATGGAATTATACAGTTATAAAATATGTTTGTAACATAATTATACCATTAGTGTTGATACGTTTTAGTGTAGTGGTTGATGTACTGGTGAGTTGTAATTAATAATTGTATTGGTTATTTATTGAGAGTTGATGAGTAGTTGGATGGGTTATGGTTTTGATGAGTTGTACTTAGTAGCTGAATTGGTTGTGGTTTGGTGAGTTGTACTTAATAATTAGGTTAAATTAGAATTGGTGAGTTTTTCTTAGGAAGTAGATTAGTTAAGGTTTGGTGACTTGTACATAGTAGATGAGTTTGTTATAACATGGCGAATTATACTCAATAATCACGCTGATTATGAATTTGAGGGTTGTACTTAGTTGTTGCATTGATTATTGATTATTAGGACCATACCTAGTAGTGGCATTAGTTGCGGGTTAGTATGTTAACTACATAATTTGGTTTTAAGTTATTTAGACCCCAATTATGTTTTGTTTGAGTAGAATAGAATATTCAGTTAATAGAGTGGTACCAAAAGCTTTGAATAATAAGCCCTATATTTAAGTCTTTTGGCATTTGTATTGAAAAACGCTTTGAATATCATTGATTACAATAATTCCACCTTAAAATAGTATGCCTCATTAGTGTAAATGGACTACAGTTAATATTTTGAAATGATAGTGTAGACACCCCATTCTAGGACCCCTCCTAAGCACCTTTTTAAGTCCCTAGTACCCACTCATTCATCACAAGCCCTAGGTCATACTCCGAGTAACGATTTAGAGTCCATCGGGTGTTCTCGGGCCCTATTTGACTCCGATAAACTTTTTCAGCTGAGCATGAGCTCAATGAATATTCAAAGGGATCTGAGTTCCCTTTCTAACAGTCCACCCCATGAATGAATCAGCCTTACGATTCATATGAACGATCTATTTTACTATCTATATTAGATTTAGAGGCCACTAGGAGCTCTCGGGCCCCATTTGGCTCCGATCAACTTCCTCGACTGGGCAAAAGATTAATGAATCTTCAAAGGGCTATGAATTCCCTTTCCAATGGTCTACCCCATGCACGAATCAGCCTTACAATTTGGACGAACGGTTCGTTTTATTATCAAAAACTGATTTGGAGGCTATTGGGCACTCCCATACCTCGTTTGAATCTGATTAACTCTATCTCCTGAGAGGAATCTCAATGAATCTTCTAAGGTCCATTAATCCCCATTTCAATGGTCCTCCTAGTGCATGAGTCGGCCTAATGATCCGGACGAACGGTTCGTTTTACCCTAAAAACTTATGTGGAGGCCACTGGGCACTCCCAAACCCGGTTCAACTGTGATCAGCTCTTCAGTTTTAACAAAGCTGGGTGAATCTTTAAAGGGCTCTGAATACCCTTTCTAAAATCCTCCCCATGCGTGAATCAACCTTATGGTACAGATGAATGACCCATTTTACTTCGAAGGGTCACGGGCACTTTCAGCCCTGTTTGACCTTGATTAACTCTTCGAACCGAACGAAGTTGAATGAAATCTTGATGGGTACTTAATACCCTTTCCAATGATCTATCATGTTCTCAAATTAGCCTTATGATTTGTACGAATGGTCTGTTTTTCTCCAAAAAAAATTTGTCTAATGACCAACGGGCGCTTTTGGGCCCTATTGGACCTCGATTAAGTCTTGAACCCAAGAGTGGCTGAATAAATACTTAAAGGGCTCTAAATACCCTTTGTAAGGGTTCACCCCATGCACGATTCTGACTCATGATTCACAATTTACGATCGTCTTTTCAAAAAACTTACTTCAGACTCCCGAATGGCACCCCCAGGACCCCGGCTATCGGTAGTGTGTCTGGAGTTCTATATCGATAGGCAGGTCAAAGACCTGTCGAACTGCAAACCCTTGAACCTATAAATAGAGGCCTTGACCTCACTTTAAAAGGTACCTTGAACATGCCTCTCAGAGAATATCCTCTCAAATTCAGAGTTGTTCCCCCCTTCAAAAGCCCATTTTCCACATTCCTTCCATCCGTTTTATACCACTTTTAGTAAAATATCACCCATCTCCCCATACCACCATCATATCATCGTGAGATCAGTGCATTTACAATCAAGATCCACTTCAAGTCTTCATAAGGAGGTCCAATTCTCCACCCTTGTCTTTAAATTATTTTATTTTAGCATTTGTCACTTTGTTTTTACTTTAGTGCTTTATTTCATTATATGACATATCTTAATTTCAAACCTTTATTATTAGTATTTTCACATTCTTTATTTTCATAAAAAACCCAAAAATAGGAAAAAGAGGGTTCCTCACTCTTGAAGCGCGTTTATCTTTACACATGCATATAAGAGAGATCCCCATTTAGATTTATAGGTTAAACCCCACCCTACATTATCTTCGAACTACATGGACTTTGATGCCCCTTGGGCTACGTAGGGTCTTGGGTAAATCCCTAGACTTGAGTCCTCCCTTATACACATTTGTTACCATATTTTTATTATATAGTCTTAATATATTTTATACGCTTGCTTGCTTGTTTGCTTCTTCCTTGTCCGATATATACATTCGTTCTTCTATAATGACTTATGAATCGGAAAACACTTACATTATACTTTGAATTATTAATTTGGTAACACTCGTAAGGATGGACTCACTCCTCCTTTTCCATGACACGAGTTGAGCAATTCCATTCTCTATTTATATTATGCACATAGGCACACACTTCATAGAGTTTAATAGGAAAAGATTAACACATGCCCATGAGAGACCGAAAGGGTGGGATGGGTGCCTAACATCTTCCCATTCCATAATATAGTTCCCGGACCCTTGAACTATTTGGTTTCGCAAGAATTAGTATTGTCCTTGATATTGTTCTCTTAAGGAGGAAACATTTCTTTTGCCTATTTTCTGAAAAATAGTTTGGTGACTCTATCTCTACATATTATCCCACATCGATGACGACCGAGCACCCCGAGAAAGGGCGCAATCCCGCCCGTAGGATGGTAGTGAAGGAAAGAGTAGGGAGGCACTCCCCAGAGACCCTAACCCCCTAGGGATGGCCACAATAACAACTCTGTTGGGGACATTTTAAGAGAACTAGACTTTATTTTTGCATGAGTGTTATTCTTTTCTGCATGTCTACGTTTACACCTGCCTATATGTATCTTTTTCTCCTATATTTACCTTTTTGTATATATCTATCGCATATATATATATCACTTTTCACTCACGTATACACTTCACACACTTGTATATACTCTCCATGTACACTTCACACACTTACACTTACACATAACTTTACTTTATACTTTCATGCTTAACACACCACTTAAAATATCCATGTTTAGGCTTCCCTAGCATACACCCACACTTGTATATATCTCCATGCTCACTTACACATATCACACACCACTTGTAGTTAAACCATGTGCAGGCTCACTACCACACATACTCACTTGTATATATTCCCATGTCACTTACTTACTCACATATATCCATGTGTAGTATAATCTCCATGCTAGATTTACTTATCATAATACTTGATATGCTCCATCATTAGTGTAATACTCCCTTTACTCATCAAATCGAGGTCCATGAAATGTAGCGTCACCGGTCCCAGATTCTTGAAGAACCCGAGGTTCTCTTTTCTCGTACCTTGGGTCCACCCACCACTAGGATGCATGGCCCACCTGCTAATGGGGCACCTCTAGATTAACTACCTATTCTGAACCTTGCCCAACTAGGGGTTAACCTGCCACTACCCATGAATCCCAAGGAGGAGGAACTGAACAAGGTCAAGGAATACCTCAAACTATTGTCAAAGAAGTTTGACCAAGTAAATACATCTGGGAACTACATGGACTACGCCCATATGTCTCCCTATACTAAAGTCAGACTACCATAAAAGTTCAAGATGCTAGACATTGAGAAGTTGGGGGAAACGGACCCCCAATTATTCACCTTCGAATTTATCATGGAACCATGGCCCTATTAAGTGCCTCCGAAGAGATAATGGCCCAGATGTTCCAACAGACCTTGAAAGAAAGTGTCCTCCAGTGGTTTTTCTCCCTTAAAGAATCTAGAATTCGTAATTGAGAGGGCGTCGTTCGGGAATTCATGTCTCAATATAAGAACAATGAGGAGCTAGAGGTTACACGTCGAGATCTAGAGCTTCTTAAGAAAAACCCTGGGAAAATAATCAGTAGTTTCGAGCCCCTAGAAGGTGGAGAGATAATGAGGCTACCATGACCAACAGACCCTCCCACGAGGAACAATTCAATATCGTGAAGAATAACTTCTTGCCTTATATCCAAGCGTTCATAGGGGGACAATATTACCCACACTTTCGAGCCCCTCGAGAGGTTGGTGTAAAAATTGAGGAATGCACTATCTAAATGGAATTCAAACTAAATAAAGTAATTGAACAATTCACTCCCCGAAAGTGTGAGAAGCCTGCCAGTGTTACAGTCTTAACCATCAATAACATTTCCCAACTTGTTACCTCTAAAGCAACGAAAATTCGCCCTAATCATACCAAGAAAGAGTACACTGAGCTCTATGCTCCCCTGTCCAAAGTCTACCAGGGCCTGCTAAGCCGAAACTTTATCAAACCCTTGGACCCCCCTCCATTACCAAATCTACTCCTTAAAAACTTCAAGCCCAATGCTCGTTGTGATTTCCATCAATTCGATGGTTATACCACTGACCAATACTTCCAACTTATAAATGTGATCCAAGGCCTAATTGATTGGGGTGTCATTGCCCCACTAGATAATCCTAAACCCCATACCATTCATAACCCACTTCGAGTACATAAAAATACCATCTTTCTAAAAAGTGACTCGGAATTCAACCCATTTACTTAAATTGTGCCCAACAAATCACCCATCATCCTTATAATATCACCCAAACTTCTCAAGGTTTGCCTATATTTTCTTCTACACTCTACATGCTTCACCGATCAAACTTTTTCACTCCTTATAAGGGCATGTATTACCATATGCACCCGGTTTGAGGGGAAAGACATAGAGTTACTATAACACCCCGTCTAATTAAATATCGGTTGATCAGGCCTTTATTAAATTAAAATAAGTTTCTTATATGGTCCATTCTTAGCATCACTGTCTAAAAAATTTTAATTACTAACCACCTAAGTGAAATTAGATCGATGCTAAATTTTATCTTTCCTTAAAACAGATAAATGAATAATGCGAAAAACTAAATTAAACATTCACAATTTACTAGAGTCCAACCATCACAATATATGAATGAATAAGGGTTTGCCGAATAAACCATTCAGCTAAAATCCAAAACCAAATACTTCATAATAATAAAAGAACTAAAAGGCTGAAAAGTGTCAACGGACTACATGTCCAAACATAGAATATGAAATGAGATACTATAGTAGATCTGAATGGAAGAATCGTCTAATCAAATCCTTCCAGCATCCACAAGATACAACTCCGAGTCCCTGGAATGAAGTCACGTCTGGCTGGACACCTAAAAGGTTTTGAAAATATTTTATAGTAAGTGTTAGTACATAAAACGTTTTGAAAATATTTAGCAAGCGTTTATTACATAAAAATTCAGTTATTGATTACACATGTTTACGTACACTCTCTCTTGAGTTTTTTCTCTCCTCTCCTCTATAGTGCACGCCTAACGTTCTATACTTAGCCCCCTAGCTATGCTACCCAAGATATCTGGACTAAAGTATTCAACCGAACTTATCTACCTCTAAGTTCCCGTACCGCCCATACGGTATATAAATTTTAACGTCTCTCATGTGTTAATTATCAACATAGGTAACATTCCTCACATGTTATCTTTTAAATCACTACATTAAGTTACTCCACTTAATTTGTCATTCTGAGATACAAAATCTTAACTAACATTCATATGTGTTGTTAGTTTAATCATATAATTAAGTTTCTCGACTTAATTCATTCTTTTTAGATATACTCTATCTAATTGTTTACTTGTCAAATATAAGTAGATAAATAGCACATTATATATTTCACACACAATATATACAAATAAATATATATCACTATAATATCCTCGTATCACACATTAAGGATTTATTGGTTCGGATGTTCCTTCGACCCTAATTTATCATGTCATTCACATTGGTCCGGATGTTCCATCGACCACAATATTATTTATGTTTGATATTGGTCCGGATAACCCTCGACCCCAAATTAAACTTTCATGTATTGGTCCGGATATTCTCTCGACCCCAATACATCTAATATACTTTAGGTATTCACACCGCCTAAGTATTTAGTATAATTTATCTTGTATACTCGTCGTACTAATTTCTTTACGAAGTATTCCACTTATCTCATTCATGAGTATTCGCACAACTCTAAGGGTGCTTGTTACCCCTTTATAAATTTGAGTAGTTAAGTCTAACTGAGACTAAGCCATTCCCCCCATTATAAGCCGACTGAGATATTTTTATCTCTAAATATTACTTGATCAAGTTCAAAAAGGCAAATTTTACATTTTCTGGCCAGCCAAATCGATTCGCACTAGGTCGAATCAATTCACTTTAGTCAAATCGATTCGGTACTGTCCGAATCGATTCGAAATGATTCAGATTTCTACTTCGTCTTCTTTGAGCATTTTCCTACGTTTTTCACCATTAATATTCATCCCAACCTCCATGTTTCTTCACAAAACTCTTAACCCGTAATATCACGCATCAAATATAGGTATTAGGATGATTTTAAATGTTTAAAGCACATTCAATCCATACCAGAAACAGTCAAGAATGAATTAAAACAACTAATTCTTTAAAAACCCTAGTTTGTGTATTCTTCCCACATAATTAATCTAAATCCCAAATTTAATTTATTTTAATCATCATGTATCCTATGATTTAAATTCTTCTACAAGTATAAATCATACTACATGCAAATTCCTAACCATCATGCATCAAAAAAAAAAAATTCTCCCAAGAACATGTATTAAATCAAACTTTTTATCAACATCCTACGCATGGGCATTATAACTTCATATAAAATGTAATAAACAACTTGCCTTAACATAAGAGGTATGATTTCGTGATGTTGATGATGATTTGATGTTTCTCTCTTCAATTCCTCACTCCTTAGATGCAAGATTAAGGTCCAATTAAGAACAACTCCTAAGCCTTGAAAATTTATTTCTCTCTTCTCTCTAATGGCTTCCTTTGGGTTTAACTGTTTCTAACCCTAGACTCAACTCTTAAACATCCGATGTAACACTTATAATTTCGTTGGTCCCTTAACCTCTATTTGCCAAATGATCAAAACGCCCTCAATAGGTGCCGGTTTGGTCTAAAATTGGTCCGGAACCCAAACAATACCACCGGGCACACTTTTTCGACTATTTTGACCCATTCGGATTCATCCGTGACCTCTAAATTATTATCTGAGTCACTAAAAATATATTTTCTTTCTCAACCTTAACTTATCCTACACGCGACTCTCGGTTGAGATAAAATAAAATACGCGCATATCACTCGATATGTCGTATCACACTAATTATCATTTATTTACTATTCACATTTAGTAAATATTTTAACATAATATTAATCAGTATCTATCTCTTAATTAATATTTAATAATCACATTTCTCATTTAAGCACATTAAATTACTTCGTTCACGTAATTTGCATAAAACGTATTTTCTCAATTAATTCCCGAATTAATTAAATTATAAATATGTATAAATACAAGGTATTACAATTACCAAATGTGTTGAACTAGCTCTTAGATTTTGGGCTAAAGTTGCCTATCGAGATGACCATTGATTATCAATAATTCAGTGGATTGTTCATGAAAGCCCTAAAGTTGGCTCGATAATCAGATGAGTGGGCGGTACCTATTGAAGAAGTCAGTAGATGATGTGGTACAGACCATGGCCGACATATTTGATAATTAAGCAAAATCTATAACACTTCTGAGTTACTCACCACTTTGAATCATTAGGAACAGTTGTTCCCTTCACTCATGAACCTCCCCGCTGAGTGGGAAAATTTATACGATGAAAACGTTGAGGTTATTAAATGTACTGATTTCTCTTGGTAAGAGGACACAATCACCACCGGATGGGGGATGGTTTTCATAGTTCAGATGAAAAACTCGTTGAGAAGAAGCCAGTCTAGTAGCTAGCTTATATGGAATTATATTTTTTGAAGATCTGTTGGGGGAAATTAATAAGATGGCCATTCAGCCCGAGTTAGATGAAAACACGTGGTTCTTATTCTTCCCGCCTCAGTAAATCACATGACTGTTTGGGACACATTATAAAGATTCGATTCCTCATGTGAACAAGACAGATAAAGGAAAGTGAGTAGCTGAATAACTTCCCACACTCAAAATGACCATTTAAAAGAGAAAAGTTGTTGACTAACTCAAGAAGACCCAAGCTAATATCACCCTATGGGGGCTTTTCATGTCCTCCTAGTTGCACCATGATGCTTTGATAAAACTCCTCACCGGGCCCATAGTCCCTCCTCCCACCACTCTCGAAGAAGTTGTAAACATAGTTGCATCCTTGACCTCTTCCATACTTCACTCTTTTTTTTTAAGAAGAGATATCGAAGATCGACCCTAATCACAATTATTCCCTTTACATATCCATTGAATTCTTGGGAAGGACAGTCCCAGTTTCACACGTTGACAATGAATCTGCTATTAATGTTTGTCTTCTCAGAACCTTCAATTATTTGGGATTAAAAGTTAATAATCTCTCTCCCACTTCTGCAGTTGTACATGCGTATAATAATACCCGCCGAGGAGTAATGGGGTCCATAAAACTCATAATAGAGGTTGATCCTATAAATACTATCATCGAGTTCTAAGTCATTAACATACTTACATGCTTCAATATTCTCCTTGGCCCTCCATGGCTCCACAACATCCGAGGAGTATCTTCTTCTCTTCATCAAAAACCGAAGTTCTTTGCCAAGGGAAATATTATCACCATTTTGAGGGACTACGATAATACAGATAATGCCACATTAGTGACCTGGTATTAGAAATACATCATGGGATTAATGCTATGTTCCTCTCTAGCTTTAGATTTTATCCTCTTCCCTTTCAAGTAGGATATAATTTCAAACATCGAGTATGTCCTGAACACAACCCTCTTGTCAATGTCAATGTGATTCAGATATTCAAGAACATGCACCTCGTGTCCAAAATGAGGTTAGGGCAACACCAACAAGTATCTTTAAACCCATAGTCCTAAAGTAGGCCTTTCCCTTATGTGGAATGGGTTACTAGTATTCACTATAGGAACTCAAAGCACTCTGGTGACCAAGACCGAAAAGAGGCTTACTTGATGAAAAAGACTATTTTAAGACTCTTTGAACATAACATTTATCGAGGAGGGTGAAGACTTCCCTTTTCGTGGCTTCCCTGAACCATGGTGTGACCATATCGACAAGAAGATGAAACTAGGGGTGGAAATCTTCTTTTGAGACAGTAACTCTTGGGTCAAAGACTGCCAACATGAAGTACAAACTCTCATTGAGAAAGTCGTGACAGTTATAAAGGACTATGAGGAAAGTGACTTTGAGGACTTATTCGACCCGCAGACATTGGGACTAAGTCTCTGCATGATCTGCTCAAATGCCGCACCGTCAGAATTATCCACTCAAATTAAAGCTACTGACATGCCTATCCTCAACTGGAATGTCATGACTATCCAACCTGCTTAGATTTAACCTGACCCAACTATTTACCCTATCCAAGTTTCTTTACCTGATATTATTGTTCTTTTTTATATCAATGTAACCGATACCTCTTTTGACGAGGATCTCAATGTCATTTTCCCTGAAAATGAAATAAATGAGGATTTTGAGTATCTTGATGTGTCTTACACTAATTTTCTTGATTCTAATCAAATCTTTGATGATGATGATTTTGGAAATGAAAGATTCTTAACTGATCTTAATAAGGAGAATAATAAATAACATAACCCGTTCAAGTTAATAATGATGAGACTATTGTTATTAATCTCAGTTCTAGTAGCCATTAGTATGAGATTAGGCTAGGGTCCATCCTTAACGAGCATGAGCATGCACAATTTGAAGAACCACTGATAAAATTCATGAATGTCTTCACATGGTCCTATGATGACACGCCCGATATTGACCCAAAAATAGCTCATCATAAGATATCGACATTCCTAGAATGCAAGTCGGTTTAACAAAAGCTAAGAAAACATCGTACAGAATGGTCGCTCAAAGTCAAAGAGGAGGTGGTTAAATAATTAAACATGGGTTTCATTCGCATGGTCAAATATACTACATGGCTCGCAAATATCGTCCCCATGCCAATGTTAGGAGGAAAAGTCCGCATGTGTGTCTATTATTGGAATTTGAATAAAGCATCCCCAAAAGGCGATTACACATTGCCCAATATCGACATGATTGTGGACAACACAGTCAACCACTCCCTTAAGTCATTTGTTGATATTTTCATCGGATTTAACTGGATCAAGATGTGCCCTGACCATCAAGAGAAAACCACCTTCATCACGCCATGGGAAACCTTCTGCTATATTGTCATGCCATTCGGACTCAAGAATGTCGGGACTACCTACCAAAGGGCTGCCACAACCACCCTGCATGACCTTTTTCACAAGGAGGTCGAAGTCTACGTAAATGATATGATCATCAAGTCTAAGACTCGGGAAGGTCACATGCCCGCCCTCCAAAATTTCTTGGAACGACTGTGGCCATACTAGATGCTCAAATCCACATAAATGTGTTTTTGGCATCACGAAAGGAAAACTCTTGGGATTCACTGTCCGTGAGAAGGGAATCGAAGAAGACCTTGCCAAACTGAAAGTTATACTTGAGATACCATCACCATGGATAGAGAAGGAAGTCCGAGGATTCCTGGGTAAACTACAGTACATTAGTCGGTTCATTATCCAACGAACTTTTATCTGCGAACCCATATTCAAACTTCTTCGAAGGATTCAACTAAAGTCTAGAATGAGGCCTGCCAAAAAGCCTTTGACCAAATCAAGTGATACCTCACCTGACCTTCGATGCTTATTCCTCTATAACTAGGTCTCCCTCTCCTCTTATACTTGACTGTAACAGATACCCCAATAATGTCTTTACTAGCGCAATACATTGAAGAATCCATAAAGAAAGATCCATTTATTTTGCTAGTCTGAAATTGAACGGGCACGAGGTTAACTACACTGCTTTAGAGAAAGCGTTTGTCGCCCTTGTTTGGGTCAAGTAAAAGTTATGACATTACATGCTTGCCTTACCCATAAGATTAGTATTTCATATAGATCCTATTAAGTACCTGCTAAAAAATCCCACTTTGTCCAGCCTAATGGCCTATTGGTTGATGTCACTAGCCGAGTTTGATATTGTGTACATCACGCAGAAAGCTATACAAAAGAGAGCCATATCTGACTACCTTACTGATTATCCTGTGGAAGGGACTGATATTTGGGTCTCTGAGTTCTCGAATGAAGATATTCTTTACACCTCCTAAGAGGACCTTAGATGGAAAATGTTCTTTGATAAAGCTGCTAACAAGAAAGGATACGACATTGGGATATTCCTGATCGCCCTTGATGACTCTCACACCCCCATTTCCATCAAACTAGACTTCCCCTACAGCAATAACATGACTGAGTATGAGGCATCCACTGCGAGCCTCAAGATCTCCCTCAAGAAAAGAATCTGACACCAAAACTTCTACGGAGAATCTGACCTCATCATCAGCTAAATCCTTAGAAAATAAAAAGTCAAAGATGAGAAACTCATACCCTTCCATTCCAACCTAGAAGAGATTGCCTCCCAATTCAAAGATGTCACCTTCCACTATCCGCCTCATGCAAAGAACAATCTAACTGACGTCCATGCTACGCTGACCTCTATGATCGACATGCCTGATGGAATAACAATGGCCCATTTCTTTGTTCAAAAACAAGTTATGCCCACATAATACTACCACATTGAACTCATCAGTGAAGAATATTTTGATATGTCCGAGTTATGGTACCATGACATTTGATGCCTCCTCAAATATGGTAGGTATCCCCAAGAAGAAGATAAGAAAGATTGTGCGACCCTTCACAAATTAATTGTCGAACACATCATTTGTGATAAAGCACTTTTCAAGATAAACTTCGATGGAAATCATTTGCACTGCATAATAGGGGCTGCTGTTGAGGAAATGATAAAGAAGATCCAGAGTGAGGAATGCAATCCCCACATGAACGGTCATATTCTTGCTAAGAACATCATCCGTCAAGGATACTATTGGACCACCATGGTTCAATATTGCACTGCTTATGTTCGAAGGTGCCTCAAATGTCAATAGTTTGCCAATATCCAACACTTGAGTCCTCAAGAACTATATAACATGGCCTCTCCCTAGCATTTCCCCACCTGGGGCATTGACGTCATAGGAAGATTACTCCCAAATCTTTAAACGGTTATGAATTCATTCTGGTCGCCATTTATTACTTCACCAAATGGGTCAAAGTCGAGTCATATGTAGTGATGAATGACAAGAAAGTGGCCAAGTTTATCAGAAAGAACACCATCTGTCGATATAGAGTTCCCCATGAGTTAGTATCAGGTAATAGGCTCCACTTCGAAGCTCATATCGCAGAACTAGTCGACGAGTATGGGATTCAGAGACACAAATCTTCTCCCTACCGAACCCAAACCAATGGTGCTGTCGAAGCCACCAATATTATCCTCAAAACCATAATCAATAAGATGATTGAGAATTACAGAGATTGGGTCGATCGAATCCCTTATGACTTATGGGGCTATCGCACTTCAATCAGAACGCCTACTAGGTCTACCTCTTATTCTCTAGTGTACAACATGGAAATGGACCTACCAGTTGCACTAGAAATACCTTCCCTATGCATCATGCTCGAGAGCAAAGTTAAGAAGAAGATTGGTATTAGAGCCACTTTGACGAACTGTCACGCTTGGATGAAAAGAGGCTTAAAGCTTTATACCATATACAGGGGTATCATCGCCAGATAACATGATCATTCAATAAAAAAACTCAAGGACCATGGGATCTAGAAAGGAGATCTTACTTGTAAGGAGATCATAAAACCCTTCTAAGACCCTAAAGGGAAATTCAAACAGAAACGGAACGGCCCCTATATTGTGAAGATTCTCGCAGGAGGCACCATTATGCTCACAAACCTCGATGGAAAAGAGATAATACGTCCAGTTAACCTGGACCATCTCAATAAATTTTACCCTCAGTCTGAAACCTCAGAGCACCAGGACTCTTCTCATCCTCCTTCTATTCTAAAAAAAAATTCTTCATTTCCCCTACCCAGATCTAAGTGGGACTTGATCCTATAAAAAAACATTTTCTTTTTAAAATAAAACTCGTGAAAATTTTCAAAACTCCCAAAGGTACGTAGGCAGCCCATATGCCATACATGGGCTCGATCTCCTTCTTTTTCATAAAATGCTATTCTTTTCTAACCTCCGAGAATGGCGGTCCATTTTATCATTTACATGAATAAAAGGATTATATATGCCTTAACGATTGATATAGATAATTCAAATGTAAATCTCATCAATAGGCACAAATAAAATATGATCAAAATTAACTTTTATTTGTAAATAAGGAATACAACGCTATTATATGAAGTATCAACGAAGGGAGTTAAGCAAACCAACCCTTTCCACTGGCCAAGCCATCTTTAAACAAACCTAACCCTCACCAAGATACATAAAGATTATTCCAAATCCTAAAAATAAAAAACACCAAAAATTACCCTAGCTTCACAAAAAAATCACCCTAAGCTTCACAAGATGTTGCCTTAAACTGCCCGACAACCCCGCTTCATCATCATTCTCGGCCCCAGAGATCCTTAAGTCTCCCACTACTGGGTAACACGCTGCATTATCTCTATGGAGCGGTACACCCTGATAAGCCTGAATAATACCACAACACCTTCCTCCATGGTGTCAAAGGCAACAAACCACCTTTGATCGATCTTTTTCGCTGTGATTTTCTCTACTAATCGCTTCCACAACCAATTCAAGTAGTCCCAGACACATGCTAGGCCCCTCCTACAAATTGTGACGGATGGGTAGACAGCCGACGGTGCTACCACAAGGGGCCTAACATCATCCTTAGTGATTCAGTTAAATCCTCCACTGGGAGGAAGTTCGTTATGCGATGGGGCATAATTTGTTCCCACCTGACTTGGCGCAGAAGCTGCCAGGGGAAATTAAAGGAAGTCTGGCAAAGGCCAACTAACCACACATACTGGTACTCTCCTAGTTGTAAAATAAACTCCAAGTATCCCCACCATGGCACCGACAAATAAAGACACCGAGATTTATGCTCCACAAACCAATTGACCCAGTTCTCTACCGATGGACCGAAACTAAAAAAAGGTCGAACAAAGAAATTAAGCACACCTACAAGGGGATACTCAGGAGGGGTCGTCAAATGAAACCTCTCTTCAAGCCACACGAACAACATTACCGGAATCCCCCTCAGAAAGTCAGAGCAACCCTATTTCCAAGCATATATACCATTCAAGATCTCAGCCAACATCACCGCCACCGGGTTATGGTGGTAAAACATCCATGACATTAGCACGACCACTTGGGGATCCACCGTCAAGTCCCTATCACCAGCACAAGCCTCGCAGTAAAGCCCAAGGCGACATATCCAGCAAAGCCAAATCAAAACCTCTCAAGCGCACTGAATACATAACATCCTGAAGAGAAATAATCCCTCCAGTAACCAACGAAGAGCTGTCGAAGGAGAAATATGGAGAAACTTCACAAAGAATGCCCGGGGAGAATGAGAAAAATCAAGTATAGTCGTCGCCACATTGGGGCTAACCCCTAACATGGATGATAATTCTTCATAGGTAGGGTAGACATCGTACAGTCCAAAACGGAAAACATGCTACTCAAGGTACTATAATTATACCGCCACTGCTAGCAAGTTACAGTCTATGGCTCGATCATGCCATAGAGAAACCCGATGAGGGTTAAAAGCATCAAAATCCATATTGTATAGGCACATGGCCTCTAGACCATCAAGGTAAGAGGAAAATTCTTCATATATGGGAAAGGCCATTTAAGGAATAAAAATGAGAAGCAAGAAGAGAAATATGGGTATTTGTAAACACCCCATTCTATTACCCCCTAAACTCTCCTTAGGTCCCTAGAACCTCCCTTCATCACTACAAACCCAGGTCATACCCCGAGTACTGACCTAGAAGCCATCGGGCACTCCAAGGCTCCATTTGACCAAAAGTCAAAGTCTTAAGCTCGATCAAGACTGAATGAATCTTCTAAGGGCACTGAAACCCCTTTCCAACGGTCCATCCCGTGCACGATTCTGACTTACCATGCGGACGAACGACCTATTTTCCCCAAAAACTCAATCAGGAGGCCACCGGACGCTCTTGGGCTCTATTTGACCTAAGTCAACTCTTTAACTCAACCAAGACTGAATGAATCTTATAAGGTCACTAAAACCCGTTTCTAATTGTCCTCTCCATGTGCGATTCTGACTTACGGTACGGACGAATGATCCGTTTTACTCTAAGAGGTCACCGAATGCTTCCAGAGCCCGGTTGACCAAAGTTAACTCCCCGAACCGGATCCAACTCTTTGGAATGCCGAAGTACATCTACTAACCTTTTTAATGGTCCACCCCGTACGAGATTCTGACATACCATGCGGACGAACGATCAGTTTGCGTCCGACGATTCCCCATCTAATGGACTGACGAATGCTTCCGAGCCATATTTGACCCAAAGTCAACTCCCAAACCCAGGAGAAGTCCCAAGGACTTTCTAAGGTCTCTGAATTATCTTTCCAATGGTCCATCCCGTGCGCGATTCAGATCAACGGTTTGCGTTTTACGACCGATTTTCCAAAAAGGCCTGAAAAATACTGCCAAACGGCAGGTTCCAGACCCTGCCTATCGGCAGGTGCTGATAGGCAGGACCAGGGCTATGCCGATCGACAGTACCCTGGTCCTATAAAAATGAGGCCTTGACCTCATTTGCAAAGAGAGCCCAGATCTGATAGATATCACTCTCAGCAAATCCAGAAAACCTCTCTCGAAGTCAGCGTGATTTCCACACCCAAATCCCTTTCCAACCTTCACTTTTCATCATCCTTTTCATCAAACTTGGTGAATTCACTACCCTCTATCATCATCCAAGTCTAAGGGATGCTCTCCAACATTCAAGATCAAGCTCAACATCTTCAAGAAGGTCCAATTTTCTCAACTCTCTCCTTAAATTCTCATAAAATCCGCAATAACTTGTTTTATTATTTAGCACTTTTATTATCTCATCTCACACATCCTAATATACTTTTTATTTAGTATTATTGCACATCCCTTATTTTTATATAAATAAAAACCCAAAAAATAAGAAAAAGAGGGTTTGCTCTTAAATTCCAAACGGGAATTCTCATACTTTTCTTACACTTTTCTCACAACTAAAACACTTTTTCTACACACACACACACAAAATAAGAGAATCCCCCCTCCCCCCGATTGGATTTATGGGATAAACCCCACCCCTCGTTTTTCACGCGAACTACGTGGACTTTGATGCCTCTATAAGCTACGTAAGCGTCTCGGGGTAAAACCCAAGACTCGAGTCCTATTTTTATTTTTTCTCATATTTTCTATTTTTCTCTAAACTCCACTCTCTTATATTATATACATATATTTGTTCTTAGTGGCGTATTATTCTGCATGGGTTATCGTTCCATCATAACGGTCAACGTAAGGATAATCGCGTAAATCCTATTTTCTAATATTATTTTATACCTTCCTATGGATAACTCGCTTTATCTCTTCCATGATACAAGTTGAGGATTCCTATCTCCACTATATATACACATGCACACATATCATGGGGAAAATAAAGGAAAATAACAAAAATCCATGAGAGACCGAAAGGGCGGAATGGGTGCCTAACACCTTCCCATTTCGTAACTTAGCCTCCGGACCCTTTTCGAATCATTTTGATTTCGTATGCATCAGTATGTCTTTGGATGTTGTCCTTCGGGATGGATCCCTTTCTTTTGTCTGTTTTGAGTAAAATAGACTGGCGACTCTAATCTCTATACATTTTTACACCTCACCCAAATGACGTCGGTCGAAGCGCTCCCAAGAGGGATGCGCGGGACCTAGGATCCTCCCTCACGCTCACCCGCCCGACGCGAGGATTCGGGGGGGATGGCCACAGTATTAGTGGAGAAAGCACATCCCATACCCCTCCTTTTATACTCAAAATCCTTGATAAAAAATAAAAACTCTAGAAACCTGATTAATTCTCAGCCCTACAGGATTACATTGATATGCAGGAAATGCAATTATAGCCTAGGGATAATTTGACTTGACCCCAAAGTCGATAGGCATGTCAAGGGGTATGTAGATTGACATACCCTTGTTCTGAAAAATTCCATCTTTCATCTTTTACCAATATTAATTTTCAAAAAAATCCTTATTTTGAAAAATTGCCCCTTGTTCATTCCTTTTCAATTAATCATTTTCCTATTTTTATTCTCCTCGAAAAATCATTCTCATTCTCAAAATAAATTCTTACTCAAAAAACTTTTCCTAAGTTAATTACTTTTACTCCCTTTTTCTAAAATAATAATAATAAACATTTTGCCTTCCAATTCCATACTTATCTCTATATTTGCATAAAATAAATAATCTCAGTAGAAAATTAAAAGTGCATATAGGATAAGTCACTAAATCAAGAAAAATGCCAAATAAAGAAAATGCATATTTTTCATATATATTTTGCTTCACTTGGTTACATCTTGCAAATTAGAAAATAAAAACAGAAAAATAGAAATGGGACTTCGCCTGAACACTAAACTTTCCCTCTCAAGCCCTCACCCCCCACAACAGACGCGCTTTCCCTGATCGACGAGCGGTGGATCCTCCACTCCAAGAACCTAAACCCTTATCTGAGGTGGCAGACGATAAAATCATGAAGGAGTCGACTTTTTATATAATCAAATATGGAGGAAATCCAGTCCTTAATATCCTCAGCCAATTGGTCATCACTTGAACACACTACAAGAAAATAAGCAACAATAAAAGATAAATTGGTCAGTAAAGAAGCAAAGAAGAATTAACAGGACAAGAGAAAAAGGCAGAATATACCTCAGGCCAGAGGGCCTCATCTGTAAGGTCCGTTAACCCAGGCATCGATGCATTGGGACGGTGCGACACGCTTAGTGACTCCACACTACTCATTCGAAAGTTGTAGGAATGGGGAGTAACCTGAATGATTGGAGCCTCCTCTATCACCGGCGTGCCACTGACTGTGATGTGGGTCGATCCCACCAGCGCTCTAGTACCCCTACCCAAAGCCGTAGCGGGTGGTGGCATGTTCTCCACGTCATAGATATAGGAGGGCATCAACCAGCTCGTCACAAAGTCTTGATAATCATAGCTCGCCGTTGTATCAATACACATATGGCTCGTCGATCATCATTGCCGCCCGGACATCATTTGAGACCTCTCTCACTCGCCTCATGTATATAGGGGGGTCTAAGGAAATTCCAACACCTCCTCCTCCTCCATAATCTGCATCACCACCCTCTCTCCTAAGTACTAGAGGTACCAAACTCTTGCGTAGTCAATCGCCGTATCTGCACATGCATGCCCGTCACCCCTATATCCTGCGAAGTCATCCCCTATGGGTAGAAGGTCGTCTGCAATAACCAATAGATAATTAGTATTTACTCAAGAAATGAAGATGCAAAAAAGAGCTCAGAAAAGACGAAAGATAACCTAGTTGCTCGTTAGGGCGTTCAGAGCCCCCCCGGACATCCGCAAAAAAAAGACTGGTTTGACTTTCGATTTGGACTTCTGCCACCGAAACATCCGGTAGAAGTCCCCAAGTCCTCTCATCATTCAGGGCTATCGACCCTTCATTGTTCCCAATCACCTCATAGAACCATGTCTGCAAAAGAAAGGAATCAGGAAAAAAGATGGAGCAAAAGAATAATGCAAGGAAATGCATAAAAAGAAAAATAAATACAATATTACCTTCAAAGATACGTGGCTCCCGTAAAAGTCTACCGACAACACCGGTTGAAATCATCCAAAGAAGAATAAAGGGACACCAAAGTTAGGCTCTCACAATCGTACAGAGGGACGTCGAAAATCATCCTCAAATACAGCAAGAACCAAAGGTGGACGACGTCTCCACTCATAACCACAAAAAATCCACCCAACAAAAGTAAAATAAATAAGCAGGTCGTCTATCTCACCTGCCTCCCGTCGGTCATGTCCAGCCTCCTCCTCCTCCTCCTCCTCAGAATCATCTCCCTCGAAGTGTAAATGCGGATAGTTAGCTAAGATATGATCCGACCCATATCCCCCAAAGATGCATACACTACCTTCGGTGTCACCCTCAATGTCCGGTCCACTACTATCTGGCACCCCTCACAATCAACCCCCGTCAGCTTCTGAACGTCTATGGGAGCAAAAGTCATATCCCCGAAGCCAAGATGAAAAGTGTGGGTAGTGTCCCACCACCTTTCCCCCCATAGCACACAACATAACAGTAGAAACGTGGTGTCTCATCCAAAGATTGCGCCAAATGGCCAAAACTGGCATATGAAACCATCCAGCGCACCACAACAGGGAGCTTCTCCCAAACCTCCTTCAGCCCCGTCTTCCCCCAAGACCGAATGCTTAAAGGAGCTATGTCAGTCTGTAAAAAAAAAGAAGGAAAACCCTTCATTAGAATAAAGAACAAAGAGAAAATAAATTAGAATGCCAAAGGTCGCCAACTTATGTAGCCACTAGGGTTCTTCACCCTAGACGTATGCAGGCTCGTGTAATAGGATATGCTCATCAGTTACAAACTCGAACAAATCAAAGGAATTTTTATTGCCCAATGCAAGGGGCACCCTAGACTGTCACTCCAGGCTAGCCCAATCATCAACGACTAGCCATATAGTGTTGTACCCCTCGTTTAAAGAATCAACCATTTAAAGTCTTGAAGCAAAAAGAACTTAGGAACAATTTTTAGATAGATAAAGCAGAAGATTCAAACACTTGAAGGTGTGAAAAATGAAAGGGATAGCCCCTTTTTAATAGAACGCTAAGGGTTCTGCCAATCAGTAATCCTCTGACCACACCGATCGATAACCGCCTTTTCCTCTTACCACAAAAGCCCAAGAGTCCATGCCATTGTCGATTGGCACCCCCAAGCCTGCCTATCGGTATGCCCTTTCAAATTTTTTACAAAAATGCCATAAAATTACAAAAAAAATCCTTAAAAATATGGAACATTATTTTCCTTGAGAAAATTATTTTTGGAGCACTAAGCCCCTTATAAACTATCAAAATCCCTAGCTGGATTAATCTTACAACATATTCCACAATAGAACTAATGATGTTCCCACATCCAAGATCTCAAAACTAGAACATCCCCCCAAATAGAGTCTCAAGACAACACAATCCCCAGTGGAACCACAAGTACACCTACACCCGAAGATAAATTAAAATTTCCCAGGTGAATTATTCCCAGCGTTACAACTTAAGGTCCTCGAAATTGACGTCGACCCTCAGAATTAGTCATCACAACTTAAGGTCCCCAGAATTAACCTCGACCCTCAAAATTGATCGCTATAACTTAAGGTCCTCAGAAATTGACCTCGACCATCAGAATTAGTCACTACAACTTAGGGTCCTTATAATTAACCTCGACCCACAGAATTGTTCGCTACAACTTATGGTCCTCATAATTGACCTTGACCCTATGAAATGATCATTACAACTTTAGGTCTTATAATTTACCTCGGCCTTCATAAAAAGTCATCATAACGTAAAGTCCTCAAATCAACCTTGACCTTCGAATTGGCTGCTACAACTTTAGGTCCTCAAAATTTACCCAGACCTCATAATTAGTCATCACAACTTAAGGTCCTCAGAATTGACCTTGACCCTCAGAATTAGTCACTATAACTTTAGGTCCTCATAATTGACCTTCGTCAAAACTTAAGGTCCTCAGAATTAACCATGTCCCTCAGAATTGGTCGCTACAACTTTAGGTCCTCAGAATTGACCTCAATCTGCATAATTGGTTGTTACAACTTTAAGTCCTCAAAATTGATCTCAACCCATAGAATTGGTCGTCACAACTTTAGGTCTTAAAAAGTTTCCTTGGCCCTCAGAACTAGTCGTCATAACTTTAGGTTCTCAAAATCAACCTTAACCCATTGAATTGTTTATCTCAACATCACTTTAGGTCTTCATAATTGATCTTAATGCACTGAATCGGTCATCTCCAACATCACTTTAGGTCCTCAGAATTGACCTTAATCCACTGAATTGGTCACCCTATCCCCTTAGAACCAATTTAACACACCTTCGACCCGTTAAATCAGTCATCCTTACCTTCTTAGGTCATCAAAATTAACCTCAACACGTTGAATTGGCCATCCTTATCTCCTTAATTCATCAAAATTGACCTCGAACCACTGAATCAGTCATTCTCGTCATCCTCAATCCTCAAAACTGACCTTAACCTTCTTAATCGATCTCCCTCATCCTTTAAGTCCACATAATTAACCTAAAACCCTTTTTCCCAATGTAGATGTCATGTCTATCTTTCGATGACCTTTACTTGTTCTAAGCTCGCCCGTCGAGGGGCTCTCTATAGACACCCCATCCTAGGTACCCCTAAGCACCTCCTTAGGTCACTAGAATCATTAATTCATCACCAACCTTAGGTCATACTCCGAGTATCGATATAGAGGCCATTGAGTGCTCTCGAACCCCATTTGACTCTTATCAACTTTCTCATCCGAGTGAAAGATTATTAAATATTAAAAGGTCTCTGAATCCCCTTTCCAATGGTCCACCCCATGCACGAATTGGTCTTACAATTTAGATGAATAGTCCATTTTACTATAAAAAACTGATCTAGAGATCACCGGGCGCTCCCAAGCCCCGTTTGACTCCGGTCAACTTCCTGAGATGAGTAAAAGCTTAATAAATCTTTGAAGGGATCTGAATTACCTTTTCAATTATCCACCCCGTGCACTAATCAGCCTTATAGTTTAGACGAACGTTCCATTTTACTATAAAAAATGAATTTAGAGGCTACCAGGCGCTCCCGGGCCCCATTTGACTCTGGTCAACTTTCTTATCTAAGTTTAAGATTAATGAATCTTCAAAGGTCTTTGAATACCTTTTCCAATCATCCGCCTTGTGCATGAATTGGCCTTACAGCTCGGACGAATGGTCCATTTTACCTCGAAAATTGGTCTACAGGCTACCGAGTGCTCCCGAGCCCCGTTCGACTCTGATTAGCTCTTTAGCTAGAACGAAGATGAATGAATCTTTGAAGGGATCTGAATACCCTTTCCAATATTCTGCCTCATGTGTGAATTAGCCTTATGGTACAGACAAATGAACCAGTTTACTCTGAAGGTTCACCAGGTGCTTTCGGGCCCTGTTTGACCTTGGTCAACCCTCCGTGGTCTACTATTTGAACCGAATGAAGCTAAATGAAATCTCTAAGGTCACTAAATAACCTTTCTAACGGTCAATCCCATGCATAAATCGACCTTAAATTCGGATGAACGATCCATTTTCCTTTAAAAATTTCCTATCTAGTGACCAACGGGCACTTTCGGGCCCCATTTGACCTCGGTCAACTCCTAGACTCAGGAGAGGATCAATTGATTATTAAAAGGCTATGAATACCATTTTAAATGGTCCACCCCATGCGTGATTCTGACTTGCGATTGCATTTTATAACTATTTTTCAGAAAAACCTGTCCCAGACTGCTAAATGATACCCTCAAGATCCTGCCTATCGGTAGTGTGTCTGGGGTTCTATGCTGATAGGAAGGTCAAAGACCCTACCGATCGACACCTCCTTGGACCTATAAATAGAGACCATGACCTCACTTTTAAAGAGACTCTTGAACATCCCTCTCAGCAATTTAGAGAACATCCTTTCGAATTCAGGGTTGTTCCCCTCTTAAAAAGCCCATTTTCCACATTCCTTCCATCATTTTCATACTCCTTTTAGTAAAATCTCACCCCATCTCTTCATACCACCATCACCTTTTCGTGAGATCAGTGCATCTACAATAAAGATCCACTTCAAGTCTTCATAAGGAGGTCCAATTCTCCACCATTGTCTTTAAATTCTCTTATTTTAGCATTAGCCACTTTGTTTTTACTTGAGTACTTTATTTCATTGCATCACATATCTTAATTTTAAACCTTTATTATTAGTATTTTTACATACTTTATTTTCATAAAAAAAACAAGAAAAAGAGGGTTTACCTATAAATTCTAAAAGAGGGATTATCACTACACATCCTCACACTTAAAGCATGTTTGTCTCTACACACACATATAATATAAATCCCCCGATTGGATTTATGGGTTAAACCCCACCCTATGTTATCTTCGAGCTACATGGACTTTGATGCCCCTTGGGCTACATAAGCATCTTGGGTAAATCCCTAGACTCGAATGCTCCCTTATACACATTTGTTACCTTATTTTTATCATATATTCTTAATATATTTGATATGTTTACTTGCTTTTGTCTTGTCCGATATATGCATTCATTCTTATACAATGACATGTGAATCGGCAAACATTTATATTGTACTTTTAATTATTATTTTGGGAACACTCCTAAGGATGAACTCACTTCTCCTTTTCCATGACGAGACTTGAGTAATTCCATTTTCCATTTATATTATGAACATAGTCACACACTCCACGGAGTTTAACAGGAGAAGATTAACACATGCCCATGAGAGATCGAAAGGGCAGGATGGGTGCCTAACACCTTCCCATTCCATAATATAGTCCCCAAACCCTTTAAATACTTGGTTTCGCAAGCATCAGTATTGTCCTTGATGTCGTTCTCTCGAAGCGAGAACATTTCTTTTACCTATTTTGTGCAAAATAAACCGGTGACTCTATCTCTACATATTACCCCACATCGAAGACGGCCAAGCACCCCGAGAAAGGGCACAATCCCGCGCGCATGCTAGAAGGGAAGGAAAGAGGAGGGAGGCCCTTCTCGGAGACCCCACCCCCCCGGGATGGACATAACTAGTAATATACCTATTAGTTTATGACTAAATAAAAATAAAGTGAAATGATCATGCTTTGGGTAATGAATTTTTTCTTAATATTAATGGAAAGGTTTGAGACATAAATTGTAAATAGTTATTCATGTGGGGAAAATATCGAAATGGAAACTATAACGTGATGTAATGAACCTACATCAAATTTTCTATAAAGGAAATGCTTCAAAGAGAGAATAAATAGCTCAGCATAGTGTGGCAACATAACTCGGTGTAATGAGTTAATATTGTGAAATCTTATAAATAAAATGATAAAAAAGAATAAGTAAATGGGTGATTACATGGGTGTATGCCGAGAGGGATCACTTTATTTGTGCGTTCCCTGTGATGGTAGTCTTGATAGACAGGATTGGGCAAGGTTTATATGTTGTGCCTTAGGTGAGTGGTGGACCCATGCTAGTGAATAATGGTCGTCGATCTAGTGGCGATTTATTATTTGTGTGTCGTTTGTGCTTGGTGGGCCCATGCAAGCAAACAGTGGCGTGTTTACATTTTAATTAATTAAGCCCATGCTAGTGGAAGGTGGGTTTACATATGGTTACTATATAAATTAATCAAGCGATTAATTAATTGTGAAACCCAAGTATAAATTAAAATGGACTGTGAGGTTCCATTTTTTATTGTGTATATCTTACTGTGAGCTACACAATTGTGAAGATATTATTTATATTTATGACTACTTTGAGTTGTGTAACTTTGATATCTTACTAAGACTGGCCCAATTATTATCGTGGAATATTTCAGGTGCTCATTGGAGTAGTTTTCCTTCCAGTTAGCACATGGTTCTCATTTCCATTATGATTATCCACATGCACGAGTATTTGTTGTAGTAATTAGTAGTTATTTAATTTATATTTATGCTGTGTGAGTTGAGTTGTATCTCATTTCAGTTTGGCATGTATTAGATGAGTATTGTGGAGGAATATATACTTTTGGGTTAGTGATGTTGATATCTGAGATTGTTGAGACCATAATTGATGAATGAGACTCTTTTATATTTAGTAAATGGTGTTTATTCAGTTTATTTTATTGAGGTTATTATCATATCACACTTTTATCTTGTCACGTCTTTAATCTATTGTTTCATTACATGCCGAGAATGGTATTTAAATTGTTTAAGAATTTTTTTATATCTTAATACACGGGCTTGATCAAATCTAATATTAAAATATATGGATTGTTAAATTCGACCTTGACTAAGCTCATCTTACAATCTTCTCCTAAGGTGACATGTACACGAGGCATGCACAAGTATAAATGACTTAAAATTGACCCCTTGGACTTTAAGCAATCTTTAAGTGAGTAAATTGGTGTAGTTAAGGGTTATAACATATCTTATCTATCTTTACCCATGTATATAGGAATTTGGCTTAGATATATCCAAGCTGTGAAATCCCGTTGATTGTTTCTGAGAGGCGTGGATCTCCTAGTTGAGGCCTCTTAGTTCTTCAATTGGCCTTAACCAACTTTAAGCTGACCTCGGTCTTGGGACTGAGGTAGAGGAAAATAATGGGTAAGATCACTTGTGGTATCATTAGGGCTTTTTGTTCCATTTTAAGTGTCATTCAAATCCTGACATCAGTTCATGAATGTAAAAGACTCATTGGCCTTCACCTTATATGTCACCTAGGCGACAAGGATCACATAATGATCTGTATAGCCGCCACTCAGTCCGATAGTGACTTTCGAGGCTATGATAAAAAATTTGAATCTAACTAATAGTGCCACACCAAGTTGTTGTTGGAAAATTAGACTGAAAGTTGGACTTAAAAATCTATCCAGATTCTTTGGGACATAATTATGAGCAACTTAGAGCTCAAATTTAGGTGGGACCCACACGACGATAATTATGGGACCATATACGAACGCATTCTCCTTCACAAGGAGATTAACGTAGTATATTCACATGTCCAATTTCATTAAGATATGAATGATAAATATGTCCCCGAAGTGACTCATAAAGCAATGAAGGTTAATGAATATGGTATGTTTTAACTCTTGTCCCACATTGAAAGAGTAGTGAAAAATTGATGAGTTAATAAAACCTAAATGATGGACTAAGGCTTGGATGCCTTTCGGGTATCCCAACTCTTTGAAGGGGAGAGGGCCTCCACTATGCATGTGTTGGAATTGGGACAAAAGCCCACACGCGCGCGCCGTCTATCCGTCCGACAGGCTCGGCTCGGCTCGGCTCAGTTCGGTTCGGTTCGGGCTTGGGCTTATAAAAATCTTTTATATTTTTGGGTCAGATCTAATTAACTCTCTGGGCTTTAATTTAATTAATTAATTATTATATTAATTAAATGCCAACAGTCAACAGTTAATTAACTGTTGGTTGAGAGTTAAAAACGGTTTGACGGTTCCCAACAGTCAAAACCAATGCTATAAGTAAAAACCTATCCCTCCAGTTTTAAGGACTGGAAAAATTTCGAAAATGCATCCAAACTATTTACTTCTCCTATAAAATATTTTCCCTCATTTATGCACTACATAGTCCTGTCTGTTCCGGTCACGGATTTGTGTTCGTTAGAATTAATTACTGTTATGCTGCTTAATTAATTCAAAAATTCGTTCTATGTTGGGAGACAATTATTCATTAACCTTGGAGCATATTGGAGGGAATAAATTTGCCTTAATGAGACTGTTCACAGGGTTCAGATTTCATATTGTTCCTGTATTTTTATTTTTATTCTGCAATAGCAAGTAAGTTATTCTCATTTCTGTAATTTCATTTTAATTTTATGATTATTATTTCTTTAATAATTCTGTACTATTTCATAAATAAATAGTAGTCATAACAATCTTAAGGCAAATTTATTTTGTTCTACTGTCTATATTGTGTACATAATTTTTTTAAAATTACAGAATTTTATTAGTATAAATAAATCTGTTTTATAGAAATTTTGAATTAAATATTGTTTTATTACAGAAATTTTAATACAACAGTTAGTGTTAGAGAAAATTAATTTCTACACTATTTATTTATTCTTTTTTTTGTATATTTTTTTGTAATTTTTTGTTAAAACTGTTTATATAAGTTTTTTAATCTTAAAATTGTAATTATGTTTTGTACGAAATTTTTTTAATATTAAAAAACAGTGTGACACCAATTTTTTTTTTAACTTAGACTAATATAAACTAGTGTTTAATAATTTAGTTTAATTCTGTGACATAGAATTCTGAATATTGTGTAGAAATTTTGTTTTATTCTATATTATATAATTTCAAAATTATTTAGAATTCTTGTTAGAATTCAGTTAATCTTAATTATATTTGGAGGAAATTGGTGTACAGAAATTTGTATTTTGCTTTGACAATTTCGTTCTTACACCTACCATGAACATTCCACCTACGGTGAATGTGACACATGCTCCTTTTGTTGCCCTTGTAACCATGCCACATGGAGAGAAACTGGAAAATTTTACCGGGACTGATTTCAAATGTTGGCAAGGATATATGTACTTTTACCTCACGACTTTCCAATTGGAAAGGTTCGTGTATGAGGATTGTCCACCGTTGAAAGAAGGCGATGAAACTGAAAAGGTTGTTGCTGTTGAAGCATGGAAACATTCTGATTATCTGTGTCGTAACTACATCCTGACATACTTGGACAAGACACTGTATCACGTGTACATCACTATGAAAACTGCAAAATAATTATGGAATTCTTTGGAGAAAAAGTACAAAACTGAAGACGCTGGTATGAAGAAATTCATCGTGGGCCATTTTCTAGACTTTAAAATGATTGACTCCAAGCCGATTATTGCAGAAGTTGAAGAAATTCAGGTTATTCTTCATTACAGTCATGCTGAAGGAATGTGAGTCAGTGACACATTTCAAGTGGCTGCAATAATTGAAAAATTGCCTCCATCTTGGAATTTGTTCAAAAATTGTCTCAAGCACAAACACAAGGAGATGAATGTTGAAGAATTGGTAGTTCGGCTGCGAATTGAAGAAGACAATCGTGAATCTCAAAAGAAAAGTGGGAAGAACATCATGGAGTCCAAGGCTCATGTGGTTGAAGGTCCTAAATCCAAATGTAAGCGTGATGGGGAAGGAACATCTAAACAAAGAAAGAAGTTCAAAGGCAAATGCTACAATTACGGCAATCCATGACACCGCTCAAGCGAGTGTCGCAAACCAAAGAATGCTAAGAAGCAAAATGCTTAAGCAAATGTCACGGAGGGTGAGAACATTTCTGATGGTATCGCAGACTTAAATCTTTCTGTTGTTGTCTCTGAATGTAACTTGGTAGGAAATACCAAGGAATGGTAGGTGGATACTGGGGCTACTCGCCACATTTGTGCAAATAAATGGATGTTCACTAATTATAAAGCTTTGGGAAATGAGGAGACTCTCTTTATGGGAAAATCTTTGAGTTCTAAAGTTGTGGGATAAGGAAAGATTATTCTGAAGATGACCTAGGGAAAAGAGCTTACCCTTAACAATGTGCTGCATGTTCCTGACATCCGAAAAAATCTGATTTTCGGATCACTTCTAAGCAAGAATGGGTTTAAGCTGGTGTTTGTTTCTGATAAATTTGTATTGTCTAAAAATGATATGTATGTGGGAAATGGCTACTTGTCTGAGGGGATCTTTAAAATGAATGTAATGACATTGATGCCTAAGGCATCCCCTATGAATGAAATTCTTAGTTCTACTTATTTGATTGAGTCTTCTAATATTTGGCATGCTAGATTAGGACATGTTAATTTTGATACCTTGCGTAGATTAATTAACTTGAATTTTTTGTCAAAATTTAATATTGATAAAAATCATAAATATGATATTTGTGTGGAATTAAAATTAGCTAGATTACCTTTTCATTCTATTGAAAGGGTCACCGAACCACTAGATTTAATTCACATAAATATTTGTGATTTAAAATTTGTACAAACTAGAGGTGGTAAAAAGTATTTTATTACTTTTATTCACGATTGCACAAAATATTGCAATGTATATTTATTACATAGTAAAGATGAGGCTATTAATTCATTTAAACAATATAAGAATGAAGTTGAGAATCAATTAAGCAAAAAGATCAAGGATATTAGGAGTGTAATTATTCATCAAACCACCGCTCCTTATTCTCCTTAATCGAATGGTATTGCTAAATGCAAAAATCGTACATTGAAGGAGATGATGAACTCTATGTTAATAGGTTCAGGAGCTCCCAAGAACTTGTGGGGGGAAGCCTTATTATCTGCTAATTATATTCTTAACAAAGTACCGCACAAAAAAACTCATAAGACACCTTATGAGTTATGGAAAGGTCGAAGACCTTGCTATAAATATTTACGAGTGTGGAGGTGCTTAGCCAAAGTAATGGTTCCTAAACCTAAAAAGGTAAACATAGGGCCAAAGATCGTTGACTCTGCATTCATCGGTTATGCTACTAATAGCAGTGCATATCATTTTTTAGTTTGTGAATCTGAGATTTTGGATATTCATATAAATACGGTTATTGAATCGACGGACACTTCATTTTTTAAAAATAAATTCCCGTATATCATGACTCGAGAATCTGATCCTTCTAAATGGACAAATCAAGCTACTACAAGTGGTACTCATCAACCTTATGAAATAGTAGAGGATGAACCAAGACGTAGTAAAAGAGCAAGAACTTCGACTTTTTTTAGTCCGAATTTTCTAACATATCTTCTAGAAAATGAACCTCAATCATACAAAGAAGCTATATCCTTACCCGATGCTTCTAATTGTAAAGAAGCAATTATTAGTGAAATTGAATCCATATTACAAAATCACACATGGGAACTAGTGGATCTTCTACCAAGTTCAAAACCCTTAGGTTATAAATGGATCTTCAAAAAGAAATTGAAGGCCAATGGATTAATTGATAAATATAAAACTAGACTTATAGCTAAAGGCTATAGGCAAAAGGAAGGGTTGGATTACTTCGATACATATTCACCGGTAACAAGAATTACGTCCATTCCAATGTTAATAGCAATAGCTGCTATTAATGGACTTGAAATACATCAAATGGATGCAAAAATTGCATTCTTAAACGATGATCTAGACGAGAAAATTTATATGGAGCAACTCGAAGAGTTCAAGGCTTCCAGACAAGAAGGAAAAGTATGTAAGCTTGTTAAATCACTTTATGGATTAAAACAAGAACCTAAGCAATGGCGTGAAAATTTTAATAATGCAATGTTATCAAATGGCTTCAAAATTAATGAATGTGATAAATGTGTTTATTTTAAATACATTTAAAATGGATATGTCATTGTGTGCCTCTATGTTGATGAAATGCTCATCATGGGAAGTAATTTGAAAATTGTCAAAACTAGAAAACAAATGTTGAGTAGTCAATTTGACATGAAAGATTTGGTAATCGCCAATGTTATATTAGGAATTAAAATTTTTAAAACATCGGATGGACTTTTATTATCTCAATCTCATTACATAGAGAAAGTACTTAGAAAATTCAAGAAGTATGATATCAGTCCTACCAAGACACCTGTCGATGTAAATTTACATCTAGCAAGAAATAATGGTGAAAGCATATATCAACTAGAATATTCTCGTATTATCAATAGTTTAATGTATATCATGAACTGTACTCGACCGGACATAGCATACTCTATAAGTAAGCTAAGTCGATTTACTAGTAATTCAGGGAGAGATCACTGGAAGGCAATATTGAGAGTTTTGAGTTATTTGAAATACACTCAAAACTATGGGCTTCACTACTCAAAATATCCAGTTATTCTTGAAGTACATTGCGATGCAAATTGGATATCTGATATAAAAGACTCTAAGTTTACAAGTGGGTATGTGTTTACCCTTGGAGGTGTAGCCGTATCTTGGAAATCCTCAAAACAAACATGCGTTGCTAGATCGACAATGGAATTCGAATTCATTGCACTAGGCAAAGCTGGAGAAGAAGATGAATGGCTTCGAAATTTCTTAGAGGATGTTCCAAATTGCTCTAAACTTGTGCCTGCAATATGTATACATTGTGATAGTCAATCGACAATTGAAAGGGCACAGAATCACATGTATAACGGAAAGTCACAACATATTCGTCATCGACAAAATACCATTAGATAACTTCTCTCGAACGGAATTATCTCAATTGACTATGTAAAGTCAAAAGATAATATAGTGGATCCGCTAACGAAAGGTTTAAATCGAGAGCAAGTTGAAAGATCATAGAGAGGAATGGGTCTAAAGCCTATAAATAAATAAGAATCAATATAGTGGCAACCCAACCTAGCTGACTGGAGATCCCAAGATCTAGGTTCAATGGGCAAACCGAACTACATTATATTTAGTAAGCACTGGAGGATAATTAATCATATCCATTCCAAATATGAGACAGTGCACATTTACCGTGAAATTAGGATAAGTTATGCTTTATATGTCATCCATATCTTAGTATGTATAAGTGGGGTATTGCAGGATACTCTTTATAGAAGTCACCTATGTGAGTAAGAAGGGGGCCACTTCTATGTGAATAATGAAAGGAAAATTTTCTAAAATACTCACGGAACCAAGTGGTGTTCATGGCCAAAATGAACACAAATGTGAGAACCAACTGTGTTGAAGAATTATTGTGTGAATACTGTTGTCTAAGTTTACAAAAATGGTTGACGGTTCAAAGACGTGAAGTCTACTAATTAACCAAGTAAATCCGATCATATATCACTAAGGAAAGTTCAAGGCCACTAGGCTACTTCTCCCGATGCAATAAATCTCTAGTCTTACTCAACTTGTGTCTGCATCTGCATCAACATCTGTTTCGTTTCTATTTATAGCAATATATCATTTTATGTGGGGGATTGTTGGAAAGTTGGACTTAAAAAGCTATCCAGATTTTTTGGGACATAATTATGAGCAATTTAGAGCTCAAATTTAGGTGGGATCCACATGACGATAATTGTGGGACCATATATGAACGCATTTTCCTTCGCAAGAAGATTAACGTAGTATATTCACATATCCAATTTCATTAAGATATATGAATGATAAATATGTCCCCAAAGTGACTCATAAAGCAATAAAGGTTAATGAATTCGGTATATTTTAACTTTTGTCCTACATTGGAAGAGTAGTGGAAAATTGATGAGTTAATAAAACTCAAATGATGGACTAAGACTTGGATGCCTTTGGGGTATCCCAACTCTTTGAAGAGGAGAGGGCCAACACTATGCATGTGTCGGGCTTGGGCCAAAAGCCCACACACGCGCGCGCGCGCCGTCCGTCCGTTCGACAGGCTCGACTCGGTTCGGTTCGATTCGGTTCGAGCTTGGGCTTGGGCTTGGGCTTGGGCTTGGGCTTGGGCTTGTAAAAATCTCTTATATTTTTGCGCCGGATCTAATAAATTTTTGGAGCTTTAATTTAATTAATTAATTAATTACGAAATTAATTAAATGCTAACAGTCAACAGTTAATTAACTGTTGGTTGACAGTTAAAAACGTTTTGACTATTCCCAACAGTCAAAACCAAGGCTATAGGTTATAAATAAAAACCTATCCCTCCAGTTTTAAGGGCGGAAAAAATTTCAAAAATGCATCCAAACTATTTACTTCTCCCAGAAAATATCTCCCCTCATTTCTGCACTGCATAGTCCTGTCTGTCCCCGTTGAGTACAAAACACAGATTTGTGTTTGTTGGAATTAATTACTGTTATGCTACTTAATTAATTCAAAAATTCGTTCTATATTGGGAGGCAATTATTCATTAACCTTGGAGCACATTGGAGAGAATAAATTTGCCTTAAGGAGACTATTCTACAGGGCTCGAATTTCATATTGTTCCTGTATTTTTATTTATTCTGCAATATCAAGTAAGTTATTTTCATTTCTGTAATTTCATTTTAATTCTATGATTATTATTTCTTTAATAATTTTGTAATATTTCATAAATAAATAGTAATCATAACAGTTGTAAGCGAAACCACAATCTGGTACTCGTTGTACTGGGTTGGGTTGTTAAATTTCTTCCCAATCTTCTCCCATGTGCCATTCTGCTTTGATTTGTGTCGTGCATCCAATGTCCACGTAAGGCAAATCAACAAGTCTTCATTTACGGTGAAATTTTTCTTCCGATGATTCCCCACAAATTTTGCGGTTAGATATCTCGCGTTTGAGGTTGATTTTCTTGGGCTCTTAAGGAAAATTCCATTAAAATGCGATTAAGAGAGAAGATGAGCTTGTGAATAGATTTGCTAATAGGTTGAATGAATTTAATACCGAGCCGGTGGTGAAAAAAGTTAAAATCGCGAGGTATACATAGAAAATTTAAATTTTTGACTATTGTTGCAAAAAATGAACCCTTGTTTTTTGTCTGTTTATCAATGTATCCGGAAATGAGACACGCAACAATCCAAACACAACTGGTTGGGCGCATACGCAATGCTTTAGAACCCGGAGTGTTTTTTTGTTAGATAAATTAGCATGTAAATTATCTTAATAGGGTCGGGTAAAAAATGTTGAAAATAAAATATCCCTAGCGAAAATTCTAGTAAGTAAAAAAGTTTAAAAAGTAAAACAAAAGAGGGCATCAAAGTTTCTTTTAAAAAAAAAAAGCATAGATCGTGGCTGAAAAAGTCTTAAAGCATACTTTGATATGCCATCCCAATTTCTACCTACCACTGACCTTTTTTTTCCTTTTTTTTTTGGTGGTTACCTACCACTCTCCCACACGGTTACACCAAACCCACCAGATTGCGTGCCAAGTTTCAACTCTCTCTGTCCTTTAGTTGGCTCTTTTTTCCTCCCTTGGCTCATATTCTGTGGGGTGTGTTTTGAACAATGGAGGCGAAGCTGTTAAGTGTGGCTTCTCCTACCACATTAACCCTTGCGTTTTCAAGACTGAATTCCCCTTTCACCCACCAAAATTGCACCTTTCCATCTCTCAATTCAAGACTTTCAAAGCATGCCATTCAATCTCTTCATGTCTCTGCAACTCCCGTTGGGTACAAACTGTTTCCTTTTTCTTTCTTTTTAATTTCAGCCTGTGTTTGACTCTACTATTTCCAAAAGAAAACTATTTAAATTCAGTTATAATTTTTCCTTCTTTGTTTCATTGCGTGGTAGTTTTTGCTTGTTTTTAGGACTTTCTTTTTTAATATCATTCGTCAGCTGTTGTAGCTGGATTTTTAATTAATTGATTCCATATTTATGAAATGAACTGTTCATAAATGCCATGTAAATGTTACGAATTGAGGGAATCTAATTCAAAGTGTCACCTTTTTGACCCTTTTCCCCCCTGAAATTTTCTTTATTAATTCAGTGTAATTGATTGGGTTGTTGTGCTCTATTGCAATGTGGGTAATTATATCGAATTAAACAAACCACAATATAAGATATGATAAAACAACTAAGGTATCACATAATGACACAGACACAGACAGACTTACACACTTAGATTCCACTAAATATCGCAGTTATGCATGCAGATCTAGCAACGTTCCACATCAAGCTCCACTTGTCTCAGTGTCCTCCGATCAATCTCTAAAAACACATTTTCTATCTTCAGCAGTGAAGAATCAACTCCATAGGGATATGGACATGTGATGCGTTTTTTAAGATTGAATAAAGTGACCATAAAATAACTAAGGGGTTTGGATTTGGAAAATCAAAGTGTTTGATCACAACATATGTGGAAAAAGGCTTGCAAAGAAGTGGTAGTTCGTATCTCTTTAAATACGGAGAGAAATCTACAAGAGATAGACTGCAAAAGATTGCGTGTGAAACCAAGTAAAAACAGGCTCATTCGAATGAACTGGACCTCGTTCGAATGACATGCAAAGTCGTTTGAACGATCGAACGAGTAGATCGAACAACATTCCAATACGACGAGGAAATTGGTTCGTTTGAACATTCGTTCGAACAACTGATATCAAACGAGTGCAAGAAACTCGCTCGAACGACTCTCCGTTTCTCGTTCTAACGAGCTGCCTTAAAAATATTTTTTGTTTTAAAAAGTTATGAAAAATATTTCTGTTTCTAAACACTTTAAAATACCCTTAAACATTATGATTACATAAAATCAACCTCATATACCTTCTCCAATGATTGTAGTGACGATCTCAACTCTTCGATTTTCGATTGTCGCATTTGGTCGCTAACTTGTCTTCGATTGAAGCTCTTGAGAATGTACATGATGATGTAGAGGTGTAACAGAATATGCCAAACTAAAAACATAATGAGCAATTATAAAATTTTCTCTTATAGATACAATAGCCGGTGTGGCCAATTGAGGGTCGGGGATGAGAGATGGACACAAAGACCATTAATTCCTTGTTGAATTTGATTTATAATTATCGGCTTTGGAAGGTTAGGTTTTGATTTGGGTTTTTAGGGTTAGGTTTTAGATTTGGGAAATAAAATGAAAAAAATGGTATTTCTTTCCAAAAAATATAGGGGGAAAGTCAAAATACAAATTAATGAGGGTTTTTTAATGGAAGAGTAACGGTGTTAGAATTAAGGGTTGTGTCTAATTTTTTAACATTGGGGGGATTAATTTAAAATGCACTATTATTGCAGGGGTTAAGTCAAAAAAGCCCTTTAATTATTTGTGTGGCCTGTGCCTATATGTGGACAAGCAAATTTATTAGAATCACTTCAAGAGGGTGGAACAACATGTGTCTAGGTTACCAGAAAGTTGTGTCTTTCCATAAGTCTTTGTTATAAAGATTCCATTGTTGGCAACAACTCATCTTCATGCACCCATCTCCTAGGTTAAGGTGAGAGGACCCAAAAGTTTAGTTTGACACCATTTGGTTGAAAAAATGGAAAATAATTTGAAACTGATTGGGTTGTATTTACGCTTTGCATCTTTCTGTTAAAAACATCCCCTCTTTGCATATGTATGTTGTATACAATATAGTTTTTGTTGTATGAAAAATTATATTTTGAATATATTCATGGAAATTCACTGCATTCTAAGTTATTGGGCTGATTGCATTTGAAAATATAGAAGAGCAGAATTGGTGCTCGATGGAATGATCTTCAGCGAGTTAAGTTCATGTTTGTCGGCAATCCTCTACTCGAGAGATGTTAGATTGTATCAAAATAAGTTGGATTGATCGAACTAATTAATTGACACATTGAACCTCATTTTTTTCTTTCCTTTTTCAACTTCAAAGATCTTTCAATTGATGCTGGATGGAACCTCAATTCTATCATTAGATCAAACGTAATGTTTGGTCTTGTTGGAGCAAAAGTGGGTACATACCGCATTGGTAAAAAAATGAGAGAACTCATCTTCATCTACATATAAGGAAGGGAACCTACTTTACGGTGTCAATGCATGAAGACCCCACTCCTATGGGTGGTGGATGGTCTATTGGTCTCTCCCGTTGGGTAAGTGGTTAAGTTGAGGACAATATTGACACTTGTGGTCAAAGGTGGAGCAATAGTCCTAACAAGTGGTGCTTGAGTCGATGGTTCAGACTCTAGGAAGGCTCAAATTTGTATCGGTCTGATGGAGCAGTTCAGAGTTCTGGTTGGGCTCCGCATAAGATTATTTTGATAAATAATAAGATCATTTTATGTTTGAAATATAACATATATTATTACTGTTAGACACGGTTATGAAGAGACACATCAGAAAAAGATAAAGCGGACCATATGGTAAAAAAATATATCTAAATATCAAATGTATTTAACAATTTAATTATCCGATCAACAAAAGAAAGATATCAATACATTTGAATAAACGATACTACAATGTGTGGGAGAAAAATCAAAATTAACGTATAAATTGTTCTAATAAAATGCAACATTGTTGGACTTTAATATTGTTTGTTTCTTATGCCTAAGTAAAGATTAGTGAGAAAGATAAAGTTTCACTAAGAATCAAGGACTTGCTTTGGTTAGTTTTGGGGTGGGGAATCGTCTAATCTTCCGTCTTCTATTGGAAAATATGTAAAATCAGCATATCAATTGGTCCATTTTTGTATTGGGGGGGTTATCCAAAAAAATCTAACAAGGCGTGCCTGAGCCGCACCTCGAGTCTAGATCCTAGGCGCACGCCTTATTGAAGGAGTCTTGCCTGCAAGACCCTGTTGTTGCGCCTAGGTGAACTTGAAGCTTAGGCGCGCCTTAACAATAATGCCGCCATATAAAATTCATCCAAACCCGATAATTTGTCTCCCTCAAACAAGGCTTCCTAACCTCCTCCTCTTTATTTTTTTTTCTTCCAACCATGCACTTTAGCTCAAATGGGATTCCAATCAAGACCCTTCACTCCAAGCCCTGCATCCTCATCCTTAGTGTGTAGTTTCTCAAAAAAATCGTACCACTTCCTCAACAATATCATCTTCTTAATCCAAAAATGTTACCTCCTCAACCTCTAACTTGGACATGAGTTTATCACTTTTTCTCCTGCTTGTAATTTGTTGTAAGAGTTTGGAATTATTATCCCACATCCTCACACACCCTTTACCTTACTTATTGATTCAACGAAATTCCTTCTATTAATACCAAATATTCAAACTAATTTTCAAAACTATTCTTTTCCTTCTCAAATCCTCTTCAATGCCTCCATTATACTCCTAAAATGTCATTTGTTTTCTGATTCTGTTAGCTATAGATTTCTTCCCAAATCTCACATCACCGAACACCTCTTTCTTCCATTTTTTTTCATTTTAGCTTTCATGGTCTCTAACCTCCACACTATGAAGCACGGACACGTAATACGTGTTTCGACACGCGATACGCGACACGTGATTGATCCAAAAACTAGGATACGACACGTTATGATACGTATAATATATAATATATATTTAAATATATGTTAATGAAATAAAACAGATTTTCTTCATAAAATACATTATTAGAGCATTCTTAACATGAATTTAAGAAAATGGCCCATACAAAACAAAATTCAAAAACACTTTGACCTTAAGAATCATAAATAAAGCACAATCACCATCACTTGAGTCAAATGAGAGTGTTCATGCTTCATAGGTGTCCGACACGTTGTCGGACACGACACGTTGGCTTTCGGGAGAGTGTCCGTGCTTCATAGCCTGCACATGAATTTTTGTCCTTCAAACCCCTGGACCTCGCAATTGTCCCGCCATTCCTTAAACGACTTCCTACAATCCTTGTGTTGTAACTACATGTATTCAAACTGGATGGGGCTTGGCCCCCCCTTAAAGGATTGGTGTATAAGACAAGATGACAATGATCTCACACTTGTAAACATCCCCTCCCACTTGGGATTGAAAAGAAACCTATAAATGTTGGAACAAGACAAGCTCTCTCGCATCCTAGACCAAGTGAATTGTGCATTACTTATATCAATAAGGCAAAATTCACTTTGTCTTAGTTTTTGTTAGTTTTGTCCAAATAAAAGAAATCTCTTTGAATTTCTAGATTGTAGCGGGTACCTACTGAACATGCATGACTGTCATTGTGCCTGCTCATAGACAAGCAAGCATGGTTTTATGGCCCTTCTCACCACTATTTACGTTATGCTTAGGATGTCCTTGGGAGTTCTGATTTCATGCTTAGGAATTGGAGAAAATTTTGAATTGAGAGTTAAAATCCTTCGATGAATTGAACCAAACTATGAAAGCAGAAAATGCTCTGGATATTATGGAATGAAATTTATGCTTTTTTTTATTAGAAATATGGACAAGTGTAATTTGCACATCTACACAAGCACCTATGCATCATCATGTTATTGGAATTGTTTGTTTTGAATATAAGTTTTCATGGTTCTGTTCTCATCCATACAGAAGCAGGGGTGTTAGCACTCAAGATATTAAGCTCTCATTAAAAAGAGCTGCATGATTTTGAAATCATATATTCTTTAATGGCCGTCAACTTTCGGATTTACGCTCGATTATTTATAAGGAAATTATACTCCCACTGTCTCAAACAAAGCATTCACTCTTGTCAGTCACTTTTTTGAAAAATCTCTTTAAACATAATCAATGGTCAAAATTAACACTTGGGTGTGTGTGATCACAATATTTATAAAGACTGAAAAACTGTTCATATTTATGAGAAGTTACAAAGAGAGATGAGTTGCTTGGTCAGATGTTTTCTTACTTGGTTTTTCACTGAACCTAATTCTATAGGGGAGGGAAGCAATGTTTTTGATAGAAAATGAGGAAAAGATGTGGAACGCATCATAAAATGTATTTGAAATCAAGCACCATAAAAGTAAAAAATAAAGAAGTATTTTCATGGAAAACATGTAATTCCAAACACACCCACCCTTATCTGAATACATTGAATCTTTTATATTGATTTTCAAAATTCAATCTTAATTTGTGAGATACCAATAAGGAAAGTAGGACTCCCAATTCGGAAGTGAGTGTTTGAACTGCTCGATATGACAGGCTTAAAAACATAGAAACACTTGTCATTTCTTTTAAGTGCACTTATGCTGATGATGAAACATATGCAAATAGTACACGCCAAGACAGCATCTACTACTTCCCCCTACTCAGATTCTGTTATTTTTATTTTGTTTGTTCATTTGTTTCTTTGTTCTGTTCTTGCCTTCAGTTTCTGTTAAAATCATGGTTCAAAGTATCGGCTGAGTTGACTCGGTATCGGCCGAGTCAACTCGGAATCGGAGGGTACCGATCCGATACCGAGAGACGTTTAAAAAAAAACACTGAATCGGCCGAGACAGCCGCGATATCGCCCGAGACAACCGATTCCGAAACGCCTCGCCGCGATATCGGCCGAGACAGCCGCGATATCGGCCGAGACAACCGATTCAAACGATATTGTCATATTTTGTTTTATTTTTTGATAGAACTTTTTATCTTTTACCATATTTCTTCGTTGTTGAAAATATATTGTAACATTTACAGAATGGTATTACTTTTTCAAAAGTATTAACATTAATTTTTTAAAACATAAAACTCTTTTTTTTTAAATGACTACTAAAAAAAATATATAAATCTTTTAAAAAGTAGTACTCTTTTTTTTTAAATGACTCTACTAAAACTCTTTTTTCAAAGAAATGTTATTTTTTTACAAAAAATATTCAAATCTTTTAGAAAAAATATATAATGTACATTTATGTTTGTAAAAAATTTACATTTCTGTACAAATGTTATTTTGTTAAAAAAAATGTACGTATTTGTAAAAATGTACATATTTGTAAAAAAATATATATTTTAGTAAAAAAATATATATTTGTACATATTTGTAAAAAAAAGTGTACATATTTGTAAAAAAATATATATTTTTGTTAAAAAAAATGTACATTTTTGTGAAAATGTCCTTTTGTACGTTTTTGTAAAAATGTACATTTTTGTAAAAAATGTTCTTTTGTATGTTTTTATAAAAATGTAAAAAAAAATATACATATTTGTTAAAAAAATGTACATTTTTGTAAAAATGTAAAAAAATGTACATTGTTGTTACAAAAATGTACATTTTTGTTACAATGTTCTTTTGTACGTTTTTGTAAAAATGTAAAAAAATATGCATTGTTAAAACAAAATGTTCATTTTTGTTTTTCAATATTATTATTGGTTTACTATGCAATATTGAATCTGACAACTCTGCCGTGCTTCAGAATAACCAATTCTACAATGCAATGCATATTGAATGATGGGTTTGAATGTATCTCATTAGTCCACATTGTTAATCTTATTTTTTTTAAATTTTCTATATTTTTTCTGGAATTTTTTGCGCTCTCTAAATAGCGTATATTTGCGTATCGCCCGATACCGCAACCGAGTTGAAAATCGGGTGTCCGATACCGGGACCGATACCGAGACTTTGAACCATGGTTAAAATTGAATCCTTATATTTCTCAAGAATTCAGAATTTTAACTTGGTACTTCGTATATGTCGTTTCTCGGGTTAAGAAAAATTAAATTCACTAAATAAACAGTAATTAAAATTAACCAAGTAAATAGGATTACAGTAAGTAGAAAAAAAACAGAGAGTGCGTGATTGAAAGAATCACTTGAAGAAATATGATATGACCGAGTCGAAAGTTTAACTATCTCTCCTTAAGACGAAATACATACCCGCTACGGTGCTGACGGCAAATTCAATGGGCGTTTGCCTCCCAGGATGAGATGGTCACCGACTGTTGCAAGAAGCACTTTAGTGCGACAATCCCACGAACCAACAATGGCGAATTTCTCTCAAATAGGACGAAGGGAGCAATAGATAAGAGTAGGGAATTCCGGAATATTTTTTAGTGTTTAAAATGAACTGCAATGGGTCCATTATATCGTTGGTGAAGGGGTGCAAGTCTGTAGCTTTTCTCAGCAAATGATGTGACTGCTTGAAGAGTCGCATCTCTTTGTTTATTGAACGACGTTTTTTCATTAAAGCGTTTTTAATTAATGCGTAAACAATTGAATAATTATTTAATCCGTTAATTCTGACATGAACTACACATCAATGACCTAAAAATCAAGACAATATGATTTCTAGAGAGAAACAAAAGAGTTCTTATATTTCAAGAATTGAGGAATTAGTCCAAAAATGAGAATACAAGCCTATTTATAGGTGGGTTATTACTTGCTAATCAAGTAATAGCCTAAAATGACTAAAAGAACCAACTAAAATAAAAGAATGCCTAATTAGTTCCAAACATGCTTGGAGGCTAATTAAGGAGAGAAGATGACTAAAAAGAGCTAAAAATAGAAATAAAAGGAAAATAACAATCGATTCCCATCATCCTCCCCGGCTTCAAAAAAAGTTCGTCCTCGAACTTGCAAAATTGGAGAATCACATGAGAAGTTCCAAAAATGTGCGCAAAGATTTGTGAGGCACAAATATTTTCTTGAAAATTTGAGGAAGGGTCATATTTTCATTTCTTGTTTTCTATCCCCATCCTCCTCCTCTTGCCTCTCTTGTCCAACATCAAAATATCTACCCCGGGGTCAAAAACCATTTTTTTGGCCTCAAATCCTAGTTCTTGAACATGTGGGAGGGTTCCACTTAGGGCCGAAGTTAGATCGATTGGCATAGGAGAAATTTGACCTTTTTCGAGACATCCTGTGTGGTTTTCGGGCAGCTCAGTACTTTCTTGGTTATTGGGACCACCACAGGGTGATTTTAGCATGGATAGGTGCTGCGCTGGAGGTTTCCGGGTAGCCTTGACTTTCTGGATGGTTTCCAAGGGGGTCCGGTCACTCTAGGGTGGCTCCGGTACTGCTGAGGCTGCAATTGACAGGGAACGTGGGTTGCCCTGCTTTGAATAGGTCTGGAAAATGGATAACAGGTGTCGGCCGGGTGTGGGGAAGGGTTTGGGGCAGCTTCTTGGGTGGAGATGGCTGCGGAAGTGAGGGTGGGGCTATTTTGGGGGTTAGGATTTTGAAGTTTGGAGAATTGTAACATTAAGGCATCAAATTGTTCTTTTCGCTCCTTTTTCAATTCATCCAGTTGTTGTCTCAATTCTTGATTGCTTTTTATTAACTCCTTGTTGATCTCAACTTGAATTCGCATCGTCTTTTTCGGGGCCATTGAGAATGTAGGGCACGATTTTTTATCACAAACACACCAATACAGCAATTGGGGAATGACACCTCGCTCTGATACCAATTTGACGTGAATTACACGTCAATGACCTAAAAATCTAGACAATATAATTTCTAGAGAGAGAAACAAAATAGTTGTTATATTTCAAAAATTGAGGAATTAGTCCAAAAATGAGAATACAAGCCTATTTATAGGTGGGTTATTACTTGCTAATTAAGTAATATCCTAAAATTACTAAAAGAACCAACTAAAAATAAAATAATGCGTAATTAGTCCCAAATATACTTGGAGGATAATGAAGGAGAAAAAATGACTAAAAAGAGCTAAAAATAGAAATAAAAGGAAAATAACAATGGATTCCCATCAAATTCATTTTGGAAAAACAAATTTTGGTCCAAAAATAATTTCAAAGCCCAAAAATAATTTCAAAGCCCAAAGACCAATTAAAATTTTGTCCAAAAAAATTAATACTTGCTCAAGAAAGACCCACGATCCGGGCCCGGATCCGAGCCAGGCACAATGAACGGACAACGGCAGTGGCGCGCGTGGCCCTAAGACCCACCCCCAACACATGCATAGTGTAGGCCATCTCCCCTTCAAAGATTTGGGATACCCCAAAGGCATCCAAGCCTTAGTCCCATAAGCTGGGTATATTAAACCCATGTAGTCCAACCACATTTCCAATGTGAGAGAAACCCACTTAACTAAATTACATCAACTAGCTTAAACTCAAATGGGTCACTTTAAGTCCAAATTTCTCATTCATTACTTCATTACATTGAACAAATAAGTATACCAATGTTATCTCCTTTCGACAAGGAACGCATTGTTACTAATACACGTCACTTTTGACATATGTGCCCCATATAAAATTGACTCCAAAGTTTGATCAAATGAGCTGCACATTATATCAAAATATCGAACAATATATGTCTAGTGAATAATTCCGAAGCTCAAATCTCTAGATTCCTGACATATTTGTTCAAATGTTTTCAGCATAAACACATGATTGCAATACATTACATTATCTTGTAAATCTGACTTCCAAGTTGTCATAAATTGTGTTCTGATATTGTATTTCTTGTAGATTCGCAAAGAGAAACAGGGTAGATGAGAGTGAGAGATATACTCTAGACGGTATAAGGGGTACTTTGATACGGCTAGAAGATAGCATTATATTTGGCCTTGTGGAGAGAGCTCAATATTGTTACAATGCAGATGCATATGACCCCAATGCTTTCTTGATAGATGGGTTTCAAGGCTCTTTGGTTGAGTTTATGGTCAAAGAAACTGAAAAGCTTCATGCTCGGGTACGTCAAATCTACATTCAAGTTTTTTTGCAGGATGGAAAGAAAAGGCTAAAGTGCGGGATAAACCTGAACTTTCATTTTTCTGTGACCAACCCTGTCTGGGGACTTATTAGCAACATTTTTTTAGCAACATATAAAGGGGTCTTAGTAACAAAAATGCGTAGTTAAGGGGAGTTTCTTGCAATATTTTGGAACTTCATTTTTTCTCCGTTTTTCAAGTCCAATGAAAATTAAACTATTGTGGTTTTCTGATCGGTTTTGGACATAGGTTGGAAGATACAAAAGCCCTGACGAACATCCTTTCTTCCCAGATGACTTACCTGATGCGATGCTGCCACCATTACAGTTCCCGCAGGTATGTGAAAGAGACATGTGGGCCCTAGGGGTGTGATTAGCAAGAAGAGGAAATACTTTCATATCCTTTCATATTAGGGATATTATTTGATAAGGATTAGTTCTATTTGTTTTCACGTTTATATTCTTATTCCCTTTAATTGTTATTTACCATTACTAGTACTCTAGTATATATAAAGACCTCGGCCACCCCTCGTCATCATACCATTATAGATAATAATATTATTATTTGATAGATAGTTGTGAGATTGTTCTTTATTTCCCTGCACATGGATGCTACATCAAATTAGCTAAATGGAAATATATATCTTTCATCCAAAGTTGAAATGTTCTTGATTTATAGGCCAAACTCGTGGGGAAAATCAATGGGGCTAGCCGGTTAGGTGTTTTGTGTTGGTTTAATTTGCTTGATAGTATGTGTAAGAGGGTAGTTGAGCCTGAGTAGGTTATATTAGTGTACCTAGTTTGCTTGTGGAAGTGTGTGGTGTAGCCCGTATTTCTGGAGGAACTAGTTGCGCTGAGCAGTACATGTGAATAATCTCATAGTGGGTTTGATGTGATACACAACGGAATTGATACAGACATGAACACATATGAATAAAAATAATAATCAAACCATATTTTCTCTCAAATCATCTCTCTCAAATCTTATTAATAAAATAAATTATCCATAATAATTTTGATTACAAGAGAGGGTCAAGGGCCTTATTTATAGATAATCCTAAACTTCGGGAGTAAGTCTTCTAATTAATAAGAGAACTAAATAACCTAATTAAAATAGGTAACTAAATAAAAGATAAATTCCAATTATTATCTAAACAATATCTAAATAAATCATCTAATACCTATAAATATCTAAAATAACTATAACAATAATATTTATTTATTTTTTGTAAATATGCGGATGCATCACTCCCCTCTTTTTTGAAAGGCTCGTCCCGAGTGCTAAAAGCCTTGATCGTTGAAGATGCCAGACAAATAGTGCCCTCCCCTTCTTCGAAAAGTTGTACCACGAACCATAGGGGAAATCTGTAAAAGCCCAAGCCGCATTCACAAATACTTTGAATATTTTTTACCCTTTTTATCTTTTATTGAGGCTTAAAAATAAATTTTTTGAAATTTTTGGGCCCCAAATAACATATTTTTCAACATTTTAATTATTAGGGGATGCTCAAATTTTTTTGGACAATTAAAATCCAGCCCAAATGGTTTGTCTTTTAAAAATGCGCCAAAGTCAAATAAAGATCACTTGGGCAAACCTGTAGTCTTCAAAAGCCTTAAGGCCCAACTTTTCATTTAAAAGCTCCAACTCCACAAATAAGACTCTAGTTGCCTCTTTCATTCCATCACAAACCCTAGCTGCTGCCTTGCCAAACCCAATCGCCTCCTCACTCAACCCTAGCTGTTGCGTCAGTAGATGATGTGGCGGTTGGGTGGACTTTTCAGCCTTGGATGATTTTTCAAGTCTTACCCGCCTCGTGGGGAGTTAAAATCTCACCTCTTTGGACCGCTGCACCCGTCGGACGGTTTCTCGCCGTCGCTTTACCTTTAAAATCTCTATTTTTTCGTTCAAGTCTTGAAACGCAGCCGTGATTGCGCGACAGTGGTGCTCGGTTTTGGAGCAGATCGTCGCCGAGTACACGTCGTACGATAGGTTATTTCGAGCGCTTGTCATAGCTTGTGACCTTGATACACACACACGATTGGACACACACTTGTGTAAAAAATCAGGAGCGAACGCAGCTCTGATACCAATTTGATGTGAAATGCAATGGAATGGATACACATGAACACACACGAATATAAATAATAATCAAACCATATTTTCTTTCAAATCATCTCTCTCAAATCTCGTTAAGAAAATAAATTCTCCATAATAATTCTGATTAAGGGAACTCTAACCTTAGGCTACAGATGTGGAAGTGGGCTCAGATTTGGTAGGGTTAAGTTGGGACAACACATCATGTGTCGTGCGGATAAATTCTCACACGGCACAAGATGTGTCGTGGGAGATTAACACGGTGGCAATTTCCCCCTTTCTTTTTTCCAGCAGCATATAGTAAATATAACTATTACCCACTAAACTCTTTTGCTGAGTCACATACCAAATTGAACATTTCAAAGGGTATTTTAACAGTATCCATTAGGGATGCTCTAACAGCCAAGGAAGGATAATTGTGTCATTGGAGATGGATGTCAATTGTCATGTCACTTCAGTGTATATTCTATCCTCCTAGGCATAGCAACTATATTATTGTTATTTGAAAAAGGTTCCCTCCAATGAATTTGGTGTTGCTTGAGGGAAGAAGGGGGTTGTTACTCGGGGAATCTTGGTGGTGTGTCTCTTTGTACTTATAACGGTGAGGAATTACTTAGCATTACCTTATCTCCCACTCTTGAGGATCCGAAGGGGGTTCCTAAGTCTAAAAATGAATTTCTCAAGGTCCGTAGTTACCTGAGTTAAATGGGACTCAGTACCCATATATCTGTTAATAACATTTCTGGTGCTCTTTGCAATCGCTAAGAGCATTTTGTCTTCCTTTGAGTAAGCATGCCCCCAGTTTCTTAGTGGGGTGTTACTTGGAGTAACCCATACTACAGAAAGATACATTAAGAACTTCGCATACTCAGTTTAATTAAGGCGGTTAGAACATGGTGAGCTTGACGATTCCTTGTGCACCACATTCTCTACCTATCTTATTCTACAAAGTCCACCCGATAACTTCTTTGGCATATGGAAACTAAATAAAATCAATTCAATTTTGATCCTCAACAAACTACCAGCTTAATGTTATTGTATTAAAATCTTATAATATCAACTGTTACAGAAGAGTATTGTTTTGTACGGGTTCATTGGTGTGCATGTGTTCTATTTTTATTTATTTTTTATTAGTTATGTGCATGTGTTCTTTATTTCCATTAAAGTCGTTATCACTTTATATTCTTTTCCTCACTCTAATTAATCTGGTCTTTTATATGCTTATTATAGGTTCTTCATCCAATTAGTGAATCAATCAATATAAATGGAAAAATATGGGATATGTACTTTAAAAATATTCTTCCGAGATTGGTTAAGGAGGGTGATGATGGTAATTGTGGATCAACTGCCTCTTGCGACACAATTTGTTTGCAGGTACACACATTAACTAATCCCTGTCCATGTAGAACTATTTTTTAATTAGCATGGAAGTTGATTTTACGATCATGAGATATCCTTGGTAGTATATTTTTCACTTGCTTCTGACTTTGCGTCTGTAGCTGATTTTGATTAAAAAGGAATATGTACTTTATAAATTTGCAAGATTGGTTGAGGAAGGAACATTACATCTACATCATTCTGAACGAAGATAAATGCTATAATCAAGGTTGTATTTCCTCTGAAAGGAACTCTAATTAATCTTGGTGACCTATAGCAACTTTTAGATTGCCATCATGGAATGTGAAATCATAATAAACTGAAAGGATTTTGTGTCTTTACACCTTTTAGTAAATGTTTTATAGGTTTCTTTTCTTTTGAAATGATTCTTTAGGCCCTGTGGTTTACATTTTATTAACTTGGTTGAAAAGTAAAATGTTTAAAAGATTTGCGCCTATTGTGATTTTGTACAAAACAAGGACAAAAATTTAAGTTCGGATATCTGAAAATACAATTCACTATTGTGTTGACCTACTAAAATGTATTTCACCCTGCACATAATGGAACCTTGTTAGTTGTTTTTGGAGTGTAGTAAATTGAACTTATTGAGCTGAAGTGAAACTGGAAATTGGTGCATTTGGACGGTACGGTTGACAAACTTTGGTTTGTCACCCTTTAGTCAGAACAATGACTGAGCGAATTATGCTGAAAGCTAAATATTAGTTTTTATTTATTCATTTCATGCAAATATTATTGGTTCGACTTTACTTGAACTCCAGGTTGGTCCTTCGTGTCTAGAATTGTATAATACATTTAAGCCACAAGTAACGATTCATGAAAGTTCACACTGGCCGCATCCTTTACCCTGCTCAACTATAATTTATTCAGATAGTCAATTCCCTTCATATTTGAAGATAAATTCTGGCTAGATATTTATGTGCATATATAGCATGGCGCTTGAAGCCAAGATTATCAAATTAGATAAAAGCCCGTTTAGTTGTCTGCGAAAATACATTACCTATATTTCTAATATAAAAATGATGATAGATATGTCTTAGATGATTTTTATTTTTATTTTTATTAAAAACTTCTATGAATGTAAGTTATTCAAATTAATCCATCATATTTGTTAATGCAAACTAATAACGAAGCGACGCACAAATGCAAAATATGATTTCTCCTCTTAACCCTCCGTATTCATAAAGTAATCAAATATTTATCATATTCTGAGTATGAGGGAGGGCCTTTTTAGAACTACTATTAGTCTTGCTCACCCATGGTTCAAAGTCAAGGCCGATACCGCGACGATACGGCCTAGTTGACTAGGTATCGGTGTCCACCGATCCGATTCCGAGTTACGAGTTGAGTTTTCAATCGTTGACGTAAATCGACCCTATAGCGGTAATTTCTCTGTAGTATCGGTGATATAGCGGTATAATCAGCCCATATCGGCAATATCACAGTAGTATCGACCCATATCGGTGATATATCGACCGAGATGGTATAAGTTACTACGAATCAATCTCTCTCTCTCCAGTGTTGTGTTGTTAAGCGTGGTTTTTTGAGGGGGTTACGAAATGCTAATTGTTTTTTAATTTAGTGTGCTGTGTGTGTGGATTATTTGGTCATCGTGTGGATTTAATTTAGTGCATTGTATATGTGCCAGTTTTTTTTTAAAGAATGCAAATTATCCAAATGTTATTTGTTATTATTTTTTATAATAATGTTCCCAATGTTATATTTTAATATGTTATTATTCATAAAAAAAACGTAAATGTTATTCTTTTACAAACAAATATACAACTGTAATTATTGTAAAAATAATATTTGTATCCTCTAAACATTCGTAAAAATAATATTTGCATCCTTTATGTAAAAATAACATTTGCAACACAAGTAAAAAAAAATGTTTGCATCCTCTTTGTAAAAAAATAACATTTACATTCCTTTTATAAAAAAATAACATTTGCATCATTTTTTGTAAGAAAATAACATTCGCTTCCTTTTTGTAAAAAACGATTGTAAAAAAAATGTAGTGCTTTGTCAAAATCACTATTTGTATCCTCTTTGTAAACAAATAACAATACAAAAAAAGAAACATTTCTATCATTTTTATTAAAGGATAACAGACTTAAAAAACACATTTGTATCCTCTTACTAAGAATATAATAGTTGTATCCTCTTTGTAAAAAAAAAATTATCCTCTTACTAAAAAAGTAACATTTGTTTTTCTTTGTAAAAACATAATATTTGTATCCTCCGTGAAAAAAAAAACATTGATTTATTATGGAACATTGAATCTGGCAAGTTCGCAGCACGTCAATATAGTACAATGTTATGCATATTAAAGGATAGTTTAAAACTTATCTGATTGGTCCACATTGTTAATTGTATTTTTTTTAAATTTTCTAGATTTTTTTCAGAATTTTTTGCGCTCTCTAAATAGTGTATCTTTGCGTATCGCCCGATACCGTGACCGATACCGCTCCCAAGTTGAAAATCGAGTGGCCGATACCAGGACCGATACCGAGACTTTGAACCATGTGCTCACCAAGATAGTTAATTAAGGTAAATAACTACTAGAAAAACAAATATGCCAATAGTAAAAGATCCTAATCTAATAATATCCCTACAGTATCTCCTAAAATAAAGCAACAGGAAAATATCCCCCTCCACCTTCTGTGCGCATCATTTTTAACAAGTCAAATAAACTTTGTACTGGATTATATTTGGTACAAGTTGTAAGCAAATGCCCCTCCCCCCTCCCCCCAACCACCCCAAAAAAGAAAGTAAATAAAAAAGAAAACATTTTTTTACACAAACTGGTGCTATTTTTTATGTGGTTTCTTCTAAACTTTGCAAGTTTGTAACTTTGAATGGCTGGAGTTGTCTATACAGACCCTCTCAAAGAGAATTCATTATGGCAAATTTGTAGCAGAAGCAAAATTTCAAGCCGCACCAGATCGCTATGAAGCTGCCATACGAGCACAAGTATAATTCCTACTCAGATGCATTTCTCTGCAACCTTATATAGGACACCGTTTATTCTATGTGTGATCTCCTTAGGCTATGTGCTGAAAGAGAGGCTTCTACCCCCATATTTGTTCCAATTATTGTGTTGCACCAACTTATTTTTAAACATCTGAAATGCATGCCCCCCCAAAACTGTGGCTAAAACCCGTAAACTGACATAACTCTAAAAAAGTAACACTGATCTTTAACGATGCTTTTGAGGGTTTATTTCAATTTTTTGGAGAAGTGAGGGTGTAACACAAAATTTGAAAGAAAAATGGGGGTGTGAGTTGAAATGACCACACAAAAAAATTATTATCTAACGGTAATGATGAATGATTCTGCAGGATAGGATCCAACTGCTGGAATTGCTGACATACCCTATAGTGGAAGAGAAAATAAAAAAGAGAGTCGAGATGAAAACCAGAACTCATGGGCAAGAAGTGACGGTTGACTTTGGGGATGGTTACACCGAGCCAGTATACAAAATAGAACCAACTTTAGTTGCTGATCTCTATGGGGATTGGATCATGCCATTGACAAAGGAAGTTCAGGTTCAATATTTATTGAGAAGACTTGACTGAAAGAGGTAAGTTGGTTTAAATTTAAATAAAAACACGTCTCCAAATTACAAAAACAGAATCTGTTAGCATTCAGTTCAGGTGCCAATCGATGCTTGTGTCTGTATAGAGTTAGTGTAAGTTGTCTTTTATTAGACGGCAAATGGGTATCAATAATGCAGAAAAAAGCCTTATATCTGTTTAAACCAACGTAGAATGTGGATTTGATCGACCTAGCTGGTTGCCTGTTCTTTTACGCATATAATATCAACTGAGTTGTAAGATATGTATTTGATATATTGATTCTGATTTTTATTGTGGATATATTTTTTAAGATAAACTCGTCATAGGAAAAGCAAATGACAGTGTGTTTGGGAGATCTTATTTCATGCTCCAGAATTGAAATTTTGGTTCAATTTTTGAACTAATTTGGCTCCAACTTTAATTCCAAGACTTAGCATTAGAGTTCACATACACACTAGAAAGTTCATTTGTACTGTCCATTTGCCAAGTGAGGGTGTTCAAGTTTTTCTGCATTGCTTCCATAAAGACAAGTCACCTGTATAGTTGTAGCTACATTTTGCTCCCTTTTGACAAGTCAAATGACGTTGGTTACAGTTAAAATGAGGTCAAAGAGAAAAATAAGTCGAGTTTTTAATCAGGGAGTTTTTTGCAAGGCATGCATGGTTCAATGAAGTTTTTTTTTTTTAAAGGGCCTTTTTTTTAAGCAAACCTAAATACCTCCATAATTGATCTGTTTTGACTTCAATACATTTTACTAATTGAGTTTGGGTTTGATACTGTTTCTGTTAAGGGTTTGTTAAAGTTAAATGGCATGTGTAAGACAAATGACCGACTGATGATTAAATTTAGAAAAATGTCCAAAAAAAATAAAAAATAAAACCCCCTCGCCCCCGCCCGAGAAAAAAAAAAGGAAGAAAGAAAAACAGATTAAGAATAAGTGGACATCCCATTTTGTACCTCCTTTTCATTTACCAAAGCCTTTCTAATTGTTCGAGAATATCCAAGCTTGTTAAGATCTCATACCATGCTCCAAACACAGCCCTCTATCAACTCTGTCTTATGAGAGAAGACCTCTTTTCAAGACTCAAGCAATTCAAAACCCTTGGAAATCTACACTTCCAAACTCTTCACCCAACTTCCAAGCTAATTTCACCCATGGGAACATCCCAATTTGGAAAAGTGTTAATAAAGGAAGTTGCAAATATCTTTCCAATGACAGAAAAATTATCCATGAAATGGACACTCAAGTCAAAAGTTATGGTCGAAGTATGAAATTGTGACAAAATTGAGTCCGAGTCAAGGTGCCAATCGGCAGCCCATGATGATCAATAACCCCCTTGGCGTGACTTGCTTGCTAAGAAAGTCGTATGTCGACCGACATGTCCTTGAGAGTATTTTTGACATCTTTTTGTTCTAGTTTGAGCCTTATAAATAAGAGGCAAGATCTACCACTTTGTGTGGGTCTTAAAAAATATCTGCATTATTACCTCGAAATCTTGCCACATCATCTAAACACCTTTCCTATCAAACTTCAACCTCTTCATCTTTTATATTAGTGCATTTGGAGTTGTTGAAGTCCTAGCTACAGTAGTTACGCTACTTGCACGCTACCTCAGAATGATCGGCCCACTTCCAAGAGTTTCGGACACCGAAAATTCCTGATTACGGCAACAGACTACTACATCAAATGGATAGAGGAAAGCCATTAACGTATATTATAAAAGTTGGTGTCAGGTGATTTGTATGTCCCAATCCCATCCCGATATCACTAGTGCAAATATTCAATTAGAGGATTTATAAAAAGATATAACTTGCACCATCGAAACGAATTGCAACTCGTATCTTCTGTGTTCTGACCTTCAACTTCTGCACCAGTAGCTTTGTCGCTCTCCACTATAGCTTCGCAGTAACAGTTACAACCCACAAGCCTCGACAACTATCTATCTCTAAGTGGGCAACATATGTTCGAATATGTACTGCAACTCTGACTCACTGGGGTATCAATCTCTAATAAACTAGCCTTAGACTCCACCAAAGCCTCAAACAACTAATATAGAATGTGTGTAAAATTATTTTGATTCAGAAAATCATCATCATTTTTTAATTCAGTAATAAAGATTTTCTAAATCATGTTCGAGAACAAAAAGAACCAAGAAAGAAAACTTCGAGCGTAGGGTTTCAAAAATGCTCTTGAAACTCCCGAAAATTGTTTTATAAAAAGCCCCCCCTTTGAAAAATTCATCATCATGATATTTACATTAAAAGGTATATGATTTTTTTATCTTCAAATTCTAAAAATCCAAAGCGTACCAAAACCCACGTAGCCACACAAACCAATCCAAAACCCTTGGTCAAATCATGGTCAACGACACTGGATGGTGCACTAGCGTGTGACATGCCACTATTGCGGCCCCTTGAGCCGCGACCCAATGGTGGCCCAGTTGAGGTAGGGTTATATTATGAATTCTTCTTTTGCAAAAATTAGCATAAAACCTTTTAGGATTTGACCACTTTTAGCAACAATGATAACTGTCTCTAAAATCATTCTTAAATATTATCCTCCTCCCCCCCCCACCCCCCCACCCCACACACACACACAAAAAAAAAATACTAAAAACAAATTAAAACCTTAAAAAAATATTTTAATAATTCTCTAAAAATATTTCAAAATTTCTCCCAAGATCTTGTTATTTAATTTTCAAAATCAAACTTTTTTCACACTAGACTTATGTTTTGGATGTGTTTTGATACCATTTGACTTGATGTTGAAGACTCAAACAACTAGACTTATGTTTTGTCAATCAGAAATACAACAATGGAAATACTTGTTCTAAGAGGAACATTATTGCTCAGTTCTAAATTCCAAGGGCCTTAGTGTCAAACAATACACCTCAATTTGATAATGACACCTATTTGTGACGAATATGGAATCTGAAACTATTACGTATTATTAGTCTCCCCTTAGTGTAACATACAAGATAAGATCTCCAACAATCCAATCCGTGCGTGAATCAAGAAAATATTGGAAAACGACAATGAAAAGTGGGTCAAGAAACTACCCACTGCCTTTTGGTTAAAATTAACAATGACAAGGTGATTCATTAGAAATATTCCACATGCCTTGGACTATGGGATGGGAGATTTCATCCCATAAGAGATCAGACTCCCATTGTTAATGACCAGGGACGGAGGGGCTCAAGCCTCCATGTTTTAAAAAAAAAAAATATTTTTGTAGGTAAAAAAAAATTGGGGTAAAAAGAGATTATTTTAAAACCTAGGGTAAAAGGGATGAATACTAATAGTTTAAATGCCCATACATTAAAACCTATTTTCTCTCCTGTCAAAACACAAACACCCGCCTCCCTCTTTCAAAATCTTTTCCTTCCATTCTTCTTCTCAATATCCATATATGATGTGCATGCTCCCTCTTTAAAAATTACAAGAGAAGACAACATTTGGTAAGATTCTAAGTTATTTTTTTTTTTCATATAAATATTATTCTATCTCATTAACTCTATTAATTTTTATGATTTCATTCATTTTTTAAGGTTTCAATTTTTGTGTCAATCAAAATTTATTTATCCTCCACTAGAGATCCTTCCTCCCATTTTGACGGGTATGTCTTCTCTTTTTCTCTCTCTATTTCTCTTGCCTTTAATTTTAGGGTTAATATTGGGATAAATTTTTGTGTTAATATTGGGAAATTACTAGAATTGAATTTTAGGATATTTTTAGGACTGAATTTAAGTTGCATTGAACTAAATATATTGATGTTAAAATTTGGGGTTTATTTTAGGGTAATAATGTTATGTTTGTTAGAGTTTGATTTAATGTTGTTGGTTTATATTTTAGGGTTAATTGTAGGGGATAGTTAAAGATAGTTAGTTTAAACTTGGGGCCGAAATGTTGATTTAAATATTTGTTTCTCTTTCCATTAGAATAAACAAATTACATTATTTTTTTTGTAAAAACTAAAAAATAACCTCAAAAAATTCGGCTTGGGGGCTCCCGCCCCCGAACTCCCTGAAATCACCGTTAACTTAGCTCCCACTATCAAAAGTTCCTGGCTCCGTCCCTGTTAATGACCGAATGACCGAATTCTTTGAAAATGGCCATAATGATGATCGACCAACTCATGAATTAGATACAACTAAAGAAATAAGAGAATAAGCCCTGATATACCGTGTGTCCTACCAGTAGTAACTCTCTAGGAAACACATAAAAAAGTTAAGTATAAAGAATTTGTTGGTGGTGACCTAGTGCTCAGAGAGCTACTCCCAGGGGCTAAGAAACCGTTTGATAGAAAGATCACCCGAAATTAGGAAAAGTGGCTTTGGTTGGTGGAACATGATCATACAATTTGGAGCAATTGGACGGGCCCTAATATCCATGTCATGGAATGCCATGAACCCAAGGAATTTTTATCATTAGAAATATATATATATATATATATGAGATCCATTTATAGCGTAGTATTAGGGTGTTTCTAAGGGCACCCCAAAAATAACTCCCAAATACCACAACTCTTTTTTTACTACAAAATACCACTTAATTTTAATAGTTACTTCCGAATACCATAAAAAGGGCTACCACATATTTAAAGTTTAAAGAAGCCTTGAAACTCGTCTGAGAGTTTGTAGGCATCCACAGCATCGACCCCAGCCTTCTTCACTGCCTCGGCCAGGTCGCTCTTGAACTGGGCGTTCAGGGCTTCTTCCTTCGCCTTGAAGAGGTCATCCCTCGTCTTCAGATTAGCATCATACTGCTTCGTCAGCTCGTCCAGGACCCTAGCATGTTCGGTCCTCGCACTCTCCAACTCGGCCCTTGCAGTCTCGAGCTCGGTCTGCAGGTCAGCCTCGTGCTGAATGGCCCTCTTGGCTTCATGAAATTTCAGTTGGTTCTCAGCCATCCACTTGGTAGCTGATGTGAAGGCACAAACAGACTGCACAGAAAAAGACACTTGTTAAGGGGCCGAGGAAACAGTTAGTGAAAAATTCAACTAAGGAAATGAAGTAAAAACAAATACCTGGGCCAGAGTGTGCAGACCATAGTCATATACCTTTGTCGGGGGAATCTTTGACAAGAAGTCATAGTCAGCGGCCGAGGGTGCAGAGAACATAAAAGCCTTGGCCGCCCTCAAATTGGCTATAAGGGAAGACGACTCAGCCTTCAAGAATGTTAAGTTCTGGGACCAAAAGGCCCCCATGCTGGAAGAGGAGCCAGTCCCCTCAGACGCCTCCACCCTCGCCCTCGTCCTAGAATCCGGTCGAGGGTCAGTAGGAACTTCTGACCCTTTCTTTTGTGGCTGTCGGCAGATGGTTCAACAGGTGTCGACCCCACGGCCTTTGACTTCCTCGGAGCCTGCTGAGGCTCTTTGCCTTTCTTCTTGCCCATACCAGACAATAAGCTTGGGACAGTCATTTCCCAAAGTTGGTCAGAGATACCTGCAGGACGACCTGAAAAGGAGACGACACATCAGAAAGATACAGAGGCAAAGATGAAACACTTGAAAAAAATCAAAGATTGAGCAAAAAAATAATAATAACTCACATAGCTCTGTCAGGGGGCCGACCCTCAGACCAACTTCTTTGAGGAACCGAGGGGTCATCAAATCTTCAAACTTTGCAAGTCCACCCTCTTTCCCTCGTTCTCTCAGATACTCGATTATGTCCTTTTCATCCAGACTAAGTCTGGGGTCTGACCTAGCCTTCATAGAGGGGTTAGACCACCTCCTTGGAACTCTCGGATCGTCATCCAAAGGCTGAGCCCCGGCGGCAAATACCCAGTCCCCAGATATGAAGAAAAATCTCTTCTTCTAGTCGTGGTTAGAGGTTTGTGCCACATGGAGAAGTTTTTTATCAGACTTCCTCGCCCCCAGATGATAGTACCCAGGCTGTTTGGACGAGGAAGTGATATTATAACAAGCCAAGAACACATCGGCTGAAGGCTCGTCAGTGAAAGTATTTTTCCATAAGGAGACATAACAGAGGATAGTCCTCCATGAGTTGGGAGGAAGTTGAGAGGGGGAAACACCGAGGGCTGACAATATATTGACTATGGCAGGGTGCAGAGGGAACCTAACGCCGAACTTTAACATCTGTTCATATACAACGACCTCTCCCTCATCACCCTCGAAGACTCTCTCAGATTCAGTGGGGACCCTCATACTTATGTTGGGTTGTATGCCAAAGAGATGCCTCTATACTAAGAGATCACGGTCTTTGACTGACGATACGTAAGTCGAAGCAGTTGAAGTGTCAACTTGACTATCATCACCCTTAGAGGATCCCTCACTATCATCCTCATCTCTCTCGTCCCCAGATCCCCCAACCACTGGGGGACCATCGGGAAAGGCTACTTGAAATGCAAGTGGGGACAACGCTGTTACAGGGACAACCTCAGAAGGTGTTGTGCCCTCGGCCTGGGCTGAGACTGGATGTCTCCCTCCTCCCAGAAGGGCCAGCACCTGACGGCGACGATGCTCTCTGATCCATTTCTCCCTCGCACGATTGACTCTCGGCTGGACGACCAGACGACCCGCAGGACTCAGGGGGTACGATAGTGGCTAGTGGAATGGGAAAAATGGGTCGTACCCAATTAGGGTCGGCCCCTCGCCTTCTCTCCTCCTCTTCCTCTATTCGTCTAATCTCCACGAAGAACTTCTCTCTTAAGGATGGGAACTCCTCAGCTAAATCATAAAGCCTCCTAAGCATTAAGGGGAAGACCCTACACTTAAAAGAATTTGGCTAAGCTAATTACAAACAAGGTTGCAGTTGACCAAGCTGAACTTTTGGATTGAAACTAAGGAAAGCAAGGGTTTTAATCAAGAACAAGTCGCCGGAGAAGAACGCCGAAAAATTATGAAACAGCCAAAGAAAAATCCATCCCTACAGGCCTAAAACAGTCGAAGTGAAAAGCAAGGGAATATAAAGAGGGCACTAGGGCAGAGGGATTACCTGATAAAGAACAAGCGAGACTGCCAAAGCTCGAAACGATGAAGTTGCAGAAATGGCAATGGAGCTGGTGAGAGGCTAGAGAGAGTTCAGGCGCGAAGAAGAAGAAGGGGAATAAAGTTCAAAAAAATGTTTAAATACCTTGCTGATGAGTGGGCCCACTAACCAAGGCAAAACACTGCCCACGAGGAGGGCATCATTAGGGCACAAAGTCCCAGGCTAAAGTGTGCAGCCGCCACGCCTTAGAAACTGGAACGACAGTGGATATCTGCCTAGGTGTCACATCAGCTTGACAAGTGTCACTCATCAAACTGATCACACTCATCTCAAAAGCAACACAATCCCTATGCCATCTCAACAACATCGATGGCTAAGGGCTGGGGGGTGATTGATATACCCATATATACCCTCGGCCAGGCCGAGGGCGCCCTGTACCTGGACGGGGCCAGGATGACCTCTTAACCAATATCAGATGACCCTCCAAGGGGCCTACCCCTCATCGGGCCCAGACCACCCTTCAAGGGGCCGACCCCTTATCAGGCCCAGACAACCTTTCAAGGGGTCGACCCATCATCATGGTCCGGACGACCCTCCGAGGGTATGACAGTACGAGGCCCAGTTTAGGCCAGACTCGCTAACAGAAGGAACTTTGCCCTCGGCCTCATATCAAGACCGAGGGTGACATCATCACAGTGCGTGGTTTGGGAGACGCATAAAACAGTGCGCGTGAGGCTCACATGGCACGTGGAAAACCGTTATAATAATATCACCCCCTCACGTGAGAGAATATTATGTCATCATTAATCACAGGTGGCATCTACAGGTGTCAGCAGGGGATTGACTAGATCATCATTCACAGCACCATGCATGCTTGGGGGGTACACTACACCCCCCAAGACCTATATATACTTGTCACCTACAACCCTACAAGGGAATCAATAATTGTAACCCTAGCCAAAACTCTGCTTCCACACACAGTAGAGAGAGAAAGTGAGCTTATGTGCATTGTATCCAAGGCCATTAGTGCCCATACTTAGTGGATCACACACTCACAGTGAATGTAGGCCTAATTGGATGAACCACTATACATCATTGTCTTATTCCTCTTATACTCATCCCCTTCTATACACTTACACACATACATCTCTATGGATGCCATTGTTATTACTGTTTGAGCTCATCATCACTTATCTGGGGGTGCTGAATCTCAGCATCATCCTGAAAGAAATTTTTTCTTCAAAAAAAAAATTTAACTTTGATTCTGCATAATCACCCCGAATATATGCATTCCATTCGGCATAATCATCCTGAATATATGCATTCGATTCGGCATAATCATCCTGAATGGAAATTTTTCTTTAAAATTTTTTTTAGCTTTCATTCGAGATAATCATCCCGAAAATCATCACCTTCTTCGGGGGCCCGATACCGAACCACTGCAAATTTTCATTTTCGGGTTTCTAGGGTTAAAAAAACATAAAAAACGTATTTGTGCAGCAAAAATTACCTCAAACATAATATTTTGGCAATTTTCATTAGTTTTAGAGTTGCCACATCCATTGTTAACACTTCAATTAGTTGTTGTAACTTCAATATGGTAACTTTAATGACTGAAAACCCTAGTTATTATGTTGTTTCACTAATTAATCTGGTAATTTGTTGATGAAGTTTGTATAGTGTTTGAATGGGAAGTTTATGTAGGATTTTGAGTGAGAGAAAGTTGTGTTGAGCGAGAAAATATTTTGGAAGAATGATTGAAAGGAAGTAAAAAATATATATGTACTATGTGGTGGCCCTTAGCAAAAAAATATAAAAAATCTCTTGTGGTATTTTGAAGCATTTTTTGTGGTGCCCTTAGAAACACCCTAGTTTTAGCGTTACCTCCTTCAGACAAAAGATATTCTACGTCAGATTACCAATAAAAGCTCTTGACTCATGTTCTACTATTGCATTATTTTTCAAGTATGCATGATTTGTAAAATTTCCAAATTATTAGATGGCTCATACATAGTATACCATGTGTCTATGATGACCAAAGCAACTTAAGATGGCTAAGTCGACATAAGAAGGTCTAGTCTGTGAATGCAATAAATATTTCAAGTGTACGGGGCATAAGAAGGTCTACTCTGGTCTCTGATTTGTGTTGTGAATTTAATAAATACCACAATTGCACGAGCTATTACTAGAATAACGTGCAAGTACGAATCAATCCCACGAGGAAATGATCAATTTTATAAAGTAGATTATTCAACTAGACAACTTTGATTTTTGAATAAATATTGAGATGTAATAATTCTAAGAACTAACACGTGTATCGAATTATGTAAATAAAAATGAGAGAGAACTACTAGAATTTCATAGCCATTTATCAATTTTAACTAGCTTTTCGATTTCCAGTTTTTATAACTTGAAATTCACCGCATCTCTCCACGTAAATTTCGAAGATAAATCAATAAAGTTCAATTTTTAATTCAATTTTTTTTATCTTATTCATAAATCTAAAGTCTCCATTCCCTTGAAAAATATCAATTCTATGCATTTTAAGACGTAAGCTAAGCATGGGCTATTAAACGATTGAACGGAAGCATAATCCATCAAAATTAAATATACATAAAATCGCATTATTGAATAGAGTTAAGTTTAAAAGGTTCGTAATCCTTTATATGAATAAAAAATCTTTAGAATTTTAAAAAATTATGAATACAAAATGTAATTGAACATTAAACACTAACTAAGCATGGCAGACGTTCCTTATTCTTGCAATTAAATTTAAGTTTGCATAATGAATAACGAAAAATTGCAAGATGAAGATGTGATTCTCATTATAATAATAACTTACAAAATTTTGGATCATAATGGTATTACCATCGCGAACAATCCCTCTCCATAAATATGCACATAATAATCTCACAAACACTCGTATTATATTTCGATAGAAACGTGATGCTAAAAATTGCTCCATGAAAAATTGTCCTTCAAACCTCTTCTACATAGCCTTCAATTTATAGTGATGTAGTGGTAGAAGTTGAGTTAAATTAAGTTTATCTTTGATTGATCAATAAGTCTTTTGATGTTACCGAGATAGTTGACTTGTAAACAAACACTCCACTTCTTTTAGTTTTGGATTGGGATGAGATACAAGACCCCCCTTGGATTTTCTCTATTCGGGTGGAGCATGCACGTCGAATTTTGTGAAATTCAAAGAACAATTTTTTTTTATTAAGAAGGATAACTTATCCTAGTAATGTTTTTATTGATTTATCTTTCGAATTTTACCAGAATTAAAAATGACCAGACTTGTCTAGACTTAGACTAAGAATGTCTAACTTACACTAAGAATGCCTAGACTTGTCTACGATGACCAACTTATCCTAAGTTAGCTAAATTGGATTAAAACGGTCTAGACTTATCTTATATTACCAAATCAACCTAGGAGCTCTAAGTTGGACTAATAAGACCACAACTTTACGCAAGATAACTAAGTCGACCAAAGATGATAATATAAACCCGACTTAAGATTGTCAAAATAACCTATGGTGATTAGGTTAGATTATGATATGAAGGCATGAGATTATTAAGTCCTATGATCAATCCAAATTCAGTGGGCGAATCAAGTAAGTTAATTATTAACATTAACTTATTAATATCCGTTGGTTTTTATTTACTCAGATTATTTTACAAGTACAATAATGGTTAATCAACTTATTTAATGGGTTTGAGTGATTTAGTAATGAAACAAGTATGAGAAGTTGGTCACAGACTTACCCTTCACTATTTTTCACACATTACTAAGTCTTAAAGGACCAACCTTGTTGTTATATCATCAAAGTGTTATTAGTTACATAAAATACAATAGGAATGAAATAAAATAACTGGATTTCTCATTAAAAGTTAAAATTGGCAAGAGGCTTATAACTTGAGAAATATAAACAAAAGTGGCCAAAGGACTTATATTATAAATCAAAACAGAAAAATGATCAAAAGGTAGGGGCATCGTTCCCCTGATCTTCCACCATAATAGCATTTTGGTCAGATTCTCCGACTGCAGTCTGGTCGACCACTCCTTATTCAACCTCCTAATGTGTGTGGGTTTTTTTGGGGGAGGGGGGAGGATGGAGTATTCTTCATCAAACTATGGAGGAGGAAGTGAGAGAGGTGTAATTAGTAGGCCTCATCACCCTCAAGGAATTTTGACTCGCCTAAATATTGTATGGCGCAAATATATGCTAATCACGAGTATAGTATAAAACCCAGTAAGACCAGAACTCAATTTTTGCAGGGAATTATATTTAGAAACATATATATTCTTATAGTTAAAAGTTAATAATCAAGAGATTAAAATAAAGTAAAAGATGATTTATATTGTGAGAATTAGTGAACCAAAGTGAATCACAATTAAGGGGAACACTTATCAGAGTACTATTGAAATAAGAGAGATTAAACTAGATAAGTTGAATTGAGATTAACAAAAGGTCGAGGAAAACTCCCCCACCTCGGACCATCACAACCTAAACAGTCCTTACGATTTAATCACAATTGAATGGGAATAAAATATATTATTAAGCATGAAAGGTGTTACCCAAACAATACACAATGAAGATTTTAATATGTTATCGGACAACTGTGTTGATGTTAGAGTAAAGTCTTATATATAACCTTTATATGATAAGAGAAGTTAAAACACTATGATACTCTAATATCAATACATATGACCATTAATTGGATTCACACTCCAAACCTATCAAGAAGTGCAATCATCTAAGGTGGGTTTATGATCCAAACTAAGTAACTTAGCTACTCATAATAATAACAATATAAACACACAAAATGGGATTAATTAAAGGGAAGAAAGCCATTAAAAGCTAGGATATAATACACAACAACTATATTAATGAACAAGAGAGTATTAATTTCCAACAAAATCAATTCTGATTACTTACAGTGAAGTAATTGAAGTGAGAGAAATAAGAAAATGCAATAAATCCTAAGAGAGAAAAGAGAGCCAAAACTTGCAAAATCTATCTTTCAATCTCTAAAACAAGATAAAACTAATATAATTACAAAGAAAATCCACTTGCTACTTATAGTTAGTGGAATCAAAATCAAAACCAAAGCCCAACCATTGAAATAACTAGGAGAATCGAGTATCTGATAACACTGATCGATCATGGTATTAGCACCGATCGGTCGCTGGTTAGGAGACAAACCCAATGGTTGAAATTATAGGCAGATTCGACATCGAATAGAAAAATGGGTTTATCAGGGTGGTCCGGTTATATGTAGAAATTGTAGATTACGTCACATATACAAGCCAAATTTAATTAAGTCCAATATTATCTTGATTAATTATGTGAACCTAAACATGCAAGATATTTAAACTAAATTGAAAAAAACAAACCAAAAACCATAAGACGTGAGTTGTGAAAAAAAATCTTTTCAGACAAAACTTTTCTTTTCAGGATTGTTACAACTAGGTATTACAGAATGACACTAACAAACTTACATAACTTAGACTCTACTAAGCAACTCAGTTATATCTTCCTTCCATGTTATTGACAGGAAGCGATGCAGATCCACCAACACCCCACATCAAGCTCCACTTGCCTCGGTGTTCACCAATCAGCCTCAGAAAACTCTATTCCTATCTTCAGCAGTGAAGGATTAACTCCACAATATTTAGAATAAGGGATATGTTCTTTGGGGTTTGATAAAATGATCTCAAATTATCCACTCGATTTGGATTTGAAAAACAAAAGAGTTTGATCATAAAAATAATGTCTAAAGGCTTGACTAGAAATTCAACCTCGTATCTTTATATACAGGGAGAAAAATCTCCAAGAGATAAGCATGAAAGATTACATTTGAAATCAGATAAAAAATAAAATTTAGTTGACTCGTTCGAATGAGGTACATATCTTTTGAATGAAGTACTCTATTTCGTTCGAACACCCATAAAATGAACTTTCTAATAACATTCCAGTATGGCCAACTTTTGACAAAAAAGATCTCATTCGAATTCCCGTTCGAAGTTGTTCTAACAAGAACCATGTACTCCTTCGAACGACATCCAAATGTCGTTTTAATGACTTTGCAAATTTAAAAAACATTTTAGAAACATTTTGAAAAAATATTTTATGTTTTAAAACACTTTTAAAATATCCCAAAATAAATCAGTTACACTAAATCAACCTCATATACCTTCTCCATATGATTGTAGCAACAATTTCAATTCCTCATTCTTCGATTGTTGCTTGTGGTCACTAACTTATTTTCACTTTAAGATCTCGAGAAAGTATATGTTGATGTAGATGTATAATGGAATATGCCAAACCTAAAAACATAATTAACATTATAAATTATTCTCTTACAAATCTCCTCCTTTGGCTATTCCGGTACAAAATCCAAAATCGAAAAAAATAACCCCGAAGACAAGTTCAACTAATGTCCATCCCAAACCCGAAAAGTAAAAGACACTTTTGAAAATTTCTATGCCGAAAATATTCATTGTGTAGTGCATGCTATCATCATCATTGCAGAAAAATACCTACACACATGCGTGGAGTTTAAAGAAAACACAAAACTCCCCCTTAATATATTCTCCCCCTTTTTCTATAATGGACAAATGGTTAGAAGCTAAACATGAAAAGTTAGCATCACGGGAGTCCAAATATGAAATATCATCATAAAGAATACACAATTAAGCATATGCGATGAAACTTCAACAAACCAGCAAACTATTTTTAAAATTTTTGAGTATATAAAAATACATATACGTACAAATACAACCAATCACATCATGGAGTAGAGCAAAAATATTCGAATTATGAAAATATAATGAAATTGTATGAACCCAATGCACAGAAAAATCTACAGAGGCATACGTAGTAATGGTGCACAAAGTTAAAGTGACACTCGTAAAGAAAGAACTCCGTTCAACCTTTGGTGAAAAAAATGTTGAACAAATTGAAATTGACTCAACTCATATAAAATGTCCCAAATTTCAATGCTTCTCAAATCAATAACACCAAATTATTTAATATTTTTGAAGGAATTTTATTGCTTAAACTCATTGATCTTAAACTTTTAACACCCTCAAAATCTCACACTTTAAGCATAAAATCTCAATTTTTTTGAAGGATTCACATTGCTCGTGTAAAATGAAGCATCAATGAAACAAAACAAAAAAATGGCCTTAACATTTCTATTTTTATGTGTCGGAATCGTCTTTTAGGCAATTGTCAATGGTGGGCTTTAATGCAAAGGATATTGATACTCTCATAGCCCGTTTCTATTGCTTAAAGATAAATTAATTTTTTGGTAAAAAATATCCGGGCAATGGTTTTTACATACACAATTAGTTCATAGAACATTTTGTTCATTATTGAGAACGATTGAGATGAGAACATCTTATTTAACATATGACAAACAAGTATAATATTTAAAAAATTCATGCATGTGTGCAATCAAGGCGATATAATGAGTCTAACACGAAGGTAGTAATAAATGATGAACGACGCAATGCTAAACATGCATAACTAAGCACACAAAAATGTAGCCAAGTCAAATAACACCATGATTAGGTCACATGAATTGATGAAACGAAATTGTGATTCGAACATCTTAAATGTGCATCCCTATATGGTGTAAAACAAAATACAAAATACTTTTGAATTTTTAAATTTTTTTTACCAAAAATAAAATCTTTTAATTTTTTTTTATACTTTTTCTAAAAGAAAAGAAAATCTTTTTGGAATTTTCAAGATATACACATAAGAATAAAATTTAATTGTAAGGATAAATGATATCAACAAGAAAAACACCCTAAACTAGAACCAATACTCGAACTCAATCAATGGAACAAATGCCGAAAGACTTCCTAAGATCATCAAATCTATGTGCACCTAAAGGATTAGTGAAAATGTCAATTAATTGATGTTTGGTACTTAAGAATCTCAAGAAAATGATCTTCTCCTCAACAAGATAACGTATAAAGTGCTCACGAATCCTAATGTGTTTCGTACAAGAATGTTGGATAAGATTACAAGAAATGTGGATTGCACTTATATTATCATAAGAAATAATCATTGTGCCTTGAGTAATCCCATAATCTTTCAATATTTGCTTCATCCATAAGAATTGTGTGCAATAACTCTCGGCGACTATGTACTCGGCCTTCACCATGGCCAAAGAAATAAAGTTTTGCTTCTTGCTCAACAAAAAGACAAGAGCATTCCCAAAGTAAAAGCATCCACCTGATGTGCTTTAATAACCATCAACATTCCTAGCCTAATCGATATGCAAGTTATGATGAGAACGCTTGGTAACGTGAATAAACTACAACATTAAAGGCTATATTAGGATGGCTAGCGATCATGTAGAGGAGACTACCTATCATACTCCTATAGAGTGTTTACCCTACGTCCATACCTAAAGTGTGTTTGCTAATCTTTATCTATAAACTAATGGGTGTGCAAGAGTGATTATTGGAGTCCAAACCAAACTTATTCACAAGCCCCCTAGCATATTTAGATTGAGATTAAATATCCCACTCTGGAGTTGATGCGCTTGGAGATATAGGAAGAAAGTGATTTCACCAACCGTGCTCATCTCAGATTCACTCTTCACCATTTCCTCAAAGGTGTGAGAATATTATGAACACATGGATTCAAAGACTATGTTGTCCACATAGACTTGGGAAAAAAATATAGCACCACCCTCTCTCCTAATAAAAAAATGCCATATTAACTCCCCTTCTCTTGAGGCCACGAGCTAAGAGATAAGAAGTCAGCCTTTCAAACCATACAAGGCCTTATTTAGATTAAAAAAATATATTCCGAGTGCTTTGGGTCTTCAAACGCATTTTTTTTATTCCACATAAACCTCTTCCTGAAGAATTTCATTGAGGAATGCACTCTTGACATCCATTTGGTAAAGCGTAAATTGTAGATGACATGCTATGGCGAGTAGTAAGCGCATGGAATCAAGCATAGAAATAGGAGTGAATGTCTCATAAAGTCCACATCTTCAACTTATGTGTAATATTAAGCGACCAACCTAGCATTACTATGAATTATGGTACCATTCTCATCCGTATTATTTTTAGATACCCACTTGGTACCAATCACATTAGTCTCTATAGGATAGGGGACTAATTCTCAAACATCGTTCTTTCAAAATTGAAGCAACTCCTCTTGCAGAACACTTATCCAATGCTCATCCCTAAGTAATTTCTTTACATTCTTGGGCCCTACTATGGAAGTGTATTGAAAGTAGCAAACCGTATTCTCTAATTGAGCACAAATCTTGACACCTAGTGTGGGATCACTAAGTATGTCGGTAGGGTTATGACTCTTTCGAATCGAAGAGGGTGGATCCTCTTTATCAAGTGTTGAGTCCACCGTGGTGGTGTGGGGAATAATGAGATCATCACCCAGGGTGTATTATACTCACACGCATGACCATGATTAATAAACGTAACTGGTACATCATCTCTAATCGTGACGCTTATCGATCCTATGACCTCAGAGATTTCAAGGTTATACACCCCATAGGCTTTACTAGACGATTATTATCCTAAAAATATTCTCTCGCCTCTTATAGAGTTAAATTTACCCAATTTCTCTCTATCTCTAAGGATATACGATAGGTTGGGTTTCTTTCCGGTCCACAACTCATATGGAGTGTGAAGTGTTTGTGGACGAAGATAAGCCCTATTCACCGTGTGGCATGCGGTGTTAATCGCCTTTGCGCAAAAATTATTAGGTACTTTCCTTCCAAGGAGAATGGACCTTTCCATCTCTTGAATTGTTCGAATCTTACTCTCAACTATGCCATTTTGTTGAGGAGTAAAAATGGATAAAACTCATGTTTGATGCTAACCTCATCACAAAAACTATCAACATCGTCCATTTTAAATCCAGTGCCATTATTACTATGAATGCGATTTATAGTGACACCATATTGGGTTTAAAGAGCGCGACACTTCACGGTTAAAAACTTAACGACATCGAACTTTTCTCTAAAAAAATTCAATAATAGAATATTTTAAAAACTCATCAATTATCACTAGAATATACTTCTTACCATCAATACTCTCCGAACGCGTGGGACCCATAAGTTCCACCTGTATCAACTCTAAAATAGGGGAGGTGGTAATGTTATCCAACTTCTTGTAGGGACTTATGATTTGTTTTCATTGTTAAAAAGGACCAAAACTCGATGAAGTTGGTTCTCCAAGTGATGGTAAGCCATGAACTAGGTCTTTATTAATTAATCTCACAAGATCTCTAAAATTGACGTAACTTAGTCGTTGATGCCAAAGGTCCATGGTGGAGAGCATAACACTATTTCACACTAAAGAGGACTGAGGAATGATATTGTAGCAATTATTGGCAGTTCGCACACCTTGTAGCAAAAGTTTACTGGATTAATACAAAAATATTACATTCCGACCGGTCAAACTTTACCGCAAATTTAACATCACAAAGTTAGCTTATGCTTATTAAGTTAGCCTTTAATCCTTCAACATACAACACAGTGACTAGCTTAGGAAAGCCAGAATCTCCACGAAACATCGTCTAAAAATGCTAGACCTATTCTCATCCCTAAAGATGACTTTTCCTTCCTTGCGATCCACAAAATTTTCAAATTATGACTTATCATCGGTCATATGCCTAGAACAACCACTATCAAAATACCATTGAGAAGTATCTTGAACCTTGAGTGCAACGTAATAATAAGGGATTTTTCTTCATTTTTAGGTACGTAAGATGTGGTAACTTTTCGTTTGCCCTTATGATTGTTGGCACTAGTCATTATGTTAGAAGTGTTCTTAAAGGCGTACACATCCTTTGAAATTCTTTCATTAAAATTTTTAAAGTTGTTACTAAAACTCAACTTGCTCTCTAAGACTAGCAGAGTCTCTATAGTGGTGTGTGGGAGCATGTATGTGAGAGACTCTTTCTAGCTTGTAGCAAAACTAACTAAGGTGATATCTTCGTTTGCAATGGGTACAAACATAGATTTTTTTGGGTCGACCTTGGTTAAACATCCTAGGACGAGTTCTCTTTGGTGGGTTAGGTTGAGGCCCATTAGGATCCATTATAAACATGCGAACCAATTTTGGTGGAATATTGGAAGTGGATGCACCTTCATAACCTATCAATTTTCTCTCTTTAAAACCTAAAGAGGGACCTAGGAACATCTTTATAACCTGCTTAGATGTGTACTCTAAAGTAACTTTGGCCTCTCGAGAACGTTCAAGATCTTTCTCAAGATGGAAAATATGGACTTTAAGTTTCTCACGAGTCTCCAATGATGCTTGAAGATCTCTCATAAGACTAGCCATTTTGCTGGTCAAGTCTTTCTTTTATCTTCCCATCGAAATAAGTTCCTCACTCAAAGATATTCTCACCGAGATATCATTCTCTATTGAAACTTTCAACTCCTTCTCTAAAAATAAAACCCTAAAAGTCAAATTTTTATTTTGCTTATTAGTTTTTAAAAACTCGGTGTAAAGTTCGGAGTATGCGCATTGGATACCTTGTTCTCCCTCATGCAAATCATCACCCTCAAACTCTCTGAAATGATTCAACTCATTGTCTAGGTTATCACGTTCAGAAACGTATTCATTGGCGTGAGACGAACTTGAAGTGATAATGTGACTATTTATGAAGGCGATAAAGTTTCGTCCATGCGATGATTCATCTTCAGAATCCACTGACTAAACATCACTATCGTTTAGTGTAACATTATATGCATCTTTTTCCTTTTCCCTGTCTCTTAAGCCTAGTGGGACACTCATGGGCTTTATGACCTTTCCCCTCGCGCTCATAGCATCTCCTCGATTAATCTTTCGTAGGTTGATCACCTCTAGATTTCTTTTGATCACTCTCATAAAAATTCTTACCCGCTTTGAAATTTTTATTTTTATCAAACTTTCTGAATTTATAGGGAAAGATCATCTAGATCTATTTCAAAGTGGAAGTCAGAAGCCTATTTTTCTTTAGATTTAGCTTTTAAATCTATTCATTTATCTTTTTTCTTTTGGATTTCGGGAGACATGTCTATTTCGTAAGTCTGAAGATCACCTATGGGTTCTTGTAGTCTAACCGTGTCAAGAATTCCCAAAGAGTTAAGGACAGTGAATTTCTCACTAAAACATGATGGGATTAATCTAAGAGTTTTATTAATAACCATCGTTTCTAGAATTTGCTCACTCAAATTAAAACTAAAATTCACAATATTAGACAAAATGCATAAAATTCATCAAAATTTTCAATTTTAAGCAAGCTTATAGTGTGACACCCCGCCCAATTAAATATCGGTGATTAGTCCTTTATAAAATTTATAAGAGATGAGGAGAGTGTGCGTGCGTTCAAATTGAGATATTATTTAATTAAACACAGTTTTTATCAATTAAGTCCTAGACATGCATCTAGGTTTGATTTAATAATACGATGAAACATGCAAGAACATTCAAACACACATATGAGGAAAAATCCCCCAAAGGGGCAAAACCTTTTATTTTCACTATAATTTTGTAAGGAACGGTTACACGGATTACAGTAAAAATACAGTGACACAGAAATACCCGCGGGTGTCGGTTCTATAGTCGGCGGCTGGAACTTTCCCTTTCCAGGAGGGCAGTAATGAAGAAGAAGGACGGTCTTCTCCACAAAGGTTGAACAAACACAAGGTTGTGTTCTTGGGTTACAAAGGATTCACAAAGGTATAAAAAGTTATGTGAATCAAAACATGAGTCTTGGGACTCAAAAAGGTGAAGACTTAGAGTATTTAGGACTCTTAAAATAGTCTATTAAAGTCTTACAAAATAAATTCCCGAAGTTGGTTTAAATAAGGAAACCTGGGCCAGAAAAATCTCAAGTAGATCTGATCGATTTTATCTCAGGCGGATCGGTCCGCTTCTAAAGACGGACCGGTCCGATAGCGGATCGGTTCATTTCTTAACAGGGCCTCTTCGGTTTGCATTCGATTCGGGGTTCACTGGTTTAAAGCAATAGCGGATCGGTCCGGTAGGTAGGCGGATCGGTTCATTTTTAAAAGGGGCGGACCGGTCCGGTTATGCAGAAACCAAATTCCAAGTTTGAAGATGTTTTTGATATTCGGATCCATTGATGTAGATTCGATCTTGAATTTCTTCATCGGTGTAACGGCGTACGACATACATAAAGATAATGGACAAAAATGACCTTATAAATCTCCCCCTATGTTTATGCCGGTACATACATAAAAAATATCCGAATTATCAAATATCAAATTTGCCTATACAAATCTACCCTTCCATGAACCCAAAACTGGAAAGATACAAATGAATAAGTCTTCATCGTTTGCTCTTCAAATCTTCAAAACATCTTCTCAAATATTTTCTCATCAGGGTGTGCGATATATGATCATAAATCTTTGTACCTACACACATGAGATAAAGCAAAAATACCAAGTGACGTATCGAGTTTGAAATGAACTTAGATACCAATTTAAAATATATCTCATCATTTTAAAATTCCAAACTGCCCCATAATATGATAATTCTTTCTCCCCCTTTTAATGATGTCCCCAAATAGACAAATGAGAAGAAAAACACAAACAAGCAAAGCCGGGGTGTCACAAGGGAATAAACCGCTATTTTTTGAATTTTTCAAAATTTTTCACATGAAATATAAGAAGTCACACCATGAATGAACACCAAACAACCAAGTCGATGATAGCGTAAATGAAGGGTTATGATCAAATTCGATAGGAAAATCAATGCATACAAACATGACATATGTGCATGATGAATATCATATACTCCTAACGAATGAACTCAAAATCTTCCTTTGGTGTAAAAAGGTGGTAATATGAGATATTGACTCAATCAAATCAACAAATCAAAGCTCAAAGTTATTTCCACACCAATAACGTTCAAAACTATGTTATGATTTTTCAGGACTTTCAAGGAAGTGCAAACCCATTTATAGTCTCCAACCAAACTCCCTCGGATATATATTTTGAATAGAGGCGTTCTAAATTCTCAAACTTTGGAGAATTGATGGTGAAACCTAATGGCCCATATTTGGCATATATTACTTTTTATTGCCTTTAATTTTTTTTTCGGGATCTTTTAACCTCTTTGGACCCCGGATAATAAAATTCCTCCATTTTTAGGTCTGTTTTAACGGTGGGTTAGAATCACAATGGCTAAATGAACCTTTCGCAGCCCTTCCCCGCTTTTAAATAAACACACAGTCTCACCAAAATGGTTTTTACATGCATTCCAATCTTGTCAAATTTTATCGCATATTTTTAGTTGTATAGACAGAATTGAGATGAAAACACTCAAGCCAATATGTGATAGACAAGTACAATAATCAAATATTGTCGTGCATGTGTGCAATAAAGGAGATAAGAGTCAAACATGTAGAAAGATATCACTAATCACATCTCAAAGACTCCAATCAATGTAAAGCACATGGATGAAATGATGTAGCATCTCAAATCTCTATCAAACAGTCATATGGATAAATGGAATGAAGTTATGACTCGGCTATCTTAAATGCTCATCCATAAAAGGTGCAGATAAAATACAAAAATCTTTTTGAGTTTTTCTAAAAAAATTTATAAAACGAAAATCTTTTTGGATTTTTCAAAAGAATAAATAAATAGCTGTACAACAAGGCAATAATACATATAAAACAAACTAGCAATAGGAAGCATATGATATGAACATGAAAAAGCATCTTATCCTAGACAGAGACCACCCCCTCAGTTAACTCTGCAAATCCCCAAAGACTTCCTAAGACTCTCAAATCTACGGGCATCTAAAGGTTTCGTGAAAATATCGGCTAACTGACGGTCGGTGGGTACGAAACTCAGGGATACGAATTTCTCCTCAACTAACTGACGTATAAAGTGCTCGCGTATCCTGATGTGCTTTGTGCGCGAATGTTGAACTGGATTACGGGATAAGTGTATCGCACTCGTGTTATCACATAAAATAGTCATGGTGTCCTGTGAAATCCCATAATCCTCCAACATTTGCTTCATCCACAAGAGTTGCGTGCAACAACTCCCGACGGCGATGTACTCAGCCTCCGCGGTGGACAAAGAGATGGAATTTATCTTCTTGCTCAGCCAGGAGATAAGAGCAGAACCAAAATAGAAACACCCACCAGAAGTGCTCCTACAACCATCTACATCCCCGTCCCAATCGGCATCCGAATAGGCGAACAGACGGTCATCGGTATCAAAGGAATACCAAATAAATACCATATGAGAGAGTCCCACTCATGTATTTAATAATACGTTTTAGACCAAGTAAATGTGACTCTTTCGGGGACGCCTGATATCGCGTACAGACTCTAACACTAAAGGCTATGTCGGGACGACTGGCAGTCAAGTAGAGAAGACTACCCATCATACTTCGATACAAGGTTTGCTCTATGTCCTTGCCTGAACTGTCCTTATTAAGTTTGGTAGTGGTACTCATAGGCGTACGAGCATGCTTAGTGGATTCTAACCCAAATTTATTCACTAGGTCTCTAGCATATTTAGATTGGGAGATGAACATCCCATCCACTAGCTGACGAACCTGGAGACCATGGAAGAAAGTAAGGTCACCAACCATGCTCATCTCAAACTCACTTTTCATCTCCTCCTCAAAGTGATGAGCATGTTGGGAGCACGTGGATCCAAAGACTATGTCGTCCACATAGACCTGGGCAACCAAAATAGCACCGTCATCTCTCCTGACGAACAACGTCATATCAACTTCCCCTCTCTTGGAGCCACGGGATAAGATATAGGAAGTAAGCCTCTCATACCAAGCACGGGGTGCTTGCTTCAAACCATACAAGGCTTTCCTCAGATAATATACGTGCTCCGGGTGCTTAGGATCTTCAAACCCTTTCGATTGTTCCACGTAAACCTCCTCCTTTAGAATGCCATTTAGAAAGGCACTCTTGGCATCCATCTGATATAACTTGAAGTGCAGATGACATGCGATGGAGAGTAGTAAGTGGACGGACTCAAGCCTCGCAACAAGAGAAAATGTCTCCCCAAAGTCTACACCTTCTATCTGTGTGTCGCTTTGAGCGACCAACCTAGCCTTGTTTCTGATTATGGTACCATTTTCATCCATTTTATTTTTGAAAATCCATCTGGTACCTATCACATTAGTCTCATTAGGTCGGGGGACAAGATCCCAGACATTATTATTTTTAAACTGAAGCAACTCATCCTGCATAGCAAATATCCAGTGTTCATCCTTGAGTGCTTCTTTGTGGTTCTTGGGCTCGACTTTGGAGGTGTAGCAAAAATGGCTAACAACGTTCTCGAGCTGAGCAGGAGTCTTGACCCCTAGAGTGGGATCACCAACAATGGCAGAAGGGTCATGACTCTTGCGAACCCAAGCAGGTGTGTCCCCTAACACAGGAGTAGGGTCTACAGAGTGTGGGTGAGGTACAAGTAAATTACTGCCAGAAATATCCTCATCCTTACACTGAAGGCTAGAATCAATAAACGCTGAAGGTTCATCATCTTGCACGGTGATGTTTATTGACTCCATAACCTTAGAGCTCTTCAGGTTAAAAACCGATACGCTCTACTATTCGATGAATATCCTAAAAGTATTCCCTCGTCGCTTCGGGAGTCAAACTTTTCTAATTGCTCTCTATCCCGTAAGATGTAGCATTTACTCCCCAAAACACGAAAATATGCAAGGTTGGGTTTCTTGCCAGTCCACAATTCATATGGTGTCTTAAGAGTGTATGGACGCAGGTAAACCCTATTCACCGTGTGGCATGCAGTAGAAACTGCCTCTGCCCGAAATCTCCTAGAAACCTTACGACCTAGAAGAATAGATCTAGCCATTTCCTGGATCATCCTATTCTTTCTCTCAATAATCCCATTTTTCTGAGGAGTCTTCACAGCAGAAAACTCATGTTTGATCCCAATGCTATCACAGTAAATATCTACCTTTGCTTCCTTAAATTCAGTGCCGTTGTCACTACATATCCTCTTAATAGTGACTCCGTGTTGATTTTGCAGGACACGACACTTGGTCGTTAAGAACTCCACAGAATCGAATTTCTCCCTCAGAAAACCTACAATCAAGTATTTGGAGAAATCATCCACCATCACGAGGATATACCTCTTACCACCCAGACTCTCAAAACGAGTAGGACCCATAAGATCCATGTGAATAAGCTCAATTACACGAGAGGTGGTAATGGAATGCAACTTCCTATGGGGGCTACGAATTTATTTTCCCAACTGACAGGGTCCACAAACTGTAGAAGTTAGCTTTCCAAGTGATGGTGAGCCACGTACTAGGTCCTTTTCAGCTAAACGAGTTAAGTCTCTAACGTTCACGTCACCTAGACGTTGGTGCCACAGATCTATAGGAGTGATTGTGGCGCTGTTGCAGACAAGTGAGGACTTGGGCTCAGTCCCATAACAATTATCCTCTATCCTCACCCCTCGTACTAAAAGTTTACCGACTTGATTATAGACATTACATGCGTCCCGATCAAACTTTTTGGCAAATTCAGCGTCGCACAACTGGCTAATGCTGAGAAGGTTTGCTTTCAAACCTTTGATGTACAAAACATTCTCTAGCTTAGGAAATCCTGGTAATTCTACAGTACAACGTCCTACAATGCTAGACTTGCTCCCATCTCCAAAGGTGACTCTGCCATCCTGATAATCCTCAAGAGACGTAAAAAATGAGACATCACCTACCATATGTCTGGAGCACCCACTATCAAAATACCACTATGAGGTATTATGTGCTTTGAGAGCGACATGAATAACAAAGGGCTTTTTATCTTTCTTAGGTACCCAAGTAGTAATGACCTTTTGTTTACCTTTATTGTTGTTGGTTTTAGCCTGAATGTGAGAAGCATTCACTGACGGTAAACACATCCGTCGGAACTCCTCCATCAAACTCTGTGATGTGGAAGCTAAAAACTCAACTCACTCTCTCAGACTGGTGAAATCATCAGTACGCTATGGTAGAGCAGTAGTATATCGTGTCCGACCCATATTATAGAAAAACTCCCTGAGGTGGCCTTTTCTTTTTCAATATGTACAAAAGAACACAGTCAAAGGCGGACCTTGGTTTGCTTTTCTTGGTCGAACTCTCCTTCGAGGTTTTTGACGATGGCCATAAGGAGTCGTAGTAAACTCAGGAACTGGTCCAGGTGCAATTTGGGACGTGGAGGCACCATCATAACCTATTCCCTGCCTATCACCAAAACCTAAAGCGGGGCCGAGGAGCATCTTTCCCATCTTCCCAGATCTGTCCTTGGTTTGAACCTTGACTTCCCATGCTCTCTCAAGATCATGAGTAAGCTGGGCTACAAGGTCTTCAAGTTTCTTCCGAGTCTCCATGGAGGAATGGATCTCACTCGTAAGACTAGACACTTGTTTAGTCAAGTACCCTCTCTCTTTCTCAAAACAACACTCTCTCTTTAAACAAACTCTCTTTCTCAGCACAAGCAGACTCTCTTTCTCTTAAGGTAGTGCAGGTGGAGGACTCTCTCTCTCTCTCGCTTTTCTTAAGTTTTCCTCTAAAGCGGTGATCCTAAGAACTAACGCTTTGTTATGATTTTTAGTTTTAAATGACTCAGAATAAAGCTCGGTGTAGGCGCGTTGAAGATCACTCTCCCTCTCACTTGTGTCATCCTCCCCCTCATTCACATCGATCTCACTGTCGAGGTGTCCCTGTGAATCAGCATCCTCATCGTCGTGAGGAGCACTGAAAGTACTCACATGACTAGCCATGAATGCGGTGAAGTTACACTCATGCGGTGACTCGTCTCCAGAATCCACTGACTCGACCTCACTGTCATCACTAAGGGTAGCATTAAGGACAGCTCTGCCCTTTTCTCTGTTCTGCCTTGTAGAACACTTAAAAGCTCTATGACCCCTACCGTCGCACTCAAAGTATCTCTCACTTTCCATCTTAGGAGGATCTTTAAAATCTTTTCATTTTTCTTTTCAGACTTATTTTTCTCAAACCCTTTTTTATCTTTAAAATCACCATTTTTCTTAAATTTGAGAATTCTCTTGATTTTTTTTGCAAAAAGGGTCAAATCATCTAAGTCAAAATCACACTCAGAATATGACATTTCAATATCTCTTTTTCTAGATGACTCAACTCTCTTTCTTACCGACCCCTTACTTTTTCTCTCTTGGGCATTAAGTGCAATTCCCTTATCTTTAGACTTAAAAGATTTAGGAAACATATCAATTTCATGTGTTTGCAAGTCTCCTACAAGTTCTTCCAATTTAAGCGTATTTAAATTATTTATAGAATTTAACACAGTGACTTTAGGGATAAAACGCTTAGGCAGTGATCTAAGAATCTTTTTAACAACTCTAGCATTAGGAATGTGTTCACCAAGATTAAAGCTAGTGTTAACAATATCAGAAAGTCTAGCATAAAATTCATCAAAACATTCAGTTTCAAGCATGGTGATTGTTTCAAATTGAGTTGTTAAATTTTGCAGTTTAGACTCTTTCACAGCATTAGTACCTTCATGGGTAAGATGTAAAACATCCCATGCCTCTTTTGACGTGGTGCACATCATTATGCGTTTGAACTCATCAGGTGTGACAGACCCAGAAATGACACTTAAACCCTTAGAATTAAAAGATGACCATTTAAACTCTTCTTCAGTCTAAGTAGTGACAGGTTTTAAATTGGTCACGTTTTCAAGAATGACGGAGGGAGGTGTCCACCCTCTTTCAATCAAAATCCAGACACGTTCATCAATGGCTTTTAATGCAGATCTCATGCGAGCTTTCCAATATGCATAGTTTGTCCCGTCAAAAACCGGTATTTTATTATATAACTTCTCCATTATGAACACAATCGTTTTCAAAAATTAATTTTTCAAAAAGTTGATATCTTAGAAAAATTTTGCGGAAAAATTACACGGTAAAGTTGTGTAATCGGCTCTGATACCAATTTGAGGAGAGTGCGCGTGCGTTCAAATAGAGATATTATTTAATTAAACACAGTTTTTATCAACTAAGTCCTAGACGTGCATCTAGGTGTGATTGAATAAGACGATGAAACATGCAAGAACATTCAAACACACATGTGAGGAAAAATCCCCCAAAGGGGCACAACCTTTTATTTTCACTATAATGTTGTAAGGAACGGTTACACGGATTATAGTAAAAATACAGTGGCACAGAAATACCCGCGGGTGTTAGTTCTGTAGTGGATAGATGGAACTTTTTCTTTCCAGGAGGGCAGCAATGAAGAAGAAGGACGGTCGTCTCCACAAAGGTTGAACAAATACAAGGTTGTGTTCTTGGGTTACAAAGGATTCACAAAGGTATGAAAAGTTGTGTGAATCAAAACATGAGTCTTGGGACTCAAAAAGGCGAAGACTTAGAGTATTTAGGACTCTTAAAATCGTCTATGAACGTCTTACAAAACAAATCCCCGAAGTTGGTTTAAAAAAGGAAACCTAGTCTAGAAAAATCTCAAGCAGATCTAATCGATTTTATCTCAGGCGGATCGGTCCGCTTCTGATGACAGACCGGTCCAATAGCGGATCGATTCATTTTTTAATAGGGCCTCTTCGGTTTGCATTCAATTCGGGGTTCACTGGTTTGAAGCAATAGCGGATCGGTCTGGTAGGTAGGCGGATAGGTCCGTAGGCGGATCGGTTCGTTTTTAAAAGGGGCGGACCAGTCCGGTTATGCAAAAACTAAATTCCAAGTTTGAAGATGTTTTTGATATTCAGATCCATTGATGTAAATTCGATCTTGAATTTCTTCAACGGTGTAACGGCGTACGACATACATAAAGATAATGGACAAAAATGACCTTACAACAGAATGTTCGGTTGGTTCATTCTTAGCATCACCGTCGAAAAATTAAATCCAATTTATTACCTAACATTTAATTAAGCTAGTGTCAAAACATTTTCCAATTTAATTTGAAAGCAATTAATTCAATAAATTTCTGAACATTGAATTATAAACCACACACAATAAATGAATGCTGATTGAATTAAATACTGAATAATTAAGACTGGATAAATCCTTCCAGTTCAAAGTCACAAACAAAATCAAAATAAATACTCAATCCAACAGAAAAGAACAACAAAGTAACTGAGTACAATCCCGCTAATGAGGATGGGCGACACATGCCCGAACTGAAGCATCTGAACTAAGAACTGAATAAAATGAGGGAAGCGCCTAATCTCAATGACCCGCTACTTCCACAACAGCTGCAGCTCGGCAACCCATCCAAGTATCTAGAACAAGTGTCCCTGTGGCTAGGCACCTGTACTAATACATATATATTTAGCAAAAGAGAGAAGAAATACAAGAAACGGGTCAGAGCCCGAGGTTTAAAAATGATTTAGCAAGTATTTAAAACTGGTTCATAAAACAAGTCTTATACGTATGTTAGATATCGAACTCTCACATGATTTTCTCACCTCTCATCTATTATGCACGACTAACGTACATATAATCTCCCCTAGTTATACCACCCAGTCCAACTAGTCAGAACCCATACTAATACTAACTATGCTCACTAGTAGTATTCCCGTATCTCCCATACAATACGCTATTCAAATAGTTTATCTCACATACTGAGTTTCATTATTCACCGTTCGAATGATTAATCTTTTATCCACTAAGATTATTTTATTTCTCATTGTCATTTTATCAACTAGTCTCACAAAGTAGAAAGTTCCCCAAGTGCACTCATATATATATATAGTCTCATCATACTATATATATACACTAACCCTACACCCTTAGGTTAAGACCACTTGGCGCAATGTAATGATTATTATTATTACCAAGTCTACTAATTTCACACGGTAGAAATATTCACAAGTTCGTATGTGTATATATATATATATATATACTAATCCTGCATCCCCGGGTTAGCACCCATTAATGCACCTATCAATAATAAACCAGCACTCCCGGGTTATCACCCATTAGTGCGCCTATCAAGAGAATCGTGCATCCCCGGGTTAGCACCCATTAATGCAGCTATCAATAATAATTCAGCACCCCCGGGTTATCACCCATTAGTGAGCCTAATAATAATCATCCTTGTACCCCCGGGTTATCACCCATTAGTACACTTAATCAACAATGTTCTTGCACCCCCGAGTTATCACTCATTAGTACACCTAATAGTAAGATTCTTGCACCCCCGGCTTATCACCCATTAGTGCTCTTAACGATAATATTACATAATAGGCATACACACGTCATATTAAAATTTATAGGTACTTCCCCAACCTACATATATACTTCTCATGCGTATTTTAATCTCAACACTACGTATAGTATAAATATTTAGATTACTATCTCTCTCGTAATCTCCAAGGTATACTCTCCCTATACCGAAATAATTAAAGTATTAATTCTCACATACCTTCCCAAAATTCTGTCTTGTTTAAGTTTACTATCGGGCAATTTCTCTCACTCCAATAAACCGGCAAACTCAAACTGGACTCTAAGAAAATTCTCAAAAATTCATTATGTCGCTCGAACTAGAATGTCATGTAGTTCGAACCAGAATGACATGTCGTTCGAACCAGAATGACATGCTGCTCAAATGACTTCCACATGTCATTCGAACGACTTCGCACGAGATCTCAATCTCGTTTGAACCACTTCGCGCGAGACCCACTGTTTCGTCTTCTTCACCAAATTTCAGCGTTTTCTACCATTTTTGGACCTAAAAACATCTAAGATTCAATACCCAACGCCTCATCATCAATACCCATCAACATCTAACAGATTATAAATCATTCCTAACATCCTAGGATCATTAATTCGTCATTAAACATCATAATTATTTAAAATTCCCAAATTAATTCATATGAACCCTAGTTTCCAAATTTTCATTTAATGAACCTAATCAACCCAGATTCGTTCGTGAATATATAATCCAATTCTGTGATTAATCCTCTACATACATAAAGGACTTTAAACTACTAATTAAGACAATCCTTAATCATAATTTAAATCTCCAATTTTCACCAAATTCATATGTAAATCATGATTAATTTCACCTACACTAACAAGAGCATGATTATTGCTAAAAGAAAGCAGGTAATAAACACTTGCCTCAAATGTGACGGTCTGATCCGTTGGTGATGTTGGTATATACGCGTTCCTCTCTTCTCGATCTACGCGTTGCTGGTCACGATTGTGCAAGGTGAGGATAATTTGGCCTTCCCTCTTGGAGTTTGGTTCTCCCTCACACCCTCTATGTCTGTTCTTTCCTTCCTGTGTCTCTCACCCTAAAAGACTTTTCTTGGCTGCTAAAATAACTCCCAATTTTCGTCCATTAATTAAACCCAAAATTATAATTTACCATAATGCCCTTTCGGGACGCCGGTTAGGCCTAAAATTGCCCCGGGACCCAAACTAAACACCCGGGTATACTATTTTGACTATCTCGACCCTTCCGGACTCAACGGCACACTCGAAATGACCATACGAGTTAATAAAAATAATATCTCTTTTTATTCCAATCAATCAGTCCCGACATGATTCGCACGCGCGTCAGACTTAAATTACCAAACTGTCGTATTTCTCACTTCCGACAATTTATCAAATGCTATAATTCCATATTACATATCACACAGTAATATTCAATAATTCTCAACAATAAGTATTAACCCTTGGCACGCTAGTTAATAATTCTTTTAATCCGGATTTATTACAAATTAATTTCTCGCATTTTAATTTAATTAATCCAACAATAATAATTAATCGCATACTTATTCCCATAATAATAATTAATCACATAATTATTTAAATCGTCAAAAAAATACAGGGTGTTACATATAGTCTCAAATTGTGTGGTGAAATATTAAAGCTTTGACAACATTAGTTCCCTTGTGTTGTAATACCCCGTATTTTTATGCTTTCTAAATTTGGGGATTTATTAAATTTAATGTGAGTTATTAATTTAATATAAATCCGAAAATTAATTACTTTATAGTTATTAACGTGATGTGAGTTAGTAATTAGGGGAAACTTATTGAATATTACTAATGAGTAAAGTAATATATAATATTGGTTCTATGAAATGTCACGAGTGAATAAAATGATAATTTTGGAAATTTGAGTCGGGGCGCGCCCGTGTCGCGTCGGGACTAAATATTGATTAATAAAAGTGAATAAATTATAAGTTGCTCGTATGGTCATTTTGAGTGCGCCAAAGTTTCCGGAAGGGTCTAGATAGTCAGAAAAGTGTATCCGAGGGTTTAGTTTGGGTCTCGGGGCGTTTTTAGGCTTATTTAGCACCCCGGGAGGGCATTTTGGACATTTTGTAATTTTGGGCAATTAAACCCACGAATTTTCAAGGGTTATATCATATGTCTAAGGTTTCCTTCTAGGGTTAACACAATCAAAGACATATGACGGCCATAGGAGAGGGAAGGAGAGAGTTTGCCAAGGTATTCTAGGCCGAAAATTCATCCGGTTGCACCGCCACCACCACCAACGCGTAGATCACGCGACGGGGAACGCAACCACACCAAATTCGTCCTCAAATCGGAACTAACAAATTTCCAGGAAAGTGTTTATCTTGCTTATTTTTCGTTAATACATCACTCATGTTAGTCTATAATTGATTAGGATGAGTTTCATGGAAGAAAACCCATGTTGGAGATAGGAAATTGCATGTAGTAATGATATAAATGGAAATCTGGGAATCCCCCCTTAATATGTAGAGATTGATTAGAACAAAGTTAAATAAATTTCTAGGGTTCATAAGGTTTATTAACCCATGGTTATTGATGAAAATTCACATGCTTTACATAGAAGATGTTTAATTTGGATTTATAATGATTGTAGTACGAATTTTTGGGAGTTTGGGTGTGAAAAATCTGGATTTGGTTGATGTTGGATTATAGAACCCGTACCTGTTAAACTGCAGAATTCTCCATACCTGTTTGATCGATCGATCGAACCAGGAGTGTCGATTGATCGAGCTCCTACCATCGATCGATCGACCCCTTCTGGCAGACTCATATTTCCCCTTTGTAAATAGTTAAATTCAAATTAAATGAGTAAAAATATTTGGACATCCTTATTAAAATATTTTGGGAGATAAAGAAGACCAGTAGGACTTATTAATAACTATGAGACCTTTAACGTAAGACGAGATTTGCATTTTTGGGATGGTTACATATAAGGGACGATAGAATTATGTATTAAAGGGAAAGACGCGTAAGATAGTTATGATGGAAAATAGATAAGTACCTACTGAATTCTACGCTTGGGAGGATAGAGTCCATGAGTGTTACTTACTAAGTTGGAATAATCCCTCAACTAAAAGTAAGAGACGAACCGTTATAAGTGATGACTAAATAATGAGAAAATAAGGATAAATGTTATAATTATGGGTTATGAGATGAACCTAAATTTGATATAGAAAGAGTAGTATATTTACATGACTGTGTTTATGCATATACTATATACATGTGAAAATCATGCCCGCGCTACTTGCTATCCCTGAGGTTACCGCGCTAGGACAGTCTTATCTCGATGTGACCTTTACGGGGGATATTGACTTGTACCCAAGAAGATAGGAATCCTAGGTACAGGCTATCGTATCGATAGTCACGGTCCTAAGAGACGCGAGGGTATGTGCCGACCTCTTGGACTTGGAAACTATGTTTCGCCTCAATATTATTTGTGTATGTATTAATACAGTTCGAGAGTGATTTCGAACTTGTATTTCCCTTAGTACGAGTGATACGGGGATTGGATAGCAGAGTATGCCCGCACCATAATTTTTATGTGGGGTGCTGTTAGAATATATATATTATACGAGTATTTAATATATATATGAATTTCTGAAATTTGGAACATCCTATTGTGTTTATGGTAAGTAAGAAATGAATAATGACTTCAAATTGGAAATACTTGTTTTGAAAAGTATAACGGTATATTTCTGGAAAACTTTATTAATAAATAAAGTTAAAAATGAGAGCTTTGTTACTAAATGAAATTTACTTCTTAAACAGTTGAATTGTTTAGTTTAAATCTTACGAGTAACCTAAGATAAGATGAGTTAAAGCGTTGGGAAGGTTAGTATGATAGGTGTGCACATTAGAAGAGAGGTGAGAATTTCTCAAGAGAGTGTCGCACTAATATGTTGTTTCATTGGCCTGTAAACATTTTAAATACTTGCTAAATAAATTTTAAATCATTTCACAATCGGGCTCTGACCCGTTTCTATTTTCCTTTCTCCCTTGTATATATATGTATATATTACAGGTGCCCAGTCACAGGGGCGTCTTGCATAGGATCCTTTGGTGCTGCAGCTTAGGTGGGAGTTGCAGGCCTCTTGCTTAGACGACCTCATTCATTTGATTCTACTCTTAGTATTATTTATTTCAGTTGGGCTTATGTCGCCCTTTCCATTATTCAGATGTTTTATTGGATATTGTAATCCATTTATTTCCAGTACTTGCACTTTGGGATTTATTATTGCCGGGATGTTTTCATTTAAAGTATTAAATGTTGGATTCAACTAGTTGAATATTTGATTATTTGGATTGTATGTTCCAGGATAATTGTGGTGTGACTGTTAAATTGTGAATTATGCAAAGTTTTAAATGTTGGTTTATATAAAATAAAATTTGGAAAGTAATGTCTAAAATGGTTTTGACACTTAGCTTAATTATTTAGGGTGTTTAAATTTGAAAAGTATTTTCGACAGTGATGCTAAGAATGAACCAACTGTTCACCTTGATTTTAATTTAATAAATGAGTGATCGCCCCGTATTTAATTAGGCGGGGTGTCACATGTGTGTGAGCTCGAAGATATTCCAAGCTTCTTTCGGCGTGGTATACGACATGATATGATGAAATTATCTAGAGTGACCGTACCAAAAATTGTAGTTAAACCTCAAATGTTAAAATTGCACAGTCTAAAATCATCATCAATCTAATTATTGACTGGCCTGAGACTAATGACATGTTCATTAGTCCCAATAGGATGAGTCCAATGCTTTCAACATCAAGCCAGATGCGCTTGTCAATCGATTTCAGAGGCGATCGCATTCGAACTTTTCAATAGGCATAATTATGTCCATCAAACAAAGGTGGCCTATTGTACGTGTTATCCATATAACAACCAATATTCATCTAAATAAATTGTATAAACAAGCTCTGATGCCAATTTGAGAAAAAAATAGTTTAATAGGGTGGTCCGATTATATGTAAAAATTGTAGATTTTGTCACAAACACAAGCCAAACTCAATTGAGTCCAATTTTATCTTAATTAATTAGGTGAACATAAACATTCAATATATTGTAACTAAATCGAAATAAATAAAGCACAAGCCATAAGATATTATATGAGGAAAAATCCCTTTAGGGTAAAACCTTTTTTCAGTACTGTTACAATTATGTAGCGACACTAACACACTTACAGAGCATAGACTCCACTAAGAAAAATAAGTATGTCCTCATTCCTATATAGATCCATCAAAACACATTAGCAAGCTACACTTGCCTCGGTGTCCACCAATTTGCCTCATGAAACTCAATTCCTATCTTTAGTAGTGATGGAATAATTCCACAAGGTTTGGAACAAGAGATGTGTTCTTCCGGGCTTGATAAAGTGACCTCAAATCATCCAAGGGGTTTGGATTTGAAAAACAAAGGAGTTTGATCATAAACAGATGTCTAAAAGTCTGGATTAGAAAAGAAAGCTCGTATCTCTATATATAGGGAGAAAAATCTCTAAGAGATAAACATGAAAGATTGCATTTGAAATTACATAAAAAAATAAAATTTTGCCAACTCATTCAAATGAGGTACATCTCGTTCGAATGCGGTACCCTATATTGTTCGAACACCCATCAAATGAACTTTCCAATAAGACTCCAGCGTGGCAATGTTTGAAAAAAACGGTCTCGTTTGAAACTATTCTAATGAGAACCGTGTGCTCATTCGAATGGCATCCAAATATCGTTCAAAGTAATTTATGAATTTTTTAAGAAAATATTTTGGGAAAATATTTTATGTTTTCAAACACTTTTAAAATACCCCTGAATAAAATGATCACACTAAATTAACCTTATATACATTTTCCATATGATTGTAGCGATGATTTCAACTCTTCGATCTTTGATTGTTGCTTTCGATTACTAACTTATCTTTATTTGAAGCTCTTAAGAAAGTACATGATGATGTAGATGTACAAACGAATATCCCAAACTTGAAAGCATAATGAGCATTATAAATTTTGCTCTTACAATCACCAATCGACCGTTGAATTTGGATTTGTCGATCGGTCCCATACTTTTGGCTAATCCTCCTTTTAATCTAAGCACGAAAGGACTTTGGGAAAACGGTCATAACTCGATCGTTAGGAACCAGATTGATGCACCTTCAGTGGCTACGCAAAGATAATTAAAGAGATACAACTTCTGTGAAGAGTTTAAGCATGAAATACGAACACAAAAATGATGTAAATGCCCCCAAAGTTGCATATTGCTTTGAAACTTTCCTAAAAATCACATTATTGCACTGTTTAGCATTCCAATACCTATATATATATATGCAAAGAACACACACTCACACACACACACACACACACACACACACATATATATATATATATATATATATATATATATATATATATATATAGAGAGAGAGAGAGAGAGAGAGAATTACAGTTATAATTAACTGCCACAATTGTGCTAGAATGTATAAGTAGAACGATAGCTAATATACAATATTAGTGACTAACAAAATTTCCCTCTCTTTATTCCCTCAATCCAACCTTTGTTGATGCAACAAATTGATGTAAGGGAGTTGGGAGGCCATATTACGTAACCTGTGATTAAAGCCTTCATCAAAGGCCTTGTCCAAAGTTTTCTCGACAGTAGTCATGCCCTTATCCTCTTCCAAAGCCTTATATTTGTCAAAGAAGTCGGTGCATGCCTTTAACTGATCCATCTACCTTCTTGATCTTATGAATGAAACCTTTGATATTCTTGTCCTTATTAGCAACCTTGATATTGTCTTGATGATGGAGAACAGTGGTATTGTACTCGGTCAATTAGGAAAATCTGTTGAAAGACTCCAAAAGGGGGAATCAAGTCCTTCTTGACAATTATCTGCCTCTTATTGATTTTTATTTCTTCTTCTCTTTCTCTCTTCTCTAATATTTAAAACTAATTGCCTCATATTCCCTGCGGCAACAGATGATTTAATCATTTTTTATTTTGGCTTATAGTACCAACTTCTGTTAAATGGACAAAAGGTTGACAATAGAATGACCTCTCCATTAACTCATTCGACCAAAAGGGGAGTACCATTTGTTTGTTATTGTGGCCATCCCCGATCCTGATCCTTGCGGGCGGGTGAATAGAGGAAAGGATCCTTCGGGTCCCGCGCGTCCCTCTCGGGAGCGCTTCGGCTGGCGTCGTTTGTGGTGTGAAAAATGTAGAGAGATTCAGAGTCGCCAATCTATTTTAATAAAAACAGACAAAAGAAAAAGGGGAAGCCACCCCGAAGAGTGGCATCCAAAGACATACTGGTGCATACGAAACCAAAATGATTTGAGAAGGGTTCAGAGGCTTAGTTACGAAATGGGAAGGTGTTAGGCACCCATTCCGCCCTTTCGGTCTCTCATGAATATTTGCTATTTTCCTTTCTGTTTCCCCCCGTGATATGTGTGCATGTGTATATATATAGAATGGAGGTAGGAATCCTTGACTTGTATCGTGGAAAAGATAAAGCGAGTCATCCGTAGGAAGATATAAGAGTAATATTAGAAAAATGAGATTTACGCGATTACCCCTACGTTGATCGTTATAAGGGAAGGATAACGCATATGGGGTAATGCGTCACTAAGAACAAGTATATGTATAATATAAGAAAAATGGATTTAGAGAAGATAGAAAATGAGAGAAAAAGTAAGAAAAAGGACTCGAGTCTAGGGTTTTACCCCGAGACGCCTACGTAGCCTATAAAGGCATCAAAGTCCACGTAGTGTGCATGTAAAACGAGGGGTGGGGTTTATCCCATAAATCCAAAATGGGGAATCTCATATTTATGAGCGTGTGTGTGTGTGTGTGTGTAGAAAAAAGTGTTTTAGTTGCGAGAAAAGTGTGAGGAAAATATGAGAATCCCTTATTTGAATTTATGAGAAAAACCCTCTTTTTCTTGTTTTTTGGGTTTTATGAAAATAAAAGATGTGCAATAATACTAAGTAAAAAGTATATTAGGATGTGTGAAATGAGATAATAAAAGTGCTAAATAAGAAAACAAGTTATTGAGAATTCAAGAGAATTTAAAGAGAGAGTTTGAGAAAGTTAGACCTTCTTGAAGATCTAGAGCTTGATATTGAATGTTGGGGAGCAGCCCTTGCACTTTGGATCATAATGGAAAGTGGATAATTCACCAAGTTTGATGAAAGGGATGATGAAAAGTGGAAGTAAAAAGGGGATTTGGAAGTTGAAATCACGCTGCCTTCGAGAGAGGTTTCTGGGATTCGTTGAGAGGGATTTTTATCAAATCTGGGATCCTCTTGCAAATGAGGTGAAGGCCTCCATTTATAGTCCCAGGTGAGTGCCGATCGGCATAGAGTCCTTCCTGCCTATCGGCAGGCAGGTGCCGATAGGCAGTTTGTTTCAGGCTTTTTCAGAAAACTGACCGCCGAGGGCAAACCGTTGGTCAGAATCACGCACGGGGCATACCGTTGGAAAGGTAATTCAGAGACCTTTGAAAGTACTTTGGACCGCTCCCCGGGTTCATGAGTTGACTTTGGGTCAAATATGGCTCGGAAGCGTTTGTTGGTCCATTGGATGGGGAATCATTCGGACGCAAACGGATCGTTCGTCCGTATGGTAAATATGAATCGCACACGGGGCATACCATTGGAAAGGTTAGTATATTTACTTCGACATTCCAAAGAGTTTGGCCCAGTTTGGAGAGTTGACTTTGGTCAACCGGGCCCGGGAAGCGCTCGGTGGCCTCCTAGAGTCAAACGAACCATTCGTCCGCATGGAAAGTCAGAATCGTGCACGAGGCGGACCGTTGGAAAGGGTATTCAGGGCCCTTTGAAGATTCATTCAGCCTCGATCAAGCTGAAGAGTGGACATAGGTCAAACAGATCCTGGGAGCGCCCGGTGGCCTCTAGGTTAGGTTTCGGACGCAAACGGACCGCTCGTCCTCATGGTAAGTCAGAATTGCGCACGGGATAGACCGTTGGAAAGGGTATTCAGTGCCCTTCGAAGATTAATTCAGCCTCAGTCGAGATGAAGAGTTTGACTTTTGGGTCAAACTGAGCCGGGGAGTGCCCGATGGCTTTTAGGTCAGTACTCGGGACGTGACCTGGCTTTACAGTTATGAAGGGAGGTACTAGGGACCTAAGGAGAGCCAGGGGTAATAGAATGGGGTGTCTACAGAGCCCCTCGATGGGTGAGTTTGGAATAAATGATGGCCGTCGAATAGACACCACATGACGCTTTTGAGGGAGTATGACCGATTCAGAGGGTTGAGGTCGATTCTGAGGACCTAAGGAGTGTGCTGGGGATGATCAATTCTACGAATCAAAGCCGAATCTGCGAGCATAGGGTAAAGGTCTAGCGAGGTGAATTCTGACCTAAAGAGTGGTGGCGCTCGAGTATCGAGGTCAATTCTGACCTAATTTAGGTGACGATCCAAGACCGGGGCCAATTCTTACCCAAGAGTGGTGAAGACCGAGGACCGAGGTCAATTCTGACCTAACTTAGGTGATGATCCAAGACCGGGGCCAATTCTGACCCAAGAGTGGTTGGGGATTAGATTTCGGTTTTGCTGGGGAAAGAGCTTTGTGATTCTGATTTGATCTGGGGAGCTGGTAGCTAGGGAAGCTTTTTAGGAGACCTCGCAGGGGGGAAAAACCTATTTTGGGTGATGTAAGAGAATTCTGCTGGGGAAGTGATCAGGTGATCCTTAGGGACTTTTCGGAGCTTTTTTGGGAGGAGTTTTCACTTAGATTTTGAGGATTTCCCTAGGGAAGAAGGGGTTCCGCTTGAGGAAATAAAAAAATTTCTTCGTAGAATGGCTCTAAATCCCTCTCGGGATTTTTGGGAATTTTTTGAGGATTTTTCGAGGTTTTCTGGTATTTTCTGGGAATTTTTGTACTAAATTTTAAGAGGGGTGCCAGTCGGCATAGTATGAAGGGTGCCATTCGGCAGTGCCACAGACTTTTGGGCTACCTCGGGAAGGCAAGGGGTCAGTGCCGATCGGTATGGTGGGGGGTGATGCCGATCGTCATGGCGCTTGGCCTCCTATATAAAGGGGGTGAATCCCCTCATTTTTTCACAACTTCTTTTGCTTTCTCTCCCTCTGCGATTCTTCGGCAAATTGTTTTAGCGTTTCGATCTTCATGAAATGGCCGCCTTTATGAGCACTGCAGTCCACCGAGAGTGGTTGACCGTTGATGATTGGACGAATGTGGAGTGGAGGGCCAGGGCGCCTCTTGCTTTGGGGAATGAGAATTCCTTTGATGCGTTTGAGCCTGTCGCGGCTAAGAAGACTTTGCTATGGGAGCCATCGCGTCATCGCTCTTCGAGAGTGATCCCTGGTGGTTATGTAAGTAACCCGACCTTTGGCATTCTTCTCTTTTTGGTGGTTTTTCTTGTTTGACTTTTGATGATGCTTTTCTTTTTGCCAGTCTGATATCCCTTTGAAGAACATGCGTGCCCGTGGGATGACGGGGCTTAAGGATGTCTGGGAGCATCTCCCACCTGTGGTGCATTGGATGGTATCATCATTCGGTTTTGGACGGTTGGCATCGGTGCTGGATGAGACGCCTCGTTCGACAGCGATCTTGTGCGCCTTTGGAGAGATGTGGTGGGACACTACCCACACCTTTCATTTTGGATTCGGGGAGATGACGGTGACTCCTATAGATGTACATCAGCTGCTGGGGCTGAATTGTGATGGAGAGCAGATAGAGGTGGATCGCTCTTTACGGGTGAGATCGGAGGAAGTGCGTTCGGCACTTGGTGATGTGGGGAGGATAGTCTTCGGGGATTCCATCCGGCTGTCCTTGCTGAAGGATGTTTTACTGATCAGGGTGATTGATGTGGAGGACGGGCTTCAAGTGAGGCAGATGGCCCGGTAATTCATTTTGCTAGTGTTGGGAGGTTTCATGGTGGCGTCGAGCGGCGACGTCGTTCATTTGTGATTTCTGTCGTACTTGAGGATGTTTTCTAACATCCTTTTTTATGATTGGGGAAGTCTGACCTTGGCGACCCTTTACTTTTCTCTGGATGCATTTAGCCGGTGTTGCAGACAGACCTTTACTGGGGCCACGTACCTTCTTGAGGTATTCTTCAGTTTGTGCATTTCTTTTCATGCATTCGTATTTTCCTTTCATGCATTCGTATTTTCCTTATGCGTCTCTTTTTTGCTTGTGAATTTAGACGTGGTTCGATGAGGTGATTGGGTGCAATACCCCGCTGATCGCTTTGAAGGACGACACTGTTGGGGACTTCTGTCGCTTGTATCGATGGCGTAAGGCCAATCGGCAGTCGAAGGGATCTCTCTCCCTAGAGGCGGTGCGTCAGGTCTTGAATGACCTGACTAGTGGTAGGGTAAGACTCTTTCCATTTCAGTCTTAGTTTTTGCACCTTTTGATCTTGGATTGATTTGTGCTTGCTTGTAGATTTTCAGGTGACCTTTTATCCCTGGGGGACAACCATTCAGGATGCGGGGGTGACCGGGGTGAACGCGCGGATGAGGCATTTGCTGGTGCATGAGTTCGACCATTCCTGGTATCTCGGGGAGAGGGTAGTTTGTCAGATTACCGACGAAGAGGTGGTGGCTCCACCCGCGTAGCCTCCTACATCTATGAGGTAGGAGCGACTGATGTTGGAGGATGAGAGGATCGCGGGGATGATTGGCGAGTCCTACTTGCTGTACACCGATACAGACGCGCCGTATGACTATATGGATTTTTTAACGAGCTGGTTGATGGCGCCCAGCATATATGATGCGCTGCCCTTCCCTCCGGAAGGTTCGAGTCGGGCGGTGGGGTCTTCCCACAGTGGTGGTGGTCCATCGGCGTCTGCGGCGGCGGTGACCTCGGAGGTCCCTTTTGTGCGGTTGCATACCCCTTTGTATAACATCCAGCGGGCTGAAGGAGGGATGGTGTCTATGTTGTACCGTCCTCATGCGATGGATCTGGAGGAGTTGGGTTTGACAGAGGAGGTCCTTCGACCTGCGGTATACCTTTCTGTTCCTCCCTTTCTTTTCTATTTTGGTCATTCCTGTTTTGATACTGATTTTATCTTTCCTTGCAGCAAGTCCGGGTGTCGACCACTTGGCTCAGGGACATTAGAGATTGGATATCTTCTGCGACTGCCCATATTCGGGACGCGGTTCCCTTTCCTTCTTGCCTGGTGCCATCTTCTTTGTCCGGAGAGGACTCGGGCTCGGGTAGTGGTGGTGCGTCGTCTCGCCGTAGGGGGAAGAGAGCGCGTCGAGGGGGTGGAAGCTCTTGAGAGAGAGAGGGAATGAAATGTGGGTTCGGGTTGAGTCCCGTTGTTTTTGGCTTTTTTTTTCTTGTTTCCTGCAAAACTGATGTAACACAGAACACAAATATACGCAATGCAATGGGAGTTTTTTTTATTATTATCTTTTATTAATGATGAATGAATGCATGCACATGCGCTTTTTACTTTGCTACTGAGACCGTAAAAAAGGAATATTTTTGGAATTTTCGAAGGAAAGCTTTTATTTAAAAGGGGAATCCTATAAGGAGAAAACGGGATTCTTGAAATTCTTTTGAGAATATCAATTTATTTTTATTGAGTTTTTTGATTTGACAAAAAGAGGAAAGGAGGAAATTTCCAAAAATGGGGGGTTGCCGATCGGCAAGCACCCTGACCTGCCTATCGGCAGTTTAGTCCAGTCCCATCATTTAAAGGCTTTGATTGGTACCCTCTTCAGCCCTTGGTACCTTGTGGGGTAGGATTCTCTCCGATTTCTGCAGGGATTATGTCCCTTGTGAGGATTTTTAAGTATAAAAAGGGAGAAGGGTGGAGTGTTCTCATCACACATTTGCATCCTTATCTGCCTACCCATTATCTTTTAGTCTTGAAAGATGGCTCTCCCTGGTAGCATTGAGTTTGTCAATTATCTCGAAGACTTGGAAGCTATGTGCTCTTATAATGTCGACTATGATGCCTTCAACATGCGTCGAGTCTCCTTGTGGCGCAATCGGCCTTTTGAGTGGAATATGCTGATAGCGGCGGTACAATTCTAGTACCCCGAAGACCATGTATTCCGCTTTGGGTTGGAAGAAGTTCATCCTACCTACGAGGAAATTTCTACCATACTAGGTGTGAATCCCAGTGTTGCTGCGGCTTTGCCCGAATTTTCCCGTTCTCCTAGGGATTTGTTAGCCGAGCTTCTTCATATCTCGCCTTCGGCGGCCAGGTCATTGGTTGCTGGAGGAATGATCTCCCTCCCGGCGGTGCTGCAGTCTGTGCATTTGCGGGAAGTAGGTGATGCCGGCTATGCTGGAGCCGTGGTTCTGGGCCTAGTTTCAAAATTATTGTTGGCGACTGGGGAGGTGCAAGTGGACCCACAACGTGCAGCCATTACTTCATGGATGTCATACTGTCGCAATCCTGCGGCGGTGATATTGGCGGAGACTCTGAATGGCTGGAGAGAAGTTCGTTCTGATTTTTTAAGGGGTAGCCCTGTGATGCTGTTCATGTGGTTGTCTGAAAGATTTCGCTTTTCGACTCCTCCAGAATATCCTTTGTCGGTTGTACCCAACTTCTTTTTGCACTACTTCATCCGCGTTGGCTTGTATGTTGAGAACTGGGAGAATTGGTTTGTGGAGCACGGGGCTTGTGGGATGTATTGGTCCGTGCCTTGGTAGGGACAGTTGCAGCCTGTTCTGGAGCTAGGAGAGTATTCATATGTGCGACTGGTTGGTCTCAGACATACCTCTTTTTATTTCCCTTGGCGGCTTCTGCGCTAATTTGGCTGGGCGCATGTCGTGCCCCCTAAGACCTCAAATTTCTTTCCAGTAGAAGATTTGACTGAGCGCCTGCGTCTGTTTCTTGGGTCTCTGTGGGAAAATCGGCGTCCGTCGACCCGTCCTTCTCAGTATGTCGGGAAGGTTCACCATGTCCCCAAAGATTATATGAGGTGGTTGTGGAGGAAAGTAGTCAGCAAGATGTTGGCAGTAGAGACTGGTCAAAGATGGTTTGTTTTATCTGACTCCATGGAAGAGGGTGTTGTGGTCTTTTCGATGATGGTTAAGGCTCATCGATCTATGGAATGTTTGCGGCACTCTATTCTGGCAGGGGAAACTTGGGGTCCTCAGGATGTAGATGATGAGGGTGCAGGCTCTTCGGGTAGCTATGGGTAGGACTCCTGGGGAGTTTATTTATGTAATATTGAATGTATGTGGGGATTTTATTTGGCTTTTTATGGTGGAGGGGAAGGGAGTTATCCGTTCCTTTTTCTTATGTAATCCGTACTGTAATTTCTTATTAATGAAATAAACAAATTTCTGATCATCCAGCTGTGCCTTTCGATGAGTTTTGTATTTTGAATTATCTATACGGATCGCTAAGGCATACATAATTCTTTTGTTCAAATAATTTTAGAATGAACCGCCGTTCTCGGAGGTAAGAAAAGAATAGTATTTTGTGAAAAAGAAAGGGCCGCACTCATGTGAGGAGTATGAGCTGCCTACGTACCTCTGGGGTTTTTGAAAAGTTTTAAAATAGTTTTTGTAGAGGATCAGGCCCACGTAGTTCTGGGTAGAGGGAAATGAAGAGTTTTTTTTTTTTTTTTTTAGAATAGAAGGGGGATGAGAAGAGTCGTAGCGCGCCGAGATTTCGGACTAGGGGTAGAATTTCTTGAGACGGTCCAGATTGACTGGACGAGCCATCTCTTCTGCATCCAGGTCAGTGAGTATGGCGGCACCGTCGGATAAGATTTTCTTCACAATGTAGGGGTCGCTCCAATTGGACTTGAATTTCCCTTTGGGGTCCCAAATGGGTTCTATTATCTCTTTGAGGGCTAAATCCCCCTCCCGGACACCGCGGTCCTTGACTCTCTTGTTGAATGATCGCGCTATTCGGTGATGGTACCCCTGTATGTGATAAAGAGCTTTTAATCTTCTTTCATATAGGAGGGCTAGCTCATCAAGACGGCTTTGGCACCAGTCTTCTTCACTAACCTTGCTTTCGAGCATGACGCGTAGCGAGGGTATTTCCAGGTCCACAGGGAGGACATCTTAAATGCCGTAGACCAGGGAGTAAGGGGTAGCTCCAGTAGAGGTTCGAATTGAGGTTCGATAGCCCCAGAGGGCGTATGGGATTCGGTCGGCCCAATCCCTACAGCTTTCGGTCATCTTGTGGATGATAGCTTTGAGGTTCTTGTTGGCGGCTTCAACTGCCCCCTTGGTCTGAGGTCGGTAGGGAGAAGATTTGTGTCTCTGAATCCCGTACTCGTTGACAACTTCTGTGACTTTTGCTTCGAAGTGTAACCCGTTATCTAACACTAGCTCATGCGAGACCCCATATCGGCAGATGATATTCTTCTTGATGAATTTGGCCACTTTCTTGGCGTTCAACACTGCGTATGACTCATCTTTGACCCATTTTGTGAAGTAATCGATGGCGATCGGGATGAACTCATGTCCGTTTGAAGCCTTTGGTGTAACCTTCCCTATGATGTTGATACCCCAGATGGAGAACGACGAGGGAGAGGTCATGTTGTATAACTCTCGCGGAGGCAAGTGTTGAAGATTGGAGAATTATTGGCATTTGAGGCATCTCCGGACATAAGCGGTGCAATCCTGGGTTATGGTGGTCCAGTAGTAACTCTGTCGGATGATCTTTTTAGCGAGCATGTGACCATTCATGTGGGGTCCGCACTCCCCGCTGTGGATTTTCTGCATTATTTTCTCAATCTCAGCCCTTGCGATGCAGTGTAGATGAGTTCCATCGAAATTCCTCTTGAGTAAAGCTTTATGACAGATGATGTACTGGGCGGCCAATCTTCGGAGGGTTATTTGGTCCTTCTTGTTAGAACCCTCGGGATACCTACCATGTTTGAGGAGCAACCAGATATCATAGTACCAACAATCGATTGGTTCAAGATCTTCGATGGAGACAAGCTCCACGTGGCAGCAATGGGTCAGTTTATCTTGCTTTTGAACTAGGAAGGGGGTCATTGTTATTCCCTCGGGCATGTCGACCATAGATGCCAAAGTGGCGAGAGCATCGTCTAGGTTATTCTTTGCTCGGGGTAGGTAATGGAAGGTGATATCTCGGAATTGGGAGGCTAACTCTTCTAATTGGGCATGAAAGGGTTGGAACTTTTCGTCCTTGACTTTCCACTTTTTGAGCACTTGACTGATGATGAGGGAAGAATCCCTGTATACATCAAGGTGTTGAATAACCTTTTCAAGAGCAACTTTTAGGCCCACTATGCATGCCTCGTATTCCGTCATGTTGTTGGTGCAAGGGAAATCCAATTTCATGGTGATGGGAGTGTGGGAGTCATCTGGGGCGACCAGAAGTATCCCAATGCCATATCCCTTTTTGTTGGCAGCGCCATCAAAGAACATTTTCCATCGAAGGCGATCTTAAGTGGTGCAGAGGATATTTTCATCTGGGAATTCGGAGATCCAGACATCTGCTTCTTCTACAGGGTAGTCAGCGAGGTATTCAGAGATGGCTCCTCCTTTATTAGCTTTCTATGACGTACACGATATCAAACTCAGTTAGGAGCATCAACCATCGAGCCATTCGGCTGGATAAGGAGGGTTTCTCAAGCAGGTATTTGATGGGATCCATTCGGGATACAAGTTTGATAGGGAAGGCGAGCATGTAGAGTCGCAACTTTTGGGTGACCCAGACAAGTGCGACACATGCCTTTTCTAAAGCAGTGTAGTTGATCTCGTACCTGGCCAATTTGCGACTGGCATAATAGATGGATCTTTCTTTGCGGGAGTCTTCAAGGTATTGGGCTAGCAAAACCCCGACTGCAGTGTCGGTTATGGTTAGGTATAGGAGCAAAGGGAGACCAGACTGTGGTGGCATGAGTACTGGAGGTTGGGTCAGGTATTATTTGATTCGATCAAAAGCTTCTTGGTAGGCCTCGTTCCAAACCTTGGTTGAATACTTTTGGAGGAGCTTGAAGATTGGTTCACAGATGGAGGTTAGCTGGTTGATGAATCGGCTGATATATTGTAATTTCCCAAGAAAACCTCGGACTTCTTTCTTTGTTCGGGGTGGTGGCATCTCAAGTATGGCCTTCAGCTTTGCAGGATCTGCTTCTATCCCCTTTTTACTGACCATAAATCCCAAGAGTTTTCCCTTTGTAACGCCGAAGACACACTTCTGTGCATTAAGTCGCATCTGATACTATCGCAATCGTTCGAAGAACTTTCGGAGAGCGGGAACATGACCTTCTCTAGTTTTGGACTTGATAATCATATCATCCACGTAAACCATGACCTCTTTGTGAATCAGATTGTGCAGGATGGTTGTGGCAGCCTTTTGGTAGGTAGCCCCAGCATTCTTGAGACCGAATGGCATAACGGTGTAGTAAAAGGTTCCCCATGGGGTGATGAATGCGGTTTTTTCTTGGTGGTCTGGGTGCATCTTGATTTGGTTATATCCGACAAACCCATCGACGAATGACTTGAGAGCATGACTGGCTGTGTTGTCCACGATCATGTCGATGTTGGGTAGCGGATAATCATCATTGAGAGAAGCTTTGTTTAAATCTCGGTAGTCCACACACATTCGAACCTTTTCTCCTGATTTTGGTACAGGTACAATGTTGGCTAGACATGTGGGATATTCGATCACTCGAATGAAACCCACGTTTAACCATTTTACCACCTCTTCTTTGACCTTGAGCGACCATTCGGTGCGGAGTTTTCTCAGTTTTTATTTAACTGGCTTGTAACCTGGGAGAGTGGGGATCTCGTGTTGTGCTATTTCAGGATCGATGTCGGGCATATCATCATAGGACCATGCGAAAACATCTACGAACTCCTTCAGCAATTCTTCGAGTTGTGCACGCTCATGCTCATCAAGGGTGGCCCCTATCCTAATCTCGCACAGTTGGCTACTAGAACCGAGATTAATAACAACAGTCACTTCTTCATTAACTTGAATGCGGTTATGTTGTTTATTATTAACCTTATTTAGATCAGTTAAGAATTGTTCATTTATAAAATCATCATCATCAAAAGTTCGATTAGAATCTAAACATTTAATGTAAGGCACAGCAAGATACTCAAAATCTTCGTTTATTTCATTGATAGGAAAAACAGCATTGAGAACCTCATCAAAAGAGGTGTCGATTACATTTGAGCAAGGATAGACAACAGAAGAAGAAATAGGGTAAACATTGGGGTTAGGGAAGATTTCAAGAGGTAGAACTGGCGCAACATGCCAGTTGAGGAAAGGTGTATTAGCAGCTTTAATCAGACGGGATGGGTCCATTGATGTAGTGCTTGAATGAACCATGCAGAGTGCCAGCCACAGTATCTGTAAGTTGAAGGAATCTTCAGAATCACTTTCCTCAGTCTCTTCGATATCTTTGATGAGCGGTTGTACGCGGTGTGGAAAACATTCGGCCCATGGGTAGCTATCTTGGAAAAAGATCTCCATTCCAGGCTTTATCTTCTTGTCTGTATGGTCGTACCATGGTTCTGGGAAACCGCAAAAGGGGAAATCCTCACCTTCTTTGATGAATCATCCATTTAAAGAGTCTCCTGAGATAGTTCAGATACAGTTTAATCCTCTCTTTGGTCGAGAATGGCGGATCATTCTGAGTTCTTGTTCTGATGGTTGATACCCCAAGCCACAAGGAGGGAAAGCTTTCTTCAGTTCGATGGGCTCAAGTATCCCTTGCTGCCTTTGCCCTAGCCCCAGTCCGGGCATGAAGTGCATGTTTCTAAACATATGAATCACATTGACATTGCCATGAGGGTCATATTCTGGACAAACCCTTTCTTTGAAACCATCCCCTGCCGGGAGTAGGAATGGCTCGACTCGGAATCCTGATAGGAGCATATCATTTGACCCGTGCTGTATCTCGAGAATTGGACTGTCGGCGCTTGCACTCTCCACATTTTCTTCGTCGCCCAAAATGGTGATGACTCGCCCGTCGACGGAGAACTTCAATTTTTGATGGAGTGAGGAAGACATACCCTTGATATTGTGGAGCCGGGGGCGTCCGAGCAACAGGTTGAAACAAGCTGGGATGTCTATGACTTGGAATTCAACGTCAGGGTTTATAGGTCCAACCCCTATTGCAAGTTTTATGGATCCCATCACCTCACGATGGGTATTATCATAGGCACGCACAGCGGTGGAGGTTGGAGCGAGGTCGCTTTCTTTCAGGCCTAAACACTTGAAGGTTCTCAATGGGTAAACATTCAAGGCGGATCCGTTATCAACAAGAGAGAGTGGCACGACCTTTCACATAACTTCGACGGAGATGTTGAGTGCATGATTGTGATTCAGCCCAATTCTGGGGATTTCTTCTTCAGAAAATGATAGCATTCGGGTAGAGGTTAAGGATCCGACCAGATTTACCGCCTCCTCTGGTGTGGTAGAGGGAGGAACTATAGGTCTAGTGAGTAATTTGATTAAAGCATTTCTGTGTAGCTGGGAAGACATGAAAAGCCCTCATAGAGTGATGTTAGCTTGAGTTTTCTTCAGTTGATCAAGGATCTTGCTCTCCTCAATGGTCATCTCTGGCATAGGAAGGTTATCAACGCCCTTCCCCTTGTCATTTGCTAATAGTGAGCTTGGAACTTGGTAATGTCTCCCTGATTTGGTCATGTGATTTACTGAAGAAGGAAAAAACATAAATCCCGTTTCCTCATCAATCTCAGGTTGCTCTGCCACCTTGTCTATTTCTCCGAGGAGTTCTTCAAATGAGATTATCCAACATATGTCGACTACTGGGCCAGCTCTTCCTGAAGCTTGTTCTTCGCTCGAATCTTCGAATCCTTCCCCCCATCTGGTGGCAATTATTTTGTCTTTCCCTGTAAAGTCGATGGATTCTACAACTTCGACGGATTCTTCATACAAGTTCTCCCATTCTGTGGGGATATGTGTGATTGAAGGGACCAAGCGCCCTTGTAGCTTCAAAGTGTCAAGTAACCCGGTGATACTGCAAATGCTGTTGGTTTGCCTGAATAACTCTGCCATAGTCTGGACAACATCATCTAAGCTGACTTCGTCGGTTAGTACCACCCATCTGTCTGAATCAAGGGCCCATTTCCGTGCTTCCAAAAATAGTGTACTGAATCTCTGGCAATCAATGACCATCTGTGAGGGAAATTTCAGCCCAAATTCTAGGAGTTGGTTTAACACCTCTGACAATTCCATACCTCCCTTTTTAGAACGGGTACGAACAGCGATTCATGCTCTGTTAAGGAGTGACAGTGCCTGATCAGCGGGGCTAGTAGGGTGTAGGAGGAAATATGGGCAAATTTGAAGAGGTTTAGGATGGTATAGGGGTGTGATTTGGGTTGATGGATCAAAATTCGAGTTTTCTTCCAAGAAGATGGCATTGGTGTGATTTAGGAGTGGGTTGTGAGTAGTGTTTGTCTTAGGATTGGCTGGTGGGGCGATGGTACCCCGGTCAATGAGATCTTGGATTACATTTCGGAGGTGAAAGCACTGGTCGGTGGTATGGCCAGCAGTTTGGTGGAAGGCGCAATGAGCGCCGATCTTGAAGTTTCTTGGGAGTGGATTTGGCAATGGACGTGGATCCAAGGGTTTGATGAGGTTTCGGCTTAACAGGGCTTGGTAAACTTTGGAGAGGGGAGCATGAAGCTCAGTGTATTCCCTTCGGACGGGAGCAGGGCGACTTTCTAGTGCCCATGATGTGGTTGGTTGAGAGATGTTGTTGATGGTTAAGACTGTAGCATTGGAAGGCTTGTCATACTTTCTAGGGATGAAATGTCTGGACACCTTCTTTGGTTCAATTTTCTCTTTAACGAGGCTTTCCTAGATTTCCACTCCAACCTCTTTGAGAGCTCTGAAGTGGGGATAGTATTGTCCTCCCATCGTCGCTCGGACATGGGGCAAGAAGTTCTTCTTCACTATGTTGACCTGTTCTTCCTCGGATGGCCGATTAGTCATGGTAGCTACTCGCTCCCTCCACCGAGTTATGAAGTTACTGACTGATTCCCCAGGATTCTGTTTGAGCAGCTCTAAATCACGACGGGTGACCTCAATCTCTTCGTTGTATTTGTACTGCGACATGAAATCCGGGGCTACATCCTCCCAGCTACGGATTCTGGATTCCTCAAGGGATAAAAACCATCGGAGGGCACTATCCTTTAAAGTTTGCTGAAACAATTGGTCCATCACCTCTTCAGAAGCCCCTAGTAGAGTCATGGAACGATAATAACTGCGAAGATGAACAATTGGGGGACCACTCCCCCCGAACTTCTCGATATTTGGCATCTTGAACTTCTCGGGTAACCTCGCTTTAGGATAAGGAGACATGTGGGTGTAGTCCATGTAATTCCCAGAGATCCTGACTTGGTCAAACTTCTTGGTGAGCATCTTGAGATCCTATTTGACTTTATTCAAATCCTCCTCCTTTGGATCAGCGACCACAGGCAGGTTAGCCATAGGCTGGGCAATGTTTGGCATTGGAAGTTGGGCAGGCGGTGGCCCATTGGAAGGAGGGGCATGTGGAGCGTGCTGATATTCTTCTGGGACCCAGATAGGCTCGGGTGGACCCATAGCACGAGGGAATAGGGCCTCGGGCTCTTGAGGAATAGGAACTTGGTTTCGTTGCATTTCTCGAACCTCAGCTTGGAGGTTGTCAATCTTGGCCACGAGCTGAGCTAGGACTGTCGGCAGATTCGGTTGTATGACTGGTGCTTGATCTGCAATCTTCATGGAATATGGATGGATTCCGGACTCGGAAGAAGTAGTAGAGGAGCGGATGAAACTCCGGGGTGATTTGACTGAAGACCGAAACCAATAGGGAGCCAGGCCAAGGGCTTGCAATCGACCTGAGAAGGCGTAGGATAAGATTTATTTTTGAGAAAAAGGGAAGAAACTATTTTTGGATTTTTGATAAAGAAGGGAGAAATGTTTTTGGATTTTTAATAAAGAAGGGAGAAATGTTTTTGGAGACGGAACTCAGCATGATTATTATGATTATTATGTTCTCACTTGTATTTAATTCTCCTAAATGCAATGCCGGACGGGACCCGAGCCTGGAAAAGTGGGGTTTTTAATATATGCAAAGCTACAGTTTGGACTTGTAACCAGGCTCGCGGACAGGGTCCCATTTTAAAAAATGCGCGAAAATTGGGTGGCAGATCGACCTGGAATTTCGACAGAGTTTCGGGTTAAAACTGGCAATCTAAAGTGTGTGTCCTAAGTCTGACACCTATATGCGGGTATGCAGTTGGTTGGGTGAATCAGCATGGATTCCCCCTTTGGCGTGACTTCCACGATATACGTCTTGCTCTTGTGGGCAATCGGTACGTGTGGACAAGCCATTTGATATACCTGAGTGTACGTGAATTGCCTCACCATATACCTCGTGGGGACGATAAGTGTGAGAGCGAATTCGATATACTCGGCGTACGTGAACAAATTCCCTACGATATACCTCCCGTCATGACTTCGGTCAAGCGGTACGATGCGGGGAAACCGTTCGATATACGTCGAAGGTACTTGGCCAATGGAAGGTGAGAGTCATATCGCTTAGGCTAACTGCGACTTGCCGGACCAGCGCCCATCACGAAGTGACCCTCCAATTACTGGGTAAAATTTGGTCAATAGCAATGCTCTTTGGTGATATCGTGTGAATCATGCATGATTCTATTATTAGTATCTTATGATGAGAATGCCTTTCTTGATTATGCCAAACAGGGAACAAAGTACAAGTACCCCAAAAGGTACGCCAAGTATGGATGGGTGATGCGTGCAATATGGGGATATAGGTGGCCCTAGGTGCACGTGGTGCGAAGTGTACATGGAGAATTTTCTACAAGTGTGTGAACATAAGCATAAGCATGGGATACATGTGAGAAAGGGGAATAGGCAGATATGGGGGGAAACATAAACAAATATAGCATCCATGTAAATAAAGTCAAGCCCACAAGAAAAAACACATATCCCCAGCAGAGTCGCCACTGTGGCCATCCCCGATCCTAATCCTTGTGGTCGGGTGCGTGGAGGAAAGGATCCTTCGGGTCCCGAGCGTCCCTCTCGGGAGCGCTTCGACCGGCGTCGTTTGTGGTGTGAAAAATATAGAGAGATTCAGAGTCGCCAGTCTATTTTACTCAAAACAGACAAAAGAAAAAGGGGAAGCCACCCCGAAGAGTGGCATCCAAAGACATACTGGTGTATACGAAACCAAGATGATTCGAGAAGGGTTCGGAGGCTTAGTTACGAAATGGGAAGGTGTTAGGCACCCATTCCGCCCTTTCGGTCTCTCATGAATATTTGATATTTTCCTTTATGTTTCCCCCCGTGATATGTGTGCATGTGTATATATATAGAATGGAGGTAGGAATCCTCGACTTGTATCATGGAAAAGATAAAACGAGTCATCCGTAGGAAGATATAAGAGTAATATTAGAAAAATAAGATTTATGTGATTACCCCTACGTTGATCGTTATAAGGGAATAGTAACGAATATGGGGTAATGCGTCACTAAGAACAAGTATATGTATAATATAAGAAAAATGGATTTAGATAATATAGAAAATGAGAGAAAAAGTAATAAAAAGGACTCGAGTCTCGGGTTTTACCCCGAGACGCCTACGTAGCTTATAAAGGCATCAAATTCGACGTAGTTCGCATGTAAAACGAGGGGTGGGGTTTATCCCATAAATCCAAAATGGGGAATCTCTTATTTATGTGTGTGTGTGTGTGTGTGTGTGTGTGTGTGTGTGTGTGTGTAGAAAAAAGTATTTTAGTTGCGAGAAAAGTGTGAGGAAAATATGAGAATCCCTTATTTGAATTTATGAGCAAAACCCTCTTTTTCTTGTTTTTTGGGTTTTATGAAAATAAAAGATGTGCAATAATACTAAGTAAAAAGTATATTAGGATGTGTGAAATGAGATAATAAAAGTGCTAAATAAGAAAACAAGTTATTGAGAATTTAAGAGAATTTAAAGAGAGAGTTTGAGAAAGTTGGACCTTCTTGAAGATCTTGAGCTTGATCTTGAATGTTGGGGAGCAGCCCTTGCACTTTGGATCATAATGGAGAGTGGCTAATTCACCAAGTTTGATGAAAGGGATGATGAAAAGTGGAAGTAAAAAGGGGATTTGGAAGTTGAAATCATGCTGCCTTCGAGAGAGGTTTCTGGGATTCGTTGAGAGGGATTTTTATCAGATCTGGGCTCCTCTTGAAAATGAGGTGAAGGCCTATGTTTATAGTCCCAGGTGAGTGCCGGTCGGCATAGAGCCCTTCCTGCCTATCGGCAGGCAGGTGCCGATAGGCAGGTTCTGGAACCTGCCGTTTGGCAGTGTGTTTCAGGCTTTTTTGGAAAATAGATCGCCGAGGGCAAACCGTTGGTCAGAATCGCACACGGGGCATACCGTTGGAAAGTTAATTCATATACCTTCAAAAGTACTTTGGACCTCTCCCGAGTTTGGGAGTTGACTTTGGGTCAAATATGGCTCAGAAGCGTTTGTCGGTCCATTGGACGAGGAATCATTCGGACGCAAACGGATCGTTCGTCCGGATGGTAAATCCGAATCGCGCACGGGGCATACCGTTGGAAAGGTTAGGAGATGTACTTCGACATTCCAAAGAGTTTTACCCAGTTTGGAGAGTTGACTTTGGTCAAGCGAGCCCGGGAAGCGCTTGGTGGCCTCCCGAAGTCAAACGGACCGTCCGTCCGTATGGAAAGTTGGAATCGTGCACGGGGTGGACCGTTGGAAAGGGTATTCAGGGCCCTTTGAAGATTCATTCAGCCTCGGTCTAGATGAAGAGTTGACATAGGTCAAACAGAGCCTGGGAGCGCCTGGTGGCCTCTAGGTCATGTTTCGGACGCAAACGGACCGTTCGTCCTCATGGTAAGTCGGAATCGCGCACGGGGTAGACCGTTGGAAAGGGTATTCAGTGCCCTTTGAAGATTCATTTAGTCTCGGTCGAGATGAAGAGTTTGACTTTTGGGTCAAACTGAGCTGGGGAGTGCCCGATGGCTTTCAGGTCAGTACTCGGGACGTGACCTGGCTTTACAGTTATGAAGGGAGGTACTAGGGACCTAAGGAGAGTCAGGGGGTAATAGATTGGTGTGTCTATAGAGCCCCTCTACGGGTGAGTTTGGAACAAATGATGGCCGTTGAATAGACACCACATGATGCTTTTGAGGGAGTATGACCGATTCAGAGGGTTGAGGTCAATTCTGAGGACCTAAGGAGTGTGCTGGGGATGATCAATTCTGCGGATCAAAGACGAATCTGCGGGCTTCGGGTAAAGGTCTAGCGAGGTCAATTCTGACCTAAAGAGTGGTGACGATAGAGGACCGAGGTCAATTCTGACCTAACTTAGGTGACGATCCAAGACCGGGGCCAATTCTGACCCAAGAGTGGTGACGACCGAGGACCAAGGTCAATTCTGACCTAACTTAGGTGACGATCCAAGACCGAGGCCAATTCTGACCCAAGAGTGGTTGAGGATTAGATTTCGGTTTTGATGGGGAAAGTGCTTTGTGATTCTGATTTGATTTGGGGAGCTGGTAGCTGGGGAAGCTTTTTAGGAGACCTCGCAGGGGGGAACAACCTATTCTGGGTGCTGTAAGATAATTCCGCTGGGGAAGTGATCAGGTGATCCTTAGGGATTTTTCGGAGCTTTGCCGGGAGGAGTTTTCATTTAGCTTTTGAGGATTCCGCTGTGGAAGAGGGGTTCTGCTTGAGGAAATGCAAAATTTTCTTCGTAGAATGGCTTTAAATCCCTCCCGGGATTTTAGGGAATTTTTCGAGTGTTTTTTGAGGTATTCTGGTATTTTCTGGGAATTTTTATACTAAATTTTAGGAGGGGTGCTGGTCGGCATAGTATGAAGGGTGCCATTCGGCAGTGGCACGGACTTTTTGGCTACCTCAAGAAGGCAAGGGGTCAGTGCCGATCGGTATGGTAGGGGGTGATGCCGATCGGCATGGCGCTTGGCCTCCTATATATAGGGGGTGAATCCCCTCATTTTTCACAGCTTCTTTTGCTTTCTCTCCCTCTGCGATTCTTCTAAAAATTGTTTTAGTGTTCCGATCTTCAAGAAATGGCTGCCTTTGTGAGCACTGCAATCCACCGGGAGTGGTTGACCGTTGAATGTGGAGTGGAGGGCTAGGGCGCCTCTTGCTTTGGGGTATGCGAATTCCTTTGATGCATTTGAGCCTATCGCGGATGAGCGGACTTTGCTGCGGGAGCCATCGCGTCATCGCTCTTCGAGAGTGATCCCCGGCGGTTATGTAAGTAACCCGACCTTTGGAATTCTTCTCTTTTTGGTGGTTTTTCTTGTTTGACTTTTGATGAGGCTTTTCTTTTTGCCAGTCTGATATCTGTTTGAAGAACATGCGTGCCCGTGGGACGACAGGGCTTAAGGATGTGTGGGAGCATCTCCCACCTGTGGTGCGTTGGATGGTATCATCAGCAGGTTTTGGGCGGTTGGCATCGGTGCTGGATGAGACGCCTCGTTCGACAGCGGTCTTGTGCTCCTTGGGAGAGAGGTGGTGGGACACTACCCACACCTTTCATTTTGGATTCGGGGAGATGACGGTGACTCCCATAGACATGCAACAGTGGTTTTTGCTTTGCGCATCTAGAGACACTACTTGTTAGGGGAGATGTTTACATTACTTATCGACCATAAGATTCTTTAGTATCTATTAACTTAATGGGATTTGAATATGGGACAATAACAATGGCTAGGTTTTGTGAAGGACTACCAGTTCGGTGTTTATTATCATCCGGGCAAAGTGATTTTGGTGGTAGATGCTTTGAGTTATAGATCGACAGTGACAATGTCAGATACCTGAAAGTCATAGTGGGGTTTGCTTAGGATAGTAGTTGTGTTAGCCGATGCTTTAGAGTTGTTTTGAAAGTGACTCCTAATATTATTTTCCAAGTGGTGAAGGCCCAGACTCTTGACTTTTTTGTCATAAAAAAGTTCGTGCTTCCAGAGAGTGGGAATAAGCAGTGATGAGAAGGACTACATCGTTCCAGTAATCCTGCAGAAGGACTTTGGAATGGAATGTGAATGGGATGCTCACATAGATGTGGAAAAACATTGGATAAAAATGAAGATAAGCGATCCAAGTTCCATCCCAACTAACAGCCACTAAGAGTAGGCATTGCATTCTATTAGCTACTTATAACATACTTATAGAGAACATTTATATAGGAAACCCTCTTCTCTCTATACCTCACCTGCAATACAGAGCATGAGAATTTTAAATTCTTCAGAATTCATCGAAGAGTATTGGACTATCCTTTTTACTGTCCATCCCATCATGTGTGGCAAATTCATTAAGCAAAGGCGCAGATGGAAGATCGTGTAGCTCGACGATTACTGGTAATAGAATATATTTCTTGCTATTAGGATGTAGCTTCATTTCCTCTCCTGGTAGTCGAGTAAGGTTTCTCGGCTTTGAGAATGTGATTTCTTAAACTTTGATCTGGTACCAATCTGAAGCGAAGGAAAATTCAAGTCTTAAAATTTCTATTGACTTGGTTCACCGAATATTTCTAATTTTAAATTTATTTCAAAAATCAAATTATCTTCTTTTAAAGCACAACTTCAATTCAAGTTCAAATATACACAAACCAAATTAAAATCATGCTTAATTCAAGACTAACATGAATTTTGCCAAATGAATAATTCCGACTTGAATTCAAGTAAACCAAAATTACAAAATTTAATTGAACACCAATTACACCATTTTTGTGGTTAATCCAAATTTTATCTTGTTAAACCTAAACATGCATTTAAATGAATTTTCAAGATAAAGTAAATACAACCACAACACCGCGATGTACGAGGAAAACCCACTAAGGGAAAAATCTCGAATGGCCCAGTCACAAGTCCACTAAGTATGGAATTACAAAGGACATGACAGAATACTTACACAATGACTCGACGCCGTCGCAAGCCTTGATGTTCGTTCCATCCGCCTTCACCTAGTGACAACGCAAGGGCAAAGCTACCGTCACTCACACGAAATCCACCGTATGAAAATCCACGAGCACGGAAAACTCCATAAGAAACACTCTCTATGGCGTAGAGAATGAAACCTGATGCCAAGATAATGATCTCAAACAAATGTCATGTTGAAACTTGGATACATGTTTTTGTTTTTGGAAGCTAATTCATTAAGGTTAAAAAAACTAAAGGGCTTTCGGAAAAGTGTTTTTTTTTCTCCCAAAGAATTAGAAAAGTCCCTGCAAAAAATCAACTCTCGCACTACTAAAAAGGTTGGTAAATAGTAGTGGGAGTAATGGAAATAAGCTGCCAATTTTCGGAAAAACTGACACAGTCATTCAAATGAAAGACTAGACTTATTTGAATGACATACCGAATGAGAAATCAGGGGACAAAAAGTTCATCTTGTTTGATAGCTCGTTCGAACGACCTGGGGATCTTGTTCGAACCAGAAGCCATAGTCTTTCGATCGACATATCGAACGACTTTACAGAATACTTATTTTTCTTATAAAAAATAAAAAGACATTTTAAATATGTTTACAAGATATGTGACACCCAATAAATATATCCAAGGCTCAATATACCATATGCATTCATACCTGAGAGATCCTTGGAAAGTGGATGACGACACAACGCACGAAACGCGGTATATGATGTGATCTTCGATAGACTTGGCGCTATGTATTCAACTCAAATGCCATAGGCTTGAAAGGTCACAAACTTCTATCCTATGACTCAAATAATTTTGTCCGGAATCAAACCAACACTTGCAAATTGACTCAATTGGAAATTTATCCTTAGAAATCACCCCCATTAACTATTTTGGGACAAAACCAAAATAAAAAAAACCTTGGGCCGTAAATCTCATCTAAAAGACACAATCCTAACCCAAAATAAAAAATACAAATGCAACCCGAAATAAATAATACGGACGCTTGACCAACACATATGTTGAGAAGCTTTGCATTAAAAACGTTGCAACATGAATGAAACCTGCACACTTAAACGCATCATTAAATGCATAGGAAATATAACAATATTAAATCCCCCCGCCCCTTTGTCTAACATTATCTACCTAAGAAAGATGTCTCCCCCTAAGTTATATCTCCCAAAATTAAAAGGTTTAGATACCATTTATCCCCATTTTTGTTCCGGAATAGACAAAGATTAAGGTGCAACAAATAACCCATTTTTCCCGAATTAATTCAATCCCCCCCCCCCCCCCTAAATGAAACAAGGGATAAGCATAATGGAATAACAAGTATATCATGCAATAATGTATAGTGATACAAGAGACACAAAAAAAATCATAGTAATACAAGAATAACTAATCCACGTGATGAACAATATATACCAACTATGATGCGATAGCAAAATGATATCAACTATAATGAACTAAAATGAGCATGGGATACCAATGAAAAATTGCAATAAGATAGATATTGATATGAATAAATAGTATAAAAGGATATTATGTAAAAGCAAAGACTCAAAAAAATGATACTATATATTTATATAAAAGTGAAAGAGATATCAATGAATCACAAGCACATATATATAGGTATAAACACCACATAAGACACTAAACACGTTAAGCTTTTCACACTTATATGGCATAAATGTGTCTAAATAACCATGTGATAAATGAACTGAAGGGGTGTGAACTAGGTACAAAAGAATTATGATCCAATCACTTAAACATGTTCAAGGAGTTCTATTTGATTGAAAAAGTTTATCAAACTTAGTTTTAGCCTCATGTGATAAGATAAATTGAACTCAAAGAACAAACGAGTACAATGCACACAAGCCCAGAATTTTGATGATTCTATAAATTAATAGCGTCATGACAAAATAGCGTAACTAGGATTCGTTGTCATTGTGCAAACCCGTTGATATTTCCATCCAAACTCCCTCAAAAATAATATTTTTTTTCTTTTCTTTTGAATGATCATATCAAATTAAACTATGTTGGCCCTGGCTACTTTTTACAATGCCACGCTTTTTTATGATCTTGCCAACAGTGGCTTTCACGCAAAGGATATTTTCTCCTTTCGTAGCCCTTTCTTGTGTGCCCTCATTTATTTTCTATACAATTCAAAGAAATCTAGCGAATAACGGTTCTTACCTGCACAAATCCTCCATAGTCACAAAATATATATATGACAAAATTGATGGGAAAACATCTTACAAAGCTCAAATGTACATGTGAAATTAACGTTCAAAAGAGATCTTGCATGTGTGTGAGAAGGCATATACAAAGAGAATCCATTAAGAAAGTCAAAATAAAACTTCTCCATGCAAGCATGATAAAGAACACTTTAAGAATTAAAATTCGTAACCAAAAGTTCTTGTCACATGGATATGGAGTGATATAGGATTCAAACACAAGGATATGCCACATAAAATGTGTAAAACTAAAATACCCAAAAAAAATCTTTTTGAGTTTAATTAATTTAAAAAAAAATAAAACAAGGATAACAAAAAAGAAAAAGAAAATATTTTTGTATTTTTCAATAAGACCCAATAAATGAAAAAATTAAAATACAAAAGATAAACATGTCAAAATTCTACCAAAATATATATGATGAAGTATAGACTAGAATATGAAAAACAAACATAAAACTAGCAAGAATGTATTACGAAGCACATCTAGTGTATGTCAACAAAGCTAACACAATCAACCTTTAGATTTATCATGGGAAGTATCATGTGCAAGCAAAGGAGAATCATAAATCCCATCATGTAAAGCCTCCAAATCAGATCTCCTAACTCACATAGGTATAAAGTGATGCTTTCGGGTTTTAGTGACCTTAGTGGCTCTATCATTGGACCTCCTAGGACCATTTCCAAGATCGAAACAAAACCTCCGAAGGCGACCCTTCCTACCACAATATGTGCAAGTAAAAACACGATGAGAAATATTACCTAAGCGTCAACCTTTTCTAGCGTTCCTAGACGATTCTTTCAAAATTATGGTTTCGACTTTATTAGCAGAATCATTTTGAGTATCGAAGCCAATATCGCACTTATTATTTTTTGTTTGGATGGTGCCTAATATTTTATCCAATTTTTCGAACCTAACCTCCAAATCGAACTTCACACGACTCGTGACTATTAATATATCTTCAATCTCCACTATCCTGAACTCAAGCAAACTCTTAGTCTCTTCAAACTCAATAAGATCTTTCTCCATAGCCTCCATTAAACCTCGAAGACTATTTATCTCACCTTCAACATACTCTAACTTCTCTCAAAGCGTTCTCCCACGTGCCCTAACATCTTCAATTAAAATATTTCCATCATTACCTATGACACGTTCTCTCATTCTAGCTTCTAAGTTCAATTTACCTTTTTTAATTTCAAGAATTTCGCATACAAGTCATAAAAGGAAACTTGGAGTTCACTCTCTTCTTCCTCCTCTTTATTCTCACTCTCTAATCCACTCTCTCTACCATCAGACACATGGGATTTATAAATAATGGCCTCGAAAGTGTTATGTAAAGAAATATCTTTATGGTAAGATTCATTATCAATGCTCACATTACTAGCCATGAGCGCGGTGAAGTTGCGCTCAATGGGAGAATCGGGTCCCTATTTCGATTCACTATCACTACGGGTGGCATTATATGAAGTTGGTTTATTTCCCTCCTTCGTTAGTTTAGTGGGACACTCGGATTCCTTATGGCCATAACCCTGACAACAAAAACATCTATTCAACTCGTCCTTATTAAGCATCATTACGATTTTTAGGGAGTTTCTCGACTTTATTTTACTTAGACTTTTCAAATTTCTTATTATCATTTATAATATTCTCGTTATTAATCTTAAGAAATTTTCTAAACTTCTTAGCAAATATAACCATGTCATCAGATTCGATGTCAAATTCAAGTTTATTTCTAGAGGTATGGTTCATCGAATATTTCTAATTTTTAATTTCTTTCAAAAATTAAATTATCTTCTTCTAAATCACAACTTCAATTCAAGTTCAAATATACACAAACCAAATTAAAAGCATGCTTAATTCAAGATTAACATGAATTTTTCCAAATGAATAATTTTGAATTTAATTAAAGTAAACTAAAATTATCCAATTTAATTAAACACCAATTACACCATTTTTATGGTTAATCCAAATCTTATCTTGCTAAACCTAAACATGCATCTAAATGAATTTGCAAGATAAAATAAATACAATCACAATGCCGCGATGTACGAGAAAAACCCACAACGGGAAAAACCTCGGATGATCCAACCACAAGTCCACTATGTATGGAATTACAAAGGACATGACAGAATACTTACACAATGATTCGATGCCCTCGCAAGTCTTTATGCTCTTCATTCCTTCCGCCTTTGCCTAGTGACAACGCAAGAGTCCACCTACGTCTCAGATTCCACCACTAGGGCAAAGCTACCATCACTCACACGGAATCCACCGTATGAAAATCCATGAGCACAAAATCCTCCTTAAGAAACACTCTCTATGGTGTAGTGAATAAAACCCGGTGTCAAGATAATGATCTCAAACAATAGTCATGTTGAAACTTGGATCATACAAACAATTGGGTATAAACGTGTTTTTGTTTTTAGAAATTAATTCATTAAGGTTCAAAAGAAACTAAAAGGCTTTTGGAAAAGTGTTTTTTTTTGCTCTCAAAGAATTGGAAAAGTCCTTGAAAAAGATCAACTCCTTCACTACTAAAAAGGTTGGGAAAAAGTAGTCGGAGTAATGGGAAAAAACTGCCCATTTTTGTAAAAACTGATACGGTCATTAGAACGAAAAACTAAACTCATTCAAATGACATAGAAATCAGCGAACTAAAAATTCATCTCGTTTGATAGCTTATTCAAACAACCTGGGGATCTCATTTTAACAACCTATCAAATGACTTTACATAAAACTTATTTTTCTTAGAAAAAATAAAAAAGACATTTTGAAATATGTTTACAATATATAAGAAACCCAATAAATATATCCAAGGCTCAATATAACATATGCATTCATTTATGAGAGATCCTTGGAAAGTTGATGATGACATAAGGCACAAAATGCGGCAAATGATATGACATTTGATAGACTTGGCTGCTACGTCTTCAACTCAAATGTTATAGGATTGAAAGGGCACAAACCTCTATCCTATGACTAAAATAGTTTGTTTCGAAATCAAGCCAACACTTACAAATTAACTCAATTGGAAATTTATCCTTACAAGCTTCCTTCATAGTGATTTCTTTCTTTCTTTTAAGTTCTTCCAAGGGTTAATAAGGGAGAGTAAAGTGAAGTAAGGATAAGAATATATTAGTTTGTATCTCTTTCTCTTTGGATAAATGTATGTAACTACGATTTTTATGGAATGAAATAGCTGAGAAAATCGCCTTTAGAAATGCCTACTACTACACTACACTAAACTTAGTTCTATATATTTACAAAGTTAACCCTTATCGAGTGCATGGTAGAGCTAAGGGGATTTAATCCTAACTCTTTATCCCTATCTTCACCCTGGCAAATGGGGCCTTACTTATTCAGGGGGAGAGTGAAGCCTAGAGAAACACTCTTAAGAGGAAGATCCTTAGCCCCTCTTCATTATCTACAGTGTTCAAAACCTTTCTTCAACATAGGTGATAACAAGTGAGTAAAATATTAAATAGATCAAACACGGGAATAAGAAGAAAGCTTAATTGGCAGAAGGAATATCATTTTACTCAATTAATTCTAATAGGGGACTTCAGTTTTAAGGTAGACTAGTAGTGCCTGATGGTGCAAAATTGAGGAGAACGATGTTGAAAAGGCTTATAAGTCCATATTTGTGGTACATCCAGGAGGTGAAATGTGCACCAGTACACGAGAGGACAATATTAGTGGGCAAGAATGAAGCGGGATAAAATATATTTTTTGTCTAAGTGCACCACATCTTAGTTTTTGAAGGTTGAGCATCAACGACCACTAGGTACTCTACCTTTCGCTAGAGATTCCTTATGTAAATTGAAGGACATTTTAAAGAATTTTATTATTAGGTTACCACTGCCACAGCGATGGAATGATGCCATTTGGGTCATAGTTAACAGGTTGACTGAAGTGACTCCCCTTTTCTAGTATGGACTGATTACACAGTTGAGTAATACTTCAAACTCTTCGTCATTGAGATTGTATAATTGCATAGTGTGTTATTGGATATAATATCTGACGCGGATCATTCTTTCATATCTCACTGTTGGCCTAGTTTCTAAGAGGCAATGGATGCATGACTTAACTTGACTAGCATATGGACAGATGACGTGGGTCAACCAAATAATAAGGGAATGTACTATGGACTTCAAGGGAAGTTGGGAAAAAACTTTCCATTAGTCGAGTTTGCCTATAATAATAGCCATCAGTAGACTATCGGTACGGCGTCTTACGAGGCTTTATATGGACCTCATTGTCGTTCGCTAGTTTATTGGTTGGATGCCAAAGATAACAAGTTGTCTTAACACTAATTTATTCAGGGTACCTTAAAGAATGTGTCCCTTCGTGAGGATCGTATGAAGATTGCGCAGAATAGGAAGAAATTTTATGTAGATGGGGGTAAATGACAGTTGGAGTTTATAGTTAATGACTCGATCCTTTTGTGGGTTTCTCCTATAAAGGGAGTTATGAGTTTGGAGAATAAGGGGAAATTAACACCGCTTTTTGTTAAATCATTTACTATACTTCAGTATCATATTGCCTTATTTTACCCGATCATTTGTAGTAGGCCCACGATATGTTTTCATATATCGATGTTGAGGAAATTTTTAATGGTTTCTTTCGCATATAATCATATAGATCTGGGAGAGATACAATTGTAGTCCGATGCAAGTTATGATGAGATATCTTTCTGCGTATTATATCATAGGGACCATGCTCTTCGTTCGAAGGTTATACCATTAGTGTGTGTCCAGTGTTGTCGCACCCGCCTCCACTAATATATTAATATATACTATAATAACCCTACAAGTGTGATTCAACCATAATTCCTCCCACAATGCACTAAATGCATTAATATTATATAAATATCAGAGCGCAAAATTTAAACTATTTACAAAACCAATCCAAGAAATATACTACCATATTTACCATAAACTAAGTACTTATGTATCATTACTAAATGTATACAACAAAACATGATTCAAATCCAAAAAAGAGACTCTAAAGTCTCTCGTCATCTCTACTTCTCCCTCTCGACACGACACTCGCAATGGATATCAATAACCTGAAATGTTAAACATAAGCTTACATTAGGACATCGCCTAGTGAGAATACTCACACACCCACAGTTCACTATTCAGCTATGCATAATTTTAATTACATGTAAATATTCACACACAATATCATTCTTTTTATTGGCCTTAAAGTCCTTTCACAAATCCCACTGTGGGGTCTTACATCTCACATCTTCAGTGTTAAAGCCCTTTCTTAAAGCCCACTATGGGGTCTTAAATTCCATATTCTTGGCCTTAAATCCTAGGGTGTCAACATATCATAAGTTATTTTACTACTTGATATGCACAATGTATAAGTAAACTCACCTCAGTGTCTATAATTCCAAAGTCAATTATCTATTCAGTCTCTCTTTCCTTCCTTACTCTTTTCCTTTCATTTCCTATCAATCAATTTAATGTCAACATTAGAGAATAGATAATGAATTCAAATTCACAAACTTATAATTGATTTAATAAGTATATAGATCAATCCATTCATCAAGTCTAACTACACTCTCATAGGCTCATGCCATAAAGTTCATATAGCTTACATCACATTCCATAGCAATTTAATAGTATAACCACATTCATAACTACAAATTAAACATATAAATTAAGATTTGATACTATAATCTAGTTTAAAGTTTTAATCCAAATATATCATCATATTTATTATTATTATTTCACAACAATTCTAATATCAAATCATAAGTCAAAACATACTAAAAGTGTTAACAATTCACTAAAAGTTCATAAGAAGATTTGGTGATATAATAAGATGGTATAGTCGTATTCTTTTAGGAAAAAGGAATATATACCCAAAATTTGAAAGTAAAAATAAAAACATATTAATTATACTTACTAATCTTTCTAACCATAGTTCGTGGTTCAAAATACTACTTTGATGAAGGAGTTATAATCATCGTTTCATAAGATATCAATTTGTCCTTAAATTGAAGTCCTTATTTTTAGGTGATTTAAAATAAAAACTATATAAATCCACAAGTAATTGAGTGAGATACCTTATAACATTGAAAAGGCATGGGAGACTACTGTCTAAATCAATTGACCGTACATGCTTTTGAATTTTTAAGGTCGAGAGTGCCCATTTTCGTACAGGGTCACAAAGTGTCCCTGTTTTGGACAACACCTTTATTCTGAATTCAAACATGCACCCATACCAAAATATGGTGAATTAAGGGCTTATCTTTGGGGGGAAACATATATCAGTGAGTCTAGTCTATAACCCAAGTTGAATTTCTTCAGTCGGATTTACGGTTTAAGAGATATTAACATTTTAGTACAGTAGCGTCGGACTATTTCGAAAACAGTACCTATTTTTTTTATCAATTTTGAAGCTAACTTTGTACCAAATGGTATATAATTAGGTGTGGTTACATACGTGTTTGGAAATATCTACGAATCAGGTTTTTAAAACATTAAACGGTTCAAAATTTTGAATTTTCATCCACTTTGAAAATCAGATTTTCTTCACCAAAATATATAATACAATTCTCAAACATGTATGGAATCATAACAAACTTTTCATATTATAAGTATAAGTCATTAGGAACAATTACAATTACAATTACAATTACAATTACAATTACAATTACAATTACAATTACAATTACAATTACAATTACAATTACAATTACAATTACAATTACAATTACAATTACAATTACAATTACAAAGAATATAATTTAATATATCCAAGAGGTGTGTTGGTGATTACACCTAATAATACTCCAAGAACACACACACTTAAGCAAAAATGAGAATTCTTGCTTCTAGCCCATTTCTTGTTCGCAACCCATCATTATACCACTTTGATGTCTAAAAATGGACTTAATCCAGATTTATAATCACAAATAAAATAGAGTAGGTTAATTAAATCATACACACAAGATAAGATATTTTTAGAGTGGTTCAGCTATAAAATAGCCTACTTCCACTGTTGGTATTATTTTATTGGGTTTATAATAGCTCCGTATGGTGTGTATATGAGTGATTCAAGTTATCCCTCCAGATGAGGGATTATTTCCTATTTATAGTGGAGTAAAACCCTAGTTGGCACGCCTCTATATTTCCATACATTTACATCCGCATACAATAAATAGAACTCTTGGAATTCAGTGTTGGTTGGCATCCCATCCGAATAACTTTTGGTATTCCTGATGGTTGGCATTCTGGAGTTGGTCGATTGTCCAATCGACTAAGTATATCTGAAATCGATCAGGGTGGCTAATCAGCCACATGGGAGGATAGGTGTACATTTGTCATTGGTCCATGTGGGAGAGTTATTTTACATACAACAAAATCCCCTAATGCTCCATGCTTGATGATTGATCGAAAGTAGGGAATATTTAGTCTAGAAAATTACTTGACATACTATTTTGAGTATCCGATCGGCAGCCGACTTCCCATAGTTGTAAAAAAATTCACTAGTACTATTTGATAATGGAATTTTTTTAAATAATTCAAACTTTTTTGAACAGTCAAATGATACAATAGTCTTTCAAAGCTTTAGGAGGCGTGCAGTCGGAGGTAGTTCAACAGTTTGATCAGTTAATCATTTCATTCCCATTTATCTAGGCAACCTATAAATAGGTACAATTTTTCCCTCCTTTATTTTCACCTCAAACCTTCTGCACTTAAGAATTTTCCTTCGTCTTCAAGCTTTCTTTGTACGATTGTATGCTGCCATTATTTTTTCTTCAGTTCTTGCAGCCACTCTAGATCCCCTGTAAGCCTTTTTTCCCTCTTTCTCTATTTTATCATCTTTTTCTCGTTTTTCACCATGGTTCATATTGTAAATGAGGGTTCATTAGAGAGTTTAGAGAAAAGAGAAACATTCCTTCTTGGGTAAATCTAAAGATAGCCCAGGGTCCCATAGATGTGTATTCTCTTCCTGAGGGTCACTAGATCCTCACCTTATTCATAGCTGAGTGTGGCATCACTTTTCCGCCAAACCTTTTTTTCTTAAATTTTATTAATACTTTGACGTTAGGGTGGCACCAAACACTTGGAGGGTTGTAAATGTGTCCATGGGTTGAATGGAATTTATGGAACTCATATTCGGGTCCAGGAGTTGATGGTTTGCTATAAATGGGGTAAGGTTGGAGAGAACACATATTATTTGAAGACTAGGCAAGTGAATAGGGCCTTAGTAGTGAATTTACCAAATTTCAATAAGGACTATTGGGATTATTGCGTAGTTGTTAAGAATTGTCAATATGCTCCTCTTCCACAAGGATTTTCGGACACTGGGCCCGGATGTCCTCAAACAAGGCATGACATAGGTTGCAATTCTGCTATTTATTTATTCTTCTTTTATTATGTGTTTTTATATTTGACCGACTAACTTTATTGTTCTTTTTTTATGCTGAGGAAAGTAAGAAGAGGTGTCCCAAATAAGGGGAAATTAATATTAAAGAACTCGAGTTTCTGTAGGGATTAAACCAGAGGGTAAGAGAGGAACATCCTATACTTGCTTCTTTACTGTTGGAATACAAGAGTTCCATTACCTCTTTTGTTTCCCGACCAACATTTGTGCTGCCCCAAGTTGATATCAACTTAAAATAGGATCATGTACTTACCTCTTCAACCACTAAATCTGTTGGTGCTAAGTTCACCCAGGGAGGAGCTTCTTCCTCATTTGAATCTTTTGATACTTTTGAAATCCCACTTTCTCCTTCAATAGACATGACTAAGAGGAAGATGCCTAATTTTATGGGTGGACCACTATCTCCTCCCCCGAAGAAAAATACTGATGTTGGTAAGAAGCCAGTTGAGAAGAAGCCCCAGGTTAATGACAAGAGACCTTTAGTTCTTGGTGTTATTGAGACTCGAACTACTGAGTCTCAATTTAAAAAACTGAAGAAAATTTTTCCTAACCCTCAAAAATAGGCCCAAAAAACTCATGTCAACCAGCTAACGTTGGCTGTAAAGAAGACTTTGGACGACCAATAAGTGTTAGTGAGAAAATCCAAGATGACCTTGACATCAGGTTAGCTTCTGTTGCCGCTAACCCTGAGTTGGCCAAGGGTTTGATCAAGTCTGCGACCCTTCCTGTTAATCGAGCTACATTATCCCCCATGCCTAGGTCCAGGCTAACTAAGAGGTCTTGCCATAATTTGGCACTGGTAAGTATCTCATCTTTTACTTTTCCTTGACGTTGATGACTTTTTCTAAAATCTAGTATTTTCTCTTCTTACAATTTTTGGTTGACTTCAATCAAACGATGGAGAAGGATGACCAGCTGAGGTCTTCCTCAGGTGAAGTGGGAGAGGCCTTTGAGGGCTCGAGATAATCTTGGTTGCTTCCCTATGTTCTTTGGAATTAAAGAAGAAGTCCTTGGAAGATGAGTTGAAAAAGTTCATTGATAGGTCAACTGTTGTTGATGGCAAAATAAATGTTGATGAAAAAGCTTAGGCAGTTGAGAAAAAATTGAAGGATGTTGAAGGTAGGGCTAAAGTTTCCAAAGAAAATCTTTCAGAATCCACAACTTGGGCTCAAGTTGCTGAAGACAAGATTCTTGGTCTTACTGTTGAAGACAGTTCCTTGAAGGCTAAGGGCAAAGTTGCATTTAATAAGGGTTAGGAGAAATCTCTTTTTTCTACCTCCGCCCAAATTGAATATGCCAAAAAGCTATCCTTCAAAGAAGGTTGGTCAGAAGCTCTAAAGGTGGTCAGCACAGAGGAAAACTCTGAGCTCTTCCATTGATCGTGGTACTCCTTCTAATGTGGATGAGGAGTTTGATGACGAAGAGAGGTTTATATAGTCTTCCATGGTTCCCAATGAGTCTTTAGTGGTGCCAAATACTAATGTCGATCAACCTGCTACTAGCCAAGACCAAGTCAAGGACAAGGAGAAGGTTTAGCTCCTTTTTAGCCAGTTTCCTTTTTTGCCTTTGCTCATATGTATTTTGTTTTCTTTTTTCTTATTTATTCCTATTGTAATGCATTTTTTATCATTGGAAGAAAATAATTTTTTATTGAATTTCCTTTATTTAAGCTTATGGTTAATACTAATATTTTTTCCGACTAAGTAACCTACTTACTAATTAGTTATACATGCTTAAAAGTTATATATTTGATTCGTGTTTGAATCATTTACACGGCCTTAGATTCAACTAATGCACTTTGATAACACAGTAAATAGCTTTATTTGTACTAAGTTGTAGGATTAGTTATCCGTGGAGACCAAGTGTATTAGGAATGTATAATTATTCCCATTTTTTAACCCGGTCAGGTAAAATCTCTATTGAAGGAAGTTTATTGACTTCTTATTCCTCACTTGCTGAGGACAAGTCATATATGAAGTTTAACTTTTCTGGAAAATTTTAAATGAACTTTTCTGAAGTTGGAAAATTTTGGCGACGAACTTTACGAAAGTTAGAAAAGTTTGATATAAAGAACTTTTCTGAAGTTGGAAAAATTTGACAAATATAAAGAAATTTTCTGAAGTTGGAAAAGTTTGATAAATATAAAAACTTTTTCTGAAGTTGGAAAATTTTGATATAAAGAACTTTTTCGAACTTGAAAAAGTTTGATAAATATAAAGAACTTTTCTGAAGTTGGAAAAGCTTGATAAGTATAAAGAATTTTTCTGAAGTTGGAAAACTTTGGCGAGGAACTTTTCTGAAGTTGGAAAAGTTCAAATTAATATTGTTTATTAATTTTCGGTTCATTAATCTTCGGGTTAAGGTTGAGGGGCAGCCACCATAATCCGAAAAACAAAACATAGAAAAGGAAGCATAATGGAGAAAAACATGAAATTTCATTAACTTTAATAATCGATTACATGAAAAGCGATGAAAGGGGTGATGGTCCCCGAAATATCCCAAATTTTAAATTCTAAATAATTTTTTTTCTTTTAAAATTAAAGTAAAATTAAATAAAACTAAACAAATGATTAAATTTTCTCTTAAACAAAATTAATTCAATTGGAGTTTTACATATGCTAAACAGACTAAGCATGACTATTTTAAATTAAATTTCGTGACTTGAATTAAACTAAAATTACCCAAACTTAATTAGCACCAAAATTACACCAATGTTGTGATTAAACCAATTTTTATCTTTTTAATCCTACACATGCATCTAAGTGATTTGTGCACGATAAAAATAGAAACAAACACATAACGTCGTGATGTACGAGGAAAATCCAGAACAGGAAAAACTTCAGACGACCCAACAATAAATCCACTAGGTATGATTTTACATAAACAAGATGAAAAACTTTCTTCCTCGACTCGACTCCCTCTCAAGCCTTGACGCGTTTTCTGATTGTACCTCCACCTAGTTGATAGCTCCGGTATCCACCGCAGACTCGGAATCAATCAATGGGGCTCAGCTACCATCAAACATACGAAAGCCTCTCCTTTGTATGCACACCACGAATCCCAGCAAACACGGATTCCTCCATAGGAAACCTTCTCTTTTGGGATGAGAATAAAACTCGGTCCCAACTTGATGATCTTAAAACATGATATATTAAAAAACTTGGATAATACAAAACTATGGGTGAACTTTATGTTTTAATGAGAATTAAACCATAAAAATCAAGAACACAAATGGGACTTTTTGGTAAAAAGATATTTCACTCTAAAGCACTTGAAAAGTATAAAAAATTCACTCTAATAAATGTTGTTCCCCCACATATTAAATCAGGTAAAGAGTTAGTGGGGAAATGGACGGTTAAAATTAAAAACTGTCGGAACTGTGCGAAAACCGCCAATTCGAACGAATTTTGAATGTCGTTCGGATGACTTGGTTTGAACGAGTTACTAACAAAAAAACAGAGTTAAAAAGACAAATCTCCTTAGATTTCTCGTTTGAACTCATTCGAACAAGATTTCTAACGATAAAACAGAACAAAATGGAAAAATGTCGTTAGAAACTCGTTTGATATCTCGTTCGAACGACCTCGTTGTAACGAGAAAAATGTCGTTCGAACGACTTTTTAGAAAATTCAAAAATGATTTTTAAGCCCCAAAACTTTTATGTATAGATTTAAAATGATTTTCTGATGAAAAATAAAAAGTCGTTATGAAATTTTTTTATATAAAGACACCATAAAAAATTAACCAAGTCTTTATATATATCAAATACATTCATACCTTAAGAGACCTTGGAAATAATGAAATGTTGATGAGGTGAAAGCTTGGCACATAAACCAATAATGATGCAATCTTCAAACTCTTGGACGCTACATCTTCAACGAAAACGTCATAGGCTTGAAAGGATATAACAAACCACTATCCTATGACTCAATTAGTTTTATATGGAATTAAGCCAATACTATAAATAGACTCAATTGGAAATTTGCCCTTAGAAATCTCCCCCTTTGCCAATTCTGACAAAACTCAAAATAAAAATCCTATGGGTCGTAAAGCTCTTATAAAAGTTCACAACCATCCCTAAATAAAAAAATACAGACGCTTGACTAGACACATGGGATGAAATGCTTTGCCACTTTAAAAGGTTACCACTAAAGATGAAAATCTGCACACTTAAACACACCATCAAATGCATAGGGAATATAACAATATGAATTGCATAAATAAATTCTCCCCCTTTGTCTAACATAATCTACCTAAGAAAGACGTCTCCCCCTAAGTGAGATTTTTCCAAATTAAAAGGTTTAGATACCATTTCTCCAGCTTTTTGTTTAGGAATATACAAAGATTAAATTTCATGAAATTAACATATTTCTCCACAATTAAATCAAATACACTACCTAAATGAAATAAGGGATATGAATAATAGAAAAACAAGTATATTGATTAGGCATAAATTCTTCACATTTGCCTTCTTAATTTCGGTATTTTTATGATCTCGTGCATTGTAAATAGCTTGGATTTGTCTTATATTTATGATACTAACCCTTTTTGACAATTATTTTGTATTTTTTGTATCTCTTATGTATTTTGCAGGTATTTCATGCAAATTAGTGCGAAAGAGAACGCATAACAGTGAAAGAAAGCAAGAAATGGGGAGTTCAAGGGTATTTTTATAATTTTACATCAATATTCCGGAGGTGGGTAAAACTAGAAAGTTGAAGAGATCTAAATCACAAGAGTGTAGGAAGAAACGACAGTCAAATCGGAGCTCTGGATCAAAAGATATGGCAAGTCAAAGTTGAAATTAATTCTGGAAGCTCGAGGTTTCAACTCTTGAAATTTCTTGTATAATTCATTTTTATTAGTTGTAAAACATGGAGAGGCATGGGAAAAGTCATTTTTGAGATGTATAAAAGGGCAAACCTAGTAGGAAGAAGAAGCAGAAGAAGAGGTTTTTTACTTCACGTTGTAGGAGGCTAATAGTTAGGGTTTCTTTGTAGTTAGTTTATAAAGGATTCTTGTATCCAAGAACCCTAGTTTTGAAGTTTAGCTACTATTCAAGATTCAAAGATCTATTCAAGATTCATCATTCATCCATTGCAAGTAATTTTAATGTATATTTTTTTACTGCTTTCATAGTTAGTTTAATTAATTGTTGCTCTCTAGTTTTCCAATCCCAATTCAAGTCGTGTTCTCAATTTTCTAGATTTAGTTATGAATTCCTGCACTTTTAGTTTTAAGTTTTCTTTAATTTTAATCATGTTAAGTTAAGTTTTTAAGGGTGGGGATGCATGAACCCAACCCGATGTGGTATGCATATATATAAAATTTGTCCTCTAAATTAAATAAGTGATTAGATCGTGTTGTATAGTTTCACAACCATTGTAGACCTTTTGACCTCGTTTGCTCTAGGTAACTGGGGTGCTTAAGGATGCAACGCGCGTGAACTATTGTGACCGGGCGGAAAAAGTGTGCGCGTGTGAGGACACAATCGTTGTGTGTTTCGCCGCCGCGATACAAAAGAACCTAAGCTACTACCACACTTGACAAGCAAGCACAGCGGTAAGTCGGGTATCGTAAGAAATCCACAGGGAGTGATTGAATTTTAGATTTTAATTGTTTTAAAACTTCAGGAATAAAAGTGTAAAATAAATAAATGAAAAGGTTATGGGTGGTTATGGTGGAAAAACAAAAGAGAAGTTAACGCTAAATTAAAGTAAAGCGAGGATCGGGATCGCATACACGCATTCACGGGCTAAACAACTACTAATTAGAATTTCGATTCGAAAACATTTAATCAATCATTTTCAATTAAGCATAAACATCACGCAATAAGGAATTTAAGCCAAAGTTGCGAGATTAAACATTTAATCAAAAATGGTCACACGCGGATTAAATTCGGATAATCGCTATAAACACCAACGTTGCATGACAAAGAAAGTTAAATGCATAATAATCCGACTTTAATACGCGAGGTTTCAATTAAATGCAATTTTACACGAAACCCTAACTTTCGAGGTTCAAACCCGTAAATGGCGGAAACGCAATCCCGAACCTATTTATCTACGGACAAATCATGAGAATAAACTAAATTACAACTAATTAAACTAAGAAAGCAATAAATAAACACAATAAACTAATTATGAAAGCATGAAAATTACACTAGAAAGCAAGAAATGAAGAAATACAAACTATATTAATGGAGAGGGAAGATGAAAGTACCAATTACAACCCCTAAAGGGTGTCAAACCAAGAGAGGAGGAAGAAGAAGCTCTCAAATCCCCAAACCCTAACTAAAACTAACCTAAAATCGTGCCTCTACTGATATATGGTCTTATTACAACAAAATTGGCATATATAGTAAGTTGGAATAAAAATAAAGAAGAAAGAAAATAAGGCAAAATATCTGCAGAAAACAGAGCATCGATCGATCGACCCCTTTGGTCGATCGATCGACCTAGGCAAAAATTCGGCAATCCAGAATGGTCGATCGATCGACCAGAAGCGTCGATCGATCGATCAAGCAGGGCAGATTGCAGCAGCTCACTGCATTCCTCTTTTCTTCTTCTCCCTTCTCCTCTTTTGCTTCCTTGTATTTCCTCCGCTGAAATCGCCGTAACTTCTTCGTTATGAATCGGAATCGCGCACCGTTCACGGCCACGCGAAGCTAGCGAGGAGGGCTATAACTTTCGTGAGATGTCGGGCCAGGTACCCAAGCTGTGAAAAGACTAAAATGCCCTTGCACGTGCGATTGTGTACGAAACTTCACCGGAATGCATCCGAACTTCATACGAAGCATCCAAATACATACAAAAGCTCAATTAACCCCTGCAAAACATGTTAACATAGAAATCCGAGGTTGTCTGGTTAACGAGCATAAATATAGGGATTAAGATACCCGAGGTGGCTAATAACGCGTAGGTTAACGGGTGAAATACGTAATATTTGCGTCGTATCACACCCCCTAACTTACACATTGCTAATCCCTAGCAATGAAATAGGAAACAACAAGAACTACAAGAAAACCAAAAGCACGAGAAAGAACAAAAGTATGGTATAAAAGCATAAGGCCACTTTCGCGGGCGATTCGATTGCATTTAGCGTATGCAATAAGCCGTTAAACCCCTAGGTCACCCTAGTGGACGAGTGTCGTCTCGTGAGGGTTTTCAGGGATGAAACCCACAAACATCATATAGTTTCCTCAAAAGATTGTAACAACCCGCGTAATTTTTGGGGTATTTTCGAAATTAAGAGGAAAACTAAATTTTGAGATAAAATTATTTTTATTTCTCAAATATGTTGGTTATTATTTTTATAGGCGAGAATTTCAAACGATTTTGAAATCGGAATTAAAATGGAGTTTTAATTGAATTTTTATTATTTAGAAGAGTCCTCAAAATATAAAACTCTCTAAGAGTCCTCAAAACAGAAAACTTTCTTGTAAAAATAATATTTTTAGAAATCCGACCGTCCGATCAAGCTGAATTTTTGTCAGAAGTCCTGTCTCGCCATTCGTTACAACATATTAAAATTTCAAGCGATTCCAACGGTCCGATCGTCCGAAATAAAAATTTTAGTGTTTGTATCTGATTAGAACTCTTTTCTTAATCAAACTCTTAATCCTTTATATATCAACTAATTCATGGCTTGGCTTTTTAAATCACTTTTTCTCAAACTTTTCAACCAGAAGACCTCTCCAAAATTACTCCCTTTCATCTACAAACCATAGCCCCAAGCTTATTCAAGATTTCAACTTTAGATTAAAAGGATTATTTGGTGTTTTCTCGAGTTTGGGCTAGAACAAGATTTGATTATTTTCGCGAGAGGAACGTGATGGTGTGATTAGATTTTGAGGCTGAATTATGCGATGATTCATTTGATGATTTTGAGGTATGGGGTTTTACACAATATGCTCCTTAATCTCGCGAGTATCATTCTCATTGTTTTCTTCTGATTATTGACTCATATTTGAATTGCTAAATTCATTGGAATCTGAAAATATTTATTGGAATCTAATTTTGATTCACGTGGTATTATATTTGGTGTTGAGCATGTTGTCATGAGATTTTAATATGGCACTAAAGTTGGGCACCCGCCAATATTCCTTTTCCCGGATATGCTAGAAAAATGCATAGGCGCGGTACGGTGGTGAGGCCTGGTGACCCGGTTAATGTGTTGTTGAGAAATTATATTGATATAATTGCTTATGGGATTCACGTTGATTTGAATATTCGTACTCGTATTGTTGCGTTTTATTCACCGCTAATATTTGTTGAGCATCTTTCCTGTCGTATTGTGTACTTCCCCATATTTTCTTTTAGTGGCAGGTTAGCGCAGATTTTGGGGCCCTATGGAGTTGGATTTTAGCGTGGATTATTTTTGGGAAGATTATTTGAGAATACAAGTTGAGAAGACTTGTATTTATTTTGATGTATAGAGCATTTGGAGATTTATTTTATTTTCGAGATAGTTGGATTGTTGTAATTATTTCGAGAGATTTGTTGTATTAATTTGAAGATGAGAATATTGGTTTCTTGTTTTATTGTGGGATTTAGATGCTCTATACCTTGTTATTTGTGGATTAGTTTAGTTTTATCGATGAGTAGCGCGCCGCTCGCTCTACCCGGGCGGGCGGGGTGTTACAGAATGGTATCAGAGCTTAGGTATACGACAACCCTCAGGTCTTGAGTTTTGGGTCTGTTGCGTTTTTGTGGCGCGAATTTGGAGATAGAAATTTTTAAAGAATCATTTTGCGTTAGGCATCTAGATTAGATGTGAGGAAATTATTTTTTGGTGACGAGATTATTTTTGAAGATTGTTGGCCTGATTTTTGAGAGTTAGGTATTTGGCGAATTTCGAGGGCGAAATTCCATTGTTAGTGGGGAAGTGTAACAACCCGCGTAATTTTTGGGGTATTTTCGAAATTAAGAGGAAAACTAAATTTTGAGATAAAATTATTTTTATTTCTCAAATATGTTGGTTATTATTTTTAAAGGAGAGAATTTCAAACGATTTCGAAATCGGAATTAAAATGGAGTTTTAATTGAATTTTTATTATTTAGAAGAGTCCTCAAAATATAAAACTCTCTAAGAGTCCTCAAAACAGAAAACTTTCTTGTAAAAATAATATTTTTAGAAATCCGACCGTCCGATCAAGCTGAATTTTTGTCAGAAGTCCTGTCTCGCCATTCGCTACAACATATTAAAATTTCAAGCGATTCCAACGGTCCGATCGTCCGAAATAAAAATTTTAGTGTTTGTATCTGATTAGAACTCTTTTCTTAATCAAACTCTTAATTCTTTATATATCAACTAATTCGTGGCTTGGCTTTTTAAATCACTTTTTCTCAAACTTTTCAACCAGAAGACCTCTCCAAAATTACTCCCTTTCATCTACAAACCATAGCCCCAAGCTTATTCAAGATTTCAACCTTAGATTAAAAGGATTATTTGGTGTTTTCTCGAGTTTGGGCTAGAACGAGATTTGATTATTTTCGCGAGAGGAACGTGATGGTGTGATTAGATTTTGAGGCTGAATTATGCGATGATTCATTTGATGATTTTGAGGTATGGGGTTTTACACAATATGCTCCGTAATCTCGCGAGTATCATTCTCATTGTTTTCTTCTGATTATTGACTCATATTTGAATTGCTAAATTCATTGGAATCTGAAAATATTTATTGGAATCTAATTTTGATTCACGTGGTATTATATTTGGTGTTGAGCATGTTGTCATGAGATTTTAATATGGCACTAAAGTTGGGCACCCGCCAATATTCCTTTTCCCGGATATGCTAGAAAAATGCATAGGCGCGGTACGGTGGTGAGGCCTGGTGACCCGGTTAATGTGTTGTTGAGAAATTATATTGATATAATTGCTTATGGGATTCACGTTGATTTGAATATTCGTACTCGTATTGTTGCGTTTTATTCACCGCTAATATTTGTTGAGCATCTTTCCTGTCGTATTGTGTACTTCCCCATATTTTCTTTTAGTGGCAGGTTAGCGCAGATTTTGGGGCGCTATGGAGTTGGATTTTAGCGTGGATTATTTTTGGGAAGATTATTTGAGAATACAAGTTAAGAAAACTTGTATTTATTTTGATGTATAGAGCATTTGGAGATTTATTTTATTTTCGAGATAGTTGGATTGTTGTAATTATTTCGAGAGATTTGTTGTATTAATTTGAAGATGAGAATATTGGTTTCTTGTTTTATTGTGGGATTTAGATGCTCTATACCTTGTTATTTGTGGATTAGTTTAGTTTTATCGATGAGTAGCGCGCCGCTCGCTCTACCCGGGCGGGCGGGGTGTTACAAAGATGCCCAACCCAACATGCGACAAACTCAACAACAACGAAAAAGATTTCAAACACATTATTAGCAAAGTGAATGAATTCACACAAAAGTCCAAATCATTAACATTATAGAATGCACCTCATAGAATTGAAACCTTAAAAGTGGGAGGGGGAGAGCAAATGCAAAATATGATTTGGCAAAAACTTAAATAAACCGGATAAACATAAAGGCAAGCATATTCAATCCTCACGGGGATTACACTCATCAAGCGAATTTCACTCGAAACAGGGAGGTAACACACGGGACATGCGGGCATAAAGAGTAAATGTAAATGGAAACTAGGCCGCACACATGTCACAAAAGAAGAACGCTATATATAAAAGGAAAAACTGTAATCTCAATGAAAGGATACCCCACACTAAAAGAGGCGAAATGCATTTTCACAGATTATCACAACTATTATGACTTTTGAATTACATCAACCTAAGATCACATAGGACTTTAATAGGGTTATGATGTAGGTATGGCTAGGGTGCGAAACGAAGGAATGTATGTACGGATTCAAAGTGTTCGGGATGAAAACTCGGGATAATGGGAGAATGCATGCAATAACAAAATTGGAAAAACAAGTTCCAAAACGGCATTAGATATATCATCGGGGAGAGTAATCAAAGCTTATTGAACTATATACACAACATATACAACTTTCTATTTTCTTTTCTTTTCTTCTTTTTCTCACTTTTCTCTTTTGTTTTCTTTTGCTTTTTGCTTTCTCTTTTTCTTTTTCACTACACTTTCTTTACTTTTCAAACTCTCATATGCCTAAATTGCAACCGACATCATAACAACATCATTCAATCCCAAGTAACATTCCAAACAAAGGTATGTAAGGTGTATGTATGGCTTAAAACTCCAATTTGGAGTTGGTTATGGGATTTTGGGTAATGAAACGAAAGGCTAGTATTTAGGCTCAAAGGGGTTAACGAGGGTAAACATATAAGGTGAGGTCAAGGCTAATATGGGTGATATAACAAAGATTGCCTATGATCATTTCACAAAGTTTACGCAATTCACAAGTCAAAACAATATATGAAAATCATGCTCAAGTAACACATTTCAAGTATGAACTCAATTAATGAACGGTCAAATGAAAGATTAGTGAGATTTCCAACGAATTCAACGTTTTCAAAGAGGAAAGAATAGTGTATAACACTCACAAACGACGAAAGGTACAAAGCTTACTCGGTGTAAGTATATACAATGCAACAAAAGATTCCCGAGTTATAAAAATCTTAAACCAAATCAATATAACAAGGAAAGTGCATATGCTCATGGGATAAAGTTTAATTCATGAAGTTATTCACAATATCAATGATTTGAGGACTAAAGTCCAATAACTTCTAAAATCGAGAACATGCATCATTGAGTTGTCTATTGGATCGGGCAATTATTGAAATTTATCACTGGAAACAAGGCAAAATGCCCAACAAAGGAGAAAAAAGAAAGAAAATATTTTTGAAATTTTTCAAATTTTTCACAAAAAGGCATACTTAGTAACTAAATGTGAGCAAATCCATGGACTACACATGAAATGGATAGAATATCCTACACCCCCTAACTTAAATGTTGCATTGTCCTCAATGCGCATTAAGAACACAACACAAAGAGAGGAAAAGAACGATATTACCCAAAATTGGAGCGATCTCCATAAGCGCGAGTCCAAAGGAATCTACAAAACAAGTTAGTACCGAGCATAGCAAAAACAAATAACAAAAAGTTTACTAATTACACTAGACTAAATTAAAAGGAAAGAAAAATAGGAAATAAAGAAAATTAAAAAGCTAATTATTTACAACCTACTATTTAGGCTTCACACTAACTATACACTAGAAGTCTAAATAGTTGAGGGTCCACCCAAAAAGGGATTTGACTTTGAAAGATCAACGGTGGACCCTCCAAAGCGAACATGCCTCCCGGAAGATATGAATTCCGTTTGAACAACGGAAGGCATGTGGGTGGTGAAAAAAGTGAACCATCGCCAATTTGACATTTTTGAGGGACGATGGGGGATTTGGATAACAAGGGGGACAAGAACACTAGAGGACCAAGAAAAATCGATTCATCTCCCAAAGGTTTTTCAAATGGAATGGGAGATGGTGCACACATGAGGATAACATCCATCGAAAACAAGTCCGGTAAAGAGTCCTCATCGGCAAAAAGTGTAGAAGTTTTAAAAGTTTCTACCGACTCATAGGAATCAACCGGTAATTCTATTGGTTCAATGACGGAAAACGAATATGGTGATGAAACAAATTCAATCTCAATCGACTCATCGTCGGAAGGAGATTGAATTTCGGGGGATAAAGATGCACACTCGATGAGAAATTCTTCGAAAAATTTAGGTGAAACACATGTTTCCACCTCCTCATTGTTTTGTGCATAAGAATTCATCTCATCGCAAAGTGCACCAAGTCTCATTCCAGCATCATTTAGGCTTTCCAAACCTTGGGAGTGAAGAAGCAAAGTTTCTTCCAAAGTAGGCTTCCTCGGCTCGAGAGCCTCGGACTCCTCATTTGGTTGAAACTCGTCTTCGAAAGTAATGAAATAAGAATCGTCATTGGATTCGAATAATGAATCCAACTCAAGCTCCCAATAACGATTTTCATTCCGATAAATGTTTTCAAGTCTTTCATTTTCAAGAAAATCTTGAAAATGGAAAACTTGAAAACTATCCCCAAAGTATGAATCATTAGAATAACCGTAATAACTATAATAGTAGGACATGATTACCTCGTTGTTTATAGATGGAGAATCCGAGCAAGAAAGTGAGCAACCACGAATCAAAGTTTCTTAGCGCTCAAAGTATGCAAATCCTGCAAAAAAGGTTAAAACAAAGAATACAAATACAAAAGGAAAAATACTACGAAATAATAAAACAATTACTATCTAAAACACACTCCCCGGCAACGGCGCCATTTTGTGACCGGGCGGAAAAAGTGTGCGCGTGTGAGGACACAATCGTTGTGTGTTTCGCCGCCGCGATACAAAAGAACCTAAGCTACTACCACACTTGACAAGCAAGCACAGCGGTAAGTCGGGTATCGTAAGAAATCCACAGGGAGTGATTGAATTTTAGATTTTAATTGTTTTAAAACTTCAGGAATAAAAGTGTAAAATAAATAAATGAAAAGGTTATGGGTGGTTATGGTGGAAAAACAAAAGAGAAGTTAACGCTAAATTAAAGTAAAGCGAGGATCGGGATCGCATACACGCATTCACGGGCTAAACAACTACTAATTAGAATTTCGATTCGAAAACATTTAATCAATCATTTTCAATTAAGCATAAACATCACGCAATAAGGAATTTAAGCCAAAGTTGCGAGATTAAACATTTAATCAAAAATGGTCACACGCGGATTAAATTCGGATAATCGCTATAAACACCAACGTTGCATGACAAAGAAAGTTAAATGCATAATAATCCGACTTTAATACGCGAGGTTTCAATTAAATGCAATTTTACACGAAACCCTAACTTTCGAGGTTCAAACCCGTAAATGGCGAAAACGCAATCCCGAACCTATTTATCTACGGACAAATCATGAGAATAAACTAAATTACAACTAATTAAACTAAGAAAGCAATAAATAAACACAATAAACTAATTATGAAAGCATGAAAATTACACTAGAAAGCAAGAAATGAAGAAATACAAACTATATTAATGGAGAGGGAAGATGAAAGTACCAATTACAACCCCTAAAGGGTGTCAAACCAAGAGAGGAGGAAGAAGAAGCTCTCAAATCCCCAAACCCTAACTAAAACTAACCTAAAATCGTGCCTCTACTGATATATGGTCTTATTACAACAAAATTGGCATATATAGTAAGTTGGAATAAAAATAAAGAAGAAAGAAAATAAGGCAAAATATCTGCAGAAAACAGAGCATCGATCGATCGACCCCTTTGGTCGATCGATCGACCTAGGCAAAAATTCGGCAATCCAGAATGGTCGATCGATCGACCAGAAGCGTCGATCGATCGATCAAGCAGGGCAGATTGCAGCAGCTCACTGCATTCCTCTTTTCTTCTTCTCCCTTCTCCTCTTTTGCTTCCTTGTATTTCCTCCGCTGAAATCGCCGTAACTTCTTCGTTATGAATCGGAATCGCGCACCGTTCGCGGCCACGCGAAGCTAGCGAGGAGGGCTATAACTTTCGTGAGATGTCGGGCCAGGTACCCAAGCTGTGAAAAGACTAAAATGCCCTTGCACGTGCGATTGTGTACGGAACTTCACCGGAATGCATCCGAACTTCATACTAAGCATCCAAATACCTACAAAAGCTCAATTAACCCCTTCAAAACATGTTAACATAGAAATACGAGGTTTTATGGTTAACGAGCATAAATATAGGGATTAAGATACCCGAGGGGGCTAATAACGCGTAGGTTAACGGGTGAAATACGCAATATTTGCGTCGTATCATATTGCAACACTGCTTTACTCATTCTTTGATTATGTATGATGCGGGCTTGAACCTCATATATGTAATGCTTTGGAGTACTAAAGACTAGGTCTGATCAATTATCTAATTACACACTAGGATTTGGGGGAGTGTATTCTTAACCCATTTCTTCATTCATATTAATCCCTTCTTAGTTAGTTAATTTTTCATGCGTATGTTAATTTAATAGAATTTAGTTAATTCATAGATAAAATCCACAAATCAATCATCTTTTTCTTTTCTTTTCTTTTAACATCAACTTTAGGATTAAACTACCTTACCTTTGTCATCACGTTCGCACGTCCTAACTCCATGTGGATTCGATACCCAGACTCACCACTATACTCCTTAAAAGTGTAGTTACAAGTTTAGATTTTTTGTATTGAGGTTGGAAATCGATAACAACGACTAGCATATTACACGGATGCTCGGTTTACACCTCGATCACATATCATGTAATGGTGAATAAAGTGACGAGTATAAGAAAGCACATGCCACATGGCATAATAAGCAACTGATCCAACACAAGATTAATAAATACTAATTATGATACGATAGAAAAATGATACCAAATAGAATAAACTAATATGAACATTAGATATCAATCGCAACAAGATGAATATCTATTTCAACATGAATCATAGAAGGACTAGATAGTAAGGCAAAGGCTCAAAAATAAAAGAAATACCAAATATATATGTACAAAAGATACCAATAACACGCATGCACATATACATAGGTATAAACACCACACACGACACGAAATACATTAATCTTTCCACACTTATATGGCAAAAATGTGTCTAAATAACATGTGGTAAACAGAAGTGTGAAGGGTTTGAACTATATATTAAAGAACTATGACCCAACAACTTAAACATACTCACGGAGTTCTTATTTGATTGTAAAACTTTATCAAACTTAAATATAGCCTCATGTGACAAGATAAAGTGAAATTAAGGAACAAACAAACGCAATGCACATAAGTCTAGAATTTTGACGATTCTACAAACCAATAAAGTCATGAAAAAATAAGCATAACTAGGATACATTGTCATTATGCAAACCCGTTGATATATCAATCCAAACATCCTTGATAATAATGATTATTATCTTTTATTTTGAATGTTGATATCAAACTCAACTACTTTGGCCTTGGCTAATTTTAACAATGCCACATTTTAAGGTCATATATCAATGGTGGTTATTTACGTAAAGTAATTTTGTCTTCTATTGATAAACAATTACACCGGATAAATAGTTTTGTATTTTTTTAAATTCGGGCAACGGTTCTTACATGCACAAATCCTCCATAGTCATAGCAACAGTAGATAACAAAATTGATAGGAGAATATCTCACTTAGCTCAAATACACATGTGTAGTTAAAGATCAAATGAGCTCGTGCATGTGAATCGAGGCATATAAAAAGAGAATTCATTAAGCAAGTCAAAGTTAAATTACTCCATGCAATCATGATAAAGAACACTTTAAGGATTGAAAATCTTAACCAAAAGTGCTAGCCACATGGAAGCGGGGATGATATTGGATTCAAACACAAGGATATGCAATATAAAATGTGTAAAACTAAAATAAACAAAAATAGAAAATCTTTTTATTTTTTTAAAATTTTTAACCAAACACAAAAATAACCCAAAAGACAAACAAAAATCTTTTAGTATTTTTCAACAAAGACACAATAAATAAAAATTAAATACAAAAGATACACAAGTTATAATTCTAGCAACACAAATATGATGAAATAAAGACTAGAAAATGATAAACAAATATACAACTAGCAAGAATATATCAAGTAGCACAAAAGCTAGTGTATGTAAACAAAACTAACACAGTTAACCTTTGGATTTAGCAAATGAGGAATCATGTGAAAGTCAATGAGAATCATAAACTTTGTCACGTAAAGTCTCCAAATCGGATCTCTTAACCCACATGAGTGAAATACGACGCTCTCAGGATTTGGTGACCTTAGCGACTCTACCCTTTAACTTTATAAGATCATTTTTAAAATCGAAACAAAACTTACGAAGGTGACCCTTCCTACCACAATGTGTGCAAGTGAAAACATGGCGTGAAATATGACCTAAGGATTGATCTTTTATTGTGTTCCTAGTCGATTCTCTCAAAACTATGGTTTTGGCTTTATTAGCGGAAGTATCTTGAGTATCGAAGCCAATACCACACTTGTCGTCTTTGATTTGGACGGTCCCTAAGATTTTATCTAATTTCTCCGACCCACACTCCAAATCAAATTGACCCGACTTGAGTCTTTTAATTTTTCTTCAAGTGACACTATTCGAGACTCAAGTAAACACCTACTCTCTTCAAACTCGAGAAGCTCTTTCTTCATAGCCTCCATAAAACCTCTAAGGCTATCTCTTTCACCTTCAATGTACTTTAGCTTCTCACGAAGTGTTATATCACGTGCCTTAAGATCTTAAACTAAAATACTCCCATCATTATCCACATCACGTTCTCTCATTTTAGCTTCCAACTTCAAGTTTGTCCTTTTTAATTTCAATGACTCCGCATACAACTCAAAGAAGTCCACTTGAAGTTCACTCTCATCTACCTCTTCTTCATTCTCACTCTCTTTACCATCAAACTCATGGATTCACAAACAATGGCCTCAAAAGTGTCATATTTTGAGCTATCTTCATCGAAATATCATTCATTATCGCTCCCATGACGTGCCATGAACGCGACATAAATGCGCTCAATGGGGTAATCGGGTCCATCCTCCAGTTCACTATCACTAAGGGTGGCATTATATGCAATTGGTTTATTTCCCTCCTTCTTAGTTTAGTGGGACACTCAAATGCCCTATGGACATAACCCTCACAACCATAACACCTATTTGACTCGTTCCTATTAAGATCCTCATCATGATTTTTAGGTAATTTCTCGACTTTACTATGCTTAGACTTCTTAAACTTCTTATAATCATTTTTAAGTTTCTCTTTATTAAACTTGAATAATTTTCTAAACTTACTAGCAAACAAATCCATATCTTCCGAGTAAATCTCAAACTCATCATCGGAAACCAATATTTTCGACTTTCGTGCTTTCAAAGTTATGCACTTGTCTTTATTAGTCTCATCCTTGGAGGAAGACATGTCAAGTTCATTGGTTTGTAAGTCACCTACAAGCTCTTCTAGTTTCGTAGAGTCTAAAGTGCCTAAAGAATTTAAAACGATCACCTTTGGAATAAATTTATCAGGTAATGAACTCAAAATTTTCTTTACGACATGGTTGTCGGATATCTTTTCTCCCAAATTAAAACAAGAATTCATAATATCTAACAATCTCGCATAGAACTCATCAAACGTCTCATTTTATAACATCTTAATGGTTTGAAATTGAGTGGTGAGGTTTTTGAGTTTCGAAGCTTTAGTGAAACTTGTTTACTCATGGGTGAGTTGAAGTATATCCCATGCCTCCTTAGACATTTCACACGTCATAAGCCGATGAAATTCCTCCTCTATGAAAGCAATAAAAAGGGCATTTTAATAATGGGAGTTAAAATTAGCTAACTTAAGCTCCGTCTCACTCCATCTTTCTACATGTGTAGGTACACAAACCTCTCCTTCTAAACATGTTGGTGGAGTCCAACCTTTAACTACCAATAGAAAAACTTTCTCATCTAAGGATTTAAGTGCCGACCTCATACGCATTTTTCAATCCGTGTAGTTGGAACAATCAAAAAGAGGAAATTTTGTAAAAGGTAAACTTTCTATTTTTAAATCAAAATAAAATAAAGGATCTTAATACAATAATTTAGCGTTCCTGCTCCGATACCAACCTGAAAGTGGTGATGGTCCCTGAAATATCCCAAATTTTAAATTCTAAACAAATATTTATTTTCTTTTAAAATTAAAGTGAAATTAAATTAAACTAAACAAATAATTAAATTTCCACTTAAACAAAATTAATTCAATTCAAGATCTACATATGCCAAACAAACTAAGCACGAATATTTTAAATTAAATTCCCTAAATTGAATTAAACTAAAATTACCCAAACTTAATTAGCACCAAAATTACACTAATGTTGTGGTTAAACCAATTTTTATCTTTTTAATCCTACACGTGCCTCTAAGTGATTTGTGTAGAAAAAAATAGAAACAAACACACAACTTCGCGATGTACGAGGAAAACCTACAACGGAAAAAACCTCGGACGACCCAGCAACAAATACACTAGGTATGGTTTTAAATAAACAAGACAAAAGACTTACTTCCTCGACTCAACTCCCTTTCAAGCTTTGACACTTCTCCCTGTTTCCACCTCCGCCTAGTCAATTACTCCAGAATATACCACAATCTCGAAATCCACCGATGGGGCTTAGTTACCATCAAACATACGAAAGCATGTCCTCCGTATGCACACCACGAATCACAGAAAACACGGACTCCTACTTAGGAAACTTTACCTTTTAGGATGAGAATAAAACCCGGTCCCGACTTGATGATCTCAAAACATAATATATTAAGAAACTTGGATCATACAAAACTATGGGTGTACACTTTGTGTTTTAATGAGAATTAAACCATAAAAATCAAGAACACAAATGGGACTTTTTGGTGAAAAGATATTGCTCTCTAAAGCACTTGAAAAATATGAAAAAGTCACTCTAAAAATGTCGTTCCCGCACATATTAAATCAAGTAAAGAGTTAGTGGTGAAATGGACGATTAAAATAAAAAACTGACGGAACTGTGCAAAAATCGCCAGGTGGTTTGAACGACTTGGTTCGAACGAGTCACTAATGAGAAAATTGAGTTAAAAAGCCAAATCTCGTTAGTTCTCGTTGGAACGACTTCGTTCGAACGTGATTTTTAACGATAAAACAAAACAAAATGGCAGAATGTCGTTAGAAGCTCGTTTGATATCTCGTTCGAACGACCTCGTTTGAATGAGAAAAATGTCATTGGGACGACTTTTCAGAAAATCAAAAAAAACTTTTTAAGCCCAAAAACTTTTATGTATAGATTTAAAAAGATTTTCTGAGAAAAATAAAAAGTCGTTATGACAAAATTTTTATATAAAGACACCCATAAAAAATTAACCAAGTCTCTATATATATTAAATGCATTCATACCTTTAGAGACCTTGGAAATAATGAAATGTTGATGACATAAAAGCTTGGCATGTAAACCGACAATGATGTAATTTTCAAACTCTTGGCTGCTATGTCTTCAATTATAGGCTTGAAAGGATATAACAAACTACTATCCTATGAATCAATTAGTTCTGTTCAGAATTAATCCAACACTACAAATAGACTCAATTGGAAATTTGCCCTTACAAGCGGAATTTCTAAAAACTGAAGTACTGAAAATACTTGCGCAATTGGTCTGCATTCCAAGGATTCTTGAATTCTTCTTCTTCCAGAGTTTCCAAGCGATAAGTTCCTGGTCGGGTGATCACCGAGATACGGTATGGACCATGCCAATTAGGATCCAGCCTGTTGCACTTCTGGATTACTTTCTTAAGAACCAGATCTCCTTGCTTGAGGTTGGTCGGCTTGACCCTTCGATTATAAAATCGTGTAATTCTTTATTGATAAGCAGTCATCCGAATAGCTGCATCTTCCAGAACTTATTCTATCATATCCAGATCTAGTCACCTCATGACGTCCTTCTTGGGTGAATCAAAGCTTAATACCATGTGAGTCGGCATACCCATTTCAACTGGTACCATTGCCTCAATGCCAAAAACTAGCATATATGGGGGTCCCCGTTGCTATTCTAGGATTGGTCCTATATGCCCAAAGGACACTGTGAAGTTTATTAATCCAGTTAACTTTAGCCTCATTCAACCCATCTATCAAGGTTTTATTTGTGATTTATGTCTGGCCATTACACTATGGGTGCCGAAGTGCTTAATGAAGTTTCTTGATGCTAGACCTGATGTATTATTCTTCAAATTATTCATTATCAAATTGAGTGTCGTGTTCATTGACAAAAGGCATAAGGCATGCCATACCTGCAAATAATTTGCTTCCATATGAACTAAAAAAACCTCTGATAAGGCATATCAATCAAAGGCTCATCCTCTACTCATTTTATGAAGTCATCGACTACTACAACCAGATATTTGAACCTTCCCTTGGTGGTCGACAGTGGCCCGACCAAGTCAATTCCCCGGATAGTAAAAGGCCATGGAGAAGTGATAAATATTAGACTTGCTCCTAGTTTTCTATGGATAGTGGTAATTTTTTTGCATTTATCATACTTCTTGGTGAAGGAAACACAGTTTGCTTTCATTATCATCTAATAATAACCTTGTATTACTATTCATTACCTTAGAGACCTCCCAGCCGTGTGAGCTCCACATAAACCCTCATGCACCTCTTTGATTAGATCATTTACTTCATTTGGATGAACACACCGAAATAAGGAAATAATGTATCCTTTCCTATATAAAATACCTTTTTCCAACATGTAATTGGATGCTTTATACCTCATCTTCTTGGCCTCTTTCTGGTCTGATGGTAGTATTCATTTTTCAATATACTCTCTAAAGGAATCCATACATGAGGGACCTAATTCCTCAGAGATAATGCTAATTTCCATTCCATCAATGCTTCTATGGGAAAGAATTTTAACCAGGATTATTCGCCTAAGTTTTGTTTGAGTTGTTGAAGTAAGCCGAGGAAGAGCATCTGCTCGGGCATTATCAATCCTAAGAATTCTCACCATCCGAACTGAAGTGAACAAAGAAATAACCTCCATAGATTTTTTATGATATATCATCATTTTTCCCCTTTAAATCCATAAATCTGCGGCATTTGATTAATAATCATCTGAGAATCACTATATACCACTGTTCTAAAAAACCCGCCTAGGCTCCGCCTAGGCACGCCTAGGCTTAAGGCTTGGGAGAAACGCCTCGCCTTACGCTTTTCACGCCATATTCTTGGTAAAACCCTTAAGGCGCACTTTTTTCTAAAAACAACAATGCTTTAGTGAAACGATGTCACCTTTTAAAGAATTTGTTTACAAATCGGACCATTATCTCATCCAAAATAACCAAATAGTATTTTAATTTGCGTATATTCAGACATATTTTTATGATATGTGCAATTTTTGTATTTTAATAGCCTTGTTATGGTTAAAAAATATTAAAATATATTAAGAAGGCCTAAACGCCTTTTTACGCCTAGGCTCGCCTAGGCTTCTAAGGCTTAAGGCTTGGCCTCCACGCCTCAATCACGCCCCGCGTTTTTTAGAACCTTGCTATATACCAATACTTGATCGGCGCCTAGTGAGGAAGCCAGTTCCAATCCTATGATCAATGCCTCATTATTAGAATCCTTGAATTTAAATCTCAAAGTGTATTCCATATCTAAGTTATCCAGAGTGTTAATGATGAGGCATGCTCCACTTCCAGTAGCACATGAGGATCCATCTACAAACAACTGCCATATTAGATTATCATCGAAGAATTCTTCTTCTGCCAGCACTCTATATTTTAACATATTCTTGCTCTGTTTAGTTCTTTCTTTATCAACTATCGAGTCTGGTTGATCGGTTACAATCTCTATTTGCTTTTGAGCTAAGCTTTCTTCCGAAGAAGTCTTCTCGGTGGGCAAACTTGGATTATGTTGCTCCTATGCGTATGTGAATTCGTCTATGAAGTATGCCACTGCTTGGCCTTTTAAAGCAACCCTAGGTTCATAAACAATTTCATACTCTCCCAATTCAACTTTCCAAGGCATTAACCTTCCAGACTTCTCAGGTTTTTCAACGCTTGTCACAAAAGAAAATTCATATAGACTATGATAATTGAGCTTGAAAGTATGGCTTCATCCTCCTAGAAGCTTTAATAAAAGCTAGCGCTAACTTCTCCAGGCGTGGATATTTAATTTTAACTCCTCAGAACGCTTTTCTAGTGTAATATACTGGCCTTTGAACTCCTTTATCTATTCGGATCAATGATTATCTAATAGTTGACTCTAAAACAACCAAGTATAGATACAATTTTTCTCCCAAAATTGGTCGGGAGATGAGTGAGGGAGAATCCAAGTACCTCTTTAACTTCAGGTAGGCCTTCTCTCATTCGCTATTCCACTCAAAGGTCTTTTTAAGCACCTTAAATAATGGAAGACATTTATCAGTTAGTCGAAAGACAAAACGATTTAATGCAGCTACTCACCCTATTAGTTTTTTAACCTCTTTTTTGCTGGTCGGGGACTTCATTTCCAGTAAGGCTTTAATTTTAGCAAGGTTTGCTTCTATTGCCCTTTGATTGATGACGTACTCGAGGAACATTCCTTCCTATACTGAAAAAAATCATTTGGTTGGATTGATATTCATCTGATGTTTTTCCAGTTAAGGTTCGAGCCAAGTTCGTAATATGGTCGGCAATAAATTTTCTCCTAGTGAGCATAGCATCTACATACACTTCCATGTTTTTGCCAATCTAGTCTTCAAAAATCTTGTTCACTGACCTCTTATAGGTTTATCTATTGACATTGTAATAATAAGTCCCTCGGTTAGTACTAAAGGCAGTGTTTTCCTTGTCTTCAGGTTTCATCTTAATTTGATTATAACCAGAATAAACGTCCACGAAATTGAGTAACTCATGACCTGCTGTTGCATCAACCAGTTGATTAATCCTTGGTAAAGAAAAATAATCTTTTGTACATATCTTATTGAGGTTTGTGAAATCTACGCACATGCGTCATTTGTCATTCTTCTTCTCAACCATTAGCACATTAGCCAACCAGTTAGGATACTTGATATCTTTAATGAACCATGCTCGCTGCAATTTCTTCACTTCTTCCTGGATTTACATATTCTTCTCAGGGCTAAAAACTCTTTATTTTTTCTTGATCGACTTAAAATCTAGGTAAATATTAAGTTCATGTCAAATGAAGTTTGGATTAATCCCTATCATATCTTCGTTGCTCTAAGCGAACACCTTTTTCCTTTCTCTAATAAATGTAATCAATTCCTATTTGAGAGAGGGAGACAATCTTGAACCAATCTGGGTAGATCTTTCGAGCTTCTCGTCATCTAATACAATAGCTTATATTTATTCTATAAACTAGCCCTTCATCAGATTCTCCTCCTCCTGAGGATCCAGAATGTCAATGTTGAAAGTAGTTATTCCCTTTGTTTATATTTCCTTTTGGTCAACCGAAGTGTAATAGATTCCTTGGATTCTTTCTGATTTCCATTTACAACGCCGACTCCATAATTTGTTAAAAATTCCATGCATTGATGCACTGTAGATGGCACAACCTCTAACTGCTTTATTCCCACTAGGCCTGTCAACGGGTCGAAGCCGGGTCGAGTTTAGGGAGATCCAGATCCGTGTAATTGGTCCTTCATCGGGTTCTACAATATTGGATCCAGACCCGGATCCGTTCGGGTCTTCGGGTCTCGGGTTCGGATCCGGGTCTGGTCAAATATATACATTTATTTTATATTATCCCCCTTCTTTATTTTTTAACCTTAAATTAAAATATTTTGTAATGTGTTATAGAATATTATTAGTATAAATAAGACATATATTATTTATATTTATTATATACATAAATATATTTTTTGTATATATATTACTTACATGGTATCTTGATAAGATATATTTAGAAATATATATAAATTTATAGTATATGTATATATATTTAAAAAATAATAATGTACAATTCGGGTCGGGTCTTCGGGTTAGGGCTTGTATAAGATCCAGACCCTACCCATTTAATAAACGGGTCTTCGGGTCTTGGGTCTAAAAAAATATGCTCAGACCCTATTATACGGATCGGGTCCGGGTCCAGACCCTACCCATTGACAGGCCTAATTCCCACTCTTCCTCGGATGATATTTTAGGCTAATGGGATATTTTTATCTAATAAAAAGAAACGAATTATTTCTCTCCTGCTCGCTGGCCAAGTGTCGACCAAAACTTCCAGCTTGATTGTTCCCAATGAGTATACTTTTTCTCCTACAAATCTTATGAGAGGTCTATGATGTGGTTCTAGCTTATTGTTTGTTATTCCTAAGATTTGGAAACAGTTGTAGAACATTACATCAGTTGAACTCCCATTATCAACTAGTATCCTTGCAACTCTTCCATGATGAACTCTGCAAGTGATAACTAACGGATCATCGTGAGGATAAAGTACCCCACTCAGATCGTTTTTAGATAATCTAATCACTAGCATGACTTTGTTGACTTTCCTTGGATGATTATCATTGGATTTTTCCATAACAATCTGTCTAACAGTTAGACAGGCTTTGGCTTCATTTAAGTAACCTTTCTTTTCTACAATCGTGTCTCCTCCGCTAACATCTCATCATGCGATGAAGTGGCATCCAAAGGATATGATACCTACCTCCACCTCTGGTTCTCTAGTCTTCTTCGACAAGCTCGGATCTTCTTTAACATCATTATATCTTACTTTTTTATTATCTTCCCTTGCTCGGGCTGGATATTCATACCTTCTTCGATCATCTCCAATCAACAAACTTACTCAGTTTTCTCCCTCGAATAAAATTTTTAATCCCATTCTTCAATGCAATTAAGCTGTTGGTGTTGTGCCCATGGTCCCTGTGGAAGTCACAATACTTGGACGTATCCCTCTTATTGAGGGGCGTCTTCAACTTTTCGAGCCAATTCAATTCTCGGTTCTATTTGATTTCCTCTAAGATATGGTGAACACCTTTGTTGAGTGAGGTATATTCATTATACTTCTTGATCCCATTAAACTTGTTATCTTTTTGAATGAGTTAAAATTATTTTTCTGACCTTCACCCTTGGTCTTAGGAGATTCCTTAGCTGTTATAGCCTCCTCGACATTCATTATCTTTCCAGCTTTAGCCATTAATTCTGTCATGGTTTTGTGTGGATTCTTTGCCAAATCATAATAAAGATCTTTAGCGAGTAACCCACTCATAAGTGCTACAATGGTTGTCCTCTCCTCATAGTCAACCACCTCTAGTTTTTCATTGTTAAAATGTGTAATATATTCTCTCATACTTTCTCCTGACTTTTATCGCACGGTCAAGAGATGGGTGATCCTCTAGATCGTCTTAGCCCCAAAGAAAAAGTTATTTATGAATAATGTAGCTAAATGATTAAAAATAGAGATTTTACCTCTTAGGAAACTATTTTACCAGATTTTGACTGGTCCTGTGATAGAAATTTAGAAAGATCTACACGTCATCTCATCGGGCACTGAGTAGATATCGGCAATAACTTTATATTTCTCTATATGTAGAACTGGGTCAGTTTTCCCAACAAATTTGGGAGTAACTACTGGTGGTTTAAACTTGGATGGTGTAGGGTAATTCATAATAGCCTTAACAAAAGGTGAGCCTTTAATAAAATTCCTTTGCAATGGATTCTTTGTTTTGGCCATTTCACCTACTTGATCTTCTAATCGTTGCATGGATCCCTTCCAAGGTTGTTCTTCTGACTTGTATTTGGCCGAGGTGGATTTAGCGGCTTTACTATGCCTATGTGATAAACTCTCCTCCTGAGAGATCTTCTTAGTATTAACAGAGCTCCTCATACTAGCTCTTGATCTCACATAAACTTCTATATGCTCACGATGATGCTCCTTTTCCCTGTTATGACCTCTAGTTTCTTGGGGACCTAAAAGATCAAAATTAGACTCCCAACTTAGCCTCTCTAATACACTTAGCCTTTATTTGGAAAAAGGATCTACCGTTATAGTAATCCGTAGACCAGAATGAAGAAGTTGTGCTAGGATGGTATAAACAATCATGAGAAGAACGAGAATGGTAACTCCTTTCATTTCTGGCCGGTGGAGGTGACATATCTCTCCTAGAATTAGATGACCTATCTTGCATTGTACGGGTTAACTTACCGATTAGATCTTGTATAGCCTCATGTCCCTTAGCCAAATTGAACAGGACCCTTTGAAGATCTGTCTCACTAGGGGGAGCAGATATTTCTTGATTATTTCATGTAACAGCTAAGTTGCTTTCAAGCGCGGTATTCATTCTTTAAACTAAAGAATGAAGTATATGAGGTAGAGAACACTGAATGACAGTCATTTTCACACGAAGAGCGTCAATCTGTTGATGTCTAGAAATGGACTTAATCCAGATTTATAACCAAAGATATAATATAGTAGGTTAATCAAATCACACACACACAAGCGAATAGATTTTTAGAGTGGTTCAGCTATAAAATAGCCTACGTCCACTCTTAATATTATTTTATCGAGTTTACAATAGCTTAGTATGGTGTGCATATGAGTGATTCGAGATGTCCCTCCAGCTGAGGGAGTATTTCTTATTTATAGTGGTGTAGAACCCTAGATTGAACGCCTTTATATTGTCAGGTATTTACATCTGTATATAATAAATGAAACTCTTGGAATTCAGTGTTGGTTGGCATCCCATCCTAGAAATTTTTAATATTCCTCATGGTTGGCATTCTCGAATTGGGCGGCCGTCCAGTCGACTAAGTATCTATGAAGTCGATCAAGGTGGCTAATTGGCTACATAGGAGGACAAGTGTACATTTATCGTTGGTCCATGTAAGAGAGTATTTTCGCATACAATAAAATTCCCTAATGCTCCATGCTTGATGATTAATCTAAAGTAGGGAGTATTTAGTTCACAAAATTGCTCGACTTACTATTTTGAGTATCCGTTCGGCAACCGACTTCCCATATTTGTAAAATTTTAATTTTCACTGGTACTATCTGTTAATGGCATTTTTGCAAATAATTCAAACGTTTTGGAACCGTCAAAGGATATAATTGTCTTTTGAAGCTTCGAGAGGCGTGCAGTCGATGACAGTTCAACAGTTCTTTCAGTTAATCATTTCACTCCCATTTATTGAGGTAACCTGTAAATAAGTATAATTTTTCCCTCCTTTATTTTCACCTCAAACCTTCTGCACTTAAAAATTTTCCTTTGTCTTCAGGCTTTCTTTGTATGATGTCACAAGTGTAGTCATAACAATAAGGCTGAGTCTACTCAATATATGAGAGAGATATCCCGAGCTTTTCAAGATATGTATATGTTGAATTTCAGTAACAAAATTTATTTATTATGGGGAGGAATGTAATATTCAGGATATTTAATAAATAAGTTAGAGGAAGTAATTAAAGGAATATTAAAAAAATTAGCTAGTAAAATAATTTAGTTATTTTGACGTGTTAATTTAATAAGATAAATTAAATACTCCATCCATCTCAAATTAAGAGTCCACTTTTCCTTTTTAGACCATCTCAAATTAAGAATCCACTTTCCTTTCTTGAACATAATTAATGTATCAAGTTCCACAACAGTGAACAAGAGTTAATTTTGACCGATGATTGAGTTTATCCTTAACCTATACAAAATAAAGACATGGACTCTTAATTTATGACGGAGGGAGTATTAAATAAGCACTAACTTGATTGTGTTATATTTTGCTATGCTTGCTAACTAATTAAATTTAACATCTTTTATGACGAATAACTTAATAAATCGCTAATAAAAATAATAACATTGTTGGACACAAAAATATTAGTGTGAATTATATTGAGTTTTGGTCTTATTTAGGATCCCAAGTGAGGTAAAAAAAATTGAAAAATGAACCCATGGGTTAGGTAACCTATCGGGGTGAGTTTGGTAGGGTTTTGGATGGATTGGGATGCCTATAAATAGATTTATTTTTTGTTAAATGAAAATCATGAATTTGTAAGTATTTAAACATATTCTTAGTTAACCCAATCGCTTGTCTTATTCATCTAACCATAGATACTCTCATATCATCATCATCATCCCCAAACTCTAAACTAAGAACTAGACCTGGAAGCGGCTAATTGGAAGAGAATATAAGTTTAATGAAGGACTATTCATATAAAAAGGGGAGATTGATGATCATGACAAAGGGATTCCATTAAATTTATCACAATTTAACTCTCAAATTAAAGCAAGTTCTTTTATCCTAATCTTCCCCTTTGAATCTATGTTATAGTCATAAAGTCTCTTTTATATAAGATTGATAATGATAATTGATTAATTGAAATTGAATTATGCAATTTAACACAACAATTGGGTACCTTAAATGTATTAGACTAATTGGAATTGAAATTGGTATATTGAGTCATATTATATATTGATCTAAAAATTGATTATGATACACACATCATCTTGCTCTAAAATTTGACTTAACAATATCGAAATTGAGTAATTTTATATGTGAATTATAAATCTCATGAATTAGAACCCTTGTTATAATACTGTTGAATTGGATTATTGACTTTTCACATGCTACAATGATTTTAGTGGAAATTCGTGTAAATAATGAAATTGGTAATTGATGTATGTTGAAAAATGATATATATATATATATATATATATATGAATTGAATCTCTAGTGAAATCATGTTATTTTAACCTATGATCCATGTGTAGTTAATCAAATTCACGATTAGGTCTTATAATGTCATACTTCCTCATGCTTAATTAAGTTGATAAATGTCATTAAAGTTGGTTAATTCATGATTTAGGTGAATATAATTGTTAGTTTTGACTTCCTAAACCATGATTATACTCTCTGGAACAAATTCAAAGTGGTTGGTTATGAATTGAATTGGAAATTACGGTAAAACCCATAACCAAAACAAAGCAGAATTGGGATTGGGTACTAGACCGGAATCGAACTAACCAGGGACTGGTTCGATCTCGCCTTAGCACCTTGTTGGGCATCAGTTTGGTCATTGTTATTTGGGTTGGCTCTATATTAATCTAAAATGGTTCTTAATTAATATTAATCAATAATTTAATTAAAAAATGTGAGGTTTAAGATTAATAATAGTTGACAACATAATTCGTGAGATATGTTGTGTTTAATGGATGTTCAAAATTTCTTTAATGATGATAAACACTATGCTCGAAGAGATTAATGTGAAAACCTTTATAAATAAGACATTGAACCAGTAATTGAACTCCTTAAATTATGAAATATTATATTTGAGTTGTAAGGATGCATGCGTATTTTTGGGGACATTTTAGATGTCCCATGTATAATATATATTGAGATGAATAAGTCATATATAATATACATAAGCTATGAGTATTCTCTATTTATTTAGGACTGTTAGGATGTCCTATGCATATCATATACTGAGATGAATAAGCCCCATATAATATACACGAGTTGTGAAGATGTTTTATTAATTTTAGGACTGTTAGGATATCATTTGTATATTATATACTGATATGAAAAGGCCCTGTATAAAATGTGTGAGCTCTGAAGATGATATATTTAACTTGAGGACTATCATGATGTCTTTTATATATTCAATATCAATGTTTAGCAAACTCTATATAATATATGCGAGTTGTTAGGATGCTCAATTGATAAGGGTTGTCTGCATATCCTTTATTATTATATTTGTGCTACAAGTAAAGCCTTTAGAATATATGTGAGCTGTCAGGATACTCAACTATTGTGTGGGTTGTTGGGATGCCTTATATATTATGTGTGAATTTTATAATTGTGATAAGTAAAATTAATCTCATATACATATTGAAATCGAATAACTTATAATAAAATTAAATCAATTTAATAATGGTAAAATCCTTGAGATCGGTGAGGATGATATAATCATATTCGGTTGGGGGCAATCACCTAATTAATATACTAAAGGATGATACCATTTTATTAGTATAATATAGATTCCCTTTTTCTGATCATGTAGGGAAGTTCTTATTGGGACCTGACCCTATTTATATTGAACACCTTTATGATCCAACACAATAATGATTCAGGGGTTAATTTATTATAGACTCAGCTTCCTGTTGTATCCAATTTAGATAGGTGTCGGGGTTTGCATCCCTCTTTATCCGTTTATTTATTGAAGTCGCATTTATATTGAGAGGTTATGTATGGGCACTGTTTAGTGCCTATAATTTTAGTATTTATCCTTTAGTTAGATGTGATTTATTATTGAGTTTATAATTATGGGTTGATACACTTATTCAATTTATTCATATAAGTAGATTTTTGGACTTTATCCCTTGTATCTATTTCCTAATTTATTATATTTGTTGTTTATTTGATTTATACATGTTTAGAATGATATTATATTGGAAGATAGCTTTTTATTGACCGTGCATGGGAGTCGACATCCTATGTATAGAAAATAAGTTTATTAATTCTTAAATACTTCAGACTAAGAATTAATAAACTTCAAGTTTTCAATATATAACATGGACCTCTAAAATATTTATGACCAATATTTCATCCGAAAAGTAATGAGAACTATAAGTTTTAATAAATATCATGTTCATTGAGTTAATTATTATAACTTCAAGTTTGGAATCTAGTATTTTATAACTTCATGTTCTTAGGATAGTAATTTAAAACTTCAAGTTGATTTTATTGCATCATGTTTATAATTTATCCATTATTGTTGAACTCCATGTTTTAATTTATATAATATGTATATGAATTTTTAGGTTCATATAAAATATAAAGTTTAAAACTTAGTGTATTAGGTTATAAATTAAAATAATTCACAAAGCGTCGAGTACAAAGTTTTGAATATTGAACTTCCAGTTCAAAATTTGTCAATAAAAAAGAATAATAAAACATTTAAAATGTATTAAAAACTTCAAGTTTTATCGGTTGTGTGTGAGAACTTCCTGTTCTACACAACTAGTTGAACTTCAGGTCCATGTTGTCAATGTCTATGGACATTAAATTTTCTACCCTTATATATAAGGGTAGAAAATTTAATGTCATAGGAATGATTGAAATGTGAAAAAGAATTAAAATTAAATACTATTAAAAAGTTAATTTAAAACTTGAATGAAGCGAAAGGAGAAGAGACAAAGTTTTAATGGTAAACCATTCATAAGATAGTTAAAGGGACATTTAATCATTAAAAATATTAAAAAAGATATTATAATTTATATTTAATAAATAAATTGAAGAGACAAAAATTGGAAAAATTGTGTTTTAATATCCAATTCATTTGAACCTAATTCCAACAAAAAGTATATTTGGAGCTTCAGGTATAAATTATAGATGATTATTTTGAGAATTTTTAATGTCCATACCATATTACATAAAACTTAAGGTTTTGATATAGGGTATATTTGTTGGAATTAAAGGACCAAATATGTTTAAATAATCTGAGAACTTCGGGCCTTAATATTTTAATAGTAATTAGGAATAACTATATCTCAATCACAAGCCGCAACAACAATTATGAATCTTCGAGTCACAAATTAATGATGATTGAAGGAATTCCAGTCCATAGTCGTTCAGTTAAACAATCAAAATTGCAAGTTCGATTGTGATATATTTTCTTTGAGACCTTAGATCCAAATAATTTAAGAACTACAAATCCCAATATAGAATAATTAAAAATACACGTTTAAAACATTAATCATTATTGGGGAACTTCAACTCTTAATTGTAAATAATTAGAAAAACTATATAGGCCTTAACTTTAGATATGTAGAGAAATTTAGGTCTTAATATTGTCACCAAATTATAATAGTTATATGAGAACTTCGAGCCCCAAATTAAAATATCTATATGAGAACTTCAAGACCCAAATTAAAGTGGCTATGTGAAAACTCGAGGTTCCAAAATTTAAATAGTAATTAAGAACCTCCAGGTCCTAATTTTAATTAATTAGGAACTTTGAGTCCCTAATTTTAATTAATTTAAAACTTTATATTCCATCAAAAGATCATAACAAATTTGATTATCATATAACACAATATAAATTGAATATAATCATCAAAATATTGTGTGATAAAAGAACATAAAAGAGATGTTTGTTTCAAATAAATTATGTACCTCTGATAAATACATCTTATTTAATGTCAATATCAATATCATCTTTGAGTTGTCTTTTTTGTACACTTGTAATTTGATGTGTAAGAAGTGAGGGTGATTTTTTTTAGTATGTCAATATCATCTTTGAGTTGTCTGTTAATATCAATTGTAAAGTTGTTAAAATTATATGGGATAAAGTTATTTAATGGAACAATGTTGTTGAACTGTGTTATTTGAATTACATGTTTAACTAAAATGAATTTACTTGCATGTTGTAAAGTGGAACATATTTTCATACTAAAATTATGTTTTAAGCTAATTATTATGCATCCCTAACATACTTGCATATAGTGAAGTGGAACATACTATCTGTGATGACAATTATTATGCAACACAAATAGATAAGAGAAAGGCAATCACCGAGTAGGAAAAAGGAATATAAAATGACAATCACACAACAAAGGATGTACGTGGTTCTGCAAAGAAGTGCCTACGTCCACGGTGGTGCAGTTGGTTTTATTTCTATATACTCCGGGGAGTGATTACAGAGAATACAACTTGTCCTTTTGCCCCGGACCTAGGGTTTAATATATACATGTACATTTAGGTGAGTGGGGGTGATGGGTTCCCCCACATCTTCCATCTCTCATATAACTTCCCTTCAGGGGAACGTGGGAAGAGACCAGATCAAAATAAGAGGTGGGGGGCCTGGACTTTGCGCCGCCGGAACTGGGCTACTCGTCCAGGTCCATGGTCTTAATTCTGGGTACCCACAATTGCCCCTAAGTTTGTTGGGCCATGTTCATGGACTCAATAAATTTAAATGATTATCCATAATGGCTTTTTTACAATTCTTCGAAAGCTGTGAAGTTGATTTTGGCGGCACTCGCTTCGTTTATTGTGCACTATGATTAGCAAAATTTGAAGGTTTGTTGGAATAGCCACTTTTCTACCGTCGCTTCAGTCTTTCCAGCATTCTTCTATTTTCTGTGAGCTCTAGCGCTTCGTACCTTCTTCTCTCAATCTCCATTCTCATTGCTTCCTAGTTGTTTGGGCTCATGCTTCTTCATCGCTTGAATCGATCTTCTATTTTGTAAGTTTTCTGTGCCCTTTCTTTGTACTTTCTCTTTGAGTTTGTAGCTTTTCTAGGGTTTTCCAATGGCGAAGATTGGAAATAGGTCAATCTCTGAATTTAGGAAGTTTTACAACATCCCTGAGTGGGTAGATATTGAGTGTTGTGCCTCCCCTCCTAGAAACATTAGGGATATAGATGATGCCCACTGGATCCACGTCTTGTTTCTTTCCCAGGGGGGACTCACTTTTCCTCCTAATGATTTATTTTTGCATTTTTTTTGGCTATTTTAATATTGTTCCTGCACAATGCTCGCCCAATGTGTGGAAAATAGTAAATGGCGTACATAGGATAAATTAATTGTATGGTACTATGTTAGGGTTCGCCGAGGTCTGTTTTTTATACTCCTTTTCTCGAACTAGCTCTGGTGTCCTTTATCTCAAAGCTAGGAGCCCTGACAGGGTATTGGTAGTAAATATACCTGATTCCCATAAGGACTACTGGCAAGAAGGTTTCCTTGTTAGAAATTGGCAGTTTTCTCCCCAATTTGAAGGGTCGAGGTCTGAGAGGTTCTCTGTTCCCTTTTATGGGGAGAAATACATAGGTAGACATTGTACTGTTGTTTCGACTTTTGTTAATTTATGATCTTTCTAACTCCTCTTTGCTTTTTCTTCCACAACGAGGTCAAAGAACTTGGAGCCTGCTCTCAGCGAGGTTCGTATCTCGGAATTGGTTAAGGCTTGGAATATTAGGGATCCTTTGGGTGACGACGAGCATCCCAGGTTTGCTGCCTTTCTGTATGAGTACAAGAACATTGGCTCCAGCTTCATAGCAAGGCCTGTGGATAGTATCCTAAAGTTTAATTTATTCGAAGATACTGCTGCGGGTCCTATCTAGTTGGATGAGGAAGAGAGCAGCTCTGAGAGTGACGTTGTAGGAGCTGAAAGTGATTTACGGGGAGAGAGCTCTAGCAGTAGCAGTTCCTCTGATCGTAGGGAGGTTTCTGAAGCTCGAGGATCGTCGAGCACTTCTAGTAGTTCGAGCGAGGAGATGGTTCCTCCAAGGAAGAACTTGATCAGGTATGATGATGAGGAGGACCACGTGCTTCTTGCACAAAGGTCGAAGAAGCAAAAATCTAATTCTGGGGCTGTGGCTACTGGTTTTTGGTCCTCTGCCCAAGAGCAGGAGAGAAAGAGGAAGGAAGAGGAGCAGGTGAAGGAGAGAGAGAGAGAAAAAAGGAAGAAGAGAAGAAGAAGAAGATGGAGGAGAGGAGGAGGGCAGAGGAGAGGAAGAAGAAAGAGAACGAGAGAGAAGAGTAGGCCTGAAGCGAGGATGAAGGCCGGGCAAGCCTTGGTTCCTATATTCGCGCTACCCGAGGGGGCTTCTATTACAATTTCCCCTCAATTGGCCCCCGCCTTGATCGAGAGATCTATCCTCCCAGCTGATCGCCAAAGGGCGGTAGGGTCTGAGCAATTGGCCCTTCAGGCTAGTCAAAGGCTAACTCTGGTAAGGTTTTTCCCTTTTCTCCCATGTTTTTATGAACTTCATCATTTTTTCTCTTTTAACATATTCTTCTTTCTGTAGTTTGTTACTGACTTCGTCGTGCTGTGTCGTTCACGCGATGAGCTGGTGAAGAAAAACAATGAGCTGGAGAAGGAAAATACTGCCTTAAAGCTGAAGCGTAACGAGCTCGAGGCTAATTTTAAAGTCGTGGACTCTGCTCGGATTTCATCTGACTTGGCTCTTGCTACTGTCAATAAGGAGAAGGACGCTGCAATCAAGGATATGAAGGAGCTGAGGCAGGCCTACGACCTGGTTTGCTCGAGCAAACTTGTTGTTGTGGAGGAGAACAGGGTGCTCTCTGAAGAGCTGAAGAAGAAGGAGTCTGAGGTTGTTACTGCCAGGGAGGACTCGTACAATTCCGGTTGGGCTGTAGCATACGAGGATGCTGAGGTTCAGATAGGCTATATTAGCCGTCTGAACTTCAAGAAGGGCTGGAACAAGGCCCTTTTGGCTCCCCTGTTTGACGAGCATGACCCAGGTCTAAAGCTGATCGTGGATGAAGTCCCTGCCCCAGCTGCTGAAGGTGCTGATCCTGTCCCTCAGGCGTCCCCTGCCGATATTTCCCTCGTTGTGGCGATAGAGATTGCCCCTGCCGAGGGCGGTGCTCCGGCTGATGCTGACAAGGGGAAAGGGCCATCGACCTCCGGGCTGCCTGAGGTTGTTAACTAGTTGTCAGCTAGGATTATTTTGTATTTTTATTTTTACTGTCTGTAAATTATTTCTTTACTGTTCGATGTAACCTCGATCTTCATTAATGAAAAAGGCTCTATTTTTTGGTGTACTGATTTGTCTCCTTCTTTTCCTTGTCTTTTGGTTGCTTGTAGTTAATTGATGTGGATGATTACATTCCTGTTACTTCCCAATTGGGAAGGACCCTTGGTCCCAATGCGAGTCCCGAAGTTCGCCAGGCCTTTGTTAAGCTCTGCAAATCCCTTAGGTCTAGAAATTATAAGTATAAGGAGCAATCTGAACTTGTGGCCAAGCTGAAGGACAGGCTCCAGGAGATGAAGGACATCGGTGCCTCAGTCCAAGGGGAGGCCAATGCGCTGAGAACAAAGCTATTAGAGGCCTCTGAGATCAACCAAGTTGGGGAGGTTCTTCAGCAGGATAATGAGGACCTGAGGAGAGAATTCTTACGACTTAGGGAGCATGCGTCGAGCACTTTTCCAGCAGTATTACAAGGTGACTCATCATCGCGAACTAGAGCTGGTCAGAATGTCATTTCGCGAGCTGGTAGGAGCACCAGGAGTAGAAACAGGGAAGTGGAAGAACTTAGAGATAGGGAAATGGAAGAACTCCGTGGTGATGTCCAGCGAGCCTACGTGATTGCTGCTGGGCTTCAAAGGGATGTCACTCGGTTGCGGCACTTGTTCAAAAAAGGTCCTCGATAAGCGTGGGCGGATGGCTATGACCAGGGTTGGTCAGATGCTCCAATAAGGTTGGCTGAGTTCGAGGAGGTTTCTTTTATCAGGGGATGGCTAAGTGCTTTGAAGGAGCTGCAAGTTCCGAGGAACTCGATGCTCTGGTATCGCCATGAGATGTCTCCCTCTACCCTGATGCCTAACCCCTTCCAGAGGGATGATCGATGGATCCCTATCGATGCTATCCCTCGACAGTTATTGGATTCGGATGCAAATGAGGTTGTGGAAGAGTTAGATCCTGCTCCCGATGACGGACGAAGAGCTCGAGTGGCTGATTATCTCGCTCGGAGGCCTCACCCCCATTGAGATTTTGCCAGTTGTTATTTTTTGTTCTTTTTTTAGTAATGTAAATGCTTTGGGCGAGCTCGCCGATTAAACATGTATCACCATTGTTGTAAATATGATGAATTAATGAAAAGTTTGTGTTTTGGGCAACTTTGCCGACTAAACGTGTGCATTATATTCTTCATATTCTTGCTGCTTTATAATCTTCCAAATTTGTTTTGTCATGCAAGTGTCCTCCCAGTCCAGTATAATACTGAGATACCATTGTGCACCACTTTACCTTTTAGGTTGTGTCGTCACACTCCCTTAGGCCTAAGTGGGGCAATCGGCGAGGACACACCTGGTGTTGGATGCTATATCCGATCAGGATTCTACTTAACCGAGGTAAGTTTGATGACCAGTATAAAATTTGGTCATATTGCCTAAGGATCCCCTGTAGGGCTTTATATATTGCCAGGGGTAATGCCAAGAGGTCCTTCGTATTTCATAATGATGACCTGAGGAGGGCAACGATGACCTGAGGAGGGATATTGCCCTGGTATAGAGTAGTGATCAATATGCCTGTTATTTGGAAAAGATGTGCGATAAATGCAGCTGTTACTCATCAGAACGTAACCAATTAAATAACTTTCATTAATGATAAGGGAAATGATCTCCTAGTTTCATAACAAAAGAATAAAAGAAAGATCTAAAAATAGAATCTCTTGAGATTGGCTGCATTCCATGCTCGTGATATTTCTCTGCCTTCCATCGTTTCCAAGTGATAGGCGCCCTATAGGTCGTCTCTGGTTACTTTAAAGGGTCATTCCCAGTTGGGACCTAGCTTACCGTCTCATGGTTTCACTGCGCTGCCCAGGACTTTCCTTAGAACATAGTCCCCAATTCGAAATGCCCTCGGGTTAACCCTTTTGTTATAATGCCTCGCGAGCTGTTGCTGGTAGCTCGCTAGTTTCACTAGGGCTAGCTCTCGGCGCTCGTCGGCTAGGTCGAGCTCAGCGAGTAATGCTACATCATTATGGCCTTGGTCGACAATGTTAGACCTCATTATGGGCAAACCTGCTTCGAGTGGCATGACTGCCTCCATACCATATGTCAGCGAAAATGGGGTTTCTCCTGTTGCTCGCTAAGGAGTGGTCCGATATGCCCATAGGATGTGAGGTAGTTCATTTACCCATGCGCTTTTGGCTCGCTCCAATCTCTTCTTTAATCCATCGATAACGGTTTTGTTGGAAGCCTCAGCTTGGCCATTGCTCTGAGGGTAGGCCACCGAACTGAATTGGTGTCTGATACCGTGTTCGTCACAGAAGTTCCGAAAGGAGCCACTTTTGAACTGTGCTCCATTATCGGTGATGATGGTTCTGGGGATTCCAAAACGATTGATTATATTCCTCCATATGAACCTTATCATATCAGCGTCTCGAATGTTCGCCAGGGGTTCTGCCTCGATCCATTTGGTGAAGTAGTCTGTCGCAACCAACAGATATTTGCGATTGTCGACAGCGGTAGGCAGTGGTCCCACGATGTCCATTCCCCATTGGGCGAATGGCCATGGGCTGGATAGGGAGTTTAGATCGCTGGCGGGTTTGTGGGCCAGAGGAGCGTGGAGTTGGCATTTCAGGCATTTTCGAACATACACTGCAGAGTCCTTTTGCATATATGGCCACCAATAGCCTTCCTTCATTGCTCGAAAGGCTAGAGACCTTCCTCCGGTGTGGCTTCCACAGATTCCTTCGTGAAGCTCGCGTAGCACTTGCTCGACATCCCCTGGGTGGACGCATTGGAGGTAAGGACCGGAGAAGGATTTCTTATACAAGTTACCTTCTGGGGATAAGTGAAAGCGAGCAGTTTTGACTCTTATCTGGTGGGCGGTCTTCTTGTCATCCGGGAGCGTGCTGCCCTTTAAATATTCTCTTAAGGGGTCCATCCAGCTGGGGGCTGACCCTACCTGGAGTACCTGTTTCACGCTTGGTGGATTGCTGTCGATGCTCGGGCAAGTGAGGAAATCGATGGGGATGACTCTTTTTAGGTCGGAGTTAACTGCCGAACTCATGGTTGCTAAGGCATCAGTATGACTGTTTTTCCCCCTAGAAAACTGCTAGACGTTGATCTCTTCAAAGCTTGACATCAGTTTTTTCACTAAGGCGAGGTAGGCTGCCATTCTTTCATTCTTTGTATTGTAATCTCCACTTATCTGATTGGAGACCAGTTGGGAATCGCCGAACACCTATAAATGTCTTACTCCCAAAGTATGCGCCTTTTGGAGGCCGGCTATTAGGGCTTCGTACTCTACTTCGTTGTTGGAGGCTGCAAATCCAAGCCTGATTCCTTGTTCAAGGATTGTGTTTTTTGGAGTAATGAGGACACTGCCGACCCCTGCCCTTTTGGAGTTGGAGGCTCCATCAACAAACAGTTTCCAGGTTTCCTCTTTTTCTAGGTTCTCCTTTTGCCTTGTTGATTGAGGTTGGTCGGAGGGTTCTTCGCCCGTGAATTCGGCTATGAAATCAGTAAGGATCTGACCCTTGATAGCTGTCCTTGGTTGAAATTGGATGTCAGACCGACCGAGCTCGACTGACCACTTAGACAGTCTGCTCGACAAATCCGCTTTCCTTAGGACTACCTTAAGGAGATGCGATGTAAGGACGATGATAGTATGAGCTTCAAAATAATGCTTCATCCTCCTCGAGGCTATTACTAGTCCAAAGGCGAGCTTATCCAATGGCAGGTACCTTTGCTCGGTGTCTAATAAGGTCTTGATCGAGTAATAAACGGGGTGTTGGATTCCTGCAACCTCGCATATTAGCGTAGAGCTGACAGTGTGATTGGATACGGAGAGGTACGTGTATAAAGAATCCGTTTGATGCGGTATGACAAGCAGTGGTGGGGAGCTTAGGTAGGACTTGAGCTCGACTAATGCTCGCGAGCAATCTAGGCTCCACTCTATCGTTTTACTCCCCTTTAGAAGCTAGAAAAAAGCCTTGCACTTCTCGGAGGATTTGGAGATGAAGCGATTTAAGGCAGCGAGCATACCAGTGAGCTTCTATACGTCTCGGATTGTGCGAGGGGGTTGCACCCTGTTGATTGCATCGATCTGGTATGGATTAGCTTCTATGCCTCTCTTACTCACCAAGTACCCAAGAAATTTTCCTGACTCGACACCGAAAGAACACTTGCTTGCATTAAGTTTTATTCGGTACTTCCTGAGAATTTCGAAGGTGTTTGACAGGTCTGAGAGGTGATTCTCCTTCTTCTTGCTTTTAATGAGCATGTCATCGATATAAACCTCTATGGTGTCTCCCATCTGATCCTTGAACATCTTGGTAACCAGCCGCTGATATGTTGCCCCTGCATTCTTGAGCCCAAAGGGCATAACTTTGTAGCAGTATAACCCAACTGTAGTGATGAACGCTGTTTTGTCCTAGTCTGGGGCATATAAGGGGATTTGGTGATACCCTGAGTATGCATCCAGGAAACTCATTCGCTCGTGAGCTGCGGTGGCGTCTAGTAGTTGGTCTATCTTCGGGAGGGGGAAACTATCTTTAGGGCATACTTTGTTGAGGTCAGTGAAGTCGATGCAAACTCTCCACTTCCCATTGCTCTTCGGAACTACTACTGGGTTGGATAGCCACTTGGGGAATTGTACTTCCCATATGGATCCTGCATCCAGCAGTTTTTCAACTTCTTTTTTGACCGCTTTAGCCTTCTCGGTTGCAGTTCGTCGTGCCTTCTGCGTGATCGGTTTGAAGGTGGGATCGACGTGCAGCTAATGACAGACCATACTAGGATCAATTTCGGGTAGCTCGTATGGTTCCCACACGAAAATGTCTACGTTGCGTCTCAACAGGGTCGTCAATTCCTTTTGTTCTTGATCGGTGAGAGACGCTCCAATCAAGAAGACTTTGTTACTGTCACCATCTCCAGCCGTAACTTCTACCAGGTTTTCAACGACCCGCTCGGAGGGGAGGAGCCTGGTCTCCTCTACTCCAGGTCTCCCATACTTTAATTGTTATTTGGAAGGTGTCACACCTTCTTCAACTTTCTCCTCGGGTTGATCAGCCTTCTTTTCTGGCTTTGGCCGGATGGCTGCTATGAAGCATCTCCTTGCCATCACTTGGTCGCCGTGGATCTCCATTACTCCTCGCTCGGTTACATACTTGAGTTTCTGATGGTAGGTCGAGGAGACTGCCTTCATCGTATGAAGCCATCCCCTGGCGAGGATGACCTGGTATGGCGAATCAATGTCGACTACCAAAAACTCGATCATCTTGGAGACGTTTCCAGCGCGCACCGGTAGTACAATCTTTCCCAGGGGCATAGTTATTTTCCCAGCTAAGCCAACTAAAGGGACAGTAGCTTCCTTTAGGTCGATAACGCTTAACTTCAACTTTCTGAATCAGTCGAGATACATCACTTCGGATGAGCTCCCCTGATCGACGAGTAATTTATCGACGTCAAAGTTAGCTATCCTGAGCGTAATGATCAGAGCATCATAATGTGGAGTCCTCACTCCCACCAGATCTTCATCTATGAAGACAATATGCTTGTTATAGTCGACGTCATCTGCTCGTCGGCATTTTCCTAACTGTGACTTTGCTGGATCGATCTGAAAAGCTTATATTACCGCTGTGAGTTTTTTCATTTCCATTCGAGCTGAGTTTCCTTGTATCTGTCTGGCGTCAGATGCCCCGTGGATTACCGCGAACTCATATCCAGTGCCATCTTCCAGCACGTTGTCAGGTCTCGCCTCTCTGCTGGTAGCCGCTTTCTTTGCCTTCTTCTCCATAAACTCGTTCAAATGCCCAGACTGGGCCAACTCCTCGAGATGAGAATTAAGATCTTTGCAGTGCTTGGTCTTATGTCCTCCCTCTTTGTGAAAGGCGCATCTTAACGCATTCTTCCTCTAATCTTCCTGGGCCACTTGATGAATGGCTCATCTTTGATCTTCGCGAGAATTTTGTAAATTGGTTCTTTGAAGACGGTGTTGACCGCCTGGAATGCTTTCGACACGTCATGGTTCCCCCATTCTTGGAGCCATTTTTATCCCCGTTCTTTCCTTCTTTCTTCTGGTTTTAAGTTTTCTCACTTCCCTCGGTAGTGAGTTTAGCTCGACCATTTTCTCCTGTGCTGAGGCGGGTGACGTCCTCCACCTTAGCGTAATTCTCGATGCGAGCCATTAGGTCGTCAATAGTTATAGCTTCCTTCTTTGTCAAGGACTGGTATAGAAAGGAGGAGTTGGGTAGCCCGATTTTGAAAGAGGCCACTGCCACTTGTTCCAAGCAATCTTTAACCTCGTTGAATAACTCCCAGTACCTCTTCGCGTAGTCTCGGACTGTCTCTTGAGGCGTTTTCTTCATTGTCAGTAAAGCATCCATCCTTTTGGGATGGGAACTGCTAGTGATGAATCGGGCCGTAAAGAGCTCGGCCAGGGATTTGAAACTTCTGATGGATCGGTGGGGGAGTCTTTTGAACCATTTTTGCGTCACATCATGCAGGCTCGAGGGAAAAATGCAGCACATCAGTGCATCCCGGTGATTGGCCTATCGGTATTACCTGATGTGATCGATGGGATCGGTCTTAGCGTCATAAATATTTGACCTCGTGAAGGGTGACTTTATCTGGGTTTTGAGAGCTCGCCTTGCGAGTTCTCTGGTTGATCTGGTACCGTGGTGGGCAGGATGTTGGTCCATTTCCCTGCGGACCAGATTTCGTATGTTCTCGTCGCTGCGAGCAGGGCTTTGGTAACGGCAAGCTCTTCGCAACTGCTCGCGGAGGTCGTCGTCTGACTCGTCTCCCTCGACCTTTTGAGATCCTCGCCTAGGGCTCCTTCCTCGGCTGCAAGACTTGCTCGCCTGAGGGCTAGGAGTGCGGTATGGACGTCTTTTGTTATCAAGACGAAGCTCCCTCTCCAGTCTTTTCAGTCTTCTTTTCAGGCGAGCATTCTCAGCCTCGTACCTGAGAGAAGACTCCCTATGCCCATAGAGCCTTGCCTCATATGCATCAATCAATATGGATATCTGTGTGGACCTCGCTGGTCCCTGGCTTTCTTCTGAGGCAGGCCTTTCCAAGCGAGCCCTCTGATCTGAACGTCTAACTTCAGACCTGATCCTGCGAGGAGTAGGTGGTTCTTGAATATCCCCTGCCTGGGGGGCATTGCTGTTGTGACCAGACATTTTAAACTCTTTTCTTGGTGTGGGCTCTTCTCAGGAAAAGATGAACGCTTCTCACAGACGGCGCCAATTATGGTGACAATTATTATGCAACATAAATAAATAAGAGAAAGGCAATCACCAAGTAGGAAAAAGGAATATAAAATGACAATCACACAACAAAAGATGTACGTGGTTCAGCAAAGAAGCGCCTACGTCCACGGTGGTGCAGTTGGTTTTATTTCTATATACTCCGGGGAGTGATTACAGAGAATACAACTTGTTTTTTTGCCCCGGACCTAGGGTTTAATATATACATGTACATTTAGGTGATTAGGGGTGATGGGTTCCCCCGAGTCTTCCATCTCTCCTATAACTTCCCTTCAGGGGAACATGGGAAGAGACCGGATCAAAATAAGAGGTGGGGGCCTGGACTTTGGGCCGCCGAAACTGGGCTACTCGTCCAGGCCCATGGTCTTAATTCTGGGTACCCACACTATCGTACTAAAATAATGAAAAAGAATAACCTAATTCGGGGAACGTATTCAGAATGAAAGCTAAATACTCGTGATGTTCACACTAATAGTTTAATTATTATGGGATTAAAATTAGTTCAGGGTACTAAGGCTGAGTAATTATTAATTTTTAGGTATATATATCCCTAATAGTGTAAGTATTACGAGAATAAAGCTGGTTAGAGTAACTAACACAGAGTAAATATCAACAGTTTAGGTCAAGTATGCCGAGTAAAAATTAATTACTCATTGTAGTTATACCAAATGGATATTTATAATTTGGCCTCAAGTATTGCATCTTATTCATTGTATTTATACTGAGTGGATGTCTAAGATTCAGTACCTAAGAGTGTAATTCCGTCATAAATTTTTCACCAGTTCAATTTTTCCTGATTTTTTTCACAAGTTTAAATTTAACCAAAGAAATTTTGTAAGTTCAAATTTGCACAAAATATTTAATAACATATCAATAAGTAAGTTCAATCTTCCAAATTCAATTAACAAGTTGACGTAAAGTTACAAATTAAAACAAGTTAACAATTTCAATATCTAACAGGTTAACATAATGTAACACCACGCCTAATTAAATACCGGGTGGCCAGTCCCATACCAAATTAAAACAGAATATACAGTTGGCTCATTCTTAGCATCACTGTCGAAAACTTTTACAACTCACCCAATACCCAATTAAGCTGGTGTTAAAAACTTTCCAAATTTTAATTTCAACAAATCCATTTTTTTTTTAGTTTAAGAATAACACAACACATTTTATTCTACAATACTTATAACTGAACAGATAACACAAAAGAATTTAAATGCAATTGGAATAAACATTCCCAAATAATATTAATCCATTACAGTAATCCTAACAATCACAAATGTATTAAAATGACACGAACACAATAGTATATGACTCCGATAGGAAGTGATAACTGAAATCCTTTGTGCGACATGCCCTAACTAAGAGAATACTGTGAATCAAAAGAAGATAAGCGTCTAAGCAAAACTCCATAGCTCCATAGCTTGTCATAATCCGCTAAGGTTGGCGTCCCTGCTGCTGGACACCTGATATAGAAGATACAATAGAAAAGAGAATATGCAAGGAAACGGGTTAGAGCCCGATTGTGAAAATGATTTTGAAAATAACAAGTATTTAACAAGTGCAATAAAGCATTTATTATGTACATGTTAGTATCCAACTCTCACTTGCTATTCTCACCTCTCATCTAGAGTGCACACTTAACGTTTCCTATTAACCTCCTAGTTAATGGTTCCTCTTTACTAATTTCCATTATATGATTTCATCCCATATCATAACCCTGTATGTCCCATGCCATACGTCGTATAATCATTCATTTACATTTCTCATTTATATGAATCGTTTCCCTTAATATGAATCATTTCTCATTAATATGAATTAATCTCTTCAATAAATATTCATTAACTTATTTCAATTCTTTTCTCAATTCACCGTTATCTACAATTATCACACAGTAGATGATTTATCCACAATATAACCATTCATTCATTTAATTCATTATATATATATATTCATATATAATACGGCACCCCGAGTCACAGCTGCGGTGCAATGCATTACTCTACTATCATCTCCCATCATCGCTGGTCGCCGAATAGGGGACTAAAGGTTAGGTAAGGATTCCTCGAACCACAAACAACAACACAATAATTGGAGGCGAACATAGTTATCAAACCCACGGGACACGCACATACCTACGTTCCCATATTCAGCGGAATTATCAACTCCCCGATAAGTCTTTCATAGACCTATGTTCTCGAGCGACAAATCAAAGATCCTATGGATTCATCAAGATATGACTGCCCTCACGCGCAAACCTCCCGTCGATAGCAAGTAAGCTAGGTATGTCATACACATAATCATCAATCAATCAAATAGGCATCATCATACCTATAACATACTATCAACAAGGTACTCATAGTACCCTTAGATGATTCCCATACGTAGCGTTATATCTCTTTAAATCCCGCGTAATAAAATATCATGACTTTACTTCTTAATTTAATTATCCCCGAGCCTCACTCAATACTCAAGGTTAAAATAGGTTTTTCCTCAACATATATTTAGTAAGAGGTCACTAATACCCTACTGGTCCATATCGTCATCTCTTCCGAATTACTACGAGTTAAACTCTCCCTTTAATTAGGTTTAAGACCGATAGTTTCAAATCTCTTATAAACACATCTTCTTTCACTTAGGATTAAACCCTCTTATAAACTTAAGGATACCCAGGTGTTATGTTCAATCACCCCTACTGGTCCTGTCTTTAATCCTCATGCATACTAATTAGAATCCAATAATTTAATCTAGCAACCGAAATTCCTTAAATTTAATTATCATTATTCTAATCAATTAAATTCCAATCAAATTAATTCAAATCTTATCTAGGGCTTACTCATCTTATACAAGTCCCATAATATCTAATTAATAATCACCAAAGATCTACCAAAGGTTTGGGATAAGAATCAACATTAAAAAGTAACAACTTTAGAAATTCTGGGGAGGTCGATCGATCGAAGGCAGGGGTTCGATCGATCGATCACTCAGGTAACAGTCTGATTTTTCTGCATTTCTGCAACTACGGGTTTAGCCATTTTAGACCATTCAAACCTTCATATTAACATCCCAAATGACTTATAATCCGTACTACATGATGTACCAACATATACAAATGATTTCTAATGATCTAAACATCCTAGAATCATTAAGAGATTGGATTAAAAAGCATGTTTATCTCCTCTTTTTCCAGAAAATTATCAACCTAATATCCTCAAGAACACAACAATGGTTTTCAGAATTTCTTCCATAGTTATATGATTATTTCGTGGATTATTATCATCCTACAACATGAGTTTGATTCCTATATCTTTTTAGTTTTCATAAATCCATTTAACAACTCCATTATGTCTTCCAAACATGAAAAATCATCTCTTTTAATAACTATTCTAACATGGACAATATACAAACTTAGATTTCCATTATCAAACACTTGCCTCTAATGAAGGTCTGATCCTTTGGTGTAGTGTATCTCAGATGGTTCTCCCTTCTCCGGTGAGCTTCCGGTGGTGGTTGGTGGTGGTGACCTTTGGTTCTTTGTTCTTCTCCTTCCCAAGTAAACTTTTCCCTTCCCAAGCAACCTTTCACTCTCTCTAGGAAGATGGCTTCTCTATTTGTGTAGAAGAGATGAATAACCCACGTACACTTAATCTCCAAATACTTATAATAGGACAAAATCCGAAATCACTATTCATCCCCTTGTAAAAATGACCAAACTGCCCTTTTGGGTTGTCTATTCATTTCCAAATGACCTGAGACCCAAATCCAACATCCAAATAGACTTTTCTGACTATTTCAAACCTTTTGGATGCAACGACGCAGTCAAAATGACTATAAGGTTGATAGAAAATAAATTTCTTTTTTAATTTAATAAATTAGTCCCGGCACGTCCCATACCGCGTCTAACTAAAAATCCAAATTACCGAACAACAATTATCAATAATCATCACATTCACATATTACCTAAATGTCTTTAAGTAATATACAGAATCATACATTTTAATATCCACCATTCGGATAAAACCCAAATGAATTAATTAATTATAAAATATAATTAATCCATTAATTTAAAATATAACTCATTTTAAAAGTCATTAAAAATTACGGGGTATTACACATAATATAACATCAAATGCACTGTTTAAAAAACTTGACTGCCAAACACACAATCTTTCAAATCCAAAATATCATGCCAATGTTACAAAATTAATGACAACATTCACAACTGTAACTTTCCCCTTATTAGAAAATACTACGTTAATCCATAATTGTTACTCTATTTCTTTTCCTTACCTGTTTCTTTGGCTCCTCATCTTCTCTTACCCTCTCTTTCTTCTTTTCCTTCCCCTCGTCATAATCATTGTCTTGTTGATGACCTTCCTGGTTTCTACTGCAAGTATTTAGTATGCATGAATATGCCATCCAAGTAATGTAGTAGAATATGTCGTATCACTTTCTTTAATGTTCTTCACAAGAAATTTCATTACTATACAAACTTTATCCGCCTATTGAAAAACTTTTGCAATGACAAATCATCACAATTGTTGTATTATATAATGTTGGGGGATAATTATGCTTACTAGTAAGAGTTTTTGTGCATTAGACTGATGATTGGCGAGGTTCTGCATCTTGCACTGGGTGTGTGACTGATACTGAATGAGACTTCTATGATAACACGTGTCTTGCCAATTCTCTGAATATCATTTTTAATGTCAAAATTTACCTTATATCTTGCATCTTTGTTTACCTCCTCGTCTCTTATAGAAGTTATTGGGTCCCGAGGAACGATTTGCAGACGTCATAGTCGCCTAATCACTCATTCGGGATAGTAAGGCTCAATAACATCAAATCAAATGATAATCCCACTATATAATGACCTCTTGGAATGAGTATGCATCCATCTTATCCTTATAAGGATCCCAAATCACCTACACACAAACATAAAAAAAACAAAAATTAGAGCTTGAAACATAAATAATTATATAATTACATACTTATATAATTACGTACTATGGCAACGCATAATTAAGTGTAAGGAACTTACATTGCTTACCGCCAAATCATCGAGATGCTCTCACAGTTTAATGAGCGGTGGGAATGCATATGTTTGTGAAATCGGTTGTAAGGCCCAACGCATAACTCTAGACATGGTTTTGTTAAACTTCATGTTACGACATGCTCTCAGCCTACTGAAGTACTCATAAATCCATTATTACAACAACAAGCAATAATAATGCTTATTATAATGGATTTAGATACAAGCAAAAATAATACTTATTGCTACATTAAGAATAATACTGGTTATTTTTACCTACAATAGGGATAAACAACTGCTCATTTGCCTAACCCTTGACTTTAATGGAAGACGAAGTTGTTTGTATATGTGAGCAAGGATTCCTGTGCCCCACACAAGTCGACCCGCCTTATTCAAATCCTTTAATACTTACAGGTAATATACAAAGATCATTTTTTTTTATCTTATTAGGTAATATGTTACATCCAAGTATGTAAAGTATGTATGCCCTTGTACATTATATTTGGTGCTCATTGGGGCATCAACAACTTTGGCTTTGTGCTTGAAATTCCCAATAATCCAATTCAATCGGACCACATATGCTCCCCTACACTCATCTTCAACATCTGTTTGCTAAGTCTCAGACACTCACCCAACAACCTAATTCTATGGTGTTGATTCGATGAGTACCAACTTGCTTTTATGGAGTTGATTATGATCGAAGGTTGATATTTATAAATTTTGAGGTTTAGAGGTTTAGAGAGAAGGACAAAAAGTTTAAAAATAATTTTTTTTAACTTTAAATAGTTGAGTGACTTTTGAAAGTATTATGAAGTGTGAAATGAGTTTCTTTTGTATTATAAAGTAATTTTAACTTGGTGGTTTTAAGGAGTAATTTTGGGAATTACTTTAGTGTCCACCTTAAAATATAAAAAATTATTGTAAAATAAAAGGGACATCAAGAGAATTTAGAGGAAGAGAGCTTTTCATTTTATTGGTATCATATACTCAAGGGGTATGACCCCTATTTATGATACAAATGATGGTATCTCAAGATACCCCTTATTAATAATGGAATGCAAGTGGATATCCACTAAATACATATTTTACAATACTCCCCCTTATATTTACACTATTTACATCATTCAATGACTATTGCCTCATTAAAACCTTACTAAGAAAAAACCCAGTAGGAAAAAATCAAAGTAAAGGAAAAACAGTACAACTTTTATGATCATTGAATCGATGTTGGACTGGCATAGTACAGCCTCGTCAAAACCTTTGACAGAAAAACTCAATGGAAAAAAGAATTTAGTTAAAGGAAAAAGATTACAACGCACATATGTCCCAAAATATTTCGTTCTTCGATTATCCCCTAATTGGATACTCCTCCTGATCATATCATTTCTCGGATGATTAAGTTGATGCATTTTTATCTCATACATAACGTTCTGAAAAGCTGCTTTAATTTGGTGAATAGATTTAATAGGTTGTTACTTCAATCTTATTTTTCTTCAGAAGCTCGACTTCCATAAGACTTTAGTGAAGAGGGGTGTATATGTCATTTTATCGAATATATATGATTTTAATTGCATAACTCTTCTGGAGTTCATGTATGTAGAAGAACTGAAATGTATTGGTCACATCTCCCTCGATGTGACGTCTTTGAGTTTGGGCTATACAAGTACCATTGACTTCATAATTAATAGTAGGAACATATATTGTTTGACGCAAGTCATAAGTTCTTTAATTGTTCATAGTGAGGATCCCATAGATAACTTGTATCTATATATCTGACTAGGCAAGGATCATTATATCTAAAAATTATTACACCAATAATTCCATAAATGTATCACACAATATTGATATTCATCTCATTCTTTACATGCCAATGATAATTATTTCTTGCAAATAGATTGATTGTCAATACTATACCCGGTCTTTCGCATTTTCCTGTGTATAATAACACAATAATAACGTATAAATATGATACTTCTGGACCAAATTTAACAATGCAATAATAAGTTGCAAATATGGTACTTCTGGTCTATATTTATATCTATCGTCCTCTTTAAGATGATATGGGCATTTTAATATCCAAATACCAGAGATCATGTGTATACAAAATGGTGTTCTCAATATATGCTTAAAGCATTGCAAGATTTTTTAATCCATTTGACTAATGGATTTGTGTTATGTGTTTGATCTATAGGCCGAGACAATAACTAGTTATCCCAAGGTCATCCATTTTTGAATTTTTTATATGGATATTTTGCATTTCAATTGAGGTCTTCAGAAGCACATCCTTTTAAGGATATTTTTAAAATGGCACATTGACATATATGATTATTTCCATATCCTTCCTTAGACAAGTTAAGACATTTGTACCTATATCATTTCATATTGATTTAAGTTGTATATTGAATGTTTTATTCGAATTGAGTACCTACTCCTTATCATTGTTTCAAGCAAAGAAAATCCTCTGAGGATTTTTATATGTATTCTTTGTCTAAATACCGATATATAAGCAATTATAATATTCATGAGTCTTATATATAATATATTTTAAAAACTTCTAAGCTAGTCATATATCTAAAAAATATTTACGACTGTAACGGGATGGTATGTTCATATATAATCAATTTCTATTTCTTAACGAAACCTCGTGCCGTAGGTCATGCACTTTTTTAGCAAGTTGATCACTTTGGTTTCTTATAAACACTCTTTCGTAACCTTTAGGATTAACATCTTTTGGGGTTTCTACTATAGGTCAAAATACACCGCGTTTATTTTTAGACTCGAATTATGCTGTTAATATATGGGTCGGGTTTTGTACCCGGATCCATAATCCGCCCACCGTGATATGGATTATCCAATTTAGTGTTGGATAAATCATTATTATAATAATTAAGTATTTATTATAATAGAGGAGTCTTAAATATAACAGATAAGAAGAGTCCAACTAACTCCTTGATTTTTGGAACTCTTATCTGTTATATATAGATATCCTATTTGGTGATTACAAGTAACAACAGAAAATATACGATACATATTTTCGGTATCTCTCTCTCTCTAGAAATCCTCCTACACAAATCATCTCTCTCTCTTGATCCATCATCAACGGATCTTGGATTTGTGAGCGTGACATTCAAAGGGGCAACTCTTGTAGCCAACCCGGATTTTCACGAGACGCGAAGCGTACACGGAGGAAGAACTCGCAGATTCGGTGTCGGCTCGTATCAAACAACGTGCATCGATCATCGGGTTACATTACGCCTTTGAGGTAATCCGAAAACCCGTATGTGCTATGTGTATATACTGTTATATTACATTGGTATCAGAGCTTTTTAATTTGTTTGATCGCCGGATTATTCGTCGGATTATTTTTTTTGTACATAAACTCCATTAATACCAATTTAAATTCGTTTTAAATTGAGCGCGTAATAATCCGAAATTTTTATAAGGTTTTGTTTCTGTGTTGATAAAGAACTCGTACGCGAAATTTCATTAATTTTCGTTGAACGGATTGAGAGAAAATCGAAACCCTAATTTCAATTTGAAGTTGTTCCGAAATTTTTTTTGCCACTTTGAGGCCAAAAACAGTGGATCAAACGACGATGAAAATCTGTTTTTCTTTCACATAATTGTTCTACGTCGCGAGGGCTTTCCAACCATATATTATTTGTTAATTTTGGATTAAAAATGAGCAAGTTATGACCCTCTGAACATGGCTCCATGAAATCGCGAAATCTGGAAATATTCTGTTTTAAGAAGACGATGAACAGTATTTTTTTTTTTTTTTTTTTGTAATTATACTCTCGGTTTTGTACCAAACTGTACCCAAACCAAGTCGTGGGGTGGGGCTGGGCCTGACGCGTGGGGGCTCGGTTTTTGATGTAGAATCCAAAAATATTGTTTGTGTATTTTTTGGCCCACAGTAAATAGTATTTTTTAATTATTTTAATTTTAAATAATTTTTTTGAGGGCCTTAACGATGCGATAAAAATCTGGAAAAAATATATTTGGATTCAGTAGGCCGAAAGCAATTTTTCCATGTTGTCAAAATATTTTTTACTGCTGTGCAATTATAAAAATGATTTATTGTATTTTTTTGACACTTAAATAATGTCTAAAAATTACCGAAAATTGCAGAAAATTACATAAATTTTTTTCTGACTTAGTGGATGGAAAATTAATATTTTCTGAGCATTTTGACATTCTGGAAAAATTAATGTATTTTTGGTGGTCCATTTAATTTAGTATTTAATGGATTTTTATGCTTTTATTTAATGATTATTGTCTTGATAACTTGCGTAGTTAACACAATAGTTATGTTTGACCATGCTCGCTCCCTAAGTTGGTGAGTGTAGCAATAATTGTCCATTTAAAGGCCTAGGTTATGTGTTTTGCATGATTAAATGGACAATTCTGAAAATTAACAGTTGAATGAGCTAGTGTTTGCCTGTTTAATTCCTGTTTTAAGGTTGTTCCTATGTATATGTGCAATCGGACATACCCCGCCCGGCTTTCAGTAGATATTATGTATAGGCTTCTTCTCCTTTTATTGATGTATTGGTGAGAATGAGAAGTTTTTTAAGCCACATGTAAGGGGATGATTTCTGAATGCACAACAATACATAGGAATTATCTTAGCACAAGCTCTAAACTGTTAATTAAGGGGACTATGTGGGACCCTGCGCATTTATTGTTGTATGGCGCAAAACTGGTTATCATAATTTGTTTATCTGCCGTGATTTTAAATTATGATGAATGGATGTAAATGATTAATAGATGTGTTCATTAATCGGATAAAATTTGTTTAAAAATCAATTAGAAAATATGCTCTAATTTTACAATATTAGGAGATGACTGCGAGCTTTGCAAACTTTCGATTTTAATATGTAAGAGAAGAAAATATTTTCTAATTGGATTTTAGAACAAATTAAAAAGATGTGTTTTAATAATAATATTAATGTCAATCTTTTGCGCATTTTTCATGTAGTAATGGCAAGCAATAACGTAATCGCCGCTATGACTAAAGAAGATAAGCTAACTGGTAACAACTACAACATATGGCACCGTAAGATCCAATATCTACTCAATCAGCATGAGTTGCTTGATTGTCTCACCACTGTTATGACTGAACCAGTTGGGAGTAGTACTGCCGCCAGCCGGCATGATCATGAGGCTTACCAGGCTTGGGTGAATAAGGATTGTGCTGCCCGCTTTACTATGCTAAGCCACATGCACGATGACCTTATTGGGCATTACGATCACTTCAAGACAGTTAAAGAACTGTGGGATCAGCTTCGATTCGACTTCGGTGGTACGTCCACTACGAGACTTAGGGGTCTTGTTTTGAAGTTCGAAACTTATCGTAAGGATAATAAGCACAAGATGACTGAGCATCTTCGAGTGATGTCCACCTTGATTCGTGAGCTTAAGGAAGCTGATCACATTCTCTCTGACGAGCAACAGGTTCAGGCTGTTATCCGCTCCCTTCCTGATTCATGGGTGCACATGAAACAAATAATGACTCACAATGACAGTATTAAGAATTTTTCTGACATATCTCGTCATGTTGAGCTTGAGGCGGAGCGCCAAGAGGCGAACCGTGCTGCTGTCCTTGTCGCCCAGAGTGGCAGACGTCAGGGAAATAGGCCCAGGCAAAATGGAAATGGAAAGCAGACTAAGCAGGCTGGGGCAAATGGCCCTAAAGGGAAAAAGATAACAAAAGCCAAAAGAGGCAAGCGTGGTGGGAAGAAAGATATTTCCAAAGTCAAGTGCTACAACTGTGGAAATAAGGGTCACTTTGCTCGTGATTGCACTGAGCCAAAGAAGGTATCCTCTTTCCTTTCCTCTTTATTTTCACCTCTCCATATTTGTGTATGTTCTCATGTATTAGTTGCTCATTCTATTCCTATGTGGATTGTAGATACAGGAGCAACAAAACATGTGACAAGGGATAGAGGAGGATTTGTAGATTATCGTCGTATTCCAGCCGGTACTCAGAGTGTCTACATGGGAAATGGTGCTCGTGAAGATGCTGTAGGAGTCGGTTCGTACGAACTCCACCTTAGCACTGGGACCAAGCTACTTCTTCGTGATGTGCTCTATGTGCCTGGAATAAAGCATAATTTACTTTCAGTTTTAGCTTTATCAGACTATGGTTTTTCTTTCAGTTTTAATAGTAGTGGTTTGAATATTATTTTGGATAATATTATTTGTGGACATGGATCTTTATGGAATAATTTGTTTAAAATAGATTTATTTGATTCTGTTTCTTCAACTTCATTATCATATATTGCAAATGTTGATGTTGATTCAGTTACTTGGCATGCTAGACTTGGGCATATAGGAAAAGATAGGATGGCCCGATTAGCTAGAGAAGGCCCTTTAGGCCCACTCGCTAAGGTCGACCTACCTATATGTGAGCCTTGTTTGGCAGGAAAAGCTTGTAGAAAGCCTTTTGGTAAGGCTTTACGAGCTAATCAACCTCTAGAACTAGTACACTCAGACATATGTGGACCTATGAGCGTTAAGGCACGTCATGGCGCCTCTTATTTTCTTACATTTATTGATGACTATACGCGATTTGGACATGTCTACCTGATCGCTCACCGCTATGAAGCTTTGGATTGTTTCAAACGCTATATGGCAGAGGTTGAGAATCAGCAATCGAAGAGGTTAAAAACTTTTCGTACTGACAGAGGACGCGAATACTTATCTGATCAGTTCAAAGAAACGTGTGAATAAAAGGGGATACGCAGACAATTAACTATCCCTCACACTCCACAACAAAATGGTGTTGCAGAGAGAAGGAATAGAACTCTTCTAGATATGACTAGATCTATGATGGCGCAGGCCAACCTCCCAATATCCTTCTGGGGGGATACTCTTTTGACTGCTGCCTACATACTGAATAGAGTGCCTTCTCAGTCAGTTTCCTCCACACCTTATGAACTATGGAGAGGCGAAAGACCCAATTTGGATCACTTGCGCCCTTGGGGTTCGGCAGGCTATGTTCACACAACTTCTCATAAGTTCGGGAAGTTAGGCCCTAGAGCTCGAAAGCATATCTTTATAAGATATTCTGAGAGCTCAAAAGGCTACGTTATGTACGGTGAACACCCTGATGGAGGAATGACTGAAATAGAGTCACGTGATGTCGAATTCTTAGAAAAGGATTTCCCTAGCACAAGCAATACAAAAGAGGATCTTGAACTCTATAAGTTAGAGGATACTGAAAACACTTTACCATCTTCAGGCGAGGCTGGGGGATTAGTTCCTCCTCCTGTAATCGCTGAAGATAGTAGTGGTCTTCAGCCTAGTGGGAGCATTCCAAATAGTGTGAGTGCACCACCACTAGATACTCACGATTCTCAGGTTCGTCGTAGTAAGCGAGGAAACATTCCACGTCGTTATTTTGAGATTGAGGGGAATACTTTCCTAAGCATTGCTTTAGATGAGGAAGAGCCAACTTCTTTTGCAGAAGTTCTTTCCTCAAGTGCTAAGGATGAGTGGATGGTTGCTATACAGGAAGAATTGAGCTCCATGGCTAAAAATAAAGTCTGGGAGTTAGTTGACCTTCCACCCGGGCGCAAGACTATTGCGAACAAATGGGTTCTAAAGGTCAAGCGCAAAGCGGATGGTTCAATTGACAAGTATAAGGCACGCCTTGTGGCGAAAGGCTATACCCAACGAGAGGGTGTAGACTACGAAGAGACATTCTCCCCAGTGGTGAGGTTTGCCTCTATCCGCCTTATCCTAGCTATTGTCGCGCAAATGAATTTAGAACTATTTCAGATGGATGTTAAGACTGCTTTTCTCAATGGAGAACTTGACGAAGAGATCTATATGGAACAACCTGTGGGTTTTGTATCCAAAGGATAAGAGCGCAAAGTCTGCCGCCTAAAACGTTCTATATATGGCCTCAAGCAATCGTCAAGGCAGTGGTATTTCCGATTTCATCATGCCATTACCTCTGTTGGTTTTGAGATGATTGAAGAAGATCACTGCGTATATCTTAAACGATCCAAGAAAAGTGTTCTTATCCTTTCATTGTATGTCGACGACATTTTGTTAGCTGGGAATGACCTGGACTCCATTGTCGCCACTAAAGAGTGGCTGTCCTCTACTTTTGAGATGAAGGACATGGGTGAAGCAAATTATGTGCTGGGGGTTAAGATCGTGAGAGATCGATCTAAGAAGCTTCTCTGTTTGTCTCAGGAGACTTACGTAAAGAAGATTCTGGAAAGGTTTCGCATGCATAACTCTAAACCCATAGACACTCCAATGGAGAAAGGGTGTACATTGAGCCTAGATGATTGTCCAAGAACCGATGAAGAAAAGAATCAAATGTCTAAAGTGCCATATGCACAGGCCATAGGGAGTCTGATGTACGCTATGTTGTGTACGCGTCCAGATATCTGCTATGCAGTTGGTATAGTTAGTCGTTATCAGAGTAACCCAGGCCACAAACACTGGCAAGCAGTGAAGAGGATTTTTCGATACCTTCGTGGGACTGCTGATCTCGTCCTATGTTATCATGAAGGGGACTTGAGACTTAGAGGCTACAGTGATGCTGATTGGGCTAGTGACAAAGATGGAAGGAAATCCACTTCGGGATATACGTTCATTCTTGGAGGTGGAGCTGTCACTTGGTGCAGTAAGAAGCAAACGTGTATTGCTCTATCCACAATGGAATCGGAATACGTGGCATGCTCGGCAGCTGTTCAGGAAGCTGTTTGGCTAAGGAGATTCTTTCAAAGGCTAGGCATTTCAGATCATGCAACTGAGCCTGTGCTTGTCTATTGTGATAGCACGTCAGCTCTAGCTTATGCAAAGAATCCAAAGTATCATGGGAAGTCTAAGCACATTGGCATTCGTTATCATTACATTAGAGACATGGTTGCGCAAGAGGAGGTTGTCTTGAAACATATCTCCACAGGTTGTATGGTGGCTGATCCATTAACCAAGCCCATTGCTCGAGATGTTTTCCATTCACATGTTAGGAGTATGGGACTACGTAGGATTTGATATGTATGACACCATATTGTTTATTGACATTATTATTATTTATTGGATATAATATTCATTTCTTTTATTTGTTAAATTAAATGAATTGTTATCACTATGTACACATCTTATAGATATGTCACCGGGCTTGAATCGACTCTCTCACACGAGTGATTCACCTTGGCGCTTAGACAGCGAGCAAGATGAGACATTTATGTCTGTGGCGCTTTGAAAGCGAGCTGAGACATTTATATCCTTGGCGCCTGAAAGGCGAGCAGGATATATACGATTATGCAGATTCTGCTATATGTCGCCTTAGTTGAGTACTAAGATGAGACCTTATTTATACTTTTAGGTCGATCATAGAGTATCTCCATAACTCTATGTAGCCTGTTTTTAGCCGAATGTGAGATTTCAGGCAGGCACTATGTGAGTGACTGGGCTGAAACTCAGGTTAGGCGCTAGATAGCGACTAGACTAAGATTCGTATGGCGTCCTTTTATTTCAAAAGTGACATACCCTTTTCAACGGGATGACGCCATAGCATACATTTCATACTGTATGTGCTTTGCCGACCAATAGTGGGAGCGATGAATGAATCCCTGCTTCATCGCTGTGTGAGCCACATGGATTATTATAATCCAACGATATGCCTTTTGTCGACCTGAGACTATGTCATGAAGAGAGGACTTGATGACGCTACTTTAGCGTGTTTACCTAGGACGAGGGTTGATTCCGTCTAAAGGGGCACGACTAGGAAAGCGGTTAAGTCTAATTGAATTGGCATGAGGACTTAGGGAAGACTATTTGATTATACACCATGATAATGTGACTCATAGTCCGGACGGCTTTAATGTGTTTTGTGCACGACTTAGTCATGAGTACATTACATATTTGGGATCTAGCACTGCTTTCTTGAGGGATTAAGAGTGCTAAATTCGGTGTAAATCAAACTGTCTGGGTATATGCGAGATTCCTTCGAGTGATGCGTCTTCGCTAGTTAGATGATGGCTTAACGATTACGCTCCTGAGACTGTACGTTTTCTCGTGAGGTCGCACGTCACATTTTCCTGTATGAGGAGACGAGTGATGACAGAGATCGTTGGAGATTTGTTAGAGAGACCACGCCTTATGTGGGCGAGTGGGAGATGTTAATATATGGGTCGGGTTTTGTACCCGGATCCATAATCCGCCCACCGTGATATGGATTATCCAATTTAGTGTTGGATAAATCATTATTATAATAATTAAGTATTTATTATAATAGAGGAGTCTTAAATATAACAGATAAGAAGAGTCCAACTAACTCCTTGATTTTTGGAACTCTTATCTGTTATATATAGATATCCTATTTGGTGATTACAAGTAACAACAGAAAATATACGATACATATTTTCGGTATCTCTCTCTCTCTAGAAATCCTCCTACACAAATCATCTCTCTCTCTTGATCCATCATCAACGGATCTTGGATTTGTGAGCGTGACATTCAAAGGGGCAACTCTTGTAGCCAACTCGGATTTTCACGAGACGCGAAGCGTACACGGAGGAAGAACTCGCAGATTCGGTGTCGGCTCGTATCAAACAACGTGCATCGATCATCGGGTTACATTCCGACTTTGAGGTAATCCGAAAACCCGTATGTGCTATGTGTATATACTGTTATATTACATATGCCATCATGGCATTTTCTCATTTTGACGAATATATTATTTGTTGACATTTATTTATAGTACCTGGATTTATAGTATCATTGCCCTTTGGTTTTTGTGTATCTATACATGTATAATTATATCATCGATGATCATCTTTGTCGATCCCACTTTTCTCTTATATTTGTTTAAAACATAGAGATCTCATTAATACTTGGTACATTTTGCCTACTTCAAGGGCTTTATAACCACTTTAAGGACTTATGTACTTTCATAGACAATAACCTCTTTAGGAGTTTTAGAGAAAGTGTTTTTTTATTCATAATCTCTCATTGAGTGTTATGTATAAGCTATTTTGAAGAGTTATTTGGGAATTATTTTGTTTGACCTCCACTACCAGGGAGTCAAGTAGTTAGGATCTATAGGTTTACCACGCTTCTGGCGTGCAATAAATTTATTTGCTACTAAATTTATTTTATCCCCGTGGAATAATGATTTTAGCAAGCACGTTTGCAACTAGTCCATGTGACATTTGATGTTGCAATATCATTTTTCATTTCATTTTTACATTGAGCGATACGGGGGATTATATAAGACAAAGTGGAAGTATTCCACGATAATTCTCACCGTTCTTCAGGAACGGACCGTTATTTAGGAACGATTTGTATTTTAGGTACATTATGTCCTCCTTATAACAACGAGAAGAGTGTTTAATTAAAATAAAATTGCACATGCACAATAAGCACTATATTCGTCAATCGTTTAATAAAGGGTCAATCACAAGTACCATATATATACCTTGGTGATAGTGAATATAAACATTAATTAAAATCATAAATATTTTGTAAAAAAATCATAAGATATTATTCGCAATTTTAAAGGCTTATGAAAATGAGGTGATCAAAATGGTTATTGTATAATATCACCTAATTGGACTATGGAGCTTCAGGCTCATAACAAAGTGCAATTCTACAACAATAAATATTGTATAGTATAATTTCGTGAATAATGAAATGATTGTTTGCAACTGCGAGCTTCCAGCTTCTAACACTAGAACAAAATTACTTTTTATTATTTATTTCAATATGGTACCCATGTATTCTTATGCCCATAAAATAAAATAATTTTCTTCAAGAATTACTTTTATCTAACTCATCGCATATGTATGGGAGGGTACCAAATAATAACATCACAAGGCTATTCTAGAGCCTTAGGTTCAAATATGGTCGAAATATTTACTATATTGCATATCAAGTCTAAAAAAACTTCTGATTTTTTGAAATAGTGTAGGTTATTTATTGTCTGCTACACAAATGTCATCATATGATGACCGTTCACAATTGCCACTTTCAAGAGTCGAGATTGATTATGAAATGCGTAAAGTGAGTCAAAATATAGAGATGCTTAGCAATATAATAATATATTTTACAAGACCAAACTTTGAAAAATTAAACTATTTAAAACATCTCTTATCAAGTAATTATGAGATAGTAAAAAAAAGGGTCTCGATAACATAAAATTTATGTTTTTGTGTGACAAAGAATCTTATGAGTAATTAAGAATCTCAAAAGAGTTTCATATTTGAGGGTATCGATTGTTTATGAAAAAAAATTCGAAGAAATATATGTCTAAAAATATGCATTTTGATGACTTTAAATCAACACAAATCATAATTTAATCATTATGTATTAAGCACAAAAAACCTTAACTATACGAATATTAAATTGGGATGTATATTAAAGGAGGAATAATTGACCAATTAAAGTTTAGAAATTTAACTTCATATAAACTACAAAAATAAAACCTAAGACTACAGTTTCTTAATAAAAATAATTCACAAAACGCCTGGTGCGAATTACGGGAAATATAAACTTTCGAGATTTATCATTTATGTAAAGAACTTATGGATCTAAACAAATAGTTTAACTTCAGGTTTAATAATATTAATATTAAAGGACATAAAATTTTATACCCTTTTTATATCAGAATATTCAGGTTTGAATATGGGTAAAAATAATAGAGAATCTTTTAAACTAGTGACAAATATTTTTATCAACTTTGACCGATGATAATAAAATTAACCTTTAAAGTGAGGATCTTATTTTCATAGGCTCTACACATTCCCAAGGCTTCAATGTATACTAAATGATTGGCATGCGAAAATGAGTTAATATTAGATACCATTAAAAAGGTAATTTAATACTTAAATGAAATGAAAGATCAAGAGACATATGTTTAATGATGAAACCATTAATATGTCTATTTAAGGGACATTTAACTATTAAAATAATATGTAAAAAAGTCTTTCATTTATTAATGAAAATGAAAACTCAAAATTTTAAAAAGACTTGTTCAAATATTCAATTAATTTTGAAACTAATTCCAACAAAAAAATGAGATATTTGGAGCTTTAGGTCCAAATTAAAAATAATTATTTGAAAACTTTCAAAATTCATACCCCATGAATAATTAAAACTTCGAGTCTTGATTTATGTTATATTTTTGTGGGACTTGAGGTCCAAATATTTTGAAATACCATGAGAACTTCAGGCCTTATATTTTCAAAATTAATTAGAAAAAACTATATCCTAATTACAAATAATAATTTGTGAACTTTTATCACGATAATAATAATGGATTTTCATATCATAAATATAATTTGGGGACTCTTGGTGTACAACCATCCAATTAGACAATCAAAATTTCAGGTTTTATTGTGGCTTTAACACTTTAGGCTAAACACAATTTTGAAACTTTAGGTCCAAAAAATGGAGAAAAATACATTTCCTAAATCTGAATAATTATTAGGGAACTTCAGGTCTCAATTATAAATAATTAGGGGAGCTTCATATTCCAACATTAGATATTTATGGACTTTGAAGTCTATGCCCAATTATATCCAATCTTCTGTTTGATAAGGGGTAAATTTTTTTGGAACTTAAGGTCTAAACTATAAATAGTAGTTGAAAATTTTTAGTACTAGTTTTAAATAGTTTGGGAACTTCACGTTCCAAATTAAAATACTATATGAGAACTTAAGTTCATAAATTTAAAATAGTAAAGATTCATTTTTAATTACAAAGTGAACTTTGGATCTCAACTTTGAATGATAATTAGAAACTTCGAGAGTAATAAAAAAATATAGGAAACTTCTAGTCCCATAATTTAAATGATAATTCCACAAATAATTATTCAAAATTTGAATATATAAAATTTTATAAATAACTAAAATTATGGGGTTAAATAAAAATAATTAAAAGTACAAAAATTGTAAGTACCTATTTGTATTGTGAAACTTATCATGATAGTTGAAATATCAAAATCTGAATGACAGTTGTATAAACCACTATTTTGAAGCCTGAAACCAAGGAAAGTATGAAGCGATCTAAATTCTTAAATTCTCACTACAAGTAGACCTGATCTAGGATGAAAAACGTTGGTGAAGTAAAGATAGTATGATTGGTGGATGATGACAATCGACGATGAAAAATGTATTGAAACACTGGTATTAATAACGTATTATAAAATAAAAAGAACATAATTTTTTTTTTAAAAGAAAGATAACTTTGCATTTCATTAATATTCTGTAAGAGATGTGATTCGTATTTATAATATAACTAGCATGCGCGGTGTGGTGACAATTATTATGCAACACAAATAAATATGAAAGAGGTAACAACCAAGAAAAGATAAATAAAATGGCAATCACACAACAACAGGTGTACGTGGTTCAGCAAAGATGTGCCTACGTCCACGATGGTGCAGTCAGTGTTATTTCTCTATATTATGAAGGATAAGTACAGAGAATACATCTTGTCCTTTGCCTCGGACTTAGGGTTTAATTTATACATGTATATGTTGGAGTAGTGGGGGTGATGGGTTCCTCCTTATTAGCCATTTTCCCTACATGGGATCGCGTTCTCCCACAACTTCTCTTCATGGGATCGTGGGGTGATCGGATCAATACAAAAGGTGATGGGCCTGGGCTTTGGGCCGCTAAGGAGAGGCTACTCGTCCAGGCCTATGATGCTAAATTCAGGGTACCCACAATTGCCCCTAAATTTGTTGGGCCATTTTTACAGGTCCAATGAATTTAAATAATCAGCTATTATGGTTGATTTCTTTGAAAACTGTGAAGTTGCTTTGGCAGCACCCGCTTCGCTATCCGTGCGTTATGATTAGACTTGAAGGCTCGTTGGAATAAGACACATTTTCTCTTCGTCGCTTCAGCTTTTCCAGCAATCTTCTATCTTCTGAGAACTCTTAAGCTTTGTACCTTCTGTTTTCGATCTCTACTCTCGTTGCTTCTTTGCCATTTGACCTGATCTTCTGTCTTGTAAGTCTCTCGTGCCCTTTTCATTTTCTCTTAAGTTTATAGTTTTTCTTGTGTTTTTCCAATGGCGAAGATTGGGAATAGGTCAGTCATTGAGTTTAGAAAATTCTACAACGTTCCTGAGTGGGTAGAGATTGAGTGTTGCACCTCGCCTCCTAGGGACGTTAGGGATATAGTGGATGCGCATTGGATTCACGTTTTGTTGCTCTCCCAGGGGGGACTTACCTTTCCCCCTAACGATCTGTTTCTTCATTTCTTTAGCTATTTTAGTATTGTGCCTGCACAATGTTCGCCCTGGAAAATAGTGAACGGCGTGCATAGGATAAATCAATTATACGGCACAAGGTTAGGGCTTGCCGAGGTCTGCTTTTATTACTCCTTTTCTCGTACGAGTTCGGGTGTTTTGTACCTTAAGGCTAGGAGTCCTGATAGGGTATTGGTAGTAAATTTACCTGATTCCCATAAGGACTACTGGCAAGAAGGTTTTCTTGTTAGGAATTGGCAATTCTCCCCCCATTCTGAAGGGTCAAGGTCTGAGAGGTTCACTGTTCCCTTTTATGGGGAAGAATATATAGGTAGATGTTATATTATTGCTTCAATCTTTGCTGACTTGTGATTTTTCTAACCTCTTTTTGCTTTTTCTTTCACAGCGAGGACAAAGAATTTGGAGCCTGCTCTCAGCGAGGTCCGTATCTCAGAGCTAGTGAAAGCTTGGAATATTAGGGAGCCTTTGGTTGACGGCGAGCATCCTAGGGCTGCTGCTTTTTTGCTTGAATACAAGAACACAGGCTCCAGCTTCATAGCTCGACCTGTGGATAGTGTTCCTGACTTTGATTCTTCTGTGGAGACTTCGGCTGAGCCCATCCAGTTGGACGAAGAAGAGAGCAGCTCAGAGAGTGAACCTGCAGGCGTTGTGAGTAATTTGGGTGCAGGAAGTGCTGGCAGTAGCAGTTCTTCTGAAGGAGATTCTGAGGCTCAAGACTCGTCGAGCACTACCGGCAGTTCTTCTGAAGAGATGCCTCCCAGGAAGAATTTGATCAGAGATGACGATGATGATGATGTGCTCCTCGCACAGAGGTCCAAGAAAATAAAGACTGCCTCTGGGGCCATAGCTACTGGTTCCCGGCCTTCTTCTCAGGAGCAAGAGAAGAAGAGGAGAGAGGAGGAGCAGGTGGGGGAGAGAGAGAGGAAAAAGGAGGAGGAGAGGAAGAAAGTGGAGGAGAAAAAGAAAGTAGAGGAGAGAAAGAGAAAGAGAGAGAAAAAGAGGAGGAGGGTGGAATCGAGGACCAAGACGGGTCAAGCCCTGGTCCCAGTGTCTGCTTTGCCCGAGGGGGCTTCGGTGGCCGCCTCTCCTCAGCTTGCCCCTGCGCTGCTCGAGAGAGCAGTTCTCCCTGCAGATCGCGAGAGGGCGTTAGGGTCCGATCAATTGGCTCTGCAGGCTAGCCAGAGGCTCGCCTTGGTAAAGTTCTCTTCTAATCCTCCATTTCTTTTAACCAGTTTTGATGGTCTCTTCTTTCTGATCATTTCCTTATTTTTTGCAGTTTGTGACCGACTTCGCTGTGCTCTATCGCTCTCGCGACGAGCTGGTGAGAAGGAACGGTGAGCTGGAGCAGCAGAAGTCTACTCTGGTAGCCAGGGGTTCTCAGCTGGAGGCCGATCTGAAGGCTGCTGATGCAGCTCGAGCTTCATCTGCCTCGGCCCTTGCTAATTCTGCTCGTGAGAGAGATGACGCTGTCAGGGAGCTTGGCGAGCTGAGGAAGGCGTACGAACTGGTGTGCTCGAGCAAGCTAGACCTTGCAGAGAAGAACAGGGTTCTGGCTGAGCAGCTGGAGGCGGAGAAAGCCCAGGTTGCCACTCTTAAGGAAGATTCGTACAACTCTGGTTGGGTTGCTGCGTATGAGGACGCTGAGGTTCAGATAGGCTATATCAGTCGTCTGAACTTCAAGAAAGGGTGGAATAAGGCTCTCGTGGCTGCTGGGGTGGACGTTGCACCCCACCTCTTTGATGAGCACGACCCAGGGCCAAAGCCAGTCGTAGATGAAGTCCCAGCCCCAACTGTTGAAGGCACCAACCCTGTCTCTCGGGTGACCTCTACTGACGCTCTGTTGGTCGAGAGGACAGAGGACGTACCTGCAGAGGGTAATGACCCCGCTGATGCTGATAAGGACAAGGGACCGTCCGAGGTTGCTAATTGATAGGGCTTCTTTGTAATTTTTCTTTTTCTTTTTTGATCTGATGTAACCTCGCTCATTATCAATGAAAAGACTTCATTTTTGTTTATGCTGATATCTTTCTTTTCTCTTTCTTTTACTTGTAGTTGGTTGATGTGGATGACTATATTCCTGTTACCTCCCAACTAGGTAGGACTCTTGGTCCTAATGCAATCCCTACAGTTCGCCAGGCCTTCGCTAGGCTTTGCAGGTTTGCTAAGTCACGGAACCAGAAATATAAGGATCAGTCCGAGCTAGTGGCCAAGTTGAAGGACAGGCTCCAGGAAATGGAAGAGATCGGTGCTTCAGTGCAAGAAGAAGTTAGCGAGCTGAGAGCGAAGTTACTGGAGGCCACCGAGGTCAACCAAGTTCGGGAGTTTCTGCAGCGGGAGAATGAAGACCTGAGGCGGGAGGTCTCGAAGCTTAAGGAGCATTCTCCGAGCACCGTTTTGGCAGTCCTATAAGGCTCTTCTTCATCGCGAGCTACTCGGCCTCCCCTCCCGCGTTCTGGTAGGAGTGCCAGGGGTAGGAATAGGGAAGTCGAGGAACAGCGTGAGAGGGAAATGGAGGAGCTGCGCGGCGATGTTCGGCGAGCATACGTGATTGCTGCTGGGCTCCCGAGGGACGTCACCCGTCTCCGGCATTTGTTCAAGAACGATCCTCGACAAGTGTGGTCCGATGGCTACGATCAAGGCTGGCTGGATGCTCCGACGAGACTGTCAGAGTTTGAAGAGTTATCCTTCATCAGGGGGTGGTTGAGCGCCCTCAAAGAGCTGCAGGTCCCGAGGAACTCGACGCTATGGTATCGACACGAGATGTCCTCCTCTACTTTGATGCCCAATCCATTCCGGCGGAATGATCGATGGATACCCATTGATGCTATTCCCCGGCGATTATTGGAATTGGATGAAAATGAGGTCGTGGAGGAGCTCGCCCCTGCTCCTGATAATGGAAGGAGAGCTAAAGTTGCTGACTATCTTGCTCGGAGGCTTCCACCTTCTTGAGATTTTTTAATTATTGTAAATGCTTTGGGCGAGTTTCGCTGACTAAACATCTACTGTTACTGTTTGTAAATATAAAAGATTAATGAGAAGTTCGAGTTTTGGGCAATTTTGCCGACTAAACGTGTTCATCAATTCTTTTGTATTCTTGTATTGTAAATGCTTTGGGCGAGATTCGCCTACTAAACATGTACTATTACTGTTTGTAAATATAAAAGATTAATGAGAAGTTCGAGTTTTGGGCAATTTTGCCGACTAAACGTGTTCATCAATCCTTTTATATTCTTGTAGCTTTTGTCATGTGAGTGTCCGCCCAGTCCAGTATAAGAATACCATTGTGCCCTCCCTCTACCTTTTGGGTCGTGTCGTCACACTCCCTTAGGCCTAAGTAGGGCAATTGGCGAGGACACACCTGGTATTGGATGTCTTTATCCGATCAGGATTTTGTTTAACCAAAGTAGGTTTGTTGCCTAAGAATACTCTGTAGGGCTTCATATATTGCCATGGGCAATGCTAAGAGGTCTGTCGTGCTTTATGACGATGACCTGAGGAGGGGTGCTCCCCTGCTATGTCAACCATTATGCCTGTGATTTGAAAAGGATGAGTGATAAGATAAAATTATTACTTTTTAGAGAGTGATCAACTGAGAGATTTTCATTGGTGAATGAGGAATGAACTTTCCTTTCACAAGATGAGTACAATAAAAAGATCTAACAATATAACTCCTAAAAATAGAATTTCTTGAGATTAACCGCGTTCCATGCTCGTGGTATCTCTCTGCCCTCCATTGTTTTCAAATGATAGGCACCTCGCAGGTCATCTCTAATTATCTCATAAGGTCCTTCCCAGTTCGGGCCCAGTTTACCGTCTGATGGCTTCGCTGTGTTGCCCAGGACCTTTCTTAGGACATAGTCCCCAACTTTGAATTTCTTCGGATTGACCCTTTTGCTGTAATGCTTCGCGAGCTGTTGCTGATAGCTCGTTAGTTTTATTAGGGCAAGTTCCCTGCGCTCGTCGGCCAAGTCGAGTTCAGCGAGCAAAGCCTGATCGTTCTGACCCTGCTCGACAAGGTCGGATCTCATTGTAGGCAATCCTGCTTCTAGTGGGATGACCGCCTCCATACCATATACTAGTGAGAATGGAGTTTCCCCTGTGGCTCGCCTAGGAGTCGTTCTGTACGCCCATAGGACATGTGGTAGCTCGGTTGTCCACGCACCTTTTGCTCGCTCTAACCGCTTCTTCAATCCAGCGATCACTGTCTTGTTGGAAGCCTCAGCTTGTCCGTTGCTTTGAGGGTAGGCCACCGAGCTGAAGTGGTGCCTGATCCTGTGTTTGTCGCAGAAGTCCTGAAAAGGGCCACTCTCGAACTGTGTTCCATTGTCAGTGATGATGGTTCTGGGGATTCCGAATCGGGTGATTATATTTCTCCATATGAACCTCATCATGTCAGCATCTCGGATGTTCGCCAGTGGTTCTGCCTCGATCCACTTGGTAAAGTAGTCAGTTGCAACCAACAGGTATTTGCGATTGCCGGCAGCGGTGGGCAGTGGTCCCACGATGTCCATTCCCCACTGGGCGAAGGGCCAGGGACTGGTCAGAGATTTTAATTCGCTGGCGGGCTGGTGGACCATGGGAGCGTGAAGTTGGCATTTTAGGCATTTGCGGACATATACCGCGGAGTCCTTTTGCATGTATGGCCACCAATAACCTTCCTTCATTGCTCGGAAGGCTAGAGACCTTCCTCCGATGTGGCTTCCGCAGATTCCTTCGTGAAGCTCGTGAAGCACTGCCTTGACATCGCCTGGGTGGACGCACCTAAGGTAGGGGCCGGAGAAAGATCTTTTATACAAGTCGCCTCCTGTGGATAAGTGAAAGCGAGCAGCTTTGACTCTTATCTGGTGGGCAGTTCTCTTATCCTCTGGGAGCTTTCCGTTCTTCAAATAGTCTTTCAAGGGATCCATCCAGCTGGGGGCTGGTTCCAATTGGAGTATTGGTTTCACTTTGGTCAGGTCGCAGTTGGGGTAGATGCTTGGGCAGCTGAGGAAATCGATAGGGATGATCCTTTTAAGGCTGGAATCAACTGCCGAGCTCAGGGCTGCTAAGGCGTCAGCGTGGCTGTTTTGCCCCCTAGGAAACTGTTGGATGTTGATGTCTTCAAAGTTCGTCATTAAGTTTTTTACCAAGGAGAGGTAGGCTGCCATCCTCTCATCCTTCGCGTTATAGTCTCCACTTATCTGATTGGAAACTAGTTGCGAATCTCCGAATACCTGTAAATGCTTTGCTCCCAGAGTTTGCGCCCTTTGGAGACCTGCTATTAAGGCTTCGTATTCTGCTTCGTTGTTGGAGGCTGCAAATCCTAGCCTGATTCCTTGCTCGAGGACTGTATTTTCTGGAGTGATGAGAACAATTCCTACTCCTGCCCCCTTTGAGTTGGAGACTCCATCAACGAATAGTTTCCAGCTTCCCCCTGTAGCCTGGTTGTTTTGTTCTGTTGGCATAGGCTGGTCGATGCGTTCTTCGCCTGTGAATTCAGCTATGAAGTCAGCAAGGATTTGACCCTTGATAGCTGTCCTTGGTTGAAATTGGATGTCAAATCGGCCGAGCTCGACTGACCATTTAGACAGTCTGCCCGATAAATCCGCCTTCCTCAGGATAGCCTTGAGGGGGTGTGATGTAAGGACGATGACCGTATGAGCTTCGAAGTAATGTTTCAGTTTCCTCGAGGCCATTACTAGGGCGAACACGAGCTTTTCCAATGGTAGGTAGCGCTGCTCGGCATCTAATAGGGTTTTGCTCGCGTAATAGACTGGATGTTGAATCCCTGTAACTTCACACATTAGCGCTGAGCTGACAGTATGGCTGGATACAGAGAGGTAGAGGTATAAAGAGTCCATTTGCTGTAGTATGACAAGCAATGGTGAGGAGCTCAGGTAGGACTTGAGCTCGTTTAATGCTCGTGAGCAACTTGAGGTCCATTCTACTGTTTTGCTGCCCTTTAGGAGTTGGAAGAAGGGCTTGCATCTCTCAGAGGATTTAGAGATGAAACGATTTAGAGCAGCGAGCATTCCAGTGAGCTTCTGTAAATCGCGGATTGTTCGAGGAGGTTGCACTCGTTTGATTGCATCAATCTGGTCCGGATTATCCTCTATGCCTCGCTTGCTGACCAAATACCCAAGAAACTTTCCTGACAGGACACCGAAGGAACGCTTGCTCGCGTTGAGTTTCATTCGATACTTCCTGAGGATTTCGAAGGTACTTGATAAGTCCGAGAGGTGTTTTTCCTTCTCCTTGCTCTTGACGAGCATGTCGTCGATGTAGACCTCCATCGTGTCTCCCATTTGATTCTTGAACATTTTGGTAACTAGCCGCCGATAGGTTGCCCCTGCATTTTTTAGCCCGAAAGGCATGACCTTGTAACAGTATAAACCAACCGTTGTGATAAATGTCGTTTTGTCCTGATCTGGGGTATACAGGGGAATCTGGTGATATCCTGAGTATGCGTCCAGGAAACTCATTCGTTCGTGAGCTGCGGTGGCGTCTACTAGTTGGTCTATTTTCGGAAGAGGGAAGCTATCCTTGGGGCAGGCTTTGTTGAGGTCAGTGAAGTCTATACAAACTCTCCACTTCCCGTTGCTTTTTGGGACTACCACTGGGTTGGATAACCATTTGGGAAATTGCACTTCCCGTATGGACCCTGCATCTAGTAGTTTTTCGACTTCTTTCTCTATTGCTCTGGCCTTCTCGGGGGCAGTTCGTCGTGCCTTCTGCGCTATCGGCTTGAATGTGGGATCAACGTGCAACTGATGGCAGACCATATTGGGGTCGATTCCTGGCAGCTCATAGGGTTCCCAAGCGAAAACGTCTATGTTGCTTCTGAGTAAGGTTGATAAGTCCTTTTGCTCTTGGTTAGTGAGTGAGGTTCCGATCAGGAAGACTCTGCTATTATCGCCCTCTTTAGCCGACACTTCTACCAGGTCCTCGACGACGCGCTCGGAGGGGAGGAGCCTGGTCTCTTCCACCCCGGGCCTTCCATATTCTAATTGCTATTTGGAAGGAATTTCACCTTCCTCCACCTTCTCACTGGTTTGAACAGCTCTTTTCTCTGGCTTTGGTCGAATGGCCGCTATGAAGCACTTTCTCGCCATCGCCTGGTCGCCATGTATCTCCATCACTCCCCGCTCGGTGACATATTTGAGTTTCTGGTGGTAGGTCGAGGAGACTGCCTTCATTGCATGAAGCCATCCCCTGCCGAGGATGGCTTGATACGGTGAATCGATGTCGACCACCAAGAATTCGATCATCTTTGAAACATTTCCAGCGAGCACTGGCAGTACTATCTTTCCCAGAGGCATGGTCATCTTCCCAGCGAAGCCGACCAGAGGAACAGTGGTTCCCTTTAGGTCGGCGATGTTTAACTTCAATTTTCTGAACAGGTCGATGTACATTACTTCGGATGAGCTCCCTTGATCGACGAGCAGCCTGTCGATATCAAAGTTGGCTATCCTGAGTGTAATAACTAAGGCATCGTGATGTGGGGTCCTTACTCCCACAAGATCTTCATCCGTGAAAACAATATGCTTGTTGTAGTTGATGTCCTCTGCTCGTCGACGTTTTCCTGCCTGTGATTTTGCTGGATCAATCTGAAAAGCTTGCATCACCGCTATCAGTTTCTTTACCTCCATTCGACCTGAGTTACCTTGGATTTGCTTAACATCAGATACTCCGTGGATTACTGCGAATTCGTGTCCAACGTCATCTTCCAATACGTTTTCGGGTTTCGCCTCTTTGTGGGCAGTCACTCTCTCTACCTTCTTTTCCACAAAGTCATTCAAATGTCCGGATTGGGCCAACTCCTCGAGGTGGGATTTAAGAGCCTTGCAGTGCTCGGTCTTATGCCCTCCCTCTTTGTGGAAAGTGCATCTTAATGCATTGTTTCTTTTCGAGGGGTCACCTCCCATTTTCCGGGGCCATTTGATGAACGGCTCATCCTTGATCTTCGCGAGAATTTTGTAGATTGGTTCTTTGAAGACGGTGTTGACCGCCTGGAATGATTTTGTAACGTCAGGGTTTCCTCCATTTTTGGAGCCATTCTTGCCCCCACTCTTTCCTCCTTTTTTCTGGTTCTCAACTTTCTCACTTCCCTTGGTAGTGAGCTTAGCTCGACCGTTTTGTCCTACGTTAAGGCGGGTGACATCTTCCACCTTTGCGTATTTCTCAATTCGGGCCATCAGGTCATCAATGGTTATAGCTTCCTTCTTTGTCAAGGATTGGTAAAGGAGGGAAGAGCTAGGTAGCCCAATTTTGAATGAAGCCACTGCCACTTCTTCCGCGCAGTCCTCGACCTCGTTGAATAACTCCCAATACCTCTTCGCGTAGTCTCGCAGTGTCTCCTGAGGCATTTTCTTCATTGTTAATAGAGCATCCATCCTTTTGGGATGGGAGCTGCTGGTGATGAGCCGAGCCGTAAAGAGCTCGGCCAGGGATTTGAAATTCCTGATGGATCGGTGAGGGAGTCTCTCGAACCATTTCTGGGCCACGTCATGAAGGCTCGAGGGGAATATATGGCACATCAATGCATCTCGGTGATTCCAGAGGGTCATAGCCTGTCGGTACTGCCTGACATGATCAATGGGATCAATCTTCCCGTCGTAAATCTTGAACCTTGGAATGGCAAACTTCTTGGGGACCTCTTCTTCTTCGATTTCCCTCGTGAAGGGTGATTTCATCTGGGTCTTGAGGGCTCTCCTGGTGAGTTCTCTGGTCGACCTGGTGCTGCGGTGAGCTGGATGTTGGTCCATCTCTCTGCGGACCAGGTTCCGTATGTTGTCGTCGCTGCGAGCAGGGCTCTGGTAGCGGCGAGCTTGTCTTAGTTGTTCGCGGAGGTCATCGTCTGAGTCGCCACCTTCGTCCCGTTGATATTGCCGCCCAGGGCTCCTTCCTCGGCTGCGAGATTTGCTCACCTGAGGGCTAGGAGTGCGATAAGGGCGTCTCCTGGTATCAGGACGTAATTCTTTTTCTAGTCTTTCCAGTCTTCTTTTCAGGCGGGCATTTTCAGCCTCATATCTGCGAGAAGACTCCCTCTGCTCGTGGAGCCTTGCTTCGTATGCATCGATCAATCTGGATATCTGCGTGGACCTTGCTGGTCCTTGACTTTCTTCTGAGGCGGGCCTTTCTAAGCGAGCCCCTTGATCTGAACGTCGGACTTCAGACCTAATCCTGCGGGCAGCAGGTGACTCCTGAATGTCTCCTGCTTGAGGAGCGGTGCTGCTGTGACCAGACATCTTAGATTTTTACTTGGTGTGGGCTCTTCTCAGGGAAAGATGAACGCTTCCCACAGACGGCGCCAATTGTGGTGACAATTATTATGCAACACAAATAAATATGAAAGAGGTAACAACCAAGAAAAGATAAATAAAATGGCAATCACACAACAACAGGTGTACGTGGTTCAGCAAAGATGTGCCTACGTCCACGATGGTGCAGTCAGTGTTATTTCTCTATATTATGAAGAATAAGTACAGAGAATACAGCTTGTCCTTTGCCCCGGACTTAGGGTTTAATTTATACATGTATATGTTGGAGTAGTGGGGGTGATGGGTTCCTCCTTATTGGCCATTTCCCCTACATGGGATCGCGTTCTCCCACAACTTCTCTTCATGGGATCGTGGGGTGATCGGATCAATACAAAAGGTGATGGGCCTGGGCTTTGGGCCGCTAAGGAGAGGCTACTCGTCCAGGCCTATGATGCTAAATTCAGGGTACCCACACGCGGGTAAGAGATATGATTCGTATTTATAATAAAACTAGCATGCAACCCGCGTGATGCGCGAGAGTATTATAAAATTGATTAAAAAAACTATTAAAAAAACTAAAAGCAAATCAAATAAAGAACGAATTATAAATATAAAAGTCTTACTAATACTATTTGATGAAGGATAGGTAGATCACAAATTTTAAATCCCTGGTGAACAATTCTAAACCTTATAATAATATTATTTGTAAAATGAATAAAACTAATAAATCACACTTACGTGAGATAAGTTGTATAGGTGGACATGTATAAAGAGAGCAGGTGAGGTTGAAAAAAGTATAGATTTAAAAAATAGAAGTTAAGTGGATAATGTGAAATAAATTATAACACAAAATTTACTTCTAAAAGATATTGAGTATAACTCACATAGTATTAAGATGATAAAGAAATAAAACAAAAAACAATCTTTATGGTATTTACAAAACTTTGAAACTTCAAAATGTTTAAGATTGGAAAATATTCATATTCGTAAATCATCACAATATAATGCAATAAGATAATTTCACGATAAAAATATAGATAGGTCGATAAACATATCCTAAAGAAAAATAATAAAATAAAGAAATTGTAAAAGTTCAATACTACCGAGGTAGTGCACTGCTTAAATCTCTACAACAAATAACTACTTTGAGGTACTCGTACAAACTTATGATCGCATAATGAGTACTGTAATTCATAGGTTCTTGGAAATAAAGAATCCACCATTCTATCTCCTCTCGTGATATAATGTTGATCGTCCGGTTCATCAAACACACGGCCTCTCCATCTATCCACTCTTTTCATCCACTTATGTAATAATATTTAATTTACCTAATGAGATATTCGGGTGATTGCATATCTTACAGATCACTTTTTTCAAAATATTGCTAAAGAAGGCCAAAAGGAAGATATAGGGGCATGTGTCCTTTAATAAGAGAGAGAAATCTTAGAAAAGAAACGATAACATTATAATAAAACATTACTGTAACACCTCGCATCTTCAATGACTTTTAAAATGGAATTAATTACAATTAATTGTGGGATAATTGAAAATTAATCCGGATTTAAATATTACTTGAGAATAAAGTACTATGTGATTTATGTTGAATATTACTTAGTGATTAAAATTAATATATATGATTATGACTTTACATATGATTATGATTTTATCAATTGCCGCGAGTTGTGAATACGATAATTACGATAATTAAGTCGGGACGTGCGTGTGAGTCGTATCGGGACTATATTTAAATGGAATGAAAATCTACCAGGGGGATTAATTTGGGTATCGGGCCAATTTGGAACCAAACAGACACCACAGAGGGATATTTTGGTCATTTTTCAAAATAGGTGAATAGTACCCACGAATTTGTAGTGATATGATATAAGTGTAAAGGTGAAGGGATTAAGATTCATTCACCACAAATTAAAAGAAAAGACTTAGGGGAGAGTGAGAGACTTCTCTGAGAAAGGAAGATGCATTTCTAGGAGACCAAAAGCTAAGAGTCATCCTACACCACCACCACCATCGAAAGTTGTCCGGAAAAAGAAGGAACACCACTAGAGTTATCTTCCCCAATGGTTCAGACCTACGAATTAGAGGCAAGTGATTAACTATTACAAATTTTAGCATGTATATTGTCCATGCTAGGCTGCTTAGAAAATTCTGAAAAGTTATATGAATTAAGATGACTTTTGATGAATCCTTGAAATGAGAATTATGTAGAATTTATCTCTTTCTGAATATAGAATTAAATAAATAAAAATTGGGAATCATTTGGTGAAGAAAATTTGGGATTTATAATTGTTATTGTATGGATGACAAAAAAATAAGTTTCTCAATTTTATGGGGGATAACTTGATTTAATTGAAACTTCATGATGATTTCATATTATTTAGAGATATGAAATTATTTATATACCGTGGTATATCTTTTGGGATAAACTATGAGGAATTTGGGATTATTTAATAGTGGTTTTGATGATGAAAAAGTGTAAAACCCGTATATAAACATATGCTGAAATCTGGGCAAATATCTGATCGATCGACTCCCCTGAAAAGGTGATTTGTTTCCTTTTTAAATTATGATTAAAACCCAACTTTAGAAATCATTGGTGCTGATTAATGGAAAATAATGGGACTTGGGTAAGGGCAGTAGGATATACTTAAGACCCAAAAGTATTATTATGTATAGGATTTAATGGAAAATTTACGAGTGTTAACCGAATGAGTTACGGTTCAAAATGATATAAATTCGGGTTTAAATCGAATAAATGATGACTTAAGGTTAGTACCAATAGTACGAGGGTCATTAATTATCGGAATAACCTTAGGCATGTATGGGGTTAACCCTAGGAGATGAAATAAAGGGTTAAAATTGAATTAGGAATTATCGGGAAAAAAAAAACTAATTGAAGATAATTTTAATTCGTTGAAATTTGGGAGTTGTGATGACATGGACCAATAGGGCGTAGATGTCACCTGCTGAATTTACATGAGGAATAAATGATTACCCTTCAAGTGGTGATAGAAGCTCGGGAATATAATTTGAGAAGTAAAGTCATAATCTGTAAATACGTAGGATATTAGAGATAAATATATTACGTATGGAAATATTTATATGGGTTGTGTGTGCGCCTTATTGTTATTGTATATAAGTGGGTTGAATACCTGTATTATTATTTATTGTGTGTATGACATACCTACGATACTTGCTATTGGGGTGGAGGTTTCGCATTGTGGAAGATCTTATCCTGATGAGCCCATTTGGGGGGATTTTAGATTCGTACCCTGAGCATTGGACCTTAGACACGTGCTATCGGTATGAATTATAGTTTCCACAATTGAATGGGAACATAGGTATGTGCGTGACCCATTTGGCTGGGGAGTATGCTCGCCACCAATATGTGTGTTATGTTATTTATGGTTCGTGAGAAACACCGAACCAATAGTCCTTTATACAGTGAGAGATGTATCAGGAAATGATAGCAGAGTATTTGTGCACCGCAACTGTATTCAGGAGATGTCATATTATTATATATAATAATGTGATGAATATATATATATATATATATTATGATGTAATCTACTGTGTGAAATTGTATATTAAACTATATATATTGTGATGTAATCTACTGTGTGAAATTTGTAGATTAAAATATATATTGTGAGGTAATCTACTGTGTAAAATTGTAGATAAAAATGAATAATGAGATTTGATTGAATTAAGTAAGTGAGTACTTAATCCTAAAGCTGTGAAAGTTTATATTAAAGAGAAATGAACGTGTTTAATTATCATACGTATTATGTGGGAAGTACGGGGAAATGATCATGGGATAGAATCATAATTGAAAACCTTAATTTGGGAGATGATAAGGTATGTTAAGGGTGCACACTAGATGAGAGGTGAGAATTCTCAAGCGAGAGCCCGAGAAGCTAGCAAGTACATAATAATTACTTAAGTGCACTTGTTAAGCACTTGCTATTTGTAATAACAAACTTAATTAAAAACCGGGTGATCAGTCATATACCCAATTGTAAGGACATAAATTTCCAATTGAGTCCCTGTATTGTTTTGACTTAATTCCGTGAACAAAACTGTGTTTGTAATATGTCATAGGGAGAATTTTATTTTGTCACGATCCCACTTGGTCTATGACGTATTGAAGAAATTGAAGACGTTGCGGCAAACCTTCAAAGAAATAATCATGCCGATGTTTATTTGGTGCAAGTTTAATCGTCTTCAAAGTTAATTTCATTCCGAGATCACTCAGGTATGAATGCGTATGATTAATGGTGCTCGGAATTATTTTATAAAAGATAAGGATGTAATTTTTATAAAGAAAAATGTTTTTAAATGTTTTAAAAGTGTTTTAATGGTTTAAACTTCGTTTTATGATGATAAGCTCGAAATAGAGTTTGACTAATTTGAATCTCTGTGTTAAGAGACGTTTTTATTTGAAAGTAAAAAAAAGTCAAACTTTCGCGAAGTCGCTCGAGCGACATTGGATCTCGTTCGAACGAGATACAATGTCGCGCGAACGACATGCTTAAGTCGTTCAAACGACACGTTTTTCGAGGCGGTGTTTAAATCCTATTTAAACAGTGTTTGCATCATAATTTCGTAAGTGTGCTTTCTGGAAAAATAGTTTTACAAACCAGAACCTTGTTTGCACATGTTTTCTAAGGTTTAAAAGTCTTAAACACATCCTTAGAGTTCGTAAAGATTCGAGTTATCATTCTTATATGTTTTCGTGATCTTGCGACACCAAAATTGTTTGTTCTACACATTGAACACAAGGGGTTTTGCGGTGAAGAAGCGACGGACATCGTGTTCGACATCGTAGACGTACCAAAGCCATATCGGAGGATACCGAGACATACGTGGACGCGTGTGTTGTGGACAGAGATTGTAGAAGATGGAATTTCTGCGTGAGCTCTATTAAAGAATGGTTGAAGATCAGAAGGAGAGTCAAGACCCATGGGGATCGAGTCTTAGTGTAAGGCTAATCTGTCTTTGTAAAACCATTGTTCATAGTGATTGTCTGGCTTGGGTCGTCCGAGGTTGTTTTCCCGTTTTGGGTTTTTTCCTCGTACATCCGGCGTTGTGAGTATTCTTTACTTTACTTTACTTGCTTTAATCACTAGATGCATGTTTAGGATTAATCAAGATAAAGTTGGTTTAAAGTAAGAATTGGGATTTCACAACTTGGTTTGGTGCATAATTAAAAGTTGGATCTTTTTCGAAGAAAAATTGGTTTTGTTGAAACACACACATATCGGTCACTCTTCAAATTGGTATCAGAGCTAGAAAATATTTTTATTTGTTTTGTGATCCCGTGTGTTTTCAAAGATGAATTCTAGATATAATGAATTTTCTCGAACTCTTGTTTTTTATGGCACTAATTACACTTATTGGAAGATGAGAATGAGATGCGCTTTAAAATCTATTGATGAGCATGATTGGCTTGCTATTTAAAAAGGTTGGACACCCCCTGTCACTATTGTAGGTGAGGTCACTAGTTTAAAGCTTGTTGAGTCTTGGACCGAAACTGAACAAAGACTTGCACAATATAATTCTAAAGGTCTGCACGTTATTTCTTCACATGTCACATAGGAAGAATATAATAGAATTATGACTTGTGAAACATCAAAAGAGGCTTGGGATATTTTGGCACTCACTCACGGGGGCACTAGCACGGTTAGGGCGTCAAAACTTCAAAATATCACTACACAGTTTGAGACCATTAGGATGTTAGAGAGTGAGACTTTTGATGAGTTTTATGCTAGGTTGTCCAATATTATCAACTCGTCGTTTAACCTAGGTGAGAAAATTCTCGACAACCGTGTCATTAAGAAAATCCTTAGGTCATTGCCTAGTAGGTTTGATGCGAAAGTGACCATTTTAAACTCCCTGGGTAGATTAGAGTCAACGAAACTAGAAGAGATTGTAGGTGACTTACAAACCTATGAAATCGACATGATTACCTCCAAGCATGTGCCTAAGAAAGAAAAGGGCATTGCTTTGAAAACCCGGAAGGAGGAAATTAAAGTTTCGGATTCCGATTCCGATTTTGAGGATGTTGCTTTGTTGGCAAAGAAATTTAAAAAATTTATTAAGTCTCAAAAGAAATCGAAAGATGCCAAGAAATTTGAAAAATTCAAGAACAACAAAGTGGATCCCACCTCTAAGGATAAGTTTGGAAAGCCTAAGAGAGATGAGTCGGATAAGTGTCTTGGGTGTGAGGGGTATGATCACAAGGTTAAGGAGTGTACCACTAGACTTAAGAAATAGGGCAAGCAACCCATTGTCTATAGTGCCACCTTAAGTGATAGTGAACCGGAAGAGGGAGAGAGTTCCCCCATTAAGCGTAACTTTACTACGTTTATGGCATGTCATATGAGCGATGACGATAATACTCATGTGAATGACACTTCCGAGGAGGTTTTGAGTGTATCTCATTTTAGTGAGGGTAAAGAGAGTGAAGAGGAGGAGATAGATGTGAAAGAATTGCAAAATACTTTTAATGAGTTGTATGCCGAAACGGTGAAGGTGAAAAAGGCTAACTCAAAATTGCAATCTAAGTTGAATGAGCGTGCCATAGAAAATAATGATAGTTTGATTGAGGATCTTAGGGCACAAGAGAAGAAGTTTAGGGAGAAACTAGAGTTTGTGGAGAAAGAGAGAGACAATCTCCGTGGTTTGATAGAGTCCTTGAAAAAGGAGATTTTAGAGTTTGAGGAGACTAGGCGTTTACTCAAGTCTAGAATTCACGAGTTGGAGGAAAGGTTGAAAGACTTGTCTAGAGTCAAGTTTGATTTGGAGGCTAGGTCGGAGAAGTTAGATAAGATCTTAGGTACCGTCCAAATTAAGGGAGATAGGGGAGGTATAGGTTTTGGTGAGAAAGTTGTTCCCATTCCCCCCGCTAATGTCAGAAACACTAGGATGGCTAAAAAAGGTCCACATAAAGGTAATCATTCCCACCACCGCTACTCTTGCACATTTTGTGGTAGGAAACGTCACCTTAAGCGTTATTGTTACGACCTTAGATAAGCTCCTAGGAAGTTTAGGAATAAAGTTGCCCCGATTCCCCACACCCCCATGCGTCGTTTTACACCTACTTGGGTTAGGAAATTGCATTTAGTGGCTTTAGGAATTAAACTTCATGATTCTCATTTGGGTGCACTTGATTCTTCCCATGCTAAATCTAAAGGATGATAGTGTTTCCATATTTCTCATATGCTAGTTTGCTTCATGATATATTCATTGCTAGTATTATGACATGTGTATCATTTTGTATTATAATTTTCATTTGTTTGAGTCTTATTGAAAAATACAAAAAGATTTTGTTTTTGAGAAAACGTTTGAAAATCCAAAAAGATTTTGCTTTTCTTTGAGTCAAAATATGTTTGAAAAGTCAAAAAGATTTTCAGTTTTTCTTTTTGAGTTTACATGTTTGATGTGGCATATTAGTGTGCTTGGAACCCCAAAATCATTTCATTATCCATGTGGCTAGGACATTTAGTCATTATTATCGATACTTATAATGATCTTAACCATTGTTTATATGGGGTTGTTTCGAAGTCGATATGCATCTTGATTCTACTTTGTATATATGCCAACATCGCACACATGCACGAGTTTATATGGATGTTTGACTTCTCTTGCATATTTGAATTTGGTGAGGCGTTCTTATCTCAATCTTGTCATCCATGCGTAAGTAAATTTAAAGAGAAGTGTGCATGTAATAACCGTTTACCGTGAGGATTTGAATTGAAAAAATGATGAGTGATTCACGGGAAAGGGCTGCGAGAGTTCTAATTTAACTCGTCGTGAAAGCCACCGTTTAAAAAAAGCCCAAAAAGAAAAGGCAAGATGCTAAGAAAAGGGACAATAAGATTTTCTCTAAGTTGAGAATGGTAGAAACTTCAAAAGAACTTGAAAAAGTATGTCTATATGAGGGTTTTTGGTTGGAGAAAATTTAAACGGGTTTGCACATCTAATCCTAATGTCGAAACATTGCAATTTGACGCTATTATTTATAGAATCGTCAAAATTCTGGATTTTTGTGCATGTAGTATGTTTAGTTCATTAAGCTCACACTTTAATTGTCATTTGGCTATGATAAAGTTTGATGATTTATCGCTATCAATTATAGCTTCTTGATCGTTTCGATGTGTTGGAATTGTGACTCATTTGTTGTAGTTTCACGCCCATACATTCCATGCCCATGTTTGAGCACATCGGTACTATGTTTGCATGTAACTCACCTTTTTAGTTTTTATGAGTTCTTGCGTTTTGTACGAAAATCTTACTGTTTTGCATCTGTCAGTCCCTTCCTGGAATTTTTTTGTGAAATTTTTTTCACTGGGCAATACTTTATAATATTTCTAGAAAATTGAGAAATTTTGGCAGGTCGCGTGAAGTCGTTCTAACGACATCTCATCTAGCGCGAACGACTTCCGTACTTCGTTCGAGCGACTTCCTCATCTCGTTTGAGCGAAGTCCCTGGCTCGTTCGAACGACAGGGTGAAAAATGGCTTCTGATTGGTTTGCAGTCCTCTAGTTTAATTTGATATATTTTTTTGGTTCTGCAGGAAGCATTTTTTTTTTTATTAATTGGTTTATATGCATGTTCTTTTATGTTCCAAATTGATATTGTGCATATGAGACCATTTATCACAATTGATTTGATTGGTATATTCTTTGTGTGATTCCTTGGTTTACTAGCTACTGATTTGTTATTGCATGATCGTTTTTTTTTGCTAGCGGTTTAATGATTATCTAGCGATTTTCATTTTTCAAAATTGGTATCAACTTGATTCTATTTGATATCATATTCTCATGCTAGATATTTCATATCAGTTTATCTTTTCACCGGATTGTCTATTCGAGACAAAAAGGGGGAGAGATTTGGTATTTGATGTAGGGGGAGATTTGTTGAGCACTTATATTTGTTTCAAATTGGTAACAAATGGGTATCAAATAATTGCTCACATGTTTCAAATGATTTTTTCTTATTATAAATATAAATTGGTATCATTTGTTCCTCCATACTTCACCGGGTATCTGTTTGTCTGTTTCATGTGTGTAGGTATGCTTCAGCGATTTGAGATTTCAAGTCTACATCACTTTCAGACAGTTCATGCTTGCCAGTGCTACATATATTAGTCCGTGTCCTGTATTTGTGATTTTGGGTTTATGGGATGGGATTTAGGCGTCATATGGCTTGACGGCCCGGTTAGGCATTTCACTGGTTTAGTTTTGTCCCGGAATAGTCAAAGGGAGAGATTTGTAAGGACATAAATTTCCAATTGAGTCCCTGTATTGTTTTGACTTAATTCCGTGAACAAAACTGTGTTTGTAATATGTCATAGGGAGAATTTTATTTTGTCATGATCCCACTTGGTCTATGACGTATTGAAGAAATTGAAGACGTTACGGCAAAGCTTCAAAGAAATAATCATGCCGATGTTTATTTGGTGCAAGTTTAATCGTCTTCAAAGTTAATTTCATTCCGAGATCACTCAGGTATGAATGCGTATGATTAATGGTGCTCGGAATTATTTTATAAAAGATAAGGACGTAATTTTTATAAAGAAAATGTTTTTAAATGTTTTAAAAGTGTTTTAATGGTTTAAACTTCGTTTTATGATGATAAGCTCGAAATAGAGTTTGACTAATTTGAATCTCTGTGTTAAGAGACATTTTTATTTGAAAGTAAAAAAAAGTCAAACTTTCGCGAAGTCGCTCGAGCGACATTGGATCTCGTTCGAACGAGATACAATGTCGCGCGAACGACATGCTTAAGTCGTTCAAACGACATGTTTTTCGAGGCGGTGTTTAAATCATATTTAAACAGTGTTTGCATCATAATTTCGTAAGTGTGCTTTCTGAAAAAATAGTTTTACAAACCAGAACCTTGTTTGCACATGTTTTCTAAGGTTTAAAAGTCTTAAACACATCCTTAGAGTTCGTAAAGATCCGAGTTATCATTCTTATATGTTTTCGTGATCTTGCGGCACCAAATTTGTTTGTTCTACACATTGAACACAAAGGGTTTTGCGGTGAAGAAGCGACGGACATCGTGTTCGACATCGTAGATGTATCAAAGCCATATTGGAGGACACCGAGACATACGCGTATGTTGTGGACAGAGATCATAGAAGACGGAATTTATGCGTGGGCACTATTGAAGAACGGCTGAAGATCAGAAGGAGCTTCAAGACCCGTGGGGATCGAGTCTTAGTGTAAGGCTAATCTGTCTTTGTAAAACCATTGTTCATAGTGATTGTCTGGCTTGGGCCGTCCGAGGTTGTTTTCCCGTTTTGGGTTTTTTCCTCGTACATCGGGCGTTGTGAGTATTCTTTACTTTACTTTACTTGCTTTAATCACTAGATGCATGTTTAGGATTAATCAAGATAAAATTGGTTTAAAGTAAGAATTGGGATTTCACAACTTGGTTTGGTGCATAATTAAAAGTTGGATCTTTTTCGAAGAAAAATTGGTTTTGTTGAAACACACACATATCGGGAACTCTTCACCAATTAAAACAGATTATACAGTGGGTTCATTGTTAGCGCCACTGTCAAAAAACATTTTTGCTTTAATATTTAATCACCTAATATCCAAGTAAGCAGGTTGTTAAAACTTTTCCAATTTAATTTCATAAAAATTCTATTTTAATAACATAAAACATTTAATACAAACCATTCACACAACGAATAAAAACTGAATAGACATCATAATGGAATTTAAATGCAACTATAATAAACTTTCCAGTAAAATATCTTAATACAATAATCCCAACAATCAAATGTACCAAACTGACATAAGAATATAATCCGACTCAGATAGAAAGGAAATAATTAGAATCTTCTAGGGCGACATGCCCTAAATGAAAGATCAACCACTACAGAGTATGAATTAAGAATATGAAAGCGTCTAAATAAGGTCCATAACTCCATAACATCCTTAACATCGTCAATAGACCCAATCCTCTATGGCTGGCGTCCATGTGGTTGGGCACCTGATATATATATATATATATATATATATATATATATATATATAGAGAGAGAGAGAGAGAGAGAGAGAGAGAGAGAGAGAGAGAGAGAGAGAGGGAGAGGGGATAGAAGAGAGAGAGTAGAATGTGCAAGTAAACGGGTTAGAGCCCGAAGTGAAAACAGTTTTAAAAACAGCAAGTGAATAAATACTAGATTCGGCAGTTATTATATACGTGTTATCTTATCGGACTTTCACTTGAAATTCTCACCTTTCATCTAGAGTGCACGCCTAACGTACGTCTAAACCATACTAGTTACAGTCTTATGCTAAATAGTTCATCTCATTGTATCTACTAACCATATCCCAATTCTTCCCACGTATTACTCTCGCAATACATGTAATAATATCATATGTATCCATTTAGATTCAACATGGATAAACCCTTTATTAATTCAATTCAATTAAGTGTTCTCATACTTAATTAATTCCAGATATCATTATCTTTCAATTCTACTTTAGTCACACAGTAGATATCATCATATGTATATATATATACATTCAGCCTATTATATATATACAATATTGCACGCGGTGCTGTATTACTCTGTTATCATATCCCAATACATCTCGTCACTGTATAGGGGACTATAGGTTCGGTAAAGATCCCTCAAACCACAAATATTAAATCACAAATAATGGAGGTGAACATAGTCCTAAGCCTTTGAGTTATGCACATACCTACGCACCCAAATGATCGGTCTATACCATTGTTCTCACTAATGGTAATCGACATAAGTCCTATGTTCTTGAGCGAAAAGTCAAAGATCCTCCCATATAGGATCATCAGGATGTGACTGTCCTCACGTGCGGACCTCCCCCGATAGCAAGTATGCTAGGTATGTCATACACATAATCATCAATCAATCAAATAGGCATTATCATCTACCTATTTAGTGTTAGGTACTCACATGACTTATATCATATTAGGAATTCATCGTATCCCAAGTCCCCGTCGTATTTCTCGAATACCACCTGTACGTGTTAATCATGATTATCATCGTATATTTTATTATGTAGTTATCACTCGCATAATATTTTATCCGACCCAAGTACCCGTGAATATATCATAAATATTACCCATACTTGATATAACGATTATTCTCCTCTAAATCATAATATAATTATATAGATATCTCGCACAAAATTTAATCCTCAAATCCAAATAATTTTCCAACATTAACCCAAGTCCCTTGCTCCTTGTTAATGTACCAAAATTAATAAAATCTCACCACGGCCAAATTACCATTTTCCAAACCTTTTTTTCGATAAAGGTACATTCTGCCTAGAAATATAAAATTACAATTTGAGGCTTTTTTGCCCTGATTTTGAAAAAACTTAAAACTACAAAGTTGTGCAAATCGTGATTTTAAACAAAAATTCGTGGGCATACTGTCAATTTCCTCTTAAAATAGTCCTAAAATTATCATACAATGTTCGTCCTTTTTCAACAACTTTTCATGCGTTTTATCCGTTTTCTTTCACCCAAACTCACATGAAATATATTCTAACAAATCCCAAATATCTCAACATCATTGTGGGTAATTATAATACCAAGGGAAATATCTAAATCACCAAGCTTATATGAGAGTTAACATCAAACCCAATTAACCCTCAAAATTTCATTTATCCAAATTCTCCCTTTTTATACACCTTAAAAACCCAGAATTTAGAATTATGATTCCTTCTATAAATCATCAAATTTCATATTCAATCATGAGTAGGATTCATCTACATGCAATACCTATCATCATTTTCCATTTTCTCCACACACACACACACACACACACACACACACACATATATATATATATATATATATATATATATTCTACATGTTCATCCTAACAAGTTCATTATGTTCATAAGCTCTACATGTGAATAATCAACTACATGAATTTTCATATCCATTAAACAAGATTTATCAATCATTTTAATCCCAAATTCATAAGTTCATAATCCCAAAGAAAATTCTATTCTAACATGGATATTATAAACACTGAAATAGAGCAAGAATCACTTGCCTCTTAGTGTAGGTCTGAACCTTTGGAGAAGATAATGTTAGAACCTCCTATTTCCTTTTTTCGGCGACTTTTCGGTGACTTTTAGGTGACAGTGCAAGGTGTAGAGATGGTGGTTTGTGATGGTTGTCCCCTTTGATTGCCTAAAATGACTATTTTTCTTCAAGACAACTCTTCCTCTCCACAAGGTGACTTTTCTTTTCTCTCAAAGTCTCTTCACTTTCTCTCAAAGAACTCACAAATGAAAATAGATGAAATGAACCTTACGTAGAGTGTAAACCCACTTATATAACAAGTCTCCAAGTCCAGCTAAAATATAAAAAACGTGGATACTATTCATCTCCTAAGCCAAATGACTAAAATGCTCCTTCGGGGTGTCCTTTCATCTTCCAATTGACCTGAGACCCAAATCGAACACCTGGGTATACTTTTCTGCCTATTTCGACCCTTTCGGACTCAACGAAGCACTCAAAATGATCATCCGAATGATATTTAATTAATTTACATTTTATTACCCAACTTTATTCCCGACACGACTCATAAGCGCGTCTCGACTTAAATTCTATAATTTTCGTATTTGTATTTCACGACAATATTCATAATTATCATATTCACATATTACTTATATATCACTAAGTAATATTCAATAATATATTACTCTTATCAGCAGTAATATTCAATCCGAATTAATCACAATTAATTTATTAATTAATTTATTCCAATTAATCCACAATAATTTGGCCCATTACTTTTAATTATTCTCAATTTAAAAGTCATAAAATTACGGGGTATTACACTATTTTAAAAATATTTTACAATCGGGCTCTGATACGTTTCCTTGCATATTCTCTCCTCTATTGTATCTTGTACATCAGGTGTCCAGTATCAGGGATGCCGACATTGAATATGGGTGTCTCGACGGATTATAGCTGCTACTGGGGATGCAGACTTTATTTAGACGCTTCCAATCTATTGATTCATACATCTGTAGTGTTTACTTTCATTTAGGGCATGTCGCCCAGGATTCTAGAGGTTGTAATTATTTCTATCAGTACTGTGGATATCAGTTTTATTTGGTGGTAATGATATATTTTAACTGGAGAGTTATTCTAGTCACATTTATTCTTGTTATATTTAGTTTAGTGGTGACGTGTTGTTGTTAATTAATATTCTGCATTCTGGAATGGTTTTAATTAAATTAAAAATGGAAATGTTTTGGCAGTAATTATTAGGTGAATTAATAAAGAAATAATTTTTCGACAGTGATGCTGAGAATGAACCAACTGGATATTCTGATTTAATTTAATAAAGGACTGATCACCCGATATTTAATTGGGGGGGTATCATAAGTGGTATCAGAGTATCAGGTTCTAGTGTCCTCAGGATGTGTACGGCTTTCTATGTTTTAGCGTAGCGTTATTTGATGTAGAGGCCTATTATTAGGATGGTGTATTCCTTTGCATATTACGACTTACGTGCTCCTGCCAAGAAATATAAGTGATGTAATTCTTATAAGAGTTCGGTCCAGTATCATGCACCCAACATATTAGGATGACTAGCGAGGGTCGTCAGAAGAACAGTATGAAGAGGACTCACCCGAAGACATCGAGTATTTTGGAAATGGTGATTGAGATAAAACCTACCCAAAATTATTGTTCAGGCTGAGGACAATTGTAAGGACATATTTTCATAGGTCCGTTATCAATTTATTATGTCATATACCGCTACACCGTCAAAGAGCATTCAAGAGACATCTACATCAAAGACGGATCCGAATTACTCAAGTTCTTCATCATTCAAGGCTCCGCGAAGTTTACTTTGGTAAGGTTATGTTTTAAATACCTTTACTTTTCACTTGGAGCTTTTGGGAGACTTTTACAAAATATTTTCTAAGTGTTGGAGTGAAATTTTTCGTCAAATATTGAGAATGAGTATTTTTTTCTAAGTTTTGAAGCGGACCTCGATTTTGACGCCCAGGTCGTTCGCGCGAGATCAACATCTCGTTCGAATGAGATTGGAAGTCGCACGATGTCGTTTGAAATACATGAATGCTTCGTTCGAGCGACATATGCATCTCGTTCGAACGAGCTCAAATTTCGAGGCGGTGCGCTTTTGTATAAATACTCATTAAATGGTAACATTTTCATTAAGAAATCCATACGTTTTCCAAAACAGAAACACTGCCAAAGCTGTAATCTTTAGGCTTCTTCCTTTAGGGTTTTAATCCCTTTTTGATTTAAAATTCACAAAACTCCCATGTTGCTTTAGTGAATTGTTTTGGTGTTCAAGAACACATCTTTGCCTTTGTTCATCTTTTGTGGAGTGCATCTCTACAACGTATGGCTGCGTGTTATTAAGGATCTTGCTGCGTGAGGATTCTTTGCTGAAGATAGGACTGCGAGTCCTTGGAGGGTGCTGCGGGTATTCTCTTGCTGATTTCAAGACTGTGAGTCTTTGTGGGTTGGCTGCGCATTGATCCATTGCATATTTCTCTATGTAATTGTAAGTTGCGATTTATAGATTCATTGTGAAATAAAGATTTTACCCGAAAGGTTTTTTTTTCTGAAATCTGTGTCTCAGCATATTTGTTGTGTCGCATGTGTTATTTGTTTATGGTTTGACACACGCACCATAGATGCATGTTTAGGGGCTGAATTAATAGACTCTAATTAAATAAGTGTGCCAAATTAGAAAGTTGCGAATTTAATCAATTATCACACAGTCGCACTCTTTTCTTCAACAATAAAGGAGTTGCTCAGGAGCTGTAGTTTCCCAAGCACCATCATAGACGACGTTTGTGCCGTTCTAAACTCACCCAACACTATCAGTGAAGGGCGAGGGAGTCGTAAGGACTCTTATGAAGGAAGAAACCCAAAGGTAATTATATGGGGTGAAGTGTAGTAACACCCAACACTTGAAATTTTGAGCAAAATTTTTTTTGCTCATAGAAAGTGATGAGAGTTAGACATCACATATAAATAAGCATGTGTGAAGCTAAAAAAAGAAACTTGGGTACGGTTTGATTGTGAAATCGTCCATTTGATGTTTAACCAGGATATGAAAAGAATTTCGAAACTTAACTCATATGGGTAAGAAAAAAAGCCCAACGCGAGAGAACAATCAACTTGCTTACCGAATTCCTTACCCAACGACTAAGGGGTATATCGAAGATAAGAAGAGTTCATTGTTGTAAAAGAACTCATGAGTTAAATATTCAAGTGTAGATGGAAATCTGATGAAGATGACTAGCGTCAATGTCGCCAAGAAATTTGTAACCATTTCTAGAAGAAGGGGAGCTCAAAAAGTTGGGAGATCTAGCCGAAGGGCAAGATTAAATTCAACAGTGTTAGTGGAACATAACCGGAAGGGATACCCATTAGGGGACCTATTTAAAATGATGTGATTGTAATACCCCGTATTTTTGTGATATTTATTTATGGGATTAATTAAATTAAATGCGTATTAATTGGAAATTAATCCGGATTAATTTACTAGCGAGATGCGAATTGGTATTTGAATATAATGTGCATATATGATCATACATGAATATTGAAGTATGAAATTTGTCGTGAGATTGAAATACGGCAAGTTGGAAAATTTTATTGAGACGCGTGTGACAGTCGCGTCAGGAAAATATTTATTTTAATTAAAAAGTGAATTTTAGTTCCATTAACCATATGGTCGTTTTGAGTGTGCCAATGGGTCCGGAAGGGTCGAAATAGTCAGAAAACACTAGCCGGGGGTTAAGTTTGGGTCCCGGGGCATTATTGGGCCATACCGGTAACTTATAAGGGCATTTTGGTAATTTCAGAAATTGGGTAATTAAAACCCACGAAAATTAGAGTTAAAAATCTGACTTAGTATTAACCCACTAAGCCATTTCCAACCCCAATTTAGGTAGTGGGCTACGGGAGAAGTTATAACTTGGCAAAACCAACCCCACCTCCATTAACACCTTGAGAAGAACTTGTAGAGAGGGAGAGAAAGAGAAGGATTCTGCAGAGAGAAAGAGAAGGAAATTCAACCTTCAGAAATTCGTCATCAAATCAGAGATTCCAATAAGGCAAGTGGTTTAATTCCAATTAATTTCAGAGAATGCTTCTTCCATGTGTAGGAATTTATAAAAATCTGATTGTTCTTGGGAGTTTGATAAAAACCCATTAATTTGGAATTAGAAACTTGTATTGTGATGAGGATTTGCATGTAGAACTATATGTAGGTGAATAATCAGATGTTAATACGTTTTGGATGAAACAAAAACGAATTTATTTAGACTCTTTGATTTATAAATTTTAGGGTTCATGTTCTTGAAATTGGGGATAAATGTATGGATTTGATATTTGGATGATGTTTATAGTGATTTAATCCCCACAAAAACGTTAGTAGGTGACCTATGTATGTTTAGTACGAATTAGGAACCTTAAATTGATGTTGGAACAATGTTTAGAGGAGATTAGAGGTGTAGAGAAATTTGAAAAACGAGTAAAGAAATTTCTGGGCTTGAATCTGGCCACTCGTTAGAAGACCTACCCAGGTCGTTCGAACGAGCTCTAACGAGTTGACAGTTTGGTTTCTAACGAGAGGGATGTTCGTTTGAAGACTTTCGTTCGAACGAGATCTCGTTAGAAGGCCCAGTTCGTTCGAACGAACTCTCGTTCGAACAGCCTCGTTCGAACGAGACTTCGAACGAGTTGACAGTTTAGGCTTTTTAGCCTATTTTGATCCCAAGTGTCCCGTAACCTTGTGTATACATAGAGATAACCTTCCCTTGATGATTTATTATTACTTTTGGGATGTTTGGGATATAATGAGGAGTCAAACCTAGAAGAGTAGATTGAACCTAAATGAAAATATGAAGTAGGACGTGAGTGTATATTACGTTGCGAGAACTATTGACGGCCTAATTTATTATATTAACCGGGAACATATGAATTGTGTAGTATTATATGTCGGTACGAGAATGAGAAGTGTACCAACAATATATTATGGTGATTACTAAGATGTGTGAATACTTAGTATATGTATTGATTTTATGTGTATGACATACCTACCATACTTGCTATCACGGGAGGTTTACGTTCGCTTAGGGCCTTCTAATCCTTGTGTTGCCCGGATTTAGATTGGTTACCTCAATGAACATAGGTCAGAGAAGGACTTATTGGGATGTTAATAAGTCTGCTGATCGTGGGAGCGTAGGTATGTGCGTGACCCATGTGATGTGACTGTGTTCGCCTCCATTATTTGTGATGTTGTTATCTGAACGATTCCTGAGATTCAGAATGCGTGATCCTTATGTACGTGATGTACCGGGATGGACAACAGAGTATGTGTGCACCGCAGCTTAGTCTCGGGGTGCTTGTATTGTATATTTATGACGTGAATAATATACACTTAATTAATGGAAACTTTCATGTTAATATTGTGAATATAATTATGGTAATGTTTTGAAAAAACATAACGGGTTAATTGATAGTGAATTATATTACTAATTGAGAATCCGAGTGTATGTAAAGCCCTCTATTTAATTGATAACGTTAGAATATAATATGGGAATCGAGTAGTAAGGGGTAGAACTTATTACGGTTTAGTTAGATATGGATGTCTTATAGATGGGTACGGTACGTTAGGAGTGCACATGTAGTCGAGGGGTGAGAATTTCATGTGAGTGCACGTCCTAACATGTATTTTGCATTTAATGTTTTAATGTTATTAAAACACTTGCTGTTTTTAAAATGATTTCCACTTTCGGGCTCTGACCCATTTGCTTTCAAATCTATTTTTGTAAAAACCATTTTAGGTGCCCAGCCACAAGGACACCATGCTTAGGATTCTCATTTAGGTGACGAGCTGTAGCTGTTTGTGGAAGTTACAGGACTTTGCTTGTAGACGCTTCATCTATCTTGACTCGATATTCTTCAGTTATCAGTTGTAGGGCATGTCGCCCATTTCTTTTAGAGACTTTTCATTTATTTCAATTATTCAGACTTTTGGCATGTAATTATTCAGGATTTAGACTTGTCATATTATTTTTCAGTTGTGGGATTGTGTGAGGAGTTTTCCTCCGGATTTATATTTATGTTGTTGGTTATTCATTACTTCATTATAGTGAATGGATTTTGTTGTTCTTTCATTATTCTTTTACTTCATGTTAATCAGACTTAAATTAAAATTTGGCACTTACTTTTTAAATACTAGGTGGTTAGTAATTATTAAAATGTTTTCGACAGTGATGCTATTAACTGAACCAACTTGGCATTTTGAATTAATTTAATAAAGGACTAGCTACCCGGTATTTAATTAGTCGGGGTGTCACAGGTTGTATCAGAGCATCAGGTTCTAGTGTCCTTTAGGATCTGAACGGCTTATTATGTTTCCGCTGAGCTTTCTTTGATGTAGAGCCCTATATTTTAGGACTGTTGTATTCTTTTGTATATGCTACATTCTTCAGCTATTTTAAGTTTATAACTGCGAACTTATAAACTTCATTCTTATTTCATATGCCTCCACGACGTGCACAAAGGATTCCCAGGGATGCAACGCCAGAACCACAGCCCGCACCAGTTCAGGGCACGATGAATGCCGCCGAGGTTGCAGCCATTGTGGCCCAGGTGGTAAATGTCGCACTAGCAGTAGTTCAGCGGGCACCACCTCAGGCGCCGATAGCCGCGCCAGTTCAGGATCATGCATTCCCGTCTGCTTGGGAACGTGTACGTGATGCTTTTCAGAAAGCACACCCTCCGGAGTTCGCAGGTAGCTCCGATGTGGTAGTTTCGAGTCAGTGGAGGAAGGACATCCAGCGACACCTGAGGATGTATGAGTGCACAGATGTCTAGAAGCAGATACTAGCTACCTTTAAGCTAGTGGGATCTGCAATGCAGTGGTGGGAGTCTATTACCACCGTAGAGGAGAGGGATACTCTCACTATTCAGGAGTTTTGGGTGCGGTTTGACCGCAAGTACTTTCCGTCGGCTGTTCACACAGAGATAAGGAGGAAGTTGATGAGCCTCAAGCAGGAGGGTAAGACTGCGGCCGAGTATGAGGCCGAATTAACTGATCTTCTGAACATTGTTCCGGATGAGATACCGACGGAGGAAAAGAAGATACAAAAATTTACGGACGGGTTGACATGGAGAATTCGTCAGCACTTGTTAGGGAACCTCTCGTTAGCCACTTATTCTGATGTGGTTAACGCTGCATTGCTCCATTGCCAGGATCACCGCTTTCACATGGCTGAGGGCAAGTGATCGGGAGAGTCTAGCCATCAGGGCAGGACTGGAGGAAATGGTGCCAGTGGGGCACAATCTGTTCAGAGGCAAAGGCAGGGTGATCAGGGTACCCAGCAGGGGGATCACAAGAGGTTCAGGTCAGGAAATTTCAGGCACGGACAGGGAGGTTTCCGGTAGGGCCATCAGGGTCCGAACGGCCATCAGCACCAGCAGGGTCAGAATGGTCAACATCAGTTTCAGCAGGGCCAGTGGAGGAACGGTAACGGCCACCAGGGCCGGGGGCAGCAGGGACAGAGAGGGGGAAACTTCCCGGGGAAGTGTTTCGTTTGTGGCAAGACTGGCCATAAACGCCAGGACTGTCCTGATAGGGGCAGGTCCCCGCAGCAGCAGCAGGGTGCTCGACATGAACCACAGAGGCCACTTCTTCCACCAGCCCTCCCAGCTCCAGCCCAGGTGCCAGCTCTTCCAGCAGTTCCTGTGCAGCAGGGACAGTTACAGTATGGACGTGTCTATAACGTCCACCAGGCAGCAGCTCCGCAGGCACCACCCGTGATTGAGGGTATGTTTCCTATCCATGGTACTATGGGTCAGGTTTTGTTTGATACGGGGGCAACACATTGCTTTATAACTACACATTTTGCGAAAGACTTAGGGTTGTTAGCCACAGCAGAGAGCACAGTGACATGTGTAGTCTCACCATTGGGGAGTGGGTCACTTATTTTCTTTATATGCCGGGGAGTAGGGGTAGAGATTGGTAGTCTGGTATTACCTGCAGATATGTTGGTATTAGATATGCATGTTCACGATGTGATTATCGGTATGGATTGGCTCGCTGATTATAGAGCCATGATTGATTGCTTCGGTGGGAGTATTATCTTTGCCATTCCCGGGCAGGAGATGTTTTTGGTGGCGATGCCTCGTTCCGAGGGAGGATCGTCCACTCATTTGTACTATATAGAGGAGGAGACCTCTAAGGAGGTGGTGATACCACTTGATTCGATTCCGGTTGTTAGAGAGTTTGCCGATGTATTTCAGGATATACCTGGATTACCCCCCAGTCGAGAGATAGACTTTATCATAGACTTATTGCCAGATACGAGACCTATAGCACGCGCACCGTACCGTATGGCTCCAGCTGAGATGAGGGAGCTACGAGATCAGATTGAGCAGTTGTTGGGTCAGGGGTTTATACGGAGGAGTACTTCGTCGTGGGGTGCCCCTGTGTTGTTCGTGAAGAAGAGAGATGGTTCACTGAGATTGTGTGTTGACTACCGAGAGTTGAATAAGGTCACGATACGGAATAAATATCCGTTGCCTCGAATCGATGACTTATTCGACCAGTTGAGAGGAGCTTATTTCTTCTCAAAGATTGATTTGAGATCGGGATACCATCAGTTGCGTATCAGGGAAGAGGATGTCTCGAAGACTGTGTTCTTATCGAGATATGGATCTTACGAGTTTTGGGTTATGCCTTTTGGTTTGACCAACGCTCCAGCAGTGTTTATGGACTTGATGAATAGAGTGTTCAGGGATTTCCTAGATCAGTTTGTCATTGTCTTCATCGATGATATTCTGGTTTACTCCCAGACAGAGGAGGAGCACGCCGAGCATTTGAGGCAAGTTTTGCAGACACTACGTCAGAATGAGTTGTATGCAAAATATGAGAAATGCGGGTTTTGGCTGAAGGAGGTCCAGTTTTTAGGACATATTATTTCCGACCGGGGAATATCTGTTGATCCGGGGAAGGTATCCGCGGTGAGGGAGTGGGGACAGCCCACGACACCGACAGAGATTCATAGTTTCTTGGGCCTAGCAGGATACTACAGGAGGTTCATTCGGGGATTCTCGAAGATAGCAGGTCCTTTGACACATCTGACTCGTAAGGGTGTGCCATTCATCTGGAGTGATGCCTGTCAGTTGGCATTCAATGAATTGAAAGATAAGTTGACCTCAGCACCTGTGTTAGCATTGCCGAGACCGGGAGTTGAGTATTTAGTTTACACCGATGCGTCCTTGTAAGGACTTGGAGGTGTATTACAGCAGGAGAGTCAGGCCATTGCTTATGCATCCCGTAAGCTAAAGCCTCACGAGAAGAATTACCCCACTCATGACTTGGAGTTGGCGGCAGTTGTATTTGCCCTTCGTATTTGGAGACATTACCTTTTGGGAGAAAAGTTTCGATTGTTCACACACCACAAGTCCCTACAGTACCTATTCACGCAGAAGGAGTTGAATATGCGGCAACGGAGGTGGCTTGAGTTCGTGAAGGATTATCAGTTCGATATCCAGTATCACCCGGGGAAGGCTAATGTGGTAGTAGACGCGTTGAGCCGTAGGCCAGCAGATGAAGTGGCAGGGGTGTGGAAGGCCAAATGGAAGGAATTGGGACACCAGGATGCAGTGGCCCGATCGTTCATGTCTGTAATGACCGTTACACCGCAGATTGTCACGAGAGTGGTAAAGGCACAAGCAGATGACTCGTTCTGTCAGGAGCAGATAGTTCGATTATTAGCAGAGGGAGCCGAGTCCTATACCGTTAGCTCAGACGGGGGATTACGCTTCAATGGGAGATTAGTAGTTCCGGAAGGGGAGGAATTACGGCATGAGGTGATGGCCGAGTCGCACGGCTCACGATTCGCGGTACATCCCGGTGGGGACAAAATGTACCAAGACATGAGACGACAGTATTGGTAGAGCGGGATGAAGATAGATATTGCCGAGTTTGTTTTTAAATGCACCACTTGTCAGTTAGTCAAAGTGGATCATCAGAGATCGGCAGGACTGCTACAGCCGTTGGAGGTCCCGATGTGGATGTTGGAGAGCATATCCATGGACTTTATCACGGGATTGCCTACGTCACAGAGAGTTCACGACTCCATTTGGGTAATTGTGGACAGGTTGACCAAAGTCGCTCATTTTCTACCCGTAAGGACAGACTACACTGCGGGACAGTATGCCCAGCTCTTTATTGCAGAGATAGTGAGACTTCACGGTGTGCCCCTAAATATCATGTCTGACCGAGACAAGATATTTGTTTCACAGTTTTGGGAGAGTTTTCAGGAGGCCATGGGCACGGAATTACGGTTGAGCACGGCGTGATACCCGCAGACCGACGGGCAAACCGAGCGTACGAACCAGATGTTGGAGGACATGCTACGTATGTGCATCATTGATTTCGGGGGTGGATGGGAGCAGTATCTTCCACTGGTAGAGTTTGCTTACAACAACTCCTACCAGTTCACCATTGGCATGGCTCCATTTGAGGCGTTGTACGGTAGACCTTGTCGTTCCCCAGCATGTTGGTTGGACGTAGGGGACAACAAACTACTTGGACCGGAGGTGATTCAGGATACTTCGACAAGGATAGAATTGATTCGGAGTCGCATTCGGGTAGCTCAGGATCGGCAGAAGAGTTATGCTGATGCGAAGAGGTTCTTCAGGGAGTTCCAAGTGGGGGACCAGGTTTTGCTCAGAATATCTCCTATGAAGGGGATTATGCGTTTCGGGAAGAAAGGGAAGTTGGCACCGATATATGTGGGACCATTTCCTATTATTGAGCGGATTGGACCAGTTGCGTATAGGCTTGGGTTACCGGAGCGTTTGCATCGGATTCACGATGTGTTTCATATTTCCTCGCTAAGGAAATATCTTAGAGACGATTTGGCTCATTCTCACATTGCTTTGGAGGACATCGATCTCCAGCCTGATAGCTCCTACGAGGAGGGGCCGATTGCTATTTTGGACCGAAGTGAGCGGAAACTGCGGTCAAAGATAGTCCCATTAGTGCGTGTTCAGTGGCGACATCATAATGTTGAGGAGTCCACATGGGAGCGCGAGGATGAGATGCGCGAACGTTATCCAGAGTCGTTCTTACCAGGTACTTTCTAGTTTCGAATTTCGGGACGAAATTCAGTTATTAGGGGGAAGTATGTAATACCCCGTATTTTTGTGATATTTATTTATGGGATTAATTAAATTAAATGCGTATTAATTGGAAATTAGTCCGGATTAAATTACTAGCGAGATGCGAGTTGGTATTTGAATATAATGTGCATATATGATCATACATGAATATTGAAGTATGAAATTTGTCGTGAGATTGAAATACGGCAAGTTGGAAAATTTTATTGAGACGCGTGTGACAGTCGCGTCAGGGAAATATTTATTTTAATTAAAAAGTGAATTTTAGTTCTATTAACCGTATGGTCGTTTTGAGTGCGCCAACGCGTCCGAAAGGGTCGAAATAGTCAGAAAACACTAGCCGGGGGTTAAGTTTGGGTCCCGGGGCATTATTGGGCCATACCGGTAACTTATAAGGGCATTTTGGTAATTTCAGAAATTGGGTAATTAAAACCCACGAAAATTAGAGTTAAAAATCTGGCTTAGTATTAATCCACTAAGCCATTTCCAACCCCAATTTAGGTAGTGGGCTACGGGAGAAGTTATAACTTGGCAAAACCAACCCCACCTCCATTAACACCTTGAGAAGAACTTGTAGAGAGGGAGAGAAAGAGAAGGATTCTGCAGAGAGAGAGAGAAGGCCATTCAACCTTCAGAAATTCGTCATCAAATCAGAGATTCCAATAAGGCAAGTGGTTTAATTCCAATTAATTTAAGAGAATGCTTCTTCCATGTGTAGGAATTTATAAAAATCTAATTGTTCTTGGGAGTTTGATAAAAACCCATTAATTTGGAATTAGAAACTTGTATTGTGATGAGGATTTGCATGTAGAACTATATGTAGGTGAATAATCTGATGTTAATACGTTTTGGATGAAACAAAAACGGATTTATTTAGACTCTTTGATGATTTATAAATTTTAGGGTTCATGTTCTTGAAATTGGGGATAAATGTATGGATTTGATATTTGGATGATGTTTATAGTGATTTAATCCCCACAAAAACATTAGTAGGTGGCCTATGTATGTTTAGTACGAATTAGGAACCTTAAATTGATGTTGGAACAATGTTTAGAGGAGATTAGAGGTGTAGAGAAATTGAAAAACGAGTAAAGAAATTTCTGGGCTTGAATCTGGCCACTTGTTAGAAGACCTACCCAGGTCGTTCGAACGAGCTTCTAACGAGCTGACAGTTTGGGTTCTAACGAGAGGGATGTTCATTCGAAGACTTTCGTTCGAACGAGATCTCGTTAGAAGGCCCAGTTCGTTCGAACGAACTCTCGTTCGAACAGCCTCGTTCGAACGAGACTTCGAACGAGTTGACATTTTAGGCTTTTTAGCCTATTTTGATCCCAAGTGTCCCGTAACCTTGTGTATACGTAGAGATAACCTTCCCTTGATGATTTATTGTTACTTTTGGGATGTTTGGGATATAATGAGGAGTCAAACCTAGAAGAGTAGTTTGAACCTAAGGGAAAATATGAAGTAGGACGTGAGTGTATATTACGTTGCGAGAACTATTGACGGCCTAATTTATTATATTAACCGGGAACATATGAATTGTGTAGTATTATATGTCGGTACGAGAATGAGAAGTGTACCACCAATATATTATGGTGATTACTAAGATGTGTGAATACTTAGTATATGTATTGATTTTATGTGTATGACATACCTACCATACTTGCTATCACGGGAGGTTTACGTTCGCTTAGGGCCTTCTAATCCTTGTGTTGCCCGGATTTAGATTGGTTACCTCGATGAACATAGGTCAGAGAAGGACTTATTGGGATGTTAATAAGTCTGCTGATCGTGGGAGCGCAGGTATGTGCGTGACCCATGTGATGTGACTGTGTTCGCCTCCATTATTTGTGATGTTGTTATCTGAACGATTCCTGAGAGATTCGGAATGCGTGATCCTTATGTACGTGATGTACCGGGATGGATAGCAGAGTATGTGTGCACCGCAGCTTAGTCTCGGTGTGCTTGTATTGTATATTTATGACGTGAATAATATACACTTAATTAATGGGAACTTTCATGTTAATATTGTGAATATAATTATGGTAATGTTTTGAGAAAACATAACGGGTTAATTGATAGTGAATTATATTACTAATTGAGAATCCGAGTGTATGTAAAGCCCTCTATTTAATTGATAACGTTAGAATATAATATGGGAATCGAGTAGTAAGGGGTAGAACTTATTACGGTTTGGTTAGATATGGATGTCTTATAGATGGGTACGGTACGTTAGGAGTGCACATGTAGTCGAGGGGTGAGAATTTCATGTGAGTGCACGTCCTAACATGTATTTTGCATTTAATATTTTAATATTATTAAAACACTTGCTGTTTTTAAAATGATTTCCACTTTCGGGCTCTGACCCATTTGCTTTCAAATCTATTTTTGTAAAAACCATTTTAGGTGCCCAGCCACAAGGACACCATGCTTAGGATTCTCATTTAGGTGACGAGCTGTAGCTGTTTGTGGAAGTTACAGGACTTTGCTTGTAGACGCTTCATCTATCTTGACTCGATATTCTTCAGTTATCAGTTGTAGGGCATGTCGCCCATTTCTTTTAGAGACTTTTCATTTATTTCAGTTATTCAGACTTCTGGCATGTAATTATTCAGGATTCAGACTTGTCATATTATTTTTCAGTTGTGGGATTGTGTGAGGAGTTTTCCTCCGGATTTATATTTATGTTGTTGGTTATTCATTACTTCATTATAGTGAATGGATTTTGTTGTTCTTCCATTATTCTTTTACTTCATGTTAATCAGACTTAAATTAAAATTTGGCACTTACTTTTTAAATACTAGGTGGTTAGTAATTATTAAAATGTTTTCGACAGTGATGCTATTAACTGAACCAACTTGGAATTTTGAATTAATTTAATAAAGGAGTAGCTACCCGGTATTTAATTAGTCGGGGTGTCACAGTGATTAAATCCTTACTAAGTGGCGATGAATTCATCCAAGTCCAACGAGATCAACAACGTATTCCATAGGACCAGTAGAGCCAAATGAACAACGAAAATAGTTAATTGGGAGCTAAGACTGCCAGGTACGAGAGAAGGACATTCCAAAATGTTCAGTGGGACCAGTGGCGGGGAAGTGGATCAGTAAATTATCCTACGTATGGAGAGTGGGACTACCAGTGTTGAATATATCCATGTTTGGAAGTGAGACCGATAAGATTGGAAATGGTAAACCATGCCAGTTAGGCATAACAACTAGAGGAGTGAGATTTCCAGCGAAATAATTGGGTCTAGAGAATCGGGCTCAGGAATTTACAACCCGAGAGTGGTGGGTTTAGGCAAGACCAGTGGAGTCCTCGAAAAGAGTAGAATACCATAGTTCAGGGTCGACAAGGCCTAGGAAGTAAAAGGGAGGCCAGTAAATCCATAATTGAGGCCTAGAGATTTGGGGCCAACGTTTCAATGATGGGCGTGTAAGCCGCAGAACAAAATAATTTGCCCATAACAAGGAGGGGACAACTGCTAGATAAAATCATAGATGAATAATGATTGTCGGTGATCATAGGTTGTTTTTTCCGTGAGAAGTGCACGCAATGACCCTACGATCAGGTTAGACTGATGAAGTTTTGTTTTATCCTTGTGAGTAAAGGATTCATTCAAGTGATATGGGTGTGTCACAACATATATATGAATGGTTAACACTAAAATTTGTGTGCGAGTCAAGTTTAGTGGGTTCGTTAGTTTTAATAGTCTGGTTACAAACGTATTTATAGTTGATAACGGGCCCTTTTGATGTCATCCATGAGTGAGCCAGGTGGGCACTAAGAGCATATTTTATCGTTATAATTTACTACTGCATTGAGTTAGAAAATTAGAGCTTTTCTGGTAATGTATAGTGATAATTACCGAATGTTTGAAAGATAGTAGATTGAGTGATAAGACTATCGTGTTGGATACTCTCGGGGGAGTAATATTAATTTTGTGAGGCGCTACCTGAAATAGGGTTGGGCCTAAATATATGTATATATGAAAAGTTCATGGTATCATAGACTTCAACGAGTCTGTTGTCTAGTTATATGTGATCCCATTGCGTAGGGAATTATTTACTGATGTGATTCAGGACACATTGTGTTCATAATCTAGCAGCGAGATATAACTCGTTATATATATAGCGTCGAGAACTTGGGATAGTGAGAACGCCATGTTTCATGTTATTTTTAAGGGACATAAGTAGATTTTTATGTCAACGTACGAAGATTGTGGAAAGGTATATATTATCGATCGAGGGCCTTACAGATCTCGACAACTGATTATGTTAGGTAGTAGTGTATCGGGGGGGGGGGGGGTTCCATATTTAGATTTCGCTTTGCAAGACAACCCGTGCATGAAACTAGCAAACGTCGGGAGTTGGAGAGAAGTTTGGTCGATAGTACATGGATTTCGTACCTTGGTTATTGTACATATACGAGAATATAACTGAGAGTCGATAATTCCATTATGACTTAAGGCCGGTAGAGTCGCCTAGTCCTGATGAGAAAACCAGTACATAATGGTTACACCATGAATAGAAAAGCATGTTGAATGCGTAAGAATTGATTTGTGCAATAATGCGCGAGACATAGGGTATATGGGCGCCATAGGTGATTGAATCAGGCAGTGGATTATAATTTTCATGTGAATTCGACAACATCTAGCCGGGAAAGTCAAAGCTTATGTCGTAAAATTTGGTAGAGGCCTACGTTTCATGAGAAACTAATTTTTTAGAGAGAGGGAAGGACTTATGACATGTGGTGAGGCAAAGTCACGTGGATCACGGTTAAAGGTGAATTTGAGAGCATATAAGATGTATCATGTTATAAATGACAGTGGTGATGGGATTTAATGAAGAGAAATACTGCTAAATTCGTTTTGTAATGGGTCACTTGTCTGTTAGTAAAGGGTGAACCATCCGAAACAAGTAGGGGTTTCTCAACCAGTAGAATGGGAGAGAAATCTAAGGATTTTATCGCGAAGGTAACTACTTCCTGGAGGGGTTACGATACTATATGGGTGATAGTGGATCGGTTAACCGAAGTAATTCACGTTATGCCAGTTAGGACTGATCGTACTATGGGACAATATGCGTCGATCTTTATAGTCGAGATAGTGAGCTTACATGGGGTATCGCTTGATATCATGTTCGATTGGGATAAGATATTTGTTTTTCGATTTTGGAAGAGTGTTCACGAGGCCATAGGTACCGAGTTGTGATTGAGTACGACCTATCATCCACAGACGAATGGGCTGAACAAGCGGACTAATTAGATATTGAAGAATAAATTATACGCGTACCCTTGGATCTTAAGGGATGACGAGAGCAGTCCCTTCCATTAGTGGAGTTTGTGTACAATAACTCATATACGTTCACTTTTGGGCATGGTGCCAGTTGAGGTATGGCACGGTAAACTTTGTTGTTCTCGTGCTTGATAGTTAAAGGTGGGGGACCAGGTACTATTGCCAAGATCATAAATGAGTTGATACTTATAGTATATAATGTGTATAAAATATGTACTGCACAAATAACATACTTGTGTGCGATCTTCGCGAGACGAGATCGTATGTATCTAAAGAACGATTAATCTACTAAAGTGCGAATAGTAGAAGGCTAGATAGTAAATATCTAAAATAAAATTTAAGTAGTGAAACTTAAACGGTAAGGCTTGGGAAAGAACCTACGTGACAGGTAACCTGGAGTTTAAAATGAACATATGTGAGGTGTTCATTATTAAGGGTATTTGATAGCGTACTGTATGGGCAGTACAGAGTAGTTTACTTGTGAGCGCAAGGTTACGATACGCAACATATCGCCGAGTTGTTCTTATCGAGTATACTTTTTCTGAAATTCGGGACGAAATTTCGTTGTAAGGGGGAAAGTATGTAACACCCGTATTTTTAATGACTTTTAAAATGGGATTAATTAGAATTAATTGTGGGATAATAGAAAATTAATCCGAATTTAAATATTACTTGAGAATAAATTAATATGTGATTTATGTTGAATATTACTTAGGGATTAAAAGTAATATATATGATTATGACTTTACATATGATTGTGATTTTATGAATTGTCGCGAGTTGTGAATACAACAATTATGATAATTAAGTCGGGACGCGCTTGTGAGTCGTGTTGGGACGATATTTAAATGGAATGAAAAGTCTACCTAGGAGATTAATTTGAATCTCAGGGCAATTTGGAACCAAACAGACACCCCAAAGGGGTATTTTGGTCATTTTTCAAAATGGGTGAATAGTACCCATGAATTTTTAGTGATATTATATAAGTGCAGAGGTGGTGGGATTAATATTCATTCACCACAAATCAAAATAAAAGACTTAGGGGAGAGTGAGAGACTTCTCTGGGAAAGGAAGATGCATTTCTAGGAGACCAAAAGCCAAGAGCCATCCTACACCACCACCAACACCGGAAGTTAGCTGGAAAAAGGAGGAACACTACTAGAGTTATCTTCCCTAATGGTTCAGACCTACGAATTAGATGCAAGTGATTAACTATTGCAAATTTTAGCATGTATATTATCCATGTTAGGCTATTTAGAAAATTCTGAAAAGTTGTATGAATTAATATGATTTTGATGAATCATTGAAATGAGAATTACGTAGAATTGATCTCTTTCTTAATATAAAATTAAATCCACGAAATTTTGGAATCATTTGGTGAAGAAAATCTGGGATTTACAACTGTTCTTGTATGGATGACAACCCAAGAATTTTTTGAATTTTATGGGGGATAACTTGATTTAATTAAAACTTCATGATGATTACATATTGTTTAGATGTTATAAATCATTTATATACCGTGATATATCTTTTGGGATAAATTGTGAGGAATTTAGGATTATTTGATAGTGGTTTTGATAATGAAAAAGTGTAAAACCCGTATATAAACATATGCAGAAATCTGGGCAAATATCTGATCGATCGATCAATCGACCAAAATTATCGATCAATCGACTCCCCTGGAAATGTAATTTGTTTTCTTTTTAAATTATTATTAAAACCCAACTTTAGAAATCTTTGGTGTTGATTAATGGAACACAATGGGACTTGGGGAAGGGCAATAGGATATACTTAAGTCCCAGAAAGTATTATTATGTATGGGATTTAATGGCAAATTTACGAATGTTAACCGAATGAGTTACGGTTGAAAATTATATAAATTGGGGTTTAAATCGGATAAATGATGACTTAAGGTTAGTACCAGTAGTAAGAGGGTAATTTATTATCGGAATAACCTTAGGCATGTATGTGGTTAACCCTAGGAGATGAAATAAAGGTTTAAAATTGAATTAGGGATTATCGAGAAATAAACCTAATTGAAGATAATTTTAATTCGTAGAAATTCGAAAGTTGTGATGACATGGACCATTAGGGTGTAGAGGTTACCTACTGAATTTACATGAGGAATAAATGATTACCCTTCGAGTGATGAGAGAAGCTCAGGAATATAATTTGAGAAGTAAAGTCCTATTCTGTAAATACGTAGGATATTAGAGATAAATATACTACGTATGGAAATATTTATATGGGTTGTGCATGTGCCCTACTGTTATTGTATATATGTGGGATGAATACCTATATTATTATATATTGTGTGTATGACATACCTACGCTACTTGCTATCGGGGTGGATGTTTCTCGTTGCAAACGATCTGACCCCGATGAGCCCATTTAGGGAGATTTTAGATTCGTACCCTGAGCATAGGACCTTGGACACGTGCTATCGGTGTGAATGATAGTTTCGACGGTTGAATGGGAATATAGGTATGCACGTGACCCATTTGGCTAGGGAGTGATCGCCTCCAATATGTGCTTTATGTTATTTATGGTTCGTGAGAGACGCCGAACCAATAGTCCTTTATACAGCGAGAGATGTATCATGACATGATAACAGAGTATGGATGCACCGCAACTGTATCTGGGAGGTGCCGTATTAGTATATATAATAATGTGATGATTATATATACTATGATGTAATCTACTGTGTGAAAGTGTAGATTAAATTATATATACTGTGATGTAATCTACTGTGTGAAATTTGTAGATTAAAATACATACTGTGAGGTAATCTACTGTGTGAAATTTGTAGATTAAAATACATACTGTGAGGTAATCTACTGTGTGAAATTGTAGATAAAAATGAATAATGAGATCTGATTGAATTAAGTAAGTGAGTAGTAGTACTTAATCCTAAAGCTGTGAAAGTTCATATTAAAGAGAAATGAACATGTTTAATTATCATACGTATTGTATGGGAAATACGAGGAAATGATGTGGGATAGAATCATAATTGAAAACCTTAATTTGGGAGATGATAAGGTAAGATAGGCATGCATGATTAGTCGCAAATATTATTTATTTTGCGCCCGTTAATTATGCACGCACGCACGCTTGTGACCGTTATTTCACGTATTTAAGCTCTTGTACTGTATAACCTTTGGTTTCCATATACATATGCTTTGCGAGGTTTATTTGAGCTTTTGTAGGGATTGGAGTGCTAAACGGTGCAAGTGTGCGTCATCCGAGAACGTTTAATGTTTTACGCAACTTCAGGGGTAATTTTGTTATTTCTACATTCGAGCTTCGTGCCCGAACCCTTCACAGATGTTGTAGCTCTCCTAGCCACCTTTGCGTAGCCCTCGACGGCTTGTCAATCCGGTTCACGAGGACCAAGTTATGGCCATTTTCCCGAAGCCCCTTGTTGTGTATCAAAAGAGGGGAGGATGCATGATTTTGCATGAACGGTCAACCGGTCCCTGACCAGTGGTCGACCGGGGTTTCAGCTTTTACCTTCGAAGTTAGATAGTGTGCCTTCTCCCAGACCAGCGGTCGACCGGTGCCTCAATTTCTGCAAAACCCCCGTAGTTTTGGTTTGGTTTTTACCACCCTTGTTTTGTGGTTTTCTTCCACTTAGTATATATTTTGAGTGGTTTGATTTGTTAAGACATATCCGATCATAATTGTGTGCAAGAAAATATATAGAAGATAGTTTTGTTGTTTTCTCTCTCTCCCCTAGGGCTTAATAATTTCCTTGTTATTCTCATCTTCCACTTCATTTATTGCAAGTAAAATTCCATCTTAGTTGTTTCTAATTGACTAGTGGTATCATTTTGTGCAATTAATATTATGGTTGTGTATTAAATGCTTGTTCTCACCATAGTTATTACACTTACTATTAATTTAATGGTATTTTTTGATATGGTTAGTGTTATGAGTAGCTAATCTCCTTAGGGTGGGAGCATAAACCCACCTTGGAGGGTTCATTTCTTGGCTTGTTCAATGATTAAATCCAATAAATGGGTGTGTGGGTTGATATTGGAGTTTCATAGGATTTTATCTTCTCTTATCATGTAAGGGTTGTATTTTAAGACTTAACTCCAACATCAACACATTTGTCCGATAATATATTGTTACCTTCATCTTATATTGTTGGATTGACATCCTTCATGTAGGATTATTGGTATCGATATCTTATTCCTATTGGATTGTGATTTAATCGGAAGAACCCATTGAGTTGTGCACATCCGAGGTGGGGGAATGCTCCTTAACCTTTTGTTAAAGAATCGTTTCATAACCCTATTTATAAATCACCATTGTTCCTGTTACTACTTTGTTTAGCGTTCCATTTATCTTGGTTCGCTTTGGGTCTTTACAACACTCAAAACCTAAATCATCTTTTCTTTTATCTTTTATTCTTGTTTATTTATTCTTAACTAGAAGAATATCCTCGGTACTTCATATAATTCCCTGCGGAAATCGACCCGGATCTTACCGGGATTTTATTACTCTCGCGATTAGCGTACACTTGCGCTATACAATTTTCTGAGCAAGTCAAAGTTTTTGGCGTTGTTGCCTGGGAGTTATTAGTAACGACTATATTGATTTAGTTCTTTGACAATAAACCCTTTTGCATTTAATTGTTTGAGCTAGTGTTGTTTTGAAGGATAGGTCTTATGTCCTAATGAGCAACGCTTCGAACCAAGGGTTCGCCGGGGACTACCGACCACTATTTTCTCATGAAGGCTGAAACAATCTCTACAATTACTTTGGGGAATCATCTCAACATCGTTACTCGCTTAATACGGCGCCATCCCAGATAGATTTTCCATCCATATCAAAATACCCTAGTGCACCCCCTCGATACAATCCTTTGATCCTCCTATGGAGTATAATTATGCACCCCCGCGGGGTGCTGCCCCCGTGCGTCAATCATTTGACGATTACCTCCGACCAGAGACAGTCTTTGTACTCGAATGCATTAAATTCCCGTTTAACCACGGAGCCTTCCATTTTTGGAATGGCATGATTAATCTGTTGCCTTCCTTCCAACAGAATGGAAAATGAAAACCCTTATCGGCATATTAGAGACTTTGAAGAGGTGCGCTACACTTTTTTTGACCAAAATTGCACACCCGATCTTGTGCGGCTTAAGTTGTTTTCATTTTCCATTAAAGACAAAGCAAAATATTGGTTGATTACACTTCCCCCCAACTCTGTTGGGAATTGGTAGCAATTGCAAGACCTCTTTTTAAAGGAATTTTTCCCCATACACAAGACAAATGCTCTCATGAAACAAATTCAAAATTTTCAATAACATGATCATGAGACATTTGACAAATGTTAAGAACGCTTTAAATCTTTAAAGCGGTCTTGCCCGCATCATAATTTTGATCAGATGCGATTAATCTCAATTTTTCACGGGGCTCTTAATCCTTTGACCAAATAATTGGTCGAAACCATGTGTCAGGGTAGTCTTGTTGATTTGAGTAGTGAGGAGGTAGAAGCCCATTTCGAGTTTATCTCAAAGACATCTCGGGGATGGGACACATCGAACCCTTACGACCGCACTGTTTGTGATAACACAGTCCCTCATGGGCAAACTAGCGATCTGAGTATCTTGCAGGAAAATCAGGATACCCAGACCAAGTACGATCAGTTATGTCGTAGAATTGACGCAATGCAACTCACACAACAACCCCCACCCATGGAAGCCGTCAAAAAGGTTCCCGTTGTGGAGGAAGTCGTGTGCGTTATATGTGACAACATTGGCCACCCAACGAGGGAGTGTCCTTCACTCCCTAGCATTAAGGGCCAGTTACAAGAGCAAGCTAACGCTATAGGAGTATATAGAAAGCAATACTCCAATGCTACGTTCGATCCCAACAACAACCCCTACAATCCTAGTTGGAGGACGACACATCCTCTTATGAGTTGGAAGGATTATAATTCCAATTCCCAAATACCCCCAACTTCGAACTTTCTAGGCCCGTGTCCTTCCCCGCAATTCCAACAACAACCTCCCCCGTATCAATCAAAGCAACATCCTCCCGCGGGACCTCCCGCTTCGTATTTTCCTCCTCAGAGACGGCATAATGAGGAATAATTTGCGATTGTTCAAAAAGTTTCGCAACTTGAACAGTCTATCTAGCAAATGGCGCGGTCTATGCAAGAGATGCAAATCTCTCTTGCTCAATTGGTTCAAAACTCCTAAGGAGATCCCTTCTACTGGCACAACCTCAACCCAACCCCAAAATCCAAATGGGTAATGAGAGATCCACCTCGAATACATCGCACACCGAGCACGCTAAGGGTATTGCCACCCTTAGGAGCGATAAAACGGTTGACAACAAAGTTGTGAGACCCTTACCGGAGCCGCCCATTCACACTAAATCCCAAGGCAAAGCCGTTGCTACTGAGGACGTGCCATTGCACAGTCCCGCTAACATAGGCGATGACATCCCCAAAGAGGGAGATGAGCCTATTGTTGCGAAGGACACAATTTGTCCCATACCGGCACCTTTTCCTTAACGGCTTAAGGAAAAGCCCACAAAATCCTCTGAAGAGGGGTTTCTCGAGTTGTTTAAGCAAGTGAACATGAACATCCCCCTTCTTAAAGCAATCGAACATGTGTCCAAGTACGCCAATTTATCAAGGACTTGTGTACGGTTAAAATGAGACAAAATGTACACACAAAGGCGTACATGGCTGTCCAAGCTAGTGCTATCATAACTAATGAACTAGCCCCAAAATTCAAAGATCCGGGTTGCCCCACCATTTCATGCGTGATTGGGGAGACTAAAATCGATCGCGCCCTCCTCGATTTAGGAGAAAGTGTAAACTTTCTTCCTTATTCGGTATATCTCGAGTTAAAGCTCGGTGATATTAAATCAACTCCTGTCATATTACAACTAGCCGACCGTTCAACTAGGATACCTAAAGGAGTTGTGGAGGACATGATTGTCCAAGTCGATTCTTTCTACTACCTAGTAGATTTTATCATCTTGGACACTCAACCCGTACCTAAAGGTAGTGCACAAATCCCAATCATTCTTGGGCGACCGTTTCTCGCCACCGTGAATGCGAACATCAATTGTAGAAAGGGGTGATGAAACTTTCATTTGGGAACATGACGATCGAAGTCAACGTGTTCAACCTCCTCAAGCAACCCCAATTTTGCAATGAGAGTGAGGAAGCGGTTAAAATTGTGGCTTGCATCGACACTCTTGTACAAGAGTATTTTGACCTCTCCCATTTTCAAGATCCATTGGAGGCAATTCTTGCTAACTCCTTGGAAAGCGATTTGCTCCCCAACGATAAGGGCTATGAAGATGCCCTTAATGCAAATTATTTTTCACTGAATGAGGAGTTAATGGACATGTGTAATTCCCTCGAGTACTTTGAGGAGGTGAATGAGGGTATGGAGAGTAATAGCATAGATGGTGACGGTGAAAGTGACCTCACGTGTGATGAAAGCGAGGGGGTTATCAAAGACTCGAAAAACTGAAATTATAGCCAACCTTCCCGCTCCGAAAACCCTCAAGGGTGTAAGGTCCTTTCTTGGTCACGCCGGTTTCTACCGATGTTTTATTCAGGATTTTAGCTCGATCTCACGCCCCATGTGCGCTCTTCTTGCTAAAGATTCTCCGTTTCTGTGGAGTAACGCGTGCCAAGAATCATTCGATAAATTAAAATCGATGTTGACCACTTCCCCTATTATGCAAGCGCCCGATTGGACCCTTCCATTCGAGCTTATGTGAGATGCAAGTGATTCTGCCATGGGGGCGGTGCTGGGTCAACAGAGGGATAAAAAACCGCAACGTGATTTCCTACGCTAGTCGCACGCTAGACAGTGCACAAATGAACTACTCCACCACGGAGAAAGAGCTACTAGCAATAGTATTCACATTGGACAAATTTCGAGAGTACTTGGTAGGATCACCCATTGTGTGTTTCACCGACCATGCTGCACTTAAGTACCTTCTTTCTAAGAAGGATGCGAAAAGTAGGCTTATTCGTTGGGTTCTCCTCCTCCAAGAGTTTGACCTCTCTATCAAAGATAAAAAAAAGGGGTGGAGAATGTAGTTGCAGATCACCTATCCCGACTTACAATCGATCACGATCATATCGACCCCATCCCTATCCGAGAGTGCTTCTCGAATGAGAAACTCATGGTCGTCTCTACGTTGCCATGGTTTACCGATATTACCAATCTCCTTGTCACCGAGGCCTCTCCACCGCACTTTTCGGCTAAGGATAAGGAAAGACTTTCGATGGTGGCCCGATCATTTTTCATAGATGACCCATACATGTACAAGCTATCTCCGGGTCAAATCATTCGTAAGTGTGTCCCAAATGATGAGATCGCAAGTATCTTGTTATTTTGCCACGACGGTGCATGTGGGGGACACTTTTCATCCCAAAAGACCGCCCTCAAAGTGTTACAATGGGTTTCTATTGGCCAACGATCTTTAAAGATGCGCACGCCCTATGTAAAATCTGCGCCCGTTTCCAATCTATTGGGAAGATAATAAAAAAGAACATGATGCCCCTTGCCTCTATTCTCGTAATAGAAGTTTTTGATTATTGGGGAATAGACTTCATGGGTCCTTTCCCTAAGTCCAATCATATTGAATATATTTTAGTCGCAGTCGACTATGTATCAAAATGGGTGGAAGTCATGCCTACAAGGAACAATACCGCGAAGGTGGTGTTGAAATTATTGAAAGAGAACATTTTGGCTCGCTTTGGCACACCCAAAGCACTCATAAGCGACCAGGGCGTCCACTTTTGTAATGATATATTCCGCCGCTTGATGTCGCAATATGGGGTAACGCATAAGGTCACCTCCACTTATCACCCGCAAACCAACGACCAAGAAGAATTGGCAAACAGGGAGATAAAGGGCATTTTGGAGAAGACTGTGGATCCTTTGACCAAGGATTGGTCATATAGGTTAACCGACGCGCTTTGGGCGTATCGAACGACCTATAAGACGCACCTAGGAATGTTCCCTTACCGTTTAGTTTATGGGAAAGCTTGTCACTTGCCGATAGAGCTTGAGCACCGGGCATATTGGGCCGTAAAAAAACTCAACTTTGATATTAACGAAGGGAGTGACCTTCGTAAGTTCCAACTCAATGAACTTGAGGAGTTGCGGAACGATCAATACGAGAACTCTCGTATCTTCAAGGCAAAAACCAAAGCCTTTCATGATAAAAGGATAGTGCGCAAGCACTTGGAGGTGGGCCACAAAGTCCTACTCTATGACTCTCGCCTTCACCTTTTTCCTGGGAAATCGCAATCCCGGTGGAACGGACCGTTCGTGGTGCAAAAGGTATATGATCACGGTGCCGTTGACATATTGAACCCAAGGATCGGAACCCTTTATAAGGTGAATGGGCAGAGGATCAAGCCTTTCTCGGAGGGTTTCAATCCCGAGCTTACTGAAATCCCTCTAGAGTATCCACCCCCCTGCGGGCCCCTCGGAGGGTGTCGCAACTTAGGCTTCGAATTATACTTGTCTTTTTTTGGATTATCGTACTTCATATTAATTTCGAGGCAATCATGATTATGCACACTTGGTTATATATCTATCGCCCCGAGAGCGTCCTGTATTCGAGTGGAGAGTTTATATTGGTTTAGATGAGATCTTAGCAGAAGGTGAGGAGGAATTGAAAAACAGAGTTGTGGTCGACTGGTCCAAGACCAGCGGTCGACCGCTGATTATCCATCGAGCACACTGCCTCCATTCCCAGGGTTAAATTTAAAGTGCGGTCGACCGGTCCCATAACCGCGGTTGACCGCTGAATGTTCATCGAACACACTGTCTCACATCTTAGACTTAATTTTAAGACGCGGTTGACCGGTCCAAGACCAACAGTCGATGATTAGGCATAAATTCTTCCAAATTTATCCCTTTATTTAGTTACTTTTAGCACCTCGAATAACGTAATCAATTTGATTTTATCTCATAATCTTGATACTGACTTATTCTAACGAGTACACCGAGTTTATGGTATTTTGTACTAATTTTTCAGGAATTTAATGTCAATAACGAAAGAAAGAAACCGGAAGAATCAAGAAAAGAAAATAAGGAAAGTTAAAGGGAAAAAGTTTAATTTCTACCCGGAATTCGGATGAGGCACGTAAAGAGAAGTTAAAGATATCAAGTTCATGAGCACATAGGAAGAAACGGCACCTCAATCGGTGTCCCGGTGAGAAAGATATATACAGTCAAAGTTGGAGAAAAGAAAGTCAAAGGCAGATCGATCCACAGGAAGACCAGACCGGTCCGCAGTTCCACATTCCAGAGAACCCCGGACCAAAGGCAAACCGAAGGTGAAAGAAAAATAAAAGAACCGATTCGTACCGGACCGATCGGCCACCCTACAAATAAAAGAACCGATCCGGATTCCAGGCAGACCTATCCGCAGGAGTCTTGGACCGGTCCAGATGTCGAGTTTTAATTTTGTTATCCTTCTCTAATGGAGAGTCCTAGTGCAGCTAAAACTCTTGAAGTTTTGTAGGGTATAAAAACCCGAGTTGTTATCATTCTTAGCACGAAAAATCAATATAATTTTCTATTCTTTTTGTAAACCCCTAATTTTGAAGGTAGATTATAATTTTAATTCCAAGAGTGAAGATTATTCAGAATTCTGTAGTTACAAGTAATTTCAATTGCTGCCTTTAGTGCTTTGGTAAGATCAGTGAGTAATTTCCTCCGTTTAATTTCTTTTCTACATCGTTCTACAATTCTTCCTTAGTTAGTCATGGTTTTCTGCAATTCCAAAATAGTTTTCATTACTTTCATCATGGTAGGCTAGACTTTTCAAGGTCGGGATACATGAACCCAACCTGATGTGATAGTTGCATGTGTATAACATTAATCCTATGAATTTAGTGTTTTATTACGACCGTATTGCGTAGGAACACGACAGTTGTAGATCTTTAGATCTCGTTTGCTTCCGAGTAACCGGAATGCTTTAGAATACAATTCGAGTGTAACTATTGAAATACCGATTTACTCGTCCTCAAATTAAGTATGATGTGGGCTTGAACCTCATATACGTAATGCTTGGGAGTACTAAATTCTGGGTCTAATTAATCATTTAAATTTACGATTAGTTTTATAACATCAATACACTAGGGTTGGGGCATTGTATTCCCGTCCTGTTTTTCTCATCATATAGTTTAAAGTTTTAAATCATTCTTCATCAGCATTTTAGGTAATCTAGAATAGTTGCATTTCTTCCATAATTTCAAAATTGCATTTAGTTGTAACCAATTCTCAAATCAATCATCTTTTCCTTTCCTTGAGAGTCAGAGTTAGGATTTCCTTATCTATCCATCGTCGTCACAACTCTGTTGTCCTATTTCCCTGTGGATACGATCCCGACTTATCGGGTTTATTACTAATGCGATAGGCTTGCACTTGAGCCTAGAGGAGAACGCACATTAGAGACACTTTTTGAGTTGCGTCAGTCGACCGCACCCATCAGTTATTTGGGCCACGCTGTTTTATTTCCCCCTCACTTCTCTTTTAATCTCCCAACTTCTCCCATTTTCTCTTCACCCAAAAATTCCCAAAACTTAACCCTAAGTTGCACCTCCAATACCCTTATTCAACTTCCAAGGTATGAATCACACTCGCATTTTCATGATACATTTACTGATTGTGGGTATTTATGGTTGTATTTCAGGATTCTAGGGTTGATTATTTTTGGGATTGTTGTGATAATTTCTGATTAATTTCTTATTCTCTTAGCGTTCTCCTCATTTTCACACACACACACACACATATTTTCCATTGATTCGTTATGCTGGTTGTGATGCAAAAATGAATGAACATTATTTTGTGTATGTTGTTGCCCCAATTGTGCCCATTTTTGAAACCTTGCCAACTGTTATTGTTATTGAAATCCCATTCATGGCAAAATGTTAATGTTAATTCTTGAGATTGCCATGAATGGGGGGGGGGGGGGGGGGGTTCCTTGTTGGTGTAAGCTTATCCCACACCCCTATTTTTCAACGTTGCACACCAAGTGTTTGTTCAAATGCCTCAAAGACCCTATTTTCTTCTCCTGGATTTTTTCTTGCCTGCAATTTCATTCCTCGCCATTGCGATTTTAGTTTCAACTACACTGTTGTACTAATTTCTGTTTTACAGGTATAAATGGGCGACATTGACAAATATGAGTTGTCTCGCTGCGTGCCTCCCAAAGGCATTGATGGGTTCCATTGTGCCCAAGAAAAAGAATGGTTTGAGGCGTAATTTGCAACTTCGAAATGCCCTCTTGCAGTCAACTTGTCTTGGAAGATGGATGACCTCCCCCATCCAGTCTTGGCCATTCTTAAGCGTTACAATTGAGAATCTTTCGTGGGGAGCCAGACTGAAATCAATGAAGATCTTGTACGCAATTTCTACGCCTCGCTGATCAAATGTAAGGGAGAGAAGGGTGTTTTCGAGGCATTTGTACGAGGAGTACGGATCACGTTTCGTTGCAAGGACTTGGCCCGATGGATGGGCAATGTGGCTGACCCATTCCCGTTTGTGAGCCTCTCGAATGAGGCAACCTTTGACCTGGACACACTTATCTAATTTCTAGCCCCGGGAGAGGTTTGGACAAAGAAAATGTTCCGGTCGGCTACTATGGCAGATTTGCCGAGGCTCTTGCACTATGTGAATGTGCATTATTTGATGGTAACTAATAACAGATCCGAAGTCCACCACAAGCATGTAGTTTTCCTCTACACACTGCTAAAATAGTCAGGAGACATCAACCTCCCTCAATACTTCTTGGAGCAGATGTACTTGGCATCAAAGGAAAAGGCATGGAATGTCTCCCTTCCGTTGCCCAATATTGTGACCCAGATTTGACTTCAAGCCAAGTGCCCGAGTACCCTTTTGACAGAAAAGTGGACCCTAAACCCGTCTTAACCAGAGACAACATCAGGAGGTGTTTGTAGCACTACTGGGGTGAGTCGTCGGTTCAAAAGAGGCCGAGGGTGGTTGTAGAGGACGTAGATGAGGAGACAGAGCTGAGGAAGGCTGAGCAGGGTTCAGGCCAGCACGCTGAGGTGCCTACCGCACTTACTGATGCCCACTTTGCGGCGTTCGAGGCACGTTATGAGTACATATAGGAGGAGACCCAGATGCGGTTAGCTACTTTAGAGTCACGGTTTGACCAATATGGGATTGATCTGAGCCAGGACCGGACCGAGCGACAGCAGGAGTTTCATATGATCCAGGCCATGATGCATGATCTGTATATCCAGCAGCATGGCCTTGATGCACCGATTTCGCCGCATTTCCAGATTCTGTACGACCCAGCTTTTTGGGGTTCGTCCAGCGATGCAGGTCTCTAGACTGTTTGTGGGTGTAGGTGGTTTTTGTGGCTGATAATATGTATCATTTTTTGGGGCGATTATGAGAACTATGTATTTTCTGTTTTGCTTTCTTTACACTGATTAAGATGTTTGTATTGAATTTTATGAAATTAGTAATGATAATTCAGTCATTGTTGATTTATTAGATTTTGATATGTATACATTTTTTTCAAATCCTATGTCCACCATCAATTATCTAGTATTGACATTTCAACCCCTCTAAACTATTGCGACTTATGACATGTTTCTTTTTAACTTAATCATTGTGGTACATATTTTTGTTTTTCTTATGTTGGTATATGGTGCACGTTGATAACCTCGGACTTCACTCCAGATTGGGGTGATTTATTCTACTCCCTCTTTTTCTCATAATGTCTTTAATTACATTGAGGACAATGTGCGATTCAAGTTAGGGGGTGTGTTTAGGCATCTCACTTTTTTTTCCATCCCTCGTGTGCCATATATATATATATTTATTTATTTATTGAAAAAAAAATCAAAAATTATTTTCTTTATTTCTTTTCCCTTTCTTGGGCATTTTGCCCTAATTTCCAATGATAAACTTAATAATTGCCCTATTTAATTGCTAATTCAATGATGCATTTTCTATTTCTTCCATGTTATTAAACTTTAATCCTCAAATTATTCAATATTGGGAATAAATGCATGAATTAAACCTTGGAAACCCATGAGCACTTGAGCATATTTTCTAAAATCATTCGGTATGACAATTATAGCTTGGTATCTTTTTTTTGCTATGTGTACACTAAAAACCTAGCGAGCTTAGTGCTTTTCTTCGTTTCCGAGTGCTTATACATTACTCTTTATCTTTCTTAAAAAACGTATCTTGTTGGCGATCTCATTTTCGTTTCATTGATTGCATATTAATTGAATTATCACATTAAGCATGATTTTCAATGGTGTTGAGTCCCGAGAATCACATGAAACTTTAGGATATGATCATAGTCCCTCTTTGTGTTAACCCATACGACCTTACCCTTACCCTTATACATGTCCCTAGTCAACCCCGTTGAGCCCTATTATGACCTTTCTTTTCGTCCCAAATCCCTTTAACCAACTCCACATTGGAGTTTTACACCATACATTTTACCTTTCTTACCTATGTTTGGAATGATATTTGGGATGAAATGATGTCGTGTAGTGTGTTTGCAATTTAAGCATGAAAAGAGTGAGAAAAGAAGAAAGTGTAAAGAAAAAGAAAAAAAAGAGAAATAAAAAGCAAAAGAAAAGAAAAGAAAACAAAACAAAAGAAAAGAAGAAAAGAAAAAAAGAAAGAGAAATTTGTATATATTGTTTATAGTGATTCAATAATCCTTGTTACTCTCTCGATTCATATATTTAATGCTTGTTTGGAAATCATTTTCCAATTTTGTGATTGCCCGCTATTTTCCATTATCCCAAGTTTTTCATCTCCGAACATCTTTTGTATCCGTAAATACATCCTTTCATTTCATACCCCTAACCCCAAACCTACATTACAACCCATTAAAGTCCTATTTGATCATAGGGTAATGTGATTCAAAGGTCGAACATTAGCAATAATCTTTTTATGTGCTTTTCACATTGATTAATATGCGATATCCTTTCATGAGATTGTATTTTTCACTTTTATACTGCGTTCTTCATCAATGACATGTGCACGATTTCCTTTTACAACTACTCTCTATGCCCGCATGTCCCGTGTGTTACACCCTATTCGAGTGCTTATATTTGTTGAGTGTGATATCTGGAGAGGATTGAGTGGAAGCATGCTTTAATGGTTATTCGGGTTGTAGGCGTTTTTACTGAATCAAAACTCTTTACATGTGCATGCACACCACTCACATTTGAGGTTTCAATTCCATGTATATATTCTTTTAATGTTAATAGTTTTGGATTATTGGGCAAAACCTCTCCTTTGCTTTGTTAATAATATGTTGAAATATATAATTGTTGTTGAGTTTGGCATATTGGTTATTTGGCCATGCATGTTTTGAGGAAATATGATGTTTGTGAGTTTCATACCTGAAAACCCTCATGAGACAACACTCGTCCACTAGGGTAACCTAACGGTTTAACTGCTTATTGCATTCGCTAAATGCAACCGTGCGCCCGCGAAAGTGGCACTTTGTCTGTATATATACCGTTGCTATACTTACCGCTCTTTGAGGCGAGTTTTATTTTATTTCATAGCCAGGGACTAGCAATGTGTAAGTTAGGGTGTGTGATTAGTCGCAAATATTATTTATTTTGCGCCCGTTAATTATGCATGCACGCACGCTTGTGATCGTTATTTCACGTATTTAAGCTCTTGTACTGTATAACCTTTGGTTTCCATATATATATGCTTTGCGAGGTTTATTTGAGCTTTTGTAGGGATTGGAGTGCTAAACGGTGCAAGTGTGCGTCATCCAGGAACGTTTAATGTTTTACGTAACTTCAGGGGTAATTTTGTCATTTATACATTCGAGCTTCGTGCCCGAACCCTTCACGGATGTTGTAGCTCTCCTATCCACCTTCGCTAGCCCCCAACGGTTTGTCAATCCGGTTCACGAGGACCAAGTTATGGGCATTTTCCCGAAGCCCCTTGTTGTGTATCAAAAGAGGGGAGGATGCATGATTTTGCAGGACCGGTCGACCGGTCCCTGACCAATGGTCGACCGGGGTTTCAGCTTTTGCCTTCGAAGTTAGACAGTGTGCCTTCTCCCAGACTAGCGGTCAATCGGTCCCTGACCAGCGATCGACCGATGCCTCAATTTCTGCAAACCCCCCATAGTTTTGGTTTGGTTTTTACCACCCTTGTTTTGTGGTTTTCTTCAACTTAGTATATATTTTGAGTGTTTGATTTGTTAAGACATATCCGATCATAATTGAGTGCAAGAAAATATATAGAAGATAGTTTTGTTGCTTTTCTCTCTCTCTCCTAGGGCTTGATAGTTTCCTTGCTATTCTCATCTTCCACTTCATTTATTGCAAGTAAAATTCCATCTTAGTTGTTTCTAGTTGACTAGTGGTATCATTTTGTGAAATTAATGGTTGTGTATTGAATTCTTGTTCTCACTATAGTTATTACACTTACTATTAATTTATTGGTATGTTTTGATATGGTTAGTGTTATGAGTAGCTAATCTCCTTAGGTTGGGAGCATAAACCCACCTTAGAGGATTCATTTCTTGGCTTGTTCAATGATTAAATCCAATAAATGGGTGTGTGGGTTGATATTGGAGTTTCACAGGATTTTATCTTCTCTTATCATGTAAGGGTTGTATTTTAAGACTTAACTCCAACATCAACACATTTGTCCGATAATATATTGTTACCTTCATCTTATATTGTTGGATTGACATCCTTCATGTAGGATTGTTGGTATCGATATCTTATTCCCATTGGATTGTGATTTAATCGGAAGAACCCGTTGAGTTGTGCACATCCGAGGTAGGGGAATGCTCCTTAACCTTTTGTTAAAGAATCGTTTCATAACCCTGTTTATAATCACCATTGTTCCTGTTACTACTTTATTTAGCGCTCCATTTATCTTGGTTCGCTTTGGGTCGTTACAACACTCAAAACCTAAATCATCTTTTCTTTTATCTTTTATTCTTGTTTATTGATTCTTAACTAGAAGAATATCCTCGGTAATTCATATAATTCCCTACAAAAATCGACTCCGGTCTTACTGGGCTTTTATTACTCTCACAATTAGCGTACACTTGCGCTATACAATTTTCTGAGCGAGTCAATGCACACTAGATGAGAGGTGAGAATTCTCAAGCGAGAGTCCGGGAAGCTAACATGTACATAATAATTGCACTTGTTAATCACTTGCTATTTTTAAAATCTTTTACAATCGGGCTTTGAGACGTTTTCTTGCATATTCTCTCCTCTATTGTATCTTGTACATCAGGTGTCCAGTATCAGGGATGCCGGTATAGAATATGGATGTCTCGACGGTTTATAGCTGCTACTGGGGATGCACACTTTGTTTAGACGTTTACAATCTATTGATTCATACATCTGTAGTGTTTACTTTCATTTAGGGCATGTCGCCCAGGATTCTATAGGTTGTAATTATATATGTCAGTACTATGGATATCAGTTTTATTTGGTGGTAATGATATATTTTAACTGGAGAGTTATTCCGATCACATTTATTCTTGATATATTTAGTTAAGTGGTGATGTGATGTTGCTAATTAATATTTCGCATTGTGGAATGGTTTTAATTAAATTAAAAATGGTAAAGTTTTAACACTAGCTTAATTAATTATTAGGTGAATTAATAAATAAATTATTTTTCGACAGTGATACTGAGAATGAACCAACTGGATATTCTGATTTAATTTAATAAATGACTGATCACTCAATATTTAATTAGGTGGAGTGTCACAATTAATTACAATTATTCATGTGACGCTTTGAACTAGGGGTGGCCGTGGGCCGGGCCTGGGCAGGCCCGGTCGGGCTCGGGCCAGGCTTGAAAAATTAACGGCTATCCCAAGCCCGCTCGGGCCCAGATCGGGCCTTATTATGTAATCCCAAGCCCGCCCAGATTTGAAAGCTCTTTACCTAGGCCCGCCCGATCGGGCCTTATTATGTTAATTAAAAGATTTTTTTAAAAATTAAAATACCTATTTTTTTATTTAAAGACCAATTTTTTTAATTTAAAATCTGTTTTAAACTCCATATATTACAAAGTCCATATATAAAGTTTCCCACTCTACATGAAAAGACTTGGTATACGTTTTTATATTTATAAAAGTCCCCCCCCCCACATATATATATATATATATATATATTTTTCGGGCCTCGGGCCGGGCCGGGCCTCATCGGGCTTAAGAACTCACGCCCAAGCCCGCCCGAAAAAAAATCGGGCCTATAAAATTTTGCCAAGCCCGCTTTGCGGGCCTATTCACCTTACCCAAGCCCTATTTTTTTATTGGGCGGGTTGGGCGGGCTTGGCGGGCCTCGGGCCTATGGCCACCCCTACTTTGAACATACGACAAATGTCATCTTCGTATTTCGCTCTCAATTTAATTATATACTATAACTAGGTGCAAAACTCGCGCGATGTGCGAGTTAGACAATTGTAATAGTCATTTCGCATGAAGTATTTTAAAACGTGAGAGCAATTCGAATGTAGTACATTTATATAGTTGAGTGAAAAACTTCAACAATATAGGTGAATTATATTCGAAAGCCCTTATTTTCTTTGTAGAAACACATTTAATATCATTGTTATAGGAATAAATGTTACATGATTTTGACTCTCATGTTTAAGAGAAATATTTGAGTATATAAAAGGAAATTCATAAAAAAATATAGAAAATAAAATTCTATTTCACAATTTCTCTTTTAATGATATGTAACACGTCATAAAACTTAATCCATAAATTGTTGAGAGAGAAGAAAATATCAGTGATTGGAGAAAAGGACCCATGTAGATTAATGAACTGTATAATTTAAATAAAAAATAACATCCCAAAACTTACAATGTTTCACCATATCAAAATAAAGGAAGCTAGGTTGCTTAATAACACTTTTATGCAAACATATTTATAAAAAAAGATTGCTAATTAACATCCAATCTTTTTGACATAGTTGTTTTTTTCACAACTTAAGAGGATGAAAATCAAAGATTTCATAATGGAAAACTCACTACTTAAGCTAACTTGATAATGAAGAATTTTAAACTTTTTAAAAAAGAAGAAGCTAAACATGTGTTGGTAAATTTTAATTTATTATCTTACATCCATTTTATACTTTTTGATAATATATACAAATTATGGAACTAAAATATATTCTTGATTTTATATGGGTCGTAAGTATAATGTGAATAACAACCTGAATAAAAAATTTCTTCTCTAATAAAAAAACTAACATCCAATGATAATGATAAGGATACGAATAATATCCACAATAAATTTTACCATCCCCATTTGATGAATAAAAAATTAAACAATTGCAAATATTAATCCTAAAAAATTAAGATTGTACATAATAGCAAACAAAAATATAATTTAGAAAATTAACGCAATTCATATAATTGTTGAGAAACTATTTAAACTTCAAATAGGAGAGAAAAACAGTTCAATAATCCATAAAGAAAACCACATAGAATTTTATTAAAAAAATATTTTACATAAATGAATATAAGAAAGTGAATAAGAAACTCGTTTTATTATAATAACAAAGATGAAGGGTAATCTATAAATTGTAATACTACAATATAAAAGAAATGAGGAAATCGAATTCATAACCAAATTTTGCATAGATTTTAAAGAATATTGTAACCATCACATTATATTGACAACATTTAAAGACCACCAGACCTTAAACATATTATAGAGGCTACATACAATACCCATTATACTAATAAATAATTTACACTATTGAATAGCATGAAATTACAACATGTGAAGTATTCAACATGGACAATTTCGAATAGCACTAATATGTATAAACAACGAGAAAGAGTAAAAATAAAATTAAAAACATGAAAAATGACCAAATTAAAGATAATTAAATTGAAAAAAGTATCATGTACTTCGGGCACCACGTGTCTGTGCTCAGCATTAATAAAGACAGAACACATATGCGATATGTGTCCCATACGTATCCCCTTATAAATATAATAATTTTGTATGTGTATATCGTGTCTTTAATGATATTGAGCACGTACACATGGTGCGCAAGTGCTTGATACTTTTTTCTTAATCTTATTACATTGGAGTATTAAATTTACAAAAAATAGCAACATAATTAGTTACCACAAAAATTGGAAAATTTTACAGAGAGGAGTTGAAAAAGTAAAGCGAAACGGTTTTATCGTTTAATCGGACGGTGAAGGAATGATTAAAGGCTCTTACACTCTCGTTGCTTGTGTACTTGTCGCATCTACCATAGCGTTCTCATCCTCATCCTCATCCACCCATGATTTTGATCTTGCCTGCAAAAACAAATACAACGAGGCACCATTCAACATTTTCATTCTCAGTTGGATCTCGATCAATCCTTCAAGCTATCAACAACAGAAAAAATGTTGATCGACCTGATTATGCAAATGATTTAAACGCCACAAACTACATCCACTTATCAAGGTTTAAAAATCACATGTGGGTAAACATAGTCAGTGGAATGGATGGCCATGTAGTTTTTGTTGATTTTCAAAAATTATTAAACAGAGTCGGCTCACCCATCTCATGGCATGACTTATGCATATTGATGTCAGTGCCTAAACATTCATGAGCAGATCGTTAGTTATAAGCCCAAATTGCAATAAAGAAAGAACAGAAAATGAAAATGTGAAAAATACATATATGGACAGAGAAATTTGTTGGGGATTTGGGATCCCATTTGTGAGAGGGAGAAGAAACGAAAGGTTTTGCTTGATAAATAAAAAATATTGATAATGAGGGAAAAATCGAAAGGTTACTGCACAGATAAATTGAAGAGGGGAGAGAATTAAGAACCAATTGTTACATATCTCAGTATTAATTATGTGGACACTCTTAGCATTAAGGAGAATATATTGCTTGTATAGATTAATGTCGTATTAATTATGGAGTGAAAGTAAACATACGCAAAATAGTATTAGAGTGATATGTTTTAACTTCCTTGTATTCAAAAGGAAACCGTGGGGTGGAAGGGCGGGGGTTAGCATCAAAATTTGGGTAATTGGATAAGATATATACATACGAGTGTTTTGTGGTTGTAAGATAGATAAGATTAAAATCGAGTTCTCTCTTTTGCCGGAGAGCTTCGCATTTGAATGGCAACCTCAGTAGCCCCCATTCACAATATCTTCAATTCACAGAGAACCCGCAAAGCAACCCCAAATTTCTTGAGCCCCAAACCATTTATTCGTCCCCTTCATCCAATTCGGACCCCCAATGCTCCATCAACCAAGTTAGCGTCCTCATCTTCCACCCCAACAGATTTGAGCATCGATGCTCTTAGATGTTTCATCCACCTCAATCTGGGCAACTGGATTGGTTCTTTCCACGTTAGCATCATTTTTATTATATATAACTAGTTAAATACTTTGAGTGACTGATGTTGGGGTTGTATTGTATTTAACAGCAATTTGACCCTCACGGGAATTTGATGCAAAAACTCAACACCAGGCTTGCTGTGGGCTCTTACGGTGATGCTGATCTCATCAGTTTAATTCAAACGTAAGCTTCATTTGATTTAGTTTACTATTTTAGCTAAGTCGTTTCTTTAGTCTCTTAGCCTTTTAGGTTATCTTGAGTCTCTGGCCAACCATTGTACTCAATTAGTTTTTTATTTGAAGATGAAGATTGGGTTAATTTTGAAATAAATGTGAAGGTGAATTTAAAAGCATAGGACTTTCTCAGGCTGCATGGCACCAACAAAGATTTTTGAAATGTTTGCCCTCTCTCTATATGCGTTTGTACAGAACAGTAATCCTCCTGTAATTGCGTAAAATAATTTCACTATTGGATGCATTTTAGATGCATGTTCTTTTTTCACTAAGGAAAGTGCTAGGTCGACACAAAAACAGGCCTTTTGTGCGATACGATTGACGTGTCGCACCACATTGACTCATTGTTGCCCCAGACAGGAGCCAATGCGGGTGCGACACGTCAATTGTGTCACACTTTTCTGTCGCGTTTTTGTGTCCGTGTAACATTACTCTTCACTAATGGTGTGCTGGATTGTCATTACATTATTTTCCCTGAAAAATCCTACTTTTAGCTCAAGTACTTTTGTGGCACTTCTTTTTCAAAATATAAATGTGACATGTGCTCCGTCTCAGATCTTACCCACCCCCAATAAATTGAATTATATGAAAAATAGAAATAAATAGCATTCATCACTACTATCCAACTTTTCATAAAAATGATTTTTTTCCATCCTTTTTTCGACTTTGTAATGAAATGCACCGTAATGGTGAAAAACATGGTCGCATGTGAATATGTTTGATTGCTTTTTTTTTTGTGTGTGGGGGGTGGGGTGGAGTGGGGGGGGGGGGGGGTATTGGCTGTCAATCTGATGTGCTCTTTGGCAAGATTTAGCATAGTAGTATTGGGTAATAACTGTGCCATTGAGACGTTTTCTGTGGACATCTAGATAGCAGATTGCCATTCTCTATTTGCGACGAATAGGATAAATTATTGAAATCTAAAGACATGCAGTACTCACTTATATTTTATTTAAATTTTCAGTCAGGTGACGTGAGTCACAGGACCTTCAGCTTGTGAGGGGCATCGAATTTGAACTCAATTCTGGAGCCTAAATTGAAAATACTTATTAATGGGATTGATTTCTACTACCTATGTGTTTAGTTATAGGTTTCAATACCAAAATTGAGTGTGATCTGTTTTCCTGGCTGAAATGGAATGTATCGACATCTTTCCATATATGCTTTGAATCTACTGGTGCAAATAATATAATACTTCATTAAACCAACTATTTTTGTGAAAATATAATACCTATATACAAAAATATTAATATATAACTAAAAAGTCTTTGCAGGGGGCTAGGCCCCCACTCCTCCTGCTGGATTTGCCACTCTAAGTTTATAGACAAACTACTACGTATCATCATAATTTATGGTAGTGATATTTGTTACATTATAACACTGTGGGGGAAGTTTGTTAATTTTTTGAATTTTTTTAGGTTATATATCAAACAACCCCCATCATGCACTTCGATTTCTGGAGATGATTCTGAACCGGATTGGGCTGAGTACAAAATCAAAGAAACGAACATGTTTACTGTGGACAAATATCAACAGGTGAGCTATCTGGAGGATGTGGTGTTCATTTATTGGTGCTTTCTGATGGAATATAGCTTGTTCGATATATCTCCTCTTTTTTTTAATATCCATTATAATTAGTTTGCAGATTGGCATTTTCCCCAAAGAGAAGGCCTTTGCATTAAGGTACCAGACAGCTGGCATGTTAGAAACTGTGTTGAGACAAGGGGTTTTAGGTGAAGACGATATTGGAGAAGAATCACCCAAGTGAGTGCTCCCTTTGCTTTTTTTTTTTTATAAATTTTATTTTGATACACCAGTCTAGAATTTTTTAGTACTCAATATTTTGTATTACGAGGCATGCATGAACTTGAAACCCAAACATAATATCTACATGAATCTTTAGTTGGTGAGATGATTTGATTTTCTGATTTCATCTTCATAGTTTATACCCTTCCTCTGATGTGATATCAACTTTAAATCTGATGTGGGTGATATGACCAATTTGGTCCTTCTTGCCGCGGCATCTACTAACAACAGACCACCGCCTTGGAACAGGGAGGCCGTGGGCTTTTTCTTATCTAACTGTGCCCACTTCAGCCACTAACCACTGCCTTGTACGTGACAGGCTGTGGCACTTACAGATTAGCCTGCTTCAGGCCACAGCACCTTCAGACCTGCTGCTGCCTGGGTCTGCCTGGGTGCAAACAAGCCGCAGCAATTGCACACAGCTGCTTCCTTATTAAAGGGATTTCTCTTCAGACGTATTCACATATCACGTGCTCAAAGGCACTTGACACAAATTACATACCTCCTATAAATAGAGGTCCATACCTCAATATAGGGGGTTCGAGATCCAGATCCAGATCCAGATCCGAGATAACCACCCTTCGCGAAGCCCTGTCAAACTCTCTACACAACCTTGTAGATCTCTTCCCAGCCTTCCCGGAATCGCTACAATCACGTCATTTCCTCTCTTAACTCTATTGTACGCCTTCCATGGCTATGTCAACTTGTACTACGATGTGTATATAATGAGAGTGGGGCAACAAAGTGGACGTAGGCTCATTTTTATAGTCGAACCACTCTATATCTTGTGTTTTGTCTCTCTTACTTGTTTATATCTATTTTACACTTGACTTGTTGGTATGACAACGACGTGTGATCGATTTCTCGTATCATCAATCTGACATCGTCTGTGGGAACGAGGTATTTCTATTTTGTTTCTCTACATTTCGGGTTCTTACCACCTTATTTCATTCATGGCCCCCCCCGGGTCATCATCCCATGGATGAGGTTTGTTTATTGAGCTCGTATTTTGCACATACACCCTTAGCTGGGTATTGCATGTTTTCAGATCTACTCGTTGGTCTCCTTTTTATGACCTTAGATCTGCTCTGTTTACCCTAATGATGCTACCTTACCTAGAAAGTGTTGAGAAGCGCAAAAAGGCTATAGCCTTCCAAAGGTGGGTAGCTAGGGATGGGATTCTGCCCGTTCACTCTCGTGGCCTATGATCTAGGATTTTCTACCACAATTGTGCCATTTTTTGGAGCACTTGAAGACTGTTTTGTCCTCGGTATATACCTAGTAGGCTTGGTGCATACATTTAGATGGATTGAATCTAGCTTCTGGCTCCACTTTTGGAATCCCACCCACCACTGCAGCAAGCATGATGCGGCCCGACAACCAAATTGCTCTTGTGCCGCAGCCTTTCCATTGGGTCCATATTTTTTATTCAGTTCATCACCTGGGAAAGACATGGTAAAATGGTCCTCGGACCAACTCTGGTGAACCCTCCCTAGGGGAGATTGCAGCGGCAACTCTGTATGTCAATATGCCGCGGTCACGACAGTACATTTGATAGACTGATATCCTTGTTACTATACTTGATTATTTTCTCAGCACTCTTTTCATCTCAGAGTATATCTGTAAAGACTAACAAAGCAGAAATGGAAGGAGACTCCAGCCAAAGTGCAGAAATGAAAGATGAGGTTGCTCAACTTTACAACCACCTCAACCATCTGTATGACAGCCATGCCTCACTCCAGACCCAGGTCATCTTTCTGACCCAAAGGATTCTTATGCTAGAACTGCAACACCCAAGGTTGCCGTCCCAACCATCATGGCAGCAGCCATACAAGCCACTGCCTCAGAGGCCGCAAACAAGAACCAAAAGAGGAAGATGGAGAAATAGAAGCCAGAAAAAGGCTTTAAGGCCTACACCCCATTGACTTACCAAATTGAAGATATTTTCAAGCTCATCAAAAGAAGACAAATTGCTGAAGTGGCCTGAGAAGATGAGGGCTCCTTCCCACAAAAGGAACCGGGTCCAGTGGTGTGACTTTCACCGAGACCATGGCCATAGCACTGACAAATGCTTCACGTTGAAAGATGAAATCGAAAGGCTTGTGACGCGGGGATGTTGCAGCAATTCCTGAAGACAGTATGAGAGTTGCAGCAATTCTCGGAACCACTGTGACCGATTGACTGACAGGTCGCATGCCTCATATTTGCCTTACTTTCCATTCAATGTTTCCGTTTTTTCTTTGAAAAGCTCTATTTAAATGTTTCCTTTAGACTTTGTATTTTTCTGGCAAGGTCGTGAATACATGAATATATGAATTGAGCTTATTTTTCCATATCTCATTTCTTTTGTTTTCATTATTTGTTATCTCACAAAAGGCCTTCGTCTTAAACAAATTTCAAATGAAGACAACATATTATCTCGCGAATAACTACCTAAATGGGCTCACAACTCCCCTCCTGACGCCTAAGCATATGATATTTAAAATTGCAAAGGCAGCTCTCGGGATAATTCGACTAGCCACGGGGGCTACTAATGCCCGTTATTTGCTTTTGGACGCTCTTATTAAGCCACGGGGGCTACTAATGCTCGTTATACGCTTCTGGATGCTCTTATTTAGCCACGGGGGCTACTAATGCCCGTTATTTGCTTCTGGAATGCTCCAATTAGTCAGGGATGGCTTGATACATAATAGCTTGGGGAAGCTTCATAATACCTAGCCCGGGGAGGCCTGATAATAACCCAATTAAAGCGACTAAAAGAAGCCGTGGAAGTAGCTGCATGGCAATTAAAGTGACTAAAAGAAGCTGTGGAAATTCCATGCAATTAAAACGACTAAGAGATGCTGCGACAATGGCATCATGAACCATATTAAAGTTATAAAGAATAAGTGACCGCAACCCAACGTAAAGTCCACTAGAATATCAACTTAGATACTGAGGCAGGCATACAACCCATCCGCAGTCTCAAAGTTGCCATTTGTACCACGACTTGGGGGATCATTGTGTGTGATGAAAAATCATGAGAAAAGCAAAAGCAAAAACAAATGGCCGCAACCTTGTTCAAGAATCCATTTTATGAGAAGTTGCCGCGGCCCCATGTTCCATATATTCATTTTTGAAAAGAAATAGTCAAGTGCATTCAAGCAGTTAAAACATAATGATGAAGCAAAGTAAAACATTCATTCAAGCAGTCAAGTATTCAAGATGCAGAGGCAAAAGAAACATGCAGACAAGTTACAAAAGTGGTCATTGATATGCAGTATATAAAGTTAGAAGAATGGCCGTAGCCTTTTATAAAGTTAAGTTCAAGAAAAAGTTCATTATAGCCCAAAAAATGATTGCAAAAGGGAAAGATTAAAAAACTATGAGGCTGCGTCGTCTTTTTCATCTCCTTCACCATCCGCAACAGTCTTAGTCTCTTCTTCCCCTGACTCAGCCGCTGCTTCCATCTGCTGCTTGGCCCTTGCCTCTGCCACGGCCCTAATCTCTTCCACACATTCGGCATGCTCAACATCACTTAGCTTCCAAGAAAGGATCTTATCCTTGGATTCAAGAAAATTCTTGACAACCTTGTGCTTGAGCTCTTGGAAGCCGCTGAGATAGGTTTTGTTATTTGTCATAAAGAAGTCCCTTGATTTCGTATATGCAGCTACAACATCATCTGCAACCCGTCTTAAGGCTACGACATGGGACTCCTCTATCTGTTTCAGGGCTGCAGCATGATCATTATCCTTTTGTCTGCCTCGAAGGAAGAGGCCCTGGCACTTTCCAAGTCAATCTTATGAACTGACGCCTCAACCTGATGCAATTTATACAGGCCTTCATATTTGTCCGTTTGAGACATAATGATGTCCGTGGCCTGAAATTATTTAGACAATGGTTAGTATGAAGAAGTAACTACAGTTAAATTCAATAAAGTGCTACCCTTAGCAGGCTATGGAGACCATATGCCTCCAAATACTCATGGTCTTCATCCACAAGGCGATCCAAGTCAATGTTATCTGCTACCTTCCTCATCTTGTGGACCGCCCTGACAGTTGTGTCCTAGGAAGATTGGGGATTTGGCGTTCTTAATTGAGGCCGTGGATGGCGCCATCAGGGAAGTAATAAATAACAACTGTGTTGTACATCAAATGGGATTTATAGCAAGTGAGATTATGGAGATTTACATAAACCCTAATTTCTACTCAAATTGAGAAACCGGAAATCATATGAATGAACACAGTGGCAAACGTGAATTAAAAGCTACGATTTGCAGAAATATCGAATAAAATGTGAAATTAATTGGAAGATTACCTGGAAATCGAAGAAATGGGGAGAAATGACGGTTGCTCAGCCTCAAACAGTCTCAAACCACCACTGAAAGCTTGCCGGAAAACTCAAAGGAAGGAGTGATAGAGGTTCGCTCTTTATTTGCTCTCAAAGGTTTGGAAAACGTAATGAAGGCCACGGCCAGATCCATTTATATAAGAGGGCACGGGAAGGTGAAACGTCGCCTTGCGAGATGATTACAACACACCGCGGCAACCATGGAGTTAAGCTGCAACACCAAATCACCACCCTTTGGCACTACGGCTTGGGGGCTTATTGATATGACCAATATGGTCCTTCGTGTCGCGGCATCTACTAACAACAGACCACCGCCTTGGAACAGGGAGGTCGCGGCCTTTTTCTTATCTAACTACACCTACTTCAACCACTAGCCGCTGCCTTATACCCGACAGGCCGCGGCACTTACAGATTAGCCTGCCTTGGGACACAACACCTTCAGACCTGTTGCTGCCTGGGTGCAAACAGGCCGCAACAATTACACACAACTGCTTCCTTATTAAAGGGATTGCTCTTCAGACTTATTCACATGCCACGTGCTCAGGGCACGTGAACACAACTTACATACCTCCTATAAATAGAGGTCCATACCTTGAGATATAGGGGGTTCGAGATCCAGATCCAGATCCGAGACAGCCACCCTTGGCGAAGCCCTGTCAAACTCTCTACACAACCCCAATACAACTTGGGGGCTATACACTTACCTTTTAGATCTCTTCCCGGCCTGCCCGGAATCGCTACAATCACGTATTCTCCTCTCTTAACTCTATTGTACGCCTTCCATGGCTATGTCAACTTGTACTACGATGTGTATATAATGAGAGTGGAGCAACAAAGTGGACGTAGGCTCATTTTTATAACTGAACCACTATATATCTTGTGTTTTGTCTCTGTTACTTGTTTATATCTATTTTACACTTGACTTGTTAGTATGAGAACGATGTGTGATCGATTTCTCGTATCATCAGTGGGTACGTTACAATATAGTTTACATGGGAGTTCTGTTTTTCTAGCTTTTTATTTTTATATGATGAGAAGTTTTAGGATGACATACTTGTGTCTCCCATAGTTTGGCTAATGTGGCATGAGTGCATGGACAGAGATATGGTGAGTAATTCTAGGATGACAAACTTTTGAGACATAGTTTGAGTGACAGTTTCACTGTCTTCTTATCTTCGCCATGGATACAGAACTGGGATACGCGATATGTCAGCAATGGAAGTAAAATAACATACAATACGGTTGTTAGCACACCACTTTGATACTCTAGCGCTCCCAAATTACTTTTTATGACTTTTGGGACATCTGGGAGACTGTTGATGACTCTTGTGGAGTGCTAGAGTATCAAAGTGGAGGGCCAATAGCTATACCATGTATGTATATAGAGAAAATTACCTACAAAATAGCATAGGCAATTTGCATCAAGAGAAAAGTAGTTTACAGTGATATATTTATTGCTTTCAATACATAGATGATAAAACATGACCAGTTACCAATGGGCCTTCGCCTGATTGTTACTCGCCTATCAGTGGTAGGAGGTCTCAGAACCAATCCCTGTGAAGGGGATTGTTATTTATTTTTATTTTATTCTTGATTAAGCCCCGTTTGCATAGTAGTCGCTTGTCGTTTCTTTCTTTAATCTAGATTGGCTTGGTGCGCAGTAAGGGAAGGAAAGGATGAATATTCCATTCTTGTTTCAGCCACCGCTTCGGATCCTGCTCCTCTGTAGTTTCTGATCCCATAATAGTAAATTTGCTCCAGAATCAAGATCGAGTTGAAATTTTAAAAACCTTTCTTTATTTTCAGAAATAGAAAAAAGGATGAATTGCTTCAGTATTTTTTTTGAATTATTATTCAATGCAGTTATAATTGATCCTAATGGTAAAAAAAAATCTACTGGAATGGATGCGAGTTAGGGAAAAAAAAAAATAAGGGTCGTGAGACTTTAGACCTCCCTGTTTCAAAAAAGTAATACAAATAATATTACTAAAAAAGACAATGAGAGTGCACCAACAATCAATGTCCAACTTATTTAATTAAATTCCAATTTTAGCCCAATACAGTCTTAACTCTTGCAAATAACTGTGACAGATAAATGGAATAAATCGAACATGCAAGACAATCACAATTTGAGGAAAAATCCCCCCAAAGGGCAAAACCTTTTTATTTCACTATAATTTGTAAATCTCAACTTACACGGATTACAATGAAATACAGTGACACACGAAATACCCGCAGGTGTCGGTTCGGTGTCGAGAGCAAGAGGTCTCGCAAGAACTACAAGATCAGCAGTGGAAAATCAACCTTCTTCTTCTCCACAAGAACTCCAGATGAGTAGAACAATTTTCTTGGGTTTGGATGATTCACATAAATGATTGAGAATTGTTTGTGAATCAAAACAGTGTATAAAACATGAAAAACGAAGTTTGTTTTTAATGAAGAAGAACTGCAGAAACGTCAGGTCCAAGACTTGGAAAAACGTGTAGAATGAACATTGCTTAAATACAGAAATCGAGGCGGTGGCTCGTTCGAACGAGATAGGGTGTTGCTCGAACGACGCCAGGTGTCGTTAGAACGACTTCGCGCGACATGAGCTGTCGTTTGAACGACAAGCTCTATCATTCGAACGATTTGAACGGCGTGTACTTGTTCGCCTCTACACCTGGACAAAATTCTTATTTCGAAATAAAATATTTCAGGCTTCAAAAATTTATTTTAAAAATGTTACCAAATATTTATGCAAATATTAAAAACTCCAATTAAATTATTTTACCATATTTGCGAGTGGAGTAGTGGGAACAGATTAATGTTGAAGACGCACGATGCATGATGGGACAATTTTGATGCACTGCGCATGTATGGAGGTAATGGGTGCGTGATAACTTCGGATCCAAGTCGAGGCCGTCATGGATGAATGTGGAGACATGCCGAATGTAGCGGTATCGGACATACTTGCAGTGATCTAGGTTATACAGAAAAGTTTCCTAGATACTAAACGAACATTTATAAAATCATGTCCTTACAAATCTCCCCCTATGTCTATGCCGGTACATACATAAAAACTATCCGAATTATGCTACCCAACCCAAAAGATACATACAATTTAATATTCCCATTAAACTCAAAAAGTGGAAATAATAAATGACATGTCTTCAACTTCTTCAACGTCTTCAAACTTTCTTTGTCATCATCAGGGTGTGCAAAAATAATCCTCAATTAAGTACCTACACGCATGAGACAAGAACAATTTGAAATATAATGACAAGCAAAAGTAAGGACCAATTTATGCTCAAGCAAATCATTATAAAATCAAATAAAAATTCTCCCTCATAATTCGTTCTCCCCCCTTTTTATGATGGTCCCAAATAGGCAAATATGAAGAACACAAAGCAAATGCAAATGGAGAATGTGACAAGGTAACCAAACTCTCTTTTTGAAATTTTCAAAATTTTTCTTACAAAAAAAAATAAAACTATAAAACACACCATGAAAGAACATCAAAACAACCAAGTCGGTGATAGCGGAAATGTAGGGATGTGAACAAATTCGACAGGACAATCAATACATACAACGATAACATATGTGCACGATGAATATTGGATATTCCTGGCGAATGAACTCAATATCTTCCTTACGTGTAAAAATTGTGGAATTAAAAGAAATTGACTCAATCAAATCAGCAAATCAAAGCTCAAAGTGATTTCCACACCAATAACGGCCAAAACGTTGAAACGCTTTTTCATGACTTTCAAGGACGTGCAAACCTGTTTTTCATTTCTTTCCATCCACTCCCTCATAAATAATTATACATTATATTTTTCTTTTGAGGTGATGAAACTAAAACCTATTGTCCCATTTGATTTGGCATATTTTTCTTTTTATTGCCATTTAATTTTTTTTCGGGCTCTTTTTCAAACGATGGCTTTCTCGACGAGTTAATTTTGAACTCTCGTAGCCCTTTCCCGTGATTCACTCATCATATTTTGTTTCAATTAAATCCTCACGGTAAACGATTTTTACATGCACTACTATCTTGTCAAGTTTTATCGCATTTTGGTCGTTGTATAGACACAATTCAGATGGAAACACTCAATATGTGATAGACAAGTACAATACTCAAATAATACCGTGCATGTGTGCAATAAAGGAGATAAGGAGCCAAACATGTAGAAGATATGACTAATCACATCTCAAAGGCTCCAAACAATGTAAAGCACATGAATGAAATGATGTAGCATCTCAAATCACTATCAAACAGTCACGTGGAAAATGGAATGAAGTTGTGACTATGGTTATCTTAAATGTTCATCCATAAACAGTGTAAACAAAATACAAAACTCTTTTTGTGTTTTTCTAGAAAAAAAATCTTTTTGGATTTTTCAATTTTTTCAAAAAAAATAATAAAAAAAATCAAACAAATAATGATACAAATAATACAATTTAGAGCTAGGAATCAGATGATATGAACATGAAAAATGCATCCTACTCTAGACATGGTGACCACCCCTCCTGTGCAAATTCCTAAAGACTTCCTAAGACTCGAATCTAAGGGCATCTAAAGGCTTCGTGAAGACATCGACTAACTGGAGGTTGGTAGATACAAAACTCAAGGATACGACCTTTTTCTCTACAAGCTCATGGATAAAGTGCTCGCGTATCCTAATGTATTTTTTGCGCGAATGCTGGACTGAATTACGGGATATGTGTATCATGCTCGTGTTATCAGGAAATAGTCATGGTGTCCTGTGATATCCCATAATCCTCCAACATCTGCTTCATCAACAGAAGTTGCGTGCAACAACTTCCGGGGGCTATGTACTCGGCCTCCGCAGTGGACAAAGAGATGGAGTTTTGCTTCTTGCTCAACCAAGAGACGAGAGCAGCACCAAAGAAGAAACACCCACCAGAACTGCTCCTACATCCATCTGCATCCCCGACCCAATCGGCATCTGAATAGGCGGATAAACGGTCACTGGTATCAAAGGAATACCAAATGTTAAGTGAGAGAGTCCCACTCACGTATTTGATAATACGTTTAAGAGCGAGTAAGTGCGACTCTTTCGGGGACGCCTGATATCGCTCACCGACTCCAACACTAAAGGCTATGTCAGGATGGCTGGCAGTCAAGTAGAGAAGACTACCTATCATACTCCGATGCAAGGTTTGCTCTACGTTCTTGTCGGAAGTGTCCTTGCTAAGCTTAGTTGAGGTACCTATCGGTGTACGTGTGTGCTTAGTGGAGTCTAGACCAAATTTCTTCACAAGGTCATACTTGGATTGGGAGATGAACATCCCATCCTCTAGCTGACGAACCTGGAGACCAAGGAAGAAAGTAAGCTCACCAACCATGCTCGTCTCAAACTCACTCTTCGTCTCCTCTTCAAAGTGGTGAGCATGCTGGGAGCACGTGGATCCAAAGACTATGTTGTCCACATTGACCTGGGCAACCAAAATAGCACCGTCATCTCTCCTGACGAACAACGTTATATCAACTCCCCTTCTCTTGAAGCCACGAGCTAAGAGATAGGAAGTAAGAGCCTCTCTTACCAAGCACGGGGTGCCTGCTTAAACCATACAAGGTTTTCCTCAGATAATAGACGTGATCAGGGTGCTTAGTGTCTTCAAACCCTTTTGGTTGTTCCACGTAAACCTCCTCCTGTAGAATGCCATTCAGAAAGGCACTCTTGACATCCATCTGATATAACTTGAAGCGCATATGACATGCGATGGCGAGTAGTAAGCAGACGGACTTAACCCTCGCAACAGGAGCGAATGTCTCGTCAAAGTCTACACCCTCTATCTGTGTGTAGCCTTGAGCTACCAACCTAGCCTTATTTCGGATAATAGTACCAGTTCATCCACCTTATTCTTGAAGATCCACTTGGTACCTATCACATTTGTCTCACTAGGTCGGGGGACCAGTTCCCAGACATCATTCTTTTGAAACTGAAGTAACTCATCCTGCATAGCACATATCCAGTGTTGATCTTTGAGTGCTTCCTTATATTTCTTGGGCTTGACTTTGGACGTGTAGCAAACATGGCTAACAACGTTCTCTAGCTGAGCACGAGTCTTGACCCCTAAAGTGGGATCTCCTACAATAGTAGAAGGATCTCTTGTGAATTCAAGCAGGAGTGTCCCCTAAGTCAGGAATGGGGTTCACTCTGGGTGTGGGAGGTGTCCACCCTCTTTCACATACAACCCAAACACGTTCGTTTATAGCCTTTAAGTGAGATTTCATACGGGCTTTCCAATATGCATAATTTGACCCGTCAAAAATTGGGACTCTATTATATAAGTTTTCCATTGAAATTGCTCTTTTTCAAAGATAATTTTTTAGAACAAAATTGATATCCAGAAAATTTTGCAGGGAAATTATATGGTAAATTTGTGTAATTGGCTCTGATACCAATTTGATAGTGCGCCAGCAATCAATGTCCAACTTACTTAATTAACTCTCAATTTTAGCCCAATACAGTCTTAACTCTTGCAAATAATTGTGACTGATAAATGGAATAAATCGAACATGCAAGACAATCACAATTTGAGGAAGAATCCCCCAAAGGGGCAAAACCTTTTTATTTCAATAGAATTTGCAAATCTCAACTTACACGGATTACAATGAAATACAGTGACACACGAAGTACCTGCAGGCTATGAAACACGGACACGTAATACGTGTTTCGACACGCGATACGCGACACGTGATTGGTCCAAAAACTAGGATACGACACGCTATGATACGTTATATATAATATATATTTAAATATATATATTAATGAAATACAACATATTTTTTTTCATAAAATACATTATTAGAGCATTCGTAACATGAAAATAAGAAAATGAACCATACAAAACAAAGTTTAAACACACTTTGACATTAAGAAACATAAATAAAGCAGAATCACCATCACATGTTGGAGCGTGTCGCGTGTCCGACTTTAGTCAAAGTTGACTCGTGGCTTCCGGGAGAGTGTCAGTGTTTCATAGTGTCCGACACGACACGTTGCCTTCTGAGAAGTGTCCGTGCTTCCTAGTCTGCAGGTGTCGGTTCGGTGTCGTCAGCAAGAGGTCCCGCAAGAACTTCAAGATCAGCAGTGGAAAATCAGCCTTCTTCTCCACAAGAACTCCAGATGAGTAGAATAATTTTCGTGGGTTTAGAGGATTCACATAAATGATTGGGAATTGTTTGTGAATTAAAACAGTGTATAAAACATGAAAAACGAAGCCTGTTTTTAATGTAGAAGAATTGCAGAAACGTCAGGTCCAAGACTTGGGAAAACGTGTAGAATGAGTACTGCTTAAATATAGAAATCGAGACGGTGGCTCGTTCGAACGAGATAGGGTGTCGCTCGAACGACGCCAGGTGTCGTTCGAACGACTTCGCGCGACATGAGCTGTCGTTTGAACGACAAGCTCTGTCGTTCGAACGATCTGAACGACGTGTACTTGTTCGCCTCTACACTTTGAAAAAAAATCTTATTTCAAAATAAAATATTTCGGACTTCAAAAATTTATTTTAAAAATGTTCCCAAATATTAAAAACTCCAATTAAATTATTTTACCATATTTGCGAGTGGCGTAGTAGGAACAAATAAATGTTGAAGACGCACGATGCATGATGGGATAATGTTGATGCACTACGCCTGTATGGAGGTAGTGGGCGCGTGATAACTTCAGATCCAAGTCGAGGCCGTCATGGATGAATGTAGCGGTATCAGACATACTTGCCTTGCAGTGATCTAGGATATACAGAAAAATTTCCTAGATACTAAACGGACATTTATAAAATCATGACCGTAACGAATGGCCTTGTATATGTGCTTCAATAGATCTGCTTTGTATATAGTTATCATTAATTTTAGTTTTTTTTACATAATCCCCACTTTATAATGTTATATTTGACATAATCCCCACTTTACTAATGTCTTAAACATAACCCACTAAAACCTAAAAGACTTCAAACTTTGTTAGCACTCCTCAATTTCCTAATTAGACTAAGCCCCCAAATAGGTTTTTTGACCAATATACCCAGCACTTCATCTTCTTCTTCAAATCAAAACCCTAATATCCAACAAATCATAATTTTTTTTTTTTCAAAAACTCAACAAAGTCCTTCAATTCATTTTTAATTACACCATACCTCAAAACTCTTTAACTACCAATTCATGGCTATACATTGGAGCAAAACTATCCTCTGAAATCAAGTAGAGAGCCTCTAGTGGGTTGTTTTCGTGGGTGTTTCGGTTCTTCAAAGGGAAACAAACGTCGAAAACAGAGGGGTAAGGTCATTCCTGGAGACCAAGTAAGCACGTTCATTAATCTTACTTGCCCTTTAGATTTAATTTATATTTCCTTCTGGTCGATTGAGGAAAAAGGCAGTTGGACAAGAAAATGTTGAAAATCTGGGTAGTGCTGTTTGTGGTTTCAAAAGATTCACGTTTAAAAGTTCAGTCAAATCTGGGTGGCTCTGGTACAATGTCCCTCCTGTTTAGCTCACCAATATTTCCTCAATAACGGAAAAGTAGAACTAAAAAGAATCATTCCAATCCTAAATTAATTAAATATTGAAATTTGTTGTGAAACATGGAACTCCAAAACCCCTACACATTATTGGATCTTCAGAATTATGCGACAGCCCTGTTTGTTTAGTTTTCATTCCCATCATCTTTTTGTGTGCGCAAAATAAATGGTTTGATGTTCTTGAGTAATTCATGGTGTAATTACAGATGAAATTGAAGGAATTTGTTGGGTTCTTGAAAAAAAATTAGGGTTTGTTGGATATTAGGGTTTTGATTTGGGGAAGAAGATGAACTAAGGGGTATTTTGGTTAAGAAAACTATTTGGGGCCAAGTCTAATTAGCAAATGGAGGTGTACTAATGGGATTATGTTTAAGACAATAGTAAAGTGGTGGTTATGTCAAATATAGCATTATAAAGCGGGGGTTATGTAAAAAACCCTTAATTTTATAAAGTGACCAACATTTTGAAACCAATCTGAAATCTATTCGTCCCGTATCGAAGTCGCAACCTAGCCATATCCCTGTTGTACCTAAATCTGTATCCATTTCTACAACTTTTCAAGTATCTGTGCTGCTTAGTCCATCTCACTTTTCTATCACCATGCAGAAATCTGAGGCTTCCTTCCCGCCGCCCGTCTATTGTAAGTGAGAGTTGCTTATTTTCACTGGAGAAAGATATGCGTGCAAGAGCATTCCATGTCATGGACCCAAAGGGAGTTATAGAGTTGATATTTATCTTCCTGGAAGAAAGAGGAGGTGGGATGCTTACTCCCCCCTCCCTTGACAACTCTAAGGTAAATTAGATCTCTAGATTATCAAGTTCTTCACTAATTTCTGCAAGGTAAATTAAATGATTAGATTATAAAGTTCTTCTCTGAGTATCTATAATATTTTAACAGCCACCCCCCATAATATATCTTCATATCCTCCAATTGTGAATATTTTATGCTAGATTTCTTGTTTGGTTTCAGGACAATTCAGACAGGATTATGCCACACATTGGTAGATGGAAAGGTCGATCTGTGACGAAGCGCACTGGGGTTTATGGAGCAACAATTGCTGAAGCTGAGACAATTTCTGTACTCAACATTGATGACAAGGGTCAGCTAATACAGGTTTGTTTTTAATTCCTCTCTTTAGTTGTAACTGCTGATTTGACTTGCTTTACTCTTTTTGTAATTGGAGAGGTTGAGAGAATCTTTAAATGCTGATGGCACATATGCCATTAACGCAATCAGATACTTATATGCCAATTTCTTTAACCGAGTTTACTTTCTTTTTGAAATTTGTCGAGGTTTCTCAAGGTAAATGAAGTTTCTCTTCCTTCTGAATTCTTGGCATTTCATGGGGAAATAGAATACTCAGGTGTTTTCATTCCTTATTTTTCAGTTCTTTAAATGAGAAAAGGAATTTAACCACTCTAGCTGACCACCATGTTCTTCTTTTTCATTTAGGTCTCTTCATATGATGGCACAGTGAAAATAGAAGGGGAAAAATTACAAGATACCCCCTCAACTGTCTCCCTAGTTTCAAAAAGAATTTATGAAATTCTAGTTGTATCCATTTTTATTTTGCCCCTAGTATTAAATTTCTTGAAGGATCTGACGTAAAGCATGTAATATGTTGAAACTTGAAAATGACTAATACCCATCTTGTCTTGTGTATTGCAATTTCATGAATTAGAACCCTGTATTATAAAATTTAATTTACCAGACGAGACCTCGGGCTGTAAAACAAACCAAGCTACTCGGGCTCGGCTTGTATTCGTTCGGAAAATATCTCGTTCGAGACAAGTTCGTAAAATAAATGAGCCAAAAATGAACATATTTCTAAGCTCGTTTTATTCTTGAGCTCGGCTCAGATTTGGCTCGAATACCAATATAAATGCTACACTAATGTAAAACAACCAAGTTACTCAGAGCTTGGCTTGTTTTCGTTTGCTTAGAAACTCGTTCGAGTTTATATTTTAAGCAAAATGAGCAAGCTTGAACATATTTTTATACTCATTTTCATTTCAAACCACGCTCGCCTCTTTTACACCCCTAACCTCAACTTTGATTAGCCATCTCACGTTCGTATCTACATCCGCGATCCTATAATTTCATCCATCGGAATCAATTTGTCAGATCTCAACTCCACCAAATCATTTTGACTAGATCTTGACTCCATAATTTTTTAATTTCCCCCCAGTTCTTACCCCTAAAAATTTGTATTAAATGATGAATAATTGCAATTCTAATTTTTCTTTCGTTTGTTTTGAAAACAGGATATTAGCACAACATCTAAGGGAAGCGATGTAACCACCAATGTTCATTGGACGGGTACCATATCTGACAACTTAGTTACATTTGATGGCGGTTTCCAGGTGACCTTATTGCCTTGGGGCATGTACATCGGATGCCCATGTAATGTCGGAAAGAGCGTGGAAGACTCCAAGTCATTCCATCTCGAGTTCTGTTGGCTCGAGTCACCCGAAAAAAGACAGAGGCTGGTCCGCACTTATGATGTTGAAGGCATGCCCGTCTCATCAACTTATTTTTATGAGACAAAATCGTGAGTGCAAGTTTTAGCTTTCGTACTGATTGTTAAGGGCACCACGAAAATTCCTATCTAATACCACAGCACAGCATGAGTGTGAGTGTCCAAGGTGTCCCTATCAACCAATTTTTGAATACGTGTTTTTACAATTGTTCAGCCTGTGTATTTACTTTTACATTTAATATTTTAGTTATACTCTCAGATGGCAATTTTTTTATTATATTAAGAGGGTTGTAGTTATGATCTGTTATTAAAATATTTGAATAATAGAGAATTAAGGTAAAGGTCATGTTCCTTCCTATATTTGGATTTTTAGGACAATGCTTTTCAAGTTTATAAATCTAGTCCCTGTGATACAATAGGATTTATAAATCTAGTTCCTGTGGTACAATACTTTTATTTTTTTGGTCCGCGCCAGTGACACCATTTTTCACCTTTTTCCATTGTATTTTTAATACAGGGACTAAATTTATAAAATTATATGGAGTGTCCTATTTTTATACACTTTGAGTACTATGATGACCTTTTCCCAAAACCCCTTTTGAATAATTTATTGTAGAGTAACAATTTGAGAAATAAAAGTCCGCCAAATTCTTCTATCCTAGAGTAACAAGAGACTATATATCGATGTGGGAGGAAGACCATTTTCTTTGGTACTCGGTTCTAACTTGGGCACCTCTTTTTCATTATACCACTCACATGTGTTTGTATGTTTGGTTGATGATCTACAAAATGGGGCGGAATTAACGGTGTAATAAACAAGGCTGAAGCCCATGTCAAATTTGAAAATTCTTTTTAAGGGGGAACTGTGAAATTAACCTAATCTATGGCTTCGATTGCTAATGAACCCTGGAATGCAAATAACAACTTAAATTATTAAATGTTGCGATTCTCCCAACCTGTTGCTAAAAGCCTTTTTGAGCAATACGTAGGGGAAATTGCAAAAGTGGGATTATTTGTCAGAGATTTTTGAAAAATAGTAGTTCATGTAAATGTAAAATGCTTGGTAGAATTGGAAGAAGACTGCAAATTCGTAAATAAAATTGCTCCAAAAAGTGAATAGATCTATGTCCGAGGAACAATATTTGACCCACATCGGTTTGCAAAGGTATCAGATGTAGTGAAGATACAATGGAGTCTCATTGACTACGTATTGCAATTACAAACTCAGGCTGAGGTAGAAATTAAGAATTTTACAAATGGCGACCAATCTGAAATTCTGCAGAATTTTAGTAACATAAACGAAGGAACAAAGGTGTGTTTGGAAGAGGATTGCAGGAATTTCAATGATTAAAACTGGTGGAGGCCTTTTTATAGGCACAACCATGGTGGTTCGTGAGAGTCGTTACTGGTGGCTGAAAAGCATCTCTTCTGTTGACTAAAGTGACAGTTCATTAATGTTGCTAATATTCTTCCCTCAATAATTGAGGTGCGAATATGATCCAAAATGCATTATTAAACCCCACAAATACGCGCCGAGCACACCATGACTCATGCTATATGCCAATTGCACCCTCAAATCGAACCATTGCGCCTAACGAACACGTTTGTGCACGCAACCGAGACATGAGCGAGGCCGGGCTTGGGAACGCCCCATGCTAGTCGCGGGGTGCAAAGCACCACCACCTTGAGGCAGATCACACATTGAGTGGCGGTCCATGGTTGAAACATGCAATACACATGCAACGAATAGTACCCTATACAATAATTGCCTTTATTAACTCCACTAACTTTTGGTATCTTTCTTATGTGGGACAAAATTTCCACAAACCTCTTTTTGATATTCCTCACAAACTTTTCTAACTTATATACACTAGAGATTTTAAATAAACAATACAATTTTGTTTTGCAAAATATTAAAAAATCCCACAATTCCACACCATTTTCAGAATAAAATAAAAAGGGGAAACAAACGGATGCCATATCGGGACAATGCATAAATGGAGGTATCTCACGATTTGAACCTTCATTTAGTAAATATTCATTAAAACTGATCGGAGAACATAGTAGAATGCAACTTTGAACTAGCAATCCATAAAGACCAGTCGGATTCGTATCACACATCAACCCATAGTTCCTCGCTGGTAGCATATCTACGTGGCGACACTTGTAATGGCCTTGTGTCAATGTGTTGATTTCACAAGTGATCTAGAGACAAACCCTTTGTCGCATGGGAAACGACACCACTCAAACACTTATATAGGTAGGATTATCAGAATTGTCTCTGTAATTACAAAACTTTGACAGAAAGTTGCTATAATTCTATTAAGAGTATATACTTAACCTCCTCTTTTGCACACTGGAAATTCCAAGCATTTGTTCCTTGGTGAGAATGTATTTTAATTTATATATTACACTATCTCGCGTGTCAAAATATTGAGTTTTTCACAATCAAGCTCATCACTTGATTATCATATAAATATTGTAGGTGAGTGTCTTGATTATATTTAGATTGCCTTGAACATCATTCGACGTCAACGGATTCGACACATCTATTTTGCTTCCGACCCAATGCAACTTTTATATCCTCTATGGTTGTGATTAATTGACATCTAATATTTGCACGCACTTATGTTTTTCAAAAAGTCTTTTTAGACTTAACTAAATTGCAAAATCTTTTAAATGTGTAAAGTTTTTTAGTGCTCAAGGGGTTTGTTTAATTAAAACCATTACATATTCTATATTTTTATCTTCTATGCACTTTCGTGTGCACAGAGGTTGTGTAGGACTAGGCGCACGACTTTAATGAAGATGGTTAGCTCCACGTGACATATTCCTAGCCAGTGAGCTTTTAATCGTGCGCATGGAAGAAAATGACTTCGTGCGCACAATAGTTCAGATTTTTGGAGATGCCCATATGTCATGACCCTGACCCAAAATTATTAGGGAACGAGTGTCTTGGCATGCCACCAAGGCAACAAATATTCTTATTTTGAAATATTACTTAGAATGAATGCAACGGAATTACAATCACATAGTTATGAATCGTAAAATACTAAAAGTGAAGGAATTACGTCATCAAAGCTTTCTAAAGGAAACTTTATTTAAATTAAAAGTAACAACAAGTTACAACTTAAGACAAAATTTAAAACCTATTACATATTCTATCGGATAAACCAAACATTTTACATAAAGTAACAAAAAGAGCTCTAAAAGCCAAATCTTCAACATAGTTCTTTTACGTTCCATCCGTGAGCCTAGTTATTTCTTGAAAAATTATTACAACGTTAGCTAAAAGACGAATGAGATTTAATGTCACCAGGATCTATTAAAACTTGAAAAGGTTGTGCACATATAGAAAGTGTACCCGACACAACTTTATTAAAAGCTTTTGCATCGGAAAGATTAAAAACTCTACCTTGTCTGCCATGATCCTTATTGTCATTAAAAGCCTTTGTTGGCTCCTTCCCTTTGTTTGGGCAATCTCTTATTTTATGTCCCTTTTGGCCACACCTAAAGTAACTTCCAGTCTCCAAGTAACATGGTTTCCTTCTGTGAATATTACCGTATCGTTGGTATCTATCAACATTCAAGGGTTTGTTTACAAAAGGTTGCCCTATATTAGGTATAGTCCTAAAGGGTTTGTTATTGGGGTTCTTTCTTCTTTGTTCTCCAAACTTCCTCTTTCCCTCTATAACTTGATTATATTCTTCACTATCCTTCTCAGCTATCATTGCCCTAGTCACCGCGTCATTATATGATGTCAACTTCAGGATGGAAATTCGACTATGAATATTCAACCTCAACCCACGTTCAGACTTCTTGGCTTTCAAAATATCGGTCATCACAGTATGAGCTGCAAAATGGGATAACTTAGTAAAATTTGCCTCGTATTGAATAATCATCATATTTTCTTGAACTAGACTCATGAAGTCAGCTGCTTTTTGGTCTTGCACCATTTCGGGAAAGTATTTCTCATAGAAGATCACTAAGAAGTCATTCCAACCTATGGGATTATTCCTTCCCTCGTAAATTCTCTCAGTCATTCTCCACTAATGTTTGGCTTCACCTTCTAATACAGACGTTCCAAATGAAACCCTTTATTCATCAGTACACTTAAGAACATCGAGTATCTTTTCTATTTGCATCACCAAATTTTCTGCTTCAGTGAGGTTAGGAGTACCTTTAAAATATGGTGGATTCAACTTCTTGAATTGTTCAATAGTACATCTGCTTAGTTCAAGGTTCCTTGGTGCTCCATTATTCACCTGATGCTCCAAAATCCTGGCTAGACTTTCAATTGCCTTGTATGCACCTTTCGGTCCTTCCATACTTGAACCACTAGTTCCCGCAATTGATCTCGTCTTGGTCATTTTCTACAATCCTGGCCAAATGTAAGATGTATTATACTATCTTAAGATTGCAAATTAGAAGAACAATTATATATACACGGTTATATAAGATGTAAAACACATAGAGGGCTATCACATAAGTTGGATATTTAATCCTATATCTTATGTATGGAAACTTAAAATCTATAACATTCGAAACTTATGTTTAGTAGTCAACGGATTCATAACCTATGCTTTGATGATGTAATAACCCTACTATTATATGTTCATATATAGTGTGTTTTTGCAATTTCGTCTCACTTATTATTTGATAAATGTTGTATTATTACAAATGTAATATTCTGAATTTTTATTATGACAAAGCCCATTATTAAATCTGAATAATCAATTGTAAAATGGGTCAAATTGAAGTTTTATGGCACATCCTAAGCTAAATGATAAGTCTTGGGGTGAAAAATGTAAATTTATGAAACTTTAGGAGCTTGGTTTTAATTAAAAAAGTTTGAGGGACCAAAATGAAAAATAAAAAAGGACATTTTTTTATAAATAAAATATTTTCAGGGACCTCTAAGAAACATTGAAAATATATAGTGTGAAATTGCCAAAATACTCTTCATGTGTAAAATGACCCTTATACCCTTAATTGACACCTCGTGCTTACACGTGTCGTCGATATAGCTAAAGATAAAACACGTGTCACAATTCGGTAAAATAAGACCGCAAGACGCCTTCATTACGGGACACCTCAACGGTGACTCGCCGTTATAAAGGCTTGGTCAGCTAGACACGTGTCAACACCGTGAAATCTTTGGAAAACTATAAATACGACCTTTAGGATCATTTAAACTCATACCATTTCCTCGATAATTATAGTAAGAAAGAGTGATATCTTAAGAAGGAGTTCTGTAAGTTTAAGAAGAAGTTTCATCTTAACGAAGTGATCCAAGACTCAATACCGTTAACTTCGATCTTCTGTTTTAGGTTAGTACTCTATGACATTCCTTGCGTATTTTGATTATATGATATTTGTGACACCCTGCCTAATTAAATACCGGATGATCAGTCCTTTATTCAATTTAAAACAGAATATCCAGTTGTATCAGCATTTGCATCACTGTCGATTTTTTTTTATTAAATACTAACCACCTAATATTTAAAAAGCCCGATGTCAAATTTTATCTTGAATTAACAAACAACCAAATAAATGAATAAACAAACATTCATCATCCAATACAATCTTATAGGAAATGAATTAATATAATGAATTAACTGAGTGTGGAGTAAACACTTCCAGAATAAAATCCCACTACAATAGTCTGATATGAAATAAAGCTTAGTAACTGAAATAAAAACAAATGTCTGAAGTAACAATCTCTAAACAAGAATGGGCAACATGCCCTGACTGATATAAAGTGCTCCGAATGAGTCAAGGATAAGTGGAGGCATCTAATACCAAGGTCCTGTAACTTCCATAGCAGCTACAGGACGTCAACTGACGGGAACTCTAAGCTTAGTGACCATATGGATGGGCACGTGATGTAATATATATATATATATATATATATATATATATATATATAGAAAAAGGAAGAGATTTTCAAGAAATGGGTGAGAGCCCAAGTTGAAAATATTTTTAAAATAGCAAGTGTTTAAATTGCATTAAACAATAAATATTATATACATGTTAGTCACGTGCTCTCTTTTGAGATTCTCACCTCTCAACTATTGTGCATGCCTAACGCATTCTCTTAACCCATACTAGTTACTTTATCCCACTTAACTAGTTTGAATCAAGTCTCTTCTATGATGCCTAAGTCATTGTGCCCACCGGTATCACCCGAAATAATACATTCTTGCATTTCTAATATTAATTAATCGATTTCAAGTATCTCATAAATCCCTTGAGTTTTCACACACAATATATACTTTTGACATCATTATCATCATCATGTTCTATTAAGCAACACAGTAGAATAAACACACACACACACACAAATATATATATATATATATATATATATATATATATATATATATATATATATATATATTTATATATTTCACTTGTAAGATGTGGGTTCTTGGAATACAGTTAGTATCAAGTGAGGCGTAACCCCTTATCAAGATCGGGATCGACACCGTGCAATATTAAATGTTAACAGTGAACACAGGTGAATAAGAGACAAAGGGATTCAATATTCAGAATTGTATTAAATGATATGTTGGCACAATAAATACATAACATGCATAATAAATAGATAGGACCAACAGGTAGCTGTTTCGGAGGAGCTTGTAAGTCTGGAGACTCAACTGGTTATGTCTGAACATAAGGTACATGAGGCTCATGAAGCTGTTGCTAGGGCGGAGGCTGAGCTTCTCAAGAGGGAACAAGACTTGGAGTTTATTCAGCAAAATATGGATCTTAGTCAGAAGGATTTGACCGACCTTATTACAGACCAGAGCAACATTGAGCAAATTCTCCCCAACATCACCATCGGTTGCTTGGATCGGCGAACCTTCATTTCATTATGGATAGCTCGTAGTCACCCTTGTTTAATGTTTCCTTTGTTGGTGTTCCTTACTTTGGGGTTTTGATCCCCCTCTTTATTTTATTTGCATGCAATCACAATACTTCTTTATTAAATAAAAAAAAAGTTTGTGACCTTTGGTGTTTCCTTCCTTTCCTTTTTTTTTCTTTTTACATTGGCTAAACTATTACATTAATACAAATCTTGCCATGCAAGACGAGGTTAACATTTTCCACATAAACATTTACGCCACACTATATTAAATGAATATGCCTAATCATTTACGAGGGACATCCCTTCGAACAAATATTTAACAAGATACAACACAATAAACTGGGGTGATGGCAAAATGTACATTGAAGCATGGTATATATTCAGCCACTTGTTATTTAGTTTGAAAGTAACATTGTCCTCCACCTTAGATATCTCACAATAACCTGAATCATGAGCTACTCGAACGATGCAAGGTCCTTCCCAGTTGCCCTCAAACTTGGGCAATGACAAACCCCTGATGTGCCTGGTGCATGCTTTTAGGACCAAGTCCCCCTCTTTAAACTTTCTCGGTCTCCCTAATTGGTCGTAGGATCTGGACAACTGTTTTCTATACATCGCGAAGTGTCTGGCTACATTGGCCTTGTGCTCTTCTAGTACCTCGAGTTGCACGTGCCGACTGTGAGGGAGCATGGCACTTCACAAGTTTTAGCGGGTGGAAGGTACCTCGAGTTCAACCGAAAAAACTGCTTCTGCCCGAACACTAAGGAAAATGGGGTCTATCCCATTGTTTTCCCCTTTGTTGTTCGGTAGGCCCAAAGTACTTTGGGGATCTTGTCATCCCATATGCTCGGGAAATCTTCTAACATCTTTGCCAAGGTATTTACTAAGGTTTTGTTGGTGGCCTCTGCCTGCCCGTTGCACTTCATGTATGCTACCGTTGACTTATGATGTATAATGGAATACTTGTCCGTTAGAAAACTCATTTCGCTATTCACGAATGGGGTGCCATTATCTGAAAAAAACACTTTCGGGATACCAAATCGCCATATAGTGTATTCCTTCATGAATCGGGACACTACTCCTGCTGTGGATTTTTTTGAGTGGTATGGCTTATGCCCACTTTGTAAAGCACTCCGTGGCTATCAGAATTCAAATATTTCCTTGTAACGAGGGGTTTATGGCCCTCACTAGATCGAACGCCCAAGTGTGAAATAGAAAAGGCGTAGAGAGAGAATGTAAGTCTACCTAAGGAGCGTGGATCATATTCCCGTGTAGTTGACAAGATTTACACTTATGAACATACTCCACCGAATCTTTCTACATTATAGGCCAATAATATCCCAAGGTCATGAGTTGATCGTAGTGTTTGGATCCTTCGATGTGGCCCGGCTCGTGATATTGCTTCAGCACTTCTTCGACCTCCTCTACTCTTATTCACCTTAGGGGCCTGTCATGGTAGACTCGTCGGTACAACTTCCCTTCTTGCACAAAGTAACTGGGTTCTCGCCTCTTTACTTTGGTAACATCCTCTTTCTCCATAGGCATTACTTCGTCTATCAGCAAATCTATATACGACTGCCTCCAGTCTTAGGGTTAATCAATGAAATTGCACTCTGCTGCCTGATAGAATAGACAGCACTTCGTGAACTCTCTTTGTACTGTTGCAAAATCTTATCTCATCGAAGGCCAAAAATACCCTGCCCGTTGTACTCTTTTGTAAAATAAATCTCGGTGGTTTCTTAGCTATCTTCATGCACCTCAATCAATTTTCTTTTGGCTTCCTCGGGGTCTACGCATCTGGACCACCAACCCCCTTTATTCTTGTAGTATAAATTACCCCTGGTGATAAAGTATTATGCCATCTCAACTAAACTCATTGGCCCTTCACCTCTGTCTAGTTGCTTTCTGATCTCACCTTTCCAATCATCGTTGTCGTCTGTGGGCAATATTTTTAACATCGTTGAGGGAGCTGTCCTCTTTGTGATCCGAACCACTATTGATCCTCCATCAAAGGCAATATTTTGGGCAATGGTGGCATAAATGTCGGCATGTTGGTTCATCATTCAGGGATGCCTCTTGATTTTTACTACTTCGAACTTCCCGAGCAACCGCCGTATGATCGTTCTGTAGGGCGCCAAGCTCATATGCTTCAGGGCGAATTCATCAGTTACTTGTTTTACCACTAAGTTGGAGTCCCCCATTATCGTTAGGACTTGGATACCTCTTCTAAGAGCTTTGAGCAACCCCAAGACCAGTGCCTCGTATTCGAACTTATTATTCGAACATTCAAATTCCATCTTGAAAGATAGGCGAACCTCTTCACCATTTCTTCGTAGGATGACTCCAGCTCCCCCTTTTTCTCGACTGAAGATTCGTCTAATTTCATACTCCACTCGTTCAGGTTAGATGCTATAAAGTTAGCCTGGAGGCCATCACTCGAGAGTTCTTTCACAGGTGGCTCGAACATTCTCGATGGAAAGATGGCCAATAAATCTGCATATGCTTGGCTCTTGATGGCTCGAGGGACCACACACTTGAGATCATACTCTGAGAGGATTAAGAACCATCGAGCTGCCCTGCCTATTAGCACAGTTATAGCAAGTAAAAACTTTATAGGATCACACCTAGTTATAATATGAACTGTGAATGATAGTAAGTAGTGCCTAAGTTTTTGCGCTACAAATACAAGAGCTAAGCAATGCCTCTCAATATTTGTATATCTAGCCTCAGGCCCATGTATGATTCTGCTAAAATAATAAACAGGTTTCTCTATACCATCCATCTCTTAGGCCAACAAAGAGCCTATAGATCGTTCAGTTAATGTAAGATATAGACGTAAATACCTGCCTTCGGGGGGATCATCATCTGAGGAGAAGTGAGGAGCGCTTTAAGATTGCCTATGGAGTCATGGTGCATCGGCCTCCCATGCAAACTTCACGTCCTTTCTCAGCAACTCCATCAATAAGTGTGTTACTTCGGCCAACCCTGGGACAAACCTCCTCAAGCAGGAGACTTTACTAAGGAAGCTTTTCAATTCTTTTGCTGACTTTGGTCTTGGCATATCAAGGATGGACCGACGCTTGTCCAAGTCCATCTGTACCCCTTGACGGTTCACCACAAACCCCAAGAATTTCTCGCTAGTCACTCTGAATGCGCATTTGAGGGGGTTCACTTTAGTTTATATTTTCTGCACTGAGTGAACACCCTCCTCAAGTTATCCAGGTGAGACTCCTCCTTCTTGGATTTTATTACCAGATTATCGACATAAAACTCCACGGTCTTGTGGAAGAGATCGTGAAAGATGTCCATCATTGTCCTTTGGTAGGTGGCTCCCGCATTTTTTTAACCCGAAAGGCATAATCGTGTACATAAAATTACCCAAAGGCGTTCGAAAAGCTGTCTTCTCTACATTGACCGAATTCATATTTATCTGGTTGTATCCCACATAACCATCCATGAAGCTGTACATCTTATGGCCCGTAGTTGCATAAATTAAGCTATCAATGTAAGGCAGCGGGAATTCATCTTTCGACCATGCTCGATTTAGGTCCCTAAAGTCCACACATATTCTGATCTGGCTCTTATCTTTCTTTCCCACTGGTACGATACTAGAAAGCCAAATCGGATGTTGGATTGGAACTATGAAACCGACCATAAATAGTCTTTAAACTTCCTCTTTGATCTTTAGATCCAACTCCGTCTTGTACATTCGGGTGGCCTGCTTTATCGGGATGGCTGATGGCAAAACATTTAACCTGTGACAACTCACTTCCTTGTCTACCCCAGGCATCTCAGTGTACTTCCATGCGAAGAAATCTTTGAATTTTAACAACAATTTGATCAATTCCTCTCGAGGCACTCCCTCAAAGTCCTTCGAGATAAAAATGGTGTTAGGATCATCACCTTCTTTGGCCAGGTCGATTTTCTCCAATTCTTAAATCTGTGGCTTGGGACAATCTATCATGCACTCACGCTCTTCTTCTACCTCTTCCATAAATTTTTGCACTCCAGAGTTATCAATCACCAAACATTTCCCTTGGTTATCCATCAGGAAGCATTCATAAATCAGGTCATCTTCGTCGTCCAGACCTTCAACTGCCCGCTCACACCTTTATAATTTGTAGATAATTATATCGTCAGGCAAAACCACCCTTTTGCACTGTCGGGTAACTTCTTCTTTCAAGGGAATCTTCCTGTGATTATCGTCCACTTTTCTCACCGTTCGCCTGCTAAGGAAGCTTTATGTCTAGACTTGGTGCTCGATTGGATCAATGCGCGGGGTCATTCGGTCTCAGAGCTACCTCGATAGACTAGGGGGCCTCGCTGTACCCAAGTCACGTTCTTCTTCGTAGGTCACCACTGTTCGGGCGGGTGCTCGCACCCTCTCTCGAGTGGATGGGACCCTTGTTCCCTCAGTGAACCTTGTTATCGCCATAACCTCTTCTGTCAGATGTATATAGAAAGCGACGTCCACCATATGAGCTTCCTCTTTTGCAAAAGGTTTCTTAGTGGCTCGAATCAACACCTTTTTTCCTTTTATGTTTGCCTTAGCACACTGATGATATGTAGAGGGTACCAAACCATAGTTGTGCATCCATACCCTGCCCACTAGAAATTGGTACGTTGGCTCGCAGTCCATGATATGGAATTTTATATGAGAAGTGATATTCTCCATCGTTATGCCTACGTTAACATAACGCATCGATTTTGACGAATGATTATCATACCCTGAGATTGTTAATGAATGGGGTACTATCTTCTTCTTCGATAGTCCAGTAGCGTAAAAGGGCCCAATAGGCATTATATTGATGGATGCTCCCCCGTCTAATAAAACACGTGAGAAAACACAATCATTTATAGATGCCGTAACATACAAGGGCCTATTATGGGGATACCTGATTAATTTGTCGGCTTCCAAGAACGTGACTTCAGAGAGGTACCTTCTCACCAGCTTGTCCATAGGCCCCTTCCATTTCAGGTGTGGCGCCATATTCTTCTTTGTAATTTTCAAGATAGCTCGCGTAACTTCCAATCGGGAGTCCTTAGGGAGGCCAACCTGATCGAAGAACCAACCAAACTTTAGCGAGTGATCAACTGCCACGCATTCGACCCACGGGTCTGCTTGTTCATCTTCTGATCATAAAATTCCTCTACATCTTTATACGTAGCCTCATCGTAGGCTATCGTCGCATTTACCTCCTCTAGAGAACAGGTTCCCATCTACCTACTAATCCATCGAAGGGGTCATGTACTTCTTTCCCTTATTCGTCTACCTCTTTTGCCTCATCATCTAAATGGAGCTGAGCCATCTCGATGGTACATTCCTCCAGATATTCTTAGAAGTCACCCTCTTCGAACCATTTCTCTCTTATTAATCGTTCAACCTCTTCATCAAAAGCGCTGGCCATATGGGCTCCATGTGGTGGTAAAGGGTTATCATTCACATTAGTTTGTGGTAACTCGATGTCTCCATTCTTCATGTGATGATCAATCAATCTTCTTAGTGAAAAACACACTTTGGTAGGGTGGTTCACCCTATTGTGAAGTGAACAATAGTGAGGTTTATCCCTAACCTCTCGAGAGAGTTGCGCCATGTTAACATTGATCGGCCTGCAAACCTTATCACGAACCATAAGATCATACAGGTTCAAAGCTTGTTCCACCGTATAAGGTAGTTTGGGGGGATATTCCTCGCCTTCGAATCTTCACTTGTTTCCTCTCCCCCTTCTGCCTCCTCGGCCGCCACTGCTTTCCTCTTTAGCCCCATCGTATGTGTAATTGACCCTCGAGGAGACTCCCCTCCTCAAGGCAACCGCTGGCCTTAGTAGTAAGATTGATAAGGCAGGCGGGGGTAGTACCGGCTTAACCACCAAGGCAATGTTCCTCGCTACTTTCAAGAACGCTGCGAATGTACCCTCTCGCATTTCAGTAATCAAATGGTAGATATACTCAGGCAACAAACCCTTTGTGCAAACTTGCAAAAAATTATCCTCTCGTGTTTCTTCCCTTATATCTAGAGAGCGCTCGCTAAACCTCCTAATTTAGGCCATAACATCCTCCCCCGGCTTTTGCTTCTCACGTGCTAGCTGCGTGAGTGTGAACTCATCCTCAACTAAAAATAACTTTTGTACAAACAAAACGTGCAATTCCTCCCAGGAGCCCATACTGACTGGGGCCATGTGGGAGTACCACGTGTATGCTCTCTCTATCAAGGACTTTGAAAATTCCATAAACCTCAGCTTTTTGTCATTTCAATGGGCCCCAAGACTTTCAATAAATCTCTTCACATGCTCCTTTGGGTTTGCACCTTTCCCCGTGTACTTCTCAACGATCGGTGGAATATACCCTATTGCGTAGGGTTCGTTGTTGTATGCCTCTGGGTATGGGGTAATGAAGTCATCATACATTAAAGAACTATATCCCCTTTGGACACTGCTATGAACTTCAACTTCTCCTTCTTCATTTCGTCCAAGCTGGCCGGTGAAGAGCTAGTTGGCTGCACTGTTACTACTGTCAAAATAGCCAGAGCGGGCAGTGCATTTTTTTCCGTGCCGCCCATCATAGTCTGAGTCGCTGAAGTCGTTCCCCCTTCCTGCGGCGTTGGCCAAGTTTTCATGAGTGGGACCATGGTGGGAGGCTCACTGCCAAAAGTTAGCGGAGCGGTAGGGAAAGCTCCGTTAAAAGTGGGCGTAGTAACACCCCCTGTAACGGTAGGGGCATGTATTATCACTGGTGGTGTAGTGAAGGAGTTCCCTCCCGTAGGGATCCCCAACATTGCTTGGGTCGCCAGAGTCTTGATGAACTCTGCGAACAAACCCATGAGTCCCTTCATTTGTGTCGGGCCTATTCCTGTTTGTGCGCCCATCATTTTCATCACACCGGCATTGGATGCACTAGGCTCATTCTGCGCTATTCTCACCCCCTCAGATAACATGGAGAGATTTGCCTCCTCTTCACACTGTATGACGTCAAAGTAAATGATTCTGGCATCTTTTCAAAAGAGAATACCTCCCCAACGAAGTCACCAAATGTAAGACGTGGGTTCTTGAAATATAGTTAATATTAAGTGAGGCGTAATCGCCTATCAAGATCGGGATTAACACCGTGCAATATTAAATGTTGACAGTGAACACATATGAATAAGAGAAAAAGGGATTCAATATTCAGACTTATATTAAATAATATGTTGGCACAATAAATACACAATAGGCATAATAAATAGATGGAACCATCAGGTATCTTGGTCGGAGGGAGAAAGAGCAAGCACTCTAGATGCATTAAAGGCAAAGTGGGAACATCAAGCTCAGTTAATGCTCAATGATATGGGTATTCAATGGATGTGGGAAATTATGTTCTCATAATAGCACTCGTGTATGGGGGAAGTTGGACGATAATTCTAGGCTCAAAATGCTCGCCCTGTTAAACTATTTATCTGGTGTATTTATATGAAGGTCTAGTTACTCGAGTAAACTTGCCCGTGTTCAATATGATCGATCGCATTAAATGCAAAAGTACTTCCCATTATTATAGAAGATATTGCATTAAATGCATGTGATCTCATACTTTGGCGGGAAACTATTTCATTGGCTGGAGGTATGGTGGGCATTAATGATGGGCATGACGTGGCAACTTGGGGCTTATCTTATAATGAATAAATGGTCAGGTTTGGTGAACTAGACCTGCCGTCTTAAGGATAAACCCACTTGAGTGCTGTAACTTTGAGTCCCTAAATTTCAAACGCTACGACGTCAGAAAGTGGGTAAATAGTGAATCTATTAGGTTCATGGTCACATTAGTCAGGTGGGATGGCGTCTGCATTAAGATTGCTCGGCTGGTAGGTATCTCGAGTGTTTAGTTTTCTGTTTATTGGTTAAGAAATATCTCAAGACCAAGGATGTAAGATTGAGGTACCTCGAGGAGGTTCCCTTGAACATGTAGGAGTTAAGGTAGCTCGGCTTTAATGGCTCGAGAAACCATATGTACTAGGTGAAGTTTTGCCTAAGTGTGCTAAGAGGTTTGGTAATTATATTCTCAACGTTGCCTTGCTCTCAATCCTCCGAACCATGTCCCAGCGAGGTTCCTAAGAGCAAGTTATTCGATAGAGCATGTTAGCTCTCCCAGGCCCTTCCAGGCATGGTCCCTCGTGACTACCAAATAACCTCCCTCAACATATAACATAAGATAAAGTACATGATACAATTCATTCTATTTCTTATTACAAACTATCGTCATCCAAGTGACTTTGATCTACAAGTTGGATCCTCCAAACTAGATCCGTAGGAGTATCTTTTAGGTAGGTCCTTCGAGCCACCTCTATGGAGAATCCTCGAGGTGGGTTCTTTGGGCCACTAATGTGGAGAATCTTCGAGGTAACCTGCTCCGGTGACCTTCATCCTCCTTCTTCGTCTTCCAATAAACAAATTAACTAAGTTAATCCCACTTTGGTGGGGACTCCCCCTGCATTTTCCCTTTCGTATATTTATTGCATGAAGAAATATTTGTACGAAACCCTTTGTTGATCTTCAATCCTTTCCTCCAACAAATTTTCAATATCCCTGGGCACTTGACTTATAAGGAATAACAAATTATTAGTAGTGGAGGAGTTATATCTTCCTCTATCTTTCGAACCGTCTCATCTGTTTAATAAATATCTTGCCATACTTAAAATAATATCTCTTCCTTTTGTGATGTTTTATAATTACTCGTGGCAGATGCCTTGGGGAAAGTAAAGAGGTTTATTGAAATTTCCCCCCAAACTCTTCATTTCTCCCAAGACAAAAAGACTTCAAGCATGTTTCATTTAATGAGGCTATTGTTTGCGCTTCTGTCTATGACATGTGGCAGCGCCAGGGTATGCGCGTGTTCCCCATGCTTCTCATTCGCGCGTTTGCTCCCCGAAACGTCATCATTGCAACCCTTGAACTCTGTTACAACCGTGCATGGTGAACATGCAAGTTGATTTGATCATTATTGTGCTTCTCTAAGCGCTGCCTTTTACCGCCCATTGTGGTCCGTGTTACCCCTATAAAAGGAGGTGTGCCTTCTTTTCAAATTTCCACCTTTGGGTTTTCGTCTTTTGAGTTGAGATTTTGTGAGAGAAGACTTTGTCTTTTTTCCATCTTCATTCATTTCAACTTACCCTCTTATTTTATTCTCCCAAGTTCCCCATGGCACCCATCGTTAAGAGAACTCACTCTGCTAGGGGTGCTTCCCCTGAAACTCAGGCGCGTCAAATCTAATGGGAGCGTTACCGTCTCTCTCCCTACCTCGGGGAGTTCGATCGCTTCTATCAGACGGTGGAGAGGTTTCCTGTAGAATTAGAGCCATTTGAAAACCTTAAGTTATTGATGGACGAGGGCGAGGATGCTGAGGACTTCGCTTACATCCCTACCGCCACTGTTACCCGATTTCACGTTGAGCATGGTGATTTCTCGTACTCCAAGGTAGAGTTTGAGGTTTCTTTTGTTGCTTGTGAGGGGTTAGGTCCTTGGGCCGACTACATCCATTTCAAGTACTCTGTTTAACTTTCTCTTATTAGCCTATCTTGCTCCAGTTAGCTGGGTGATCTCACTCTTTCCAAAAATAACACTTCCCTTTGGTTACTCGTGTCTCGTTAGAGACACATGTCACATACATTTGTGGTCTCTTGGGGGTGAATTTACTATCACCCTCAAATACGTTTGTGAGTTGCTAGGATTGGAAGCGACGGGATTTAACACATTTTTCAAAGATGCGGTGTCCAGCAAAGAGAAGGCCTTAAGGGATGAGTTAGAAGTAGTTATGAAGGATTGTGTGGTTACGTATAACAAGTGTACTTATTCAGAGGTAATCAGGTACTTCTACTTTATTGTAGGCAAGGCGGTAATTAGGTCCCGCTAGGTGGCAAAGGAAAACCCTCGTGGAAAATAGGTGTTCAAACAACTCATGGTTGGAAAGGGTTTTGATTCTCAGATCGAGATAGCAGGTTACATCTAGGTGATACTGTTAAAGATCTATCTCCAGGGCAAGCCCCATGATTGCCCCCGAAAGGACTTGATAAATATGGCTGTTCGAATGGCCAATGGCGTGAAGCTTCCTCTCGCGGCTGTCATACTTGGTTCATTGTACACCTTGTTGGACCGGGTGGTGGCAGATTCAGCCAGGAGCATCGGCATGTTTGATGTCTTCAACTACACAAATCATGTTCTTTCAATAGCTTTCCTTTATGCTCACTTCCCAGATTATGCCCCAGTCGAAAACTACCCTGGTTCTCAGCCTATCAGAATCCCCAAGATCTGTCGTTGTAATCACAAAAGTGTCAAGAATCCTCTCATCTCTTTGATCGATAGAGCCGAAAGGTTCTTACATCGCCCCTATGTTGGGGTGATTCAGTTTTTTACAAATGATTTTTTTACTGAGGAAAAACGTCCCATCACTCAACTCGGTGATGTACTATCCAGGAAATTTCCATCAAATAACTTCCCCTTCTGTTGATCCCTTCTTACTTACCCTCTTACACGGAATGGTCTTCTTTTTATTTCGTTTAAAACCCCCATCGTGTAGCCTTGCAATTTTGTTACAATCAAGGAACCCATTTACTAAGCCACTTTACCCGCGAGAAGCCTACAATCTTTTCTTTTGCTTGTGCCAATTATTTAACTTCAACTGTGGTAAATCTCTGCTCCAGCTACCCGAACAATCATGTCATTCCAAGAAAGGAAGCTCGTGGGAGTAGGTCAATCATGTATATAACAGTGTTCTGGAAAAACCAGCTTGTTCATTTCCAAAAAACGTTCTAAAGTAACCTAGATATCAAGAGGTTGAGAGATACCCTCCCACAAAGTTGGGTTTAGAAATTATACCACCTTTAACTCGATGCTCCCTCTGAGTACTGTCAATAACTCTGTTCCTTCTGAGCTGCCTCCGATTGCTCCAGTGGACCAAGCTGTGGTCAAGAAGAAGAAAGTATCTCAATCCTCCATTCTAGCTGAGGTAGTTGTGGTTACCCCTGGTCCTTCGAGGCCAGTTGTAGGAAGTGATACTCCATATGTTGCTTCATCAGGAGCAGCTGTGAGGGCTACCAAAAAATCCCCAATGAAGAAGCTCAAAACTGTCTAACAAGTTCCATTGGCCCGTACTCCTGACCTCAAAGTCTCCCAGGAAGTCAGTCTAATGTTTGATCATCTTCGACAGACTTGCGAGAACTTTAGTGAAAAAGATAGGGATTTTATGTCAGTCGAGATGGATTCCCATGGTTTCTCGTATGTTCCTTATCCCGCCGAAGGTAGTAAAAAGAGGAAGGCAATTAGCCCTCTTAAGCTTGTGCTGGAGGAATCGGGCGAATCAAGCGAGGAGGAGCTGCCTGAGAAGCATGTAGCAGCTGGTTCTAATGATGGTGGTGAGGAAGGAGAAAAGGAAGCAGAGGAAGAGGAGGAAGAAGAAGAAAAAGAGGAGGATACTGCATTGGTCTGGCAACGCAGGTTGAGGAGAATGGTTTCCCCTTCTAAACCTGCCTCACCTCCTCAGGATTATGAAGTTTTAGAGGACGTATTGGAAGAAGAAGTATACTTTCCATCATTCTTCTAAGTATTTAACTTTACCTCTTTTACCTTGTGATGATGACTCTATTTTGTTCCAACTCTCCCCTTTTCCAGGTTGATGCGGGAGGTGGCTCGTGCAATGATGTTGAGGAGAGCAGTCTGTTGGAGAAGCATGGCGAAGTTCTACCTATCTCGAAAGAAACTGTACCGCAGGAGATAGCTTCCCCTATTTATTCATAGGTAGCCTCCAATTTTCCCCTAGGGGAAGTTATTTCTGATACTTCAACTTAATCAAGTAGGGCTATTCACCTGATCCTACTTTTTTGCTCGAGCAGGTTGGCCTTTAGGCAGGTGTGCCAGTTGTGAGGATTGTCAAAGCTATTCCTAAATCCCTCGCTCTTGTTAGTTCGCTGCCCGTGGTAAGATATTTCTCTTGATATTAACTTTTTTTTTGTTCCTTTTGACTTGATATTCTAACTCGCTCTCCATTGTGCTTCGTAGGTATCTTTACCCGAACTCGTTGCTCCGTTAGTCCCCACCCTCTCTTATGACCAGGTTCTCATTCGACAATCAGGAGCGAGTCGAAGTTGCTGCTATGGGCTAAGGAGAGGGGAGACTGAAGAGATTACTGACGAGGGGGGGGGGGGGGGGATATGATTTCCCCCCAAGAGCAACGTCCGTTGGTGGCACCTATTTTGGCTGAGGAAGAAGATGTAGTTCAAATGGCTACTCGTGAATTTGCTAATGAGCAACATCCAGAGGTATACTTGTCTTCTTCTAGATATCTCCTGCATTTAAACTTTATTAGTTTTTCCAAGTCGTATTGGTCTTAGAAATCTCCCATAACCAAGGCTCAAGCGGGCCAAGTTATATTGGTCTTATAGATCTCCCATAACGGAGGGTCAGGCGGGACAAGTCTTATTGGCATAAAACCTCCCATAACGGAGGGTCAGGGGGGCCAAGTCTTATTGGCATAAAATCTTCCAAAACCGAGGGTCAAGCGGTCCAAGTCTTATTGGCATAAAATCTCCCATAATGGAGGGTCACGCGGGCCAAATTATATTGGACTTAAAATTTATTCTTGCAAGACAATTTGTATGTGTTTTTTCTCACTTAGAAATTTCTTGTATTTCAGGTATAGGTCGAAAAACCTGTAGCACGCGAGTCAGAAGTTGATCCTATCGCTCATGAAGTTACGCAGGCGAGGACTCTTGGTGAAATTGCCTCTTTGGGTGGGGCTCCTACTGTTGTACCGGTTCGAGAGATGACACCTAATGTTGGTAAAGGGCATGAGGTTATTGCTTCTTGGGTCCAAGAAAGTGACAGTGCATCGCACACCAGACTCCCTTTCGCAAGTGACAACGTTTTTAGTGCACATCCTCCCGAATAATCCCCTGAGTTAGTTGTAAGGAAGACTTTGGACAATTTACCCCATATACTGATTGAGGGTCCTCGTGTGTTGATTGAGAAACTCTTGGCCCGTTTTCCTTAAACTTTCACTTCTCACAGTCTTCAGCCTATTCCGAGGATGATGGCTTGCCGCTTGCCCGAGCTCACCTTTGTTTTAGAGGAGATCCTCAATACCCCTCTCGAGTCACTCAGTTCTGATACAATAAAGTCATTGTTAGGGAAGGTTAACGTGCTCATCAATGATGGATTCTCATTATCTTGGTTGGTAAAGTTGCTCCGTGACTTCAAGAAAGCTGATCTACCTTCCCACCCGTATCACCCAAAATAATACATTCTTTCATTTCCAATATTAATTAATCGATTTTAAGTATCTCATAAATCCCTTGAGTTTTCACACACAATATATACTTTTGACATTATTATCATCATGTTCTACTAAGAAACACAGTAGAATAAACACAGGTATATATATATATATATTTCACCATTATAATATATACAAATACCGCACCCCACATAGCGAAACTAATAGTGCGTACATACTCTGCTATCAAGTCCCGGTACCTCACGTACATAATAAGGACTATCGATTTTTAATCTCTCAGGAATCGTAACAAAACAAATCACACATAAACTGGAGGCGAACATGGACGGTGTAATGTGCTACGCACATACCTATGCACCCATATAACCCAAACTTATCCACTCGCAGATAAGTCCTCCTTAGATCCCATGCTCTGAGGTACCAATCTATACTCCCCCCCGAAGGGCTCCTTAAGACAATACTATCCCCTTCAAGACCTCCCGACGATAGCAAGTATGGTCGGTATGTCATGCACATTAAAAAAATACATACAATAGGTCTTCACACAACATAAGTATTTATACATTCAATATTGGTATACACATATCCCATATTACAAGTCTCAGACGTTGTATTTATAACTCGTATATCATATGTAAATTTAATTAATGCCATAACTCTCGTCGTATAAATTCAAGTACCTTTTCCTATCCCAAAGGTTTACAAAGTTACCCAATTATTCCTTAGGTTATTTCAGTACTATAGTGTCCCCCTACTACTGGTATTAACCCTAAGTCATCATTTATTTGAATTAAACCCCAATCCATAAAATTTCCAATCGTAATGTATTCGAAAAACATTCGTAAATATCCCCCTTCAATCCTATACATAATGATACTTTCTCGGCCTTAACTATAACCCTAATGACCTTCCCTAAGTCCCATTATATTCAATTAATCAACATTAGCGGTTCTTAAAAGTTGGGGTTGAATCGAAACTAAAGAGGAAAATAAGTCACAAATTTTAGGGGAGTCGATCGATCGAAGAAATGGGTTGATCGATCCATCAGTCAATCGATCGATTAGATATTAGCCTTTGTTTTCTGCATTTTAGCCTACGGGTTTCCTTCAAAATTTAACATCAAATCCTCCATTTTAATTTCCCAAACTCCGAAACAATTACACTAAATGTTATACCAACATAATTATATAAATTCTAACGTTTTGGAATCATCAAATCATTATAGGCAATACTTCCTTGGACTAAATCATGAATTTCTCATAAAAACCCTAGTTTTTCAATTTCTCTTCAAGAACATCATATAACTCCACTTTAATTCTTGACTCCTAATATATGGAATATGATTAAATTTTTTCTATATTTTCAGATGTTTATCTATATGCAAAACCTACCCATATTCAAGATTAAATTCTATAAATTCATTAAATGTCAATTTTTCAAGGTTTTCTCCAATCCTAAACTACTATGGATAATATATGCACTGAATCATTGCAAGATAAATCAATTGCCTTTAATGGAAGTTCTACTCCTTTGAAGAAGATGGAATTGGGAAAGAGAATCTATGCGTGGGTGGTGACAGTGCTGCAAACGGTGTACCGGTGGTGGCTCTAGGCTTGAAAACCTCTTCTTCTTCTTCTTCCTCCTTTCATGGTCTTCTTAGATTTTGTGAATTCTAAACCTAGAAGAAAACTCCTATCATCTGATATAAGCCTTGAAGTTTCGTAGGTTTATTTACTCTAAAAATTAAAATGACTGAAATACCCTCCCGGTGTGCCGGTTTGGCCTAAAACTGTCCCGGGACCCAAACTAAACCTCCAGGTAGACTTTTCTGACCATCTCGAACCTTTCGGACACTTTGGCGCACTCAAAATGACCATATGGGTGGCTTATACAAAACATACTTTTATTTCATTAAATTTAGTCTCGACACGGCTGACATGTGCGTCCTGACTTAATTTTCATAACTGTCGTATTATTCACTTGCGACAATTTTAATAAATTCATAATCTCATATCACTTTACTCACTAAGCAATATTAAACATAATTATCATCAATAAATACTAAATCTCATCACGCTAGTAATTATGAATTAAATCCGGATTAATTATAAATTAGTTTCTCATTATTTAATTCAATTAATCCCATAATTAAAATCATTAAAATTTACGGGGTATTACAATATTATGAAACTATATATATTTTGTGAATTACTTCTATTCTCAAAATTCATCTGATACCGATGATTGATTCGTTGTGATATGTTTATATTTGTCCATATAGACATACCGATTAAAATGAATATTGAATATGGGAAAATAAGATTCGACCTAAGGGACCTATTTTACTGATTGACCTTCCCAGATGGATTATCGCTGGTGTGACCTAAATAAGGCGTTGTGCCGAAAAAGTTTGATTGACCCTCAACTACCAGGAATAATACGGTAGAAGAATGCGGTATTAAAGTGTACTTGGCCATTAAAATGATATGATTGAAAGAAAAAGATACTGCCTTTGAATTATCGCATCCGTTCTATTATGAGCTATTCATTTCTACATACTGTCATTAACATAAAAATATATTACTGCAAATTCTTGTTTATATATATCTATGACTTATGTTCTTACTTAAATAGGTATCTATTTTATAAAAAAACTTGGAATGTCTGGAGATTAAATCTCATTCGGCTCTTAGCTGACGTTGTAATAATTTTTCAGGAAATAACTAGGCTCACGAATGGAACGTAAAAGGACTATGTTGAAGATTTGGCTTTTAGATCTCTTGTTGTTACTTTATGTAAAATGTTTGGTTTATTAGATGGAATATGTAATAGGTTTTAAATTTTGACTAAAGTTGCAAACTCGTTGTTACTTATATAAAGTTTCCTTTTAGAAAGCTCTGATGACGTAATTCCTTCATTTTCAGTAGTTTACGATCCATGACCATCTGAATGTATTTTCGTTGCATTTATTTTAAGAAATATTTTTAAATCCAGAATATTAAACGCCTTGGTGGCATGTCAAGACACTCGTTCCCTACTAATTTTGGGTCGGGATCATGACAGAGACTACTGAAGATAAGTTTCGAACGTTATAGATTTTAAGTTTCCATACGTATGATATATGATTAAATATCCTACTTATGTGATAACCCCTTCATATGTTTTACATCTTATATAACCGTGTATATATAATTGTTCTTCTAATTTGTAATCTTGAGATAGTATAATACATTTTATGTTTGTCCATGATTGTAGAAAATGACCAAGACGAGATCAACTGCGGGAACTAGTGGCTCAAGTATGGAAGGTGCATACAATGCAATTGAAAGTCTAGCAAGGATTATGGAGCATTAGATGAATTATGGATCACCAAGGAATCTTGAACTAAGCAGCTGTATTATTGAACAGTTCAAGAAGCTGAATCCTCCATCTTTTAAAGGTACTCCTAACCCCACTAAAGAAGAAGGTTGGGTGATGCAAATGGAAAAGAAGGATGGGACGATGAGGTTATGTATAGATTATCACGAAATAAATAAAGCGTCCATTAAGAATAAGTACCCCTACCTCATATAGATGATTTGTTTGACCAACTAAAAGGAGCTCAAGTATTTTCAAACATTGACCTTAGGTCAGGCCATCACCAATTGAAGATTAAGGAAGATGATATTTTGAAATCAGCTTTTTGTACTAGATATGGTCACTATGAATTTCTTGTGATGCCATTTGGACTAACTAATGCACCGACCGCTTTTATGGATATGATGAATAGAGTGTTTAGGAAAGATTTGGATCAATGTGCGGTTTTTTTTCATTGATGACATCCTTATTTCTTCCAAGAGTATTGAAGAACACGAAAAGCATTTAGAGATAATATTACAAATCCTTAGGAAGGATAAATTATATGCGAATTTAAAGAAGTGTGAGTTTTGGTTGCCTAGGGTCTCTTTTCTTAGACATGTCATTTCTAAGGAGGGAGTGTCGGTTGACCCTTAAAAGATCGAGGCCATACAAGATTGGCCTAAACTAACTAATGTGACGGATATTCGTTGCTCTCTTGGATTAGTAGGTTATTATCAAAGATTTATCGAAGGCTTTTCTAGTATTTGCAAACCTCTATCTAGGTTAACACAGAAGAAGGTGATATATGAATGGTCTGAGGAAGCCGAGAATAACTTTCAAGAACTTAAGAATCGATTAGTAACTGCCCTAATTTTGACTATTCCTTCCGGGATAGGGGGATTTGTGATTTATAGTGATGCTTCTAAAAATGGATCGGGATATGTACTTATGCAAAATTGAAAAGTAGTAGCGTATGCCTCGAGACAGTTTAAAATCCATGAGCATAATTATCCAACCCATGACCTTGAATTAACAGCTGTAATTTTTGCTCTTAAGATTTGGAGACATTATTTGTATGGTGAGACTTGTGAGATTTATACCGATCATAAGAGTTTGAAATATATATTTACCTAAAATTAATTTAATATGAGACAAAGGAGGTGGTTAGAATTAATGAAGGATTATGATTTAAATATTCATTATCAACCAGGGAAAGCTAATATAGTAGCTGATGCTTTAAGTAGAAAGTCTACACCAAATTTAACATGTCTTATTACGAGACAAGAAGCTCAGTTGAAGGATTTAAGAAGTATGAGATAGATGTAATTTATAGTAAAGGAGGAATAATTGCAAACTTACAGGTACAACCCATGTTGATTGAAAGGATCAAAATTGCACAAGTAGATAACCCACATATGAAGAAGATTAGAGAAGAAGTCATCGAAGGGAAGAGAATGGAATTTTTGATACGAGATGATATATTAAGATTTGGAAATAGAGTGTTTGTTCCACATGATACCCAACTAAAGAGGAATTTTTTGGAGGAAAGTCATTACTCGAGATTCACATTTCATCCCGGATCTGCAAAGATTTATAGGGATCTTTGAGAAGTGTTTTGGTGGAATAACATGAAAAGGGAAATAGCAGAATTTGTATCTTAGTGTTTGGTTTCTCAACAAGTAAAAGCCGAACATCAGAAACCATTAGGATAATTACAACCTGTACCTATCTCCGAGTGGAAATGGGAACATATTACCATGGATTTTGTAACAGGTTTACCAAGAAGTTCAACTGGTAATATTTCTATTTGGATAATTATTGATAGGTTAACTAAATGTGGTCATTTTCTTGCCATTAAGATTATCCATTCTTTAGAAAGTTAGCTAAATTTTACGTGGGGGAAATTATTAGGCCTCATGGTACCCCTGTTTCAATAGTTTCTGATCGTGATCCTAGATTCGTGTCCCGCTTATGGGAAAGTCTACAACCAGCCATGGGAACAAAATAGAACTTTAGCACCGCTTTTCACCCTGAAACGGATGGACAATCTGATAGAACCATTCAAACCTTAGAGGATATACTTAGGGCATGTGTACTTGATCTGAAAGGGAACTGGGATGATCATTTACCGTTAGTGGAATTTGCATATAATAATAGTTATCATGCAAGTATTCAAATGGATCCGTATGAAGCACTATATAGTAGAAGGTGTCGTTATCTTGTATGTGGGGTAGAATTTGGGGAAATAAAATTGTTGGGACCAGAATTGATCCAAATCAGAATAGATAAAGTGAAATTGATACAAGGGCGACTTCCAATCGCTCAAATCCGTCAAAAGAGTTATGTCGACAATCGCCACCCACAGTTAGAATTTCAAAGAGGAGATTATGTGTTCTTGTGAGTATCACCAACAAAGGGAGTAATCCTATTTAAGAAGAAAGGGAAGTTGAGTCCAAGATACATAGGACCTTTTGAAATCCTTGAAAGGATAGGAGCTTTTGCATATAACATAGCCTTACCACATGAACTTTCTAGTGTGCATAATGTGTTTCACGTGTTAATGCTAAAGAAATACGTCCCAGATCCAACACATATCTTAAGTCATGAACCTATTAAAATTAGAGAAGATCTGACCCATATTGAGCATCTAGTTGAAATTTTAGACCATAAAGGTTAAATATTACGGACTAAGGTAATTCCACTGGTCAAACTATTATGGAGTAATAATTCCATTGACGAAGAAATGTGGGAGCGCGAAGATGTAATAACAGAGCGATATCCATATTTGTTCAGAAATTAATGTAAGTCAAGTTTGGGGACCAAACTTTTATAAGGAGGATAGGATGTAATAACCCTACTTTTATATGTTCATATATATTTTGTTTTTATAATTTCGTCTCACTTGTTTTCTGATAAATGTTGTATTATTACAAATGTGATATTATGGATTCTTAATATGACAAAGACCATTTTTTAGTTTGAATAATCAACTGTTAAATGAGTCAAATTGAAGTTTTATGGTACATCCAAAGATAAATGATAAGTTTTGGGGTGGAAAATGTAAATTTATGAAATTTTAGGGACTTGGTTTTAATTAAGAAAGTTTCAGGGACCAAAATGAAAGATAAAAGGACATTTTTCGTAAATAAAATATTTTCAGGGGACTCTAAGAAATATTGAAAATATATAGTGTGAAATTATCAAAATACCCTTCATGTGTAAAATAACCCTTATACCCTTAATTGACACCTCGTGCTAACACGTGTCGTAGATGTAGCTAAAGTTAAACCACGTGTTGCAAATCGGTAAAATAAGACTGTAAGACGCCTCCATTACATGACACCTCAACGCTGACTCGCCGTTGTAAAGTCTTGGTTAGATAGACACGTGTCAATACCGTGAAATGTTTGGAAAACTATAAATACGGCCTTTAGGATCATTTAAACTCATACCATTTCCTTGATAATTATAGTAAGAAAGTGTGATATCTTAAGAAGGAGTTCTGTAAGTTTAAGAAGAAGTTTCATCTTAACGAAGTGATCCAAGATTCAATACCGGTAACTTGGATCTTCTATTTTTGGTGAGTACTCTATGACATTCCTTGCGTATTTTGATTATTTGATATTATGCAAAATATATATAGTTTGCATAATATTGTAATACCCCGTAAATTTTAATGATTTTAATTATGGGATTAATTGAATTAAATAATGAGAAACTAATTTATAATTAATCCGGATTTAATTCATAATTACTAGCGTGATGAGATTTAGTATTTATTGATGAGAATTATGTTTAATATTGCTTAGTGAGTAAAGTGATATGCGATTATGGATCCTTGATGTCTTTTGTGTTATTTCTTTGGTTGATTCTTGTTTTATTTATAGATCTAGCTTCTAGCATTTGGCAGGCGCTTGCCCCCATACATTGTGAGTACAAATTAATCACAATAAAAAGGATTCCGAAATCAATAAAAAATGGATATAATTTCAGTCACACAATACAAGAATATACGTGGTTCGATAATTTTCCTACGTCACAGAGAGATCACCGTATTTTATTCACTTCTCTCAAAGTTTCTAAATTACATCCCCCTTGGCCCTAGGGTGTGGGCTGTATTTATAGTGGTGTAAAACCGTAGTGGTTGACTTGTTTAAGGAACTCTCCCAACTTGTTATTGGCTCGTATGGTGATTCCCGAATATCTCGTCTGAGATTGTAGGTAACTAATTGAGATTATCAAGATGGACGTGATAAATGTTCGTATTTATCCACTTGACCAATACTTCTGCTGATTTCTGTGAGAAGTTGGGCCGAGCGTGCCCCACACGCTGTTGGACTTGGTTGACCGGTCTTAAATTGGGCTTAATTCATAATTTAAGTCCCCCTAAAACTTTTGGGCTAAGGTTTGTTGGGACAGTAGGTTTTATCATTTCTTTGGGCCCAAATAGTCTTAATCCGTTCTCGTGAGTTTAAATTGGTAGAGAAAACTTGCAATTAAGCAGGAGTTCTAGGGGTACACTCGTTCGAGCAAGAAGTGAAGCGCCAAAATCTCTTAGGGTATCACGCCTTATGAATGTGCACGGGTTTTCAAATTATGTTGCATCAACTCCAAACCATCACTTTGTTCTTCTGCTATTAAAACTCCAGAGCTTTCTCCTTTGCATTTCTTCATCTTTGTAAGTCTTCGTCCTCATTTCTTACTTTTCGCAACTTTCTTCTTCTTTGCCCATTTTGTTTGTCTTTAGTAGTGATAGGTTTATTCGACAAAAATGTCGACCATCCATGGAAAAAGTGTTGATGAATAAAGGAAGACCTATTACATTCTTCTTGGGTGGGCATCGACTATGCCCCCATGCCCAAAGATGTCAGCGATGTTGAAGGGGGGCACTAGATTCACACCTTGGCTATTGTCCAAGGGGGTTTGAGATTTCCCTCAATTATTTATTTTTATATTTCTTCGAATTCTGTAGGGTGGTCCTTGCTCAGTGTGTCCCCAAAACTTGGTGAATAGTCAATGGGGTTAACCGTATAAATAGGATCTATGGGGCCAACCTAGGCATCCCAGAGATTAGATATTATCACATGTGATATTATACTTCTTATGTCCTCCTCTATTTGATGGCAAGGAAGGCTGAGAGGGTATTGGTAGTTAATCTCCCTAATTTCGTCAAAGGCTATTGGGATCAGGGGTTCATTACCAGAAATTGGCAACTTCCACCGTTCCCTGAGGGCGAAGAATACAAAGGGTTTCTATGCCCTCAGTGGGGGGTGATCACATATATTAACACTTGTTCTGTTAATCTCTTATATCTTGTTTATCATTTGTTGTTGCTAATTTCTCTTATCTTTTCTCTTTGAACAACTAGCAAGAAAAAAATGGAGCCCTCCCTTCAAGATATTAACGTTGTTGATTTGCTAAAATCTTGGAGGGTGAGAGAGTACCTTACTGATGGTGAGCACCCAACGTCGATAACCTTTTTTCTTGTGTAAACCAAAACCACCAGTATCTTCACTACTCGCCTGGTGGATGAGATACCAGTTCTTCCTTTTACCGACGAAGACATTTATTCTTTTTTTGAGTCGTTAGATGTTGGGTCCATCCAGCTAGAGGAGGATCAAGGTCTAATGGCTCTTACTAGGAAGAGAGTACTTTTGGTTTCCAACGATGATGATGATGATGAAGTCCTCCTTTATGCTAGGGCCAAGTCCCAAAAGAATAGAGAGGGTGAATCCTCCAGGTCTGGTGACCCAAGCTTGGTCACCAAGAACAAAGAAGAGGAAATAAAGAAGAAGGAAAAGTAGAAAAAGAAGGAGGAGAAGAACAAGGCCCTTTCACCCTCTTTGAAGAATAACAATTTTCCCCCTTCTATCCCCAACATCTTGGAGGCCCAATCTGTGGCCTACAATCCAATCCTTACCCCAAGCTTACTAAGGGGAAGCAGTGCTCATGGATGATCGCAAGATATTGAGGATGCTATGACCTGACCATCCATCCCTACGAGCTTTCCAAAATCTATCCCTAATAAGAGATTTTTTCCTCTGCCTTGCTTGTTTATAAATTTGAGTTGCTCGGATATAATTCATCAGTTTTCTATTAACGTTTATTTTTCAATTTATGGTAGAGTTCACGGTCTTTTAGATGTTTGTGCCCACTAGATTAAAAATATTGATGAGTTAGAAGAGGCCCTTCGGAAATATTGGAAGGCCATGGACAAGGCCAAGAAGGACTATGATAAAGAAAATAAGTCCACCATCTAGTCCATGGCCTCATTGAATACTAAGAACGACCTGCTGAAGGTGGATAAAGCAAAGCTGGCAGCGAAAAATTCTCGATTGACCAAGAAAATGGAGCAGATCCCTTCCCTCAATCTAGAACGAGGCGTATGACGATGATAGAGTCCAAATTTCTTATGCTCAGAAGGCGACCTTCAAGAAACTTTGGGACAAAGCCTTATTTGAAACTTGAGTCCCTTTTGAGATCGAGCTGTATAGAAGGCACGGTCCAGGTCTCCCTCATACCGTTGATGGGGAGCCTTCTACCAACCATTCTTCTGACCAGGTAAAGGCGGTGGCGCCCAAAGAGAAGGACGTTCGTGCCCAAGGGGAAAGAGGCTAAGAAAAAAAGTAGGTGAAGAAGTGAAGCCTATAGATCTAAGGTTTTTCCTTATTTTGCTCATGCATTATACTCTTTTTCTTTCCTTAGATTGTAATGGCTCAGGCTACTCCCTATGTTGTTCAATGACAACTTTATTTTCATTTGAATGTGTTAACTTATCTATTTTTCGATAAACTGTTGCATATTTAACTTTGATATTATTGACTGATGCTGAGGAAATTCCTTCTTCTGTAACTTATGGAAGACGTGGGTGCTTCCATGAAAAAAGAAATAAATGACTTGAAGGCCTAGTTGATGGAATCCAAGGATGTGGGAGAGGTCGAAACTCTAATCCAGTAAGAAAAGGATGACTTGAAGAAGAAAATTTCTAAAACCGAAAAGTAAATCTCAAAGGAGCAATGCCATAGTGATGGGTCTAAGCCGTGATAACAAAAAGCTTCGATGTTTGTTCAGGATGGGTCCTCGAGCGAATTTATTGGCAGGCTATAAAGGGTTGGCAAGATGCCCCAGTGAGGTTACAGGAGGCTCAAGACATCTTCTATAAGTACAGCTGGTTGAACGCCCTCAAAGTTGTTAAGGAATCCTAAGACTCTCAGCTCTGGTATATGTATCATATTGATTGTCTTGCATACAACCGACCTCCTTTTGGGCATGATGAGACCTGGATTCCTTTATATTCCATTCCACCTTTGACTTGTCAAAAACTACCTATAAGGTCATGGTAGCGATGACGAATACAGGACTAACCCCGACGATGGTCGGAGGAAGCAAATAGAATAATTCTTGGTTCACCGACCATAAACTGTGGTAAATTTTTGTGATTTTTATAATTATTATGTAATTGGTACTCTTTGTAATCAGGCTCTGCCGAATGAATCAAGTTAATACCAATTATTGTATATTTTTGTATTCCATTATTCCTTGCATGTGTTATTCTTTCTTTCTTACCTTTTAGGCCGTGTCGTCACACTCCCTTATGCCTAGAAAAAACAATGGCAAAAATGCTCTTAGTCTATGGGCAATTCACCCGTTCAGGATTTTAGTCAACCAAGCTAAGTTCTTTTATTTCCTAAGGATCTCCAGGAGGGATTTTGTCTTACCTAGGCAAGTCGTGAGGTCACCTGTGTTGATTATGACAAGGACCAAGGGCTTTGGTTTTAATTATAGTTTGAAAAATTATCGTAGCAATCAAGATAAAGCCTGATCAATACTCTTTCAAAGAATAAGAGGTAATTATGATCCTATTACTTAGGAAATAATGTAAAGTAATTAAATAACTTAAGAGCTTTAAAATATGGAAATAAGGGCCTTTATTCATAACAAGAACAATGAACAGCGAGAAACATGAGCTTTGAAATAAAAATTTGCATAAGCTAAGTGTTGAAAAGTAATCTGAATACTAAAACTAGAATTTCTTGAGATTGGACGAATTCCATGCTCTGGGTATCTCTATGCCCTCTATTATTTCTAAGTGATAGGATCCCTATAGATTATCTCTGATCACTTTGAATGGTCCCCCTAATTGGGGCCCAACTTGCCATCCGATTGCCTTATAGCGCTGCAGAGGACTTTCCTCAGGACGTAATCTCCTATTTTAAACTTCCTTGAATTGCCCCCTTTGTTGTACTACTTTGCTAACTGCTAGTATGAAGCCAACTTGATCATGTCTTGCTCTCTTCATTAATAAGCCAGGTCAAGTTCAACACAAAGGGCATCGTCGTTTAGTCCTTGGTCGGCCAACCTTATTCACATGGCCGGGAGGCCTGCTTTAAAAGGTATGACAATTTCCATTCCATATGTGAGTGCAAAGGGTGTTTCTCTAGTTGGTCTTCTGGGCATGGTACGAGATGCTCAAAGAACATGGGGGAGCTCGTCGACCCATGCACCTTTTTATCTTTCTAGAATTTTCTTAAGGCCATCGAGCATTGTTTTATTAGAGGCCTCTGCTTGACCATTGCTTTTGGGATATGCCACTGGATTGAAGTGGTGTTTGACTTTATGCTCATCACAGAAAGCCTCAAAAGGTCCACTCTTAAACCATGTGCTGTTATCAATTATAATGGTCCTTGGTAACCCAAATTTCATTATGATGTTCCTCTAGATGAATCTTATCATGTTGGTATCTCTAATATTAGCCAGTGGTTCTGCCTCTACCCACTTGGTGAAATAGTCTGTGCCGACCAGTAAGTCCTTTCGATTTCCAGGTGCAGAAGGTAGTGGTCCCATGATGTCCAAACCCCATTGTGAAAATGGCCATGGGTTGGTCAATATAATTAAGTCGCTGGACGGTTGTGGATAAGGGGAGAATTTTTGGAACTTCTCGCACTTCTGAACATAAACACTTGCATCTTTATGCATATATGGACACCAGTAGCCTTTTTTAATTGTTCGAAATGCCAGAGACCTTCCTCCTGCATGAATTCCACATATTCGATCATAAAGTTCGTAAATAACTTAATTGACATCTTTTTAATGTATGCAGTGGAGGTAGGGGCCTATGAAGGATCTTCTGTAAAGTTTCCCCGAGGGTTTAAGTAAAAACGTGCAACTTTGACTCTGACCAGATGGGTTGATTTCTTATCCGTCGGCAGTGTTTAGTTATACAAGTATGTAATGATCTTATCCATCCAACTGGGATGTTTATCAATGCAGAGGAAATGCTCTAGGTCTACTGTCTTGTCTGAGTCCACTGCTCAACTTAGTGCTGCTAGAGCATCGACATGCCTGTTGTGCCCCGTAAGAATTATTAAATGTGAACTTCCTCAAATTTTGCAACTAGCTCATGTACGACTGCGAGGTAGGCTGCCATACTGTCATTTTTGGAACCAATATCCCCACTGACTTAATTGGAGACCAATTTAATATTACAATAAACTTTGGGTCTTCTTACCCTGAGCATATGTGCTTTGTAAAGTTCGACGATGAGTGCCTCATACTCAGCCTTGTTATTGGGGGCATCAAATCCCAGACTTATCCCTTGGTCAATCATAGCATTATTTTGAGTCATAAGGATAATTTCTATACCCACAACCTTTGAATTGGAGGATCCATCAATATATAACGTCCATATTTCGCCTTGGGCCTATTCATGCACTTTTGATTGATTGGTCAACTGCTAGTTAGTGGGGCTCTCTCTAGTAAATTCTATGATGAAGTTGGCCAAAACCTGACCTTTGATTACTGTCCTTGGTTAAAAGTAAATATCAAATCTCCCAAGCTCTATCAACCAATTTGACAGCCTAAGGGGGAAGGAAGTGATCATAGTGTTGGAATGGGCTTCAAACTAGTGCTTCAGCTTGCGTGAAGTGATGACCAATGCATAAATCGATTTCTCCATAGGCAAGTAACATTAATCAACATCCAAAATCATCTTGCTGGCGTAGTAAATAGGAAATTGCTTTGCCTCTCCTTCGTAGATCAAGGCCAAGCTAACTACATGGCTTATTACTAAGAGATAAAGGTAAAGAGGATCCCCTTGATTGGGGATCGCCAGTAGTGGAGGTTTGTTGAGGTAAATTTGATCTCCTCTAGGGACTTGGAGCACTCATCGTTCAAAGTGATGCCCTTACCCATCTTGAGCAACTAGAAAAATGGTCGGCAATGCTTAGACGACTTCAAAATGAAGCGATTGAGTGCTGTGAGCATTTCGGTGAGCTTTTGGACCTCACGTAATGTTTTTAGCGATTGAACCCTGCTAGTTGCTTATATCTGATCTGAGTTATGCTCAATCCCCCTCTTGTTAACTATATGACCTAGAAATTTACCTAACTAGACCCCAAATAAACACTTACTGATATTAAGTTTCATTCGGTAGTGCCTGAGTATTTTGAAGGTGTTATCCAGGTCTTGGAGATGGTCGCTTTTGTTCTTGGTCTTGACGAGCATGTCGTCGATGTATACCTCCAGGTCTCCCCCATATGGTGTTGGAAAATTTTGGTGGCTAACCTTTGATATGTAGCTCCTGAATTCTTGAGGCCAAACGACATGATCTTATAGCAATACAGACTAACTGGCATTATGAATGAAGTCTTATCTTGGTCAGGGTTGAACAGAGGGATCTAATGTTACCTCGAGTACGTATATAGGAAACTCACTTACTCATGAGCTAGCGTGGCATCGACTAGCTAGTCTATCTTCGATAGGGGGAAACTGTCCTTGGGATAGACCTTGTTGAGGCCGGTGAAATATATGTAGACTTTTTAGCCTTCATTGCTCCTTCGGGTTGGGATCGAATTTGAGAGATACATTGGGAATTAAACTTCTTTGATGAACCCTACCTCCAAAAGTTTCCCTACTTCCTTATCCACTACCTTTGCCTTTTCTGGGGCTGTTCGACGAGCCTTCTGTATGATAGACTTGAACGTTGGATCTATATGGAGTTGATGACAGGTAATTGTAGGGTCGATCCGAGGTATATCGTATGGTTCCCATTCTAACACATCCAAGCTCTATTTTATGAAGGCGATCAACTCCTCCTTTTTAAGGTTAGTATCCTGGTCTCTTTCGCCCCTGGTTGTCCATGGTGTAGTTTTTATTTGGATGAAGTATCCCCATCCTAGGTTGCCCCCATAATAACTTCTTTCTTCTTTTCCTGCTTAGGTCTAATAGCGGCTATGAAGCACATTTGAGTAGCTGCTTAGTCACCTATGGTCTCCATTATCATTATGTTCATGATGCATTTGAGCTTCTGGTGGTAGGTGTAAGGGACAACTCTCATGGCATAAAGCCACCCCCTGCCAAAGATGGCGTGATAAGGAAACTAAATGTCGACCACCAATAACTCTATGAGTTTTAAAAAATTCTATGCCCTTACTAGTAGGACCACTTTCCTCAATGACATCTTCATCTTTCCTGAAAAGTCTACCAGCAGAACGATTGTCTCGTTGAGGTCCGACATCTTAAGCTTGAGTTTGTGGAAGAGATCCAGGTACATCACCCCTGAAGACATTCCCTGGTTCACTAGTAGCTTATCCACGTCCCTATTCATGATTCCGAGAGTGATTAATATCTCTTCGTGGTGTGGGGTTCGTATCCCCATTAACTCCTCCTCTGTAAATATGATATTCTTATTGTAGTCAACATCCCCTGGTTGTCGGTGCTTGCTAGCTTGGATTTTAGCGGGATCAATTTAGAAAGATTCCATCATAGCTGTCACTTTCTTGAGTTCCATTCGAATAGCATTCCATTATATATGCTTAAGGTCGTAATATCCGTGAAGGATGGCGAACTGATACCCCATGTCATCATCAAGGACATTTTCTGGTTCCTGGTCGCAATTGGCTATAGCCTGGTTAGACTACTTCTCACTAAACTCATTCAGAAGCCCAACTTAGGCTAAATCCTCTAGATGAGCTTTGAGTGCCTTGTAGTTTTCAATTTTATAGACGCCTTCTTTATGGAATGTGCATCGAAGCGCATTATTCCTCTTGATCGGATCATCACCCATCTTCTTTGGCCACTTGACGAACTGCTAATCTTTTATTTTTGCCAGGATTTTATAGATCGTCTCCTAAAAAACTGTGTTGACGACTTGAAAGCTTTAAAGGAATCAGTTCTGCCCTCATTCTTGGCACCATTTCGCTTCTTGTTCCCCTTCTTGGAGGTGTTCTCCTTATCGCCCCCTTCGTTTTCCTTGGTGTGACCCGTCTCAACTTGACCAGTGTGGACCACATCCTCCACCTTGGCATATTTTTCAATGCGTGACATGAGTTCGTCAATGGTTTCAACTTTCTTCTTGGTAAAGGATTGATACAACATTGAAGTTGGGGGTAAACCTATATTTAAGGATGCTACGATAACTTTCTCCGAGCAATCTTCTACCTCATTGAAGACTTTCTAATAGCATTTGGCACACTCGCACAAGGACTCTTGTGGCTTCTTTTTCATCTTGAGCACCTAGTCCACTCTTTTGGGATGAGAGTTGATGGTGATGAAATGAGCAGTGAAGGATTCAACGAGCACCTTGAAACTCTTGATGGACTAGTGAGGGAGATTCTCGAACCATTTCGGGCAACCTCACCCAAGTTGGAGGGAGAAATACGACACATCAGCGCATCCTTATAACTCCATAAATTCATAGCTTGCATGTACTATCGAACATGGTCAATAGGATTAGTCTTCCATTGTATACCTTGAACCTGGGGTTTATAAATTTCTTAGGGTTTTTTCTCTTCGATATTTTTTTTGAAGGGAGATTTCATCTTGGTGATGAGGGATCTCCTTAATAGTTCCTTGGTTGACCTGGTCCCCCTATGAGCAGGGTATTAGTCCATTTCCCTTCTAACCAAACTCCTTATGTCATCTCTGTGGCACTCTTCGTCTCTGTGGCGCCTGCCTTAATAACTTTCATGTACTGAACACTTTTGGTCACTCCTGGTGCTCCTTCCTTGGCTGCGAGTCTCACTCACCTGAGGGCTAGGAGTTCGAGGTCAACACTTTCGATTATGGCTGAGTTCTTTCTCCATCTCTTCTAATCATCGTTGGAGGCGAGAATTCTCTTCAACTTAGAGGCGAGGTGCCTCCTCATGCTGTTGAAGCATTGCTTCGTAGGAGTAAACTAGGCGTGAGATCTGAGTAGACCTAGGCTCCCGTGGATTTACTCTAAAGTCTATTGTTCTGGTTGTAACCTTGGGTTCCCATCTTGATGAACCTCAGACCTGACTCTCAGGTGAGCTAAGTCAGCCCGTACATCTCGAGGTTGAAGCTCACTGTTTGGTTGGTGAGACATTATAGCTTTTGCTTATAAAGATTACTTTTGTGGAAATAATTTTTTTTCCCAGAGACGGTGCCAATTGTGAGTACAAATTAATCACAACAAAAAGGATTCCATAATGCAATAAACGAATGAATATAAAATTCCAGTCACACAACAAAAGAATATATATGATTCGGCAATTTGCCTACGTCCACGGAGAGATCACCGTATTTTATAAAGTTCTCTCAGAGTTTCCAAATTACATCCCCCTTGGACCTGGGGTGTGTGTTGTATTTTGACGCGAGGAGAACCGAGTGCTCGTGTAGGGACACTATCATTGATTTCGGCTCCCGCTCGACGTGCAAAAGAACCTAAGCTACAGCTACACTTGACAAGCAAGTAAAGCGGTAAGTCGGGTATCGAGAATCCACAGGGAGTTATTAAATTTCAGATGTTAATTGTTTAATTACTTCAAGAATAAAAGTGTAAAAGGTGATAGGTGGTTATGGTGACAAAAGAAAAGAGAAGTTAATGCTAAAATAAAGGAAAGCGAGGATCGGGATCGCATTCTACCAAACAGGTCGAAACAACTACTAACTAGAGTTAAGGCTCGAAAGCAATCTAATCGAGCATTTCCAATTAAGCATAAACATCACACAATAAGGAATTTAAGCCAAAGTTGCGAGATTAAACATTTAACGGAAAATGGTCGCACGCGGATTAAATTCGGATTGTCGCTATAAACTCTAACGTTGCGTGACAAAGAAAGATAAACGCTTAACAATCCAACTTTGATACGCACGGTTTCAATTAAACGCGATTTTGCACTAAACCTAGTTTTCGGAGCTCGGGGCCCGTAAATGGCGGAAATGAAATCCCGACCCTATTTATCTAAGGGTGCATGGTGAATTAACTAAATTAAACTAATTTAAACTAGAAAACATGAATTAAAGCAATAAAACTAATTATGAAAGCATGAAAGTTATCTAGAAAGCAAGAATAAAGGGAAAACAATCTATATTAAATGAGAGGGAAGATGAATAGTCAATCATACAAACCAAATGGATGTCAAACCAAGATGAATTGAAGAGAAACCAAGCAAAACCCCCAAAACCTAAGCTAAATCTAACCTAAAATCGTATATATGGCTGGTTCTTATTACAAAACCAAAATTTGGCTTATATAGTAAGTTAGAATAAAAGAAAAGAAGAAAGAAAAGAAAAGAAAATATCTGCAAAAAAACAGGGGATCGATCGATCGACCCCTTTGGTCGATCGATCGACAGTGTAATTCGTGGCAAAAATAAGAAGAGTCGATCGATCGACCCTTATGGTCGATAGATCGACCAAGCAGGGCAGCCTGCAATCCTCCCTGTTTTGGCATACAATCCAACGTCGCTCCAATCGCCGTAACTTTGTCGTTATGCATCGGAATCGCGCACCGTTCGCGGCCACGCGAAGCTAGCGAGGAGAGCTACAACTTCCGTGTAGATGTCGGGCCAGGTGCCCAAGCTGTCAAAAGACTAAAATGCCCTTGCGCGTGCGGTTGTGTACGGAAATCGAGCGAAACGCATCCGGACTTCACACTTAGCATCCAAATACCTACAAAAGCTCAATTAACACCTGCGAAACATGTTATCATAGAAATCCGAGGGTTGTCTGGTTAACGAGCATAAATATAGGGAATAAGATACCCGAGGGGGCTAATAACGCGTAGGTTAACGGGTGAAATACGCAATATTTCCGCCGTATCACACCCCCTAACTTACACATTGCTAGTCCCTAGCAATGAAATAAGATGCAACAAGAAGAACAAGTAAACCAACACAGGAGAGAGTACAAAAGTATGGTATAAAAGCAATAAAAAGATAAGGCCACTTTCGCGGGCGATTCGATTGCATTTAGCGTATGCAATAAGCCGTTAAACCCCTAGGTTACCCTAGTGGACGAGTGTCGTCTCGTGAGGGTTTTCAGGGATGAAACCCACAAACATCATAAAGTTTCCTCAAAATATGCCCAATCAAGTAAGACAAACTCATCAGTGCGAACAAGATTTCAACATGTTATTAGCATAGCAAACGAATTCGCATGAGAAGTCCGTAGTTATTAACATTATCGAATGCACCTCAATGAATTGAAACTCTAACATGTGGGAGGGGAGTGAGCATATGCAAGGTATGATTTGGCGAAAAACTTAAATAATTCGGATACTAAATATCAAAGCATGCATACATTCAATCCTCACGGGTATTACACTCAACAAATGAATTCACTATGAAAAGGGAGGTAATACACGGGACATGCGGGCATAAAGAGTAAATGTAAATGGAAACTAGGCCGCGCACATGTCACGAATGAGGAACGCTATATATAGGAAATGAAAAGCTTGCAATCTCAGTAAAAGGATACCGCACACTAAAAGAGGCGAAATGCATTTTCACAGATTATCAAAACTATTTAAACTTTTGAATTACATCTACTTAAGATCACATAGGACTTGTAATAGGGTTGTAATGTATGGCTAGGTTAAGGTACGAAATGAAAGGTATATGTACGGATTCAAAGTGTTTGGGATGAAACTCAGAATAATGTAAAAAGTGGGCAATATCAAAAGTTGGACAAAGATGTCCAAACGAGCATAGATATAACAATTGAGAGAGTAATCAAAGCTTATTGAAACACTACGAACAATATTTACAACTTTCTCTTTCTTTTTCTTTTCTTCCTTTTTCTCACTTTTTCTTTTGTTTTCTTTGCTTTTTGCTTTCTCTTTTCACTACTTTCTTTTTCTGACACTTCTTACTCTTTTCATACTCAAATTGCAATCACACAACAATAATAACATTCAATTCCAAGCAACAATCCAAACAAGGGTATGTAAGGTAATATATATGGTATAAAACTCCAATTTGGAGTTGGTCATGGAATTTTGGGTAATGAAACGAAAGGCTAGTATATAGGCTCAAGTGGGTTGACTAGGGAACATATAAAGGTGAGGTCAAGGTCATATGGGTGATATATCAAAGAGGGCCTATGATCATTTCACAAAGTATACGCAATTCGCGAGTCAAAACATCATATGAAAATCATGCTCAAGTAACACATTTCAATGATGAACTCAATTAATGAACGGTCAATGAAAGAATAAAGAGATTACCAACGACTGTAACGTTTTCAATGAGAAAAGAATAGTGTATACACTCACAAATGAAGATACGTCTCTAATCTCACTCGGTGTAAGTATATACAATGCAGCAAAAGCATACCGAGTTATAAAAATCTTAAGCCAATTCAATATAACAAGAATGGTGCATATGTTCACGGATAAAGTTTAATTCATGAAGTTATTCATAATATTAATGATTTAGGGACTAGAATCTAATAACTTCTAAAATCGAGAACATGCATAGTTGAATTGTCTATTTGATCGGGCAATTATTAAAATTTATCATTGGAAACTAGGCAAAATGCCCAATAAAGGAGAAAAAAGAAAGAAAATATTTTTGAAAATTTTCAAATTTTAACAAAAACATGCTTTGTAACTAAATTGTAATCAAATCCAAGGACTAAACAGCAAAATGGATAGACTATCCTACACCCCCTAACTTAAATGTTGCATTGTCCCCAATGCGTCCATTAAAGAACACAACACAAAGCTAGGAAAAGAATGATATTACCCACACGTGGAGCGATCTCCATAAGTACAAGTCCAAATGAAGCTGCAAAACAAGTTAGTACAAAGCAAATGAAGAATATGTACCGATGTATCAAGTAAAGAGAATCTATGTCACAAGTCACAATAATATAGAGGGGCTGAAGTGCAAATACTAGATAAATTGATGGTGAACTTTTTGATTTTATAAAATGGAAGGTCACACACATCAAAATCCAATAAACAACCACAAACTACATTTTCATTTCTCATTTCATAAGTTCAATACAAAATTACTTAATACATTACAACTTCTAAAATAAAAGAAATACAAATAAAAATAAAAATAAAAATAAAAATAAAAAGTACAATACTATCCGGTCCCAAAATACAAAAATGAAACCCAGCACAACAACAGCCTAGTGGCCAGAACCACTAGGATCGGAGGGGTCCTGAAAATGAGGAGGCACTGGCGCGTCGGAATCACTGCGCTGCAGATAAAGATCTCTCATCATCCGCTGCATCATCCGGTACTCCTGTCTACTCTGTGCCCTGGCCTGCCTCTGCACAGACCACTCCTGCCGCTGCTCGGCCTGAAACTGCTCCTGATGAGCCTGCTGCTGAGCCCACTGCTGCCGCTGATCGGCCTACAACTGGTCCAGGCGCGACTCCCAAGTCGCCCACCTGAGCTGGGTCTCCTCCCAGCGCTGGTCCTGCACAGCCTGGTATGCCGCAAAGCGGGCATCATCCTCTGTATGTGGCACGTGAGAACCCTCACCAGTCTCCATCTCTCTAATCTCCTCCTCCTCAGCCATATCGTCAGCAACCTCTGCCCTCTGCCTCTTCGTCGCCGGTTGCCCCCACTCGCGCTTCAGCATTCTTGTGATGTTGGCCTGTGTTAGAAGCCCGAGTGGATCATGTTTGCGGTCGGCGATTAACTCTGGGCAACCGTGAGAAATACAAATCTTAGTGATGAGGGCAGGAAAAGGGAGGGAAAATGTCTTGGCTCTCTCCTTGGCAGTCGCGCACATCATATCCAGAAATATGTTGGGCAAACTGATATTGCCCAAATTATTAATCAGTGCGTAGATAAATGCGGCGTGCTTGTGACGCACCTCAGATCGGTTGCTCGTCACCATAAAGCAGTGGACATTGATGTAGTGAATTAGTCTCGGTAGGTCCTCCATTGCAGCCGAACGAAAAGCCATTCTTTTCCATTCTTCACCCGGTGCAAGGCTCTCTATCAATGTCGTCAAGACAAAAACATCCCCATCGGTTAAACTGACAGCGTTCTCGGGGTTCGGTACATGCATGAAAGCGGCCAAATCTGATAAGCGGAAAGGTACCCTCACCCCTCGAACCATGGCCTCGAAAGTGGTCGGCCCGTCACCATTCACCACCACTAATGTCGCATAAAATATTCTTACCAATTCTTCATTAATGCGCCCATTAGTGGCGAGAAAAGTCTCCCATCCCTGGCGCCTCAGAATAATACGCGCCTCACTCGGCAAATCCTCAAGCTTCCAGGCATAATTGTAGGCCAACGGCCTCTGAGCAGTCTCGAAATAGGCCTGAAACCATTCCCGTTCCTTCTTGCAACGGAAACCCTCGAAACCCAAGGTGGGCATGCACACAGTGGAGTTATATTTCTTTGATTGTGCCATTTCAACCTACAAAACAAGAATTAAGCAATACAAAAAATATTGTAAGCGCAATTAATGGTTAGTTTAATGTACGAGTTGAAATGGGGTGCGAGTGCACAAAACCGAGGTAACAAAGTGCAACATTGCGCTAAAATATGTCGGAATACGACAACGAGTAAAAATCACCCAAGTGTGCGCCAAAAATGCATTGAAAACTATTTTGGGCATTTTGGCGAACACTTGGCGTGCGCAATGTGCACTAAGGGTGAGAAATGCCAAGTTTGAACCAACAAAACCACCCCACTCATGAACAACCAACAATGCAGCAATCAAAACATGTTCATGAGTGGATATATAATAAGAATCATGCATAAATCAGTTGGAACAAATCGAAATCAGGGGAAATCACCAAAATTCAACCAATGTGTCAACCTAGGGTTTAAACATGCATTTTGTGACACATTTCTACCAAAAACTACAAAATCATGAAAAACAAGTAGAGATATACCTTGGATATGCAGTGATTGGAAGAAAAATGAAGGAATTTGGTGTAGGGAAATATTAGGGCACAAATCGTATGGTAGAGGAGAAGAGAGAAATAAGAAGAAAGGGGAGAAATAAGAAGCAGTTTCGGTTTTACTGGTCGATCGATCGATCGACTCCCAAGGGTCGATCGATCGACCAAGCAGAAAAAGCTCACTGCATTGGCAATTCAAAGTGGGGGGGAAAGATGCAATTTGGGGACAAATATGGGGTATAAAAAGAAAATAAATATAAATATAGTATATATATATATGTACACATAAAAATGTGAAACAAAAATAGAAAAATCAAAATAAAAATAAAATAAAAATAAAATACACATAGGCCTAGATATACACACCTAAAAGGCATAGGCTAAAGAAAATAAAAAAAATAAAAATATGTACACGAGCAACGCACACGCATAATCACGACAACAAATGAAAAATAAAATAAAAGAAAAATAAAAACAAATGCAATTGCATGAGGATGCGTGTGTGAATATCAAAGGGAAAAAAAATGTTTTTGTGATTTTTGATTATTTTCTTAACAAATGTGTGCCGGGGCGCATATCTCCGCAAATTCAAGTCCGTTGAACCTACAAAAGAGTTAGAACCAAGCATACAAAAAGAAAGAAAAAGATATTAGCTAATTACACTAGGCTAAAATCAAGAAAAACAAAAATAAAGAAGTTAGTATATACAACCTACACTTGGAATGCGCAATTAACTATATACCAAAAGTTAAAATTTTTGAGGGTCCACCCAAAACACGATTTGACTTTGGAGGATCAACGGTGGACCCTCCCGAGCATGCATGCCTCCCGGAAAATAGGAATTCCGTTTGAACAACGGAAGGCATGTGGGCGGTGAAAGAAATGAACCATCGCCAATTTGAAATTCTAGGCGGACGATGGGGGATTTGGATTGGAAGGGGGAAAAGTACACTTGAGGTCCAAGAAAAATCGATTCATCTCCCAAAGGTTTTTCAAATGAAATGGGAGATGGTGCACACATCGGGACAACAACCATCGACAACAAGTCCGGTAAAGAGTCCTCGTCGGCGAAAGTTGTAGAAGTTTTAATTTCTACCGACTCACAGGAATCAACCGGTAATTCTAATGGTTCGATCACGGAAAACGAATATGGTGATGAAACAAATTCAATCTCAATCGACTCATCGTCGGAAGGAGATTGAATTTCGAGGGAGAGAGATGCACATTCGATGAGAAATTCTTTGAAGAATTGAGGTGAAACACAAGTTTCCACCTCCTCGTTGTTTTGTGGAAAAGAATTCATCTCATCGAAAAGTTCACCAAGTCTCATTCCAGCATCATTTAAGCTTTCCAAACCTAGGGAGTAAAGAAGAAAAGTTTCTTCCAAAGTAGGCTTCCTCGGCTCTAGATCCTCGGATTCCTCATTTGGTTGAAATTCGTCTTCGAAAGTAATGAGATGAAGATCGTCATTGGATTCGAATAATGAATCCAACTCAAGCTCCCAATGACGATTTTCATTTCGATAAATGTTCTCAAGTCTTTCACTTTCAAGAAAATCTTGAAAACTATACCCAAAGTATGAATCATTAGAATAACCGTAATTACTATAAAAGAAAGACATGGTTACCTCGTTGTTGAAAGATGGAGAATCCAAGAAAGAAAGTGAGCAACCTCGAATAGAAATTTCTTAGCGCTCGAAGTATGCAAATCCTGCAAGAAAGGTTAAAAGAAAGAATACAAATAGAAAGGGAAAAATACTATGAAATCATAAAACAATTACTATCTAAAACAATAAATCCCCGGCAACGGCGCCAATTTGACGCGAGGAGAACCGAGTGCTCGTGTAGGGACACTATCGTTGATTTCGGCTCCCGCTCGACGTGCAAAAGAACCTAAGCTACAGCTACACTTGACAAGCAAGTAAAGCGGTAAGTCGGGTATCGAGAATCCACAGGGAGTTATTAAATTTCAGATCTTAATTGTTTAATTACTTCAAGAATAAAAGTGTAAAAGGTGATAGGTGGTTATGGTGATAAAAGAAAAGAGAAGTTAATGCTAAAATAAAGGAAAGCGAGGATCGGGATCGCATTCTACCAAACAGGTCGAAACAACTACTAACTAGAGTTAAGGCTCGAAAGCAATCTAATCGAGCATTTCCAATTAAGCATAAACATCACACAATAAGGAATTTAAGCCAAAGTTGCGAGATTAAACATTTAACGGAAAATGGTCGCACGCGGATTAAATTCGGATTGTCGCTATAAACTCTAACGTTGCGTGACAAAGAAAGATAAACGCTTAACAATCCAACTTTGATACGCGCGGTTTCAATTAAACGCGATTTTGCACTAAACCTAGTTTTCGGAGCTCGGGGCCCGTAAATGGCGGAAATGAAATCCCGACCCTATTTATCTAAGGGTGCATGGTGAATTAACTAAATTAAACTAATTTAAACTAGAAAACATGAATTAAAGCAATAAAACTAATTATGAAAGCATGAAAGTTATCTAGAAAGCAAGAATAAAGGGAAAACAATCTATATTAAATGAGAGGGAAGATGAATAGTCAATCATACAAACCAAATGGATGTCAAACCAAGATGAATTGAAGAGAAACCAAGCAAAACCCCCAAAACCTAAGCTAAATCTAACCTAAAATCGTATATATGGCTGGTTCTTATTACAAAACCAAAATTTGGCTTATATAGTAAGTTAGAATAAAAGAAAAGAAGAAAGAAAAGAAAAGAAAATATCTGCAGAAAAACAGGGGATCGATCGATCGACCCCTTTGGTCGATCGATCGACAGTGTAATTTGTGGCAAAAATAAGAAGAGTCGATCGATCGACCCTTATGGTCGATAGATCGACCAAGCAGGGCAGCCTGCAATCCTCCCTGTTTTGGCATACAATCCAACGTCGCTCCAATCGCCATAACTTTGTCGTTATGCATCGGAATCGTGCACCGTTCGCGGCCATGCGAAGCTACCGAGGAGAGCTACAACTTCCGTGTAGATGTCGGGCTAGGTGCCCAAGCTGTCAAAAGACTAAAATGCCCTTGCGCGTGCGGTTGTGTACGGAAATCGAGCGAAACGCATCCGGACTTCACACTTAGCATCCAAATACCTACAAAAGCTCAATTAACACCTGCGAAACATGTTATCATAGAAATCCGAGGGTTTTCTGGTTAACGAGCATAAATATAGGGAATAAGATACCCGAGGGGGCTAATAACGCGTAGGTTAACGGGTGAAATACGCAATATTTCCGCCGTATCATATTTATAGTGGTGTAAAATCGTAGTGGTTGAGTTGTTTAAGGAACTCTCCCATCTTGTTATTGGCTCGTTATCTCATCCAAGATTATAGGTAACAAATTGAGCTTATCAATATGGATGTGATAAATGTTCATATTTATCAACGTGACCAATACTTCTGCTAATTTCTTTGAGAAGTTATTTCGGGCATTACACACTGCTAGGCTTGGTTGGCCAGCCTTCAGTTGGTCCTAATTAATAATTTGGAACACATGATCTTACGACTTTATGGAGACCTGTGTTTTTGTGAATCAGTCTCCCGATTTTGGTCACTGCGGCTCCATTTGTGAATTATGGTGCTATTTTGCCGATTTCCTTTAAGAGAGTTAATAATAAGGTAAGCCTTCAAGCTTCTTGATATTCTATGAATATCAAAGGCGTAATGAACTATAATTGTGAAACGGTTTGATCCATGTAGATTTGTTCCCATGGTTCGACCCTTCCCAATAAAACGTAGCGAGTTCGAATCCTAAATAATGAATGCTTTCTAGCGAGCATGGATAGAAGATGAAGAAGGGTATGTTGAAGTTGAAAGTATACTCAACTACCGTAACAACTTCCACCAACTAACATCAATGATTTTTGGGCAACAAGTGTCAAATTCATTACTTCCTCTCTCTTCTTGTTGAAGTTTGTGTAGCAGCTTCGCTCACAGAGTTGGCTTAAATGAGAAAGGTTATGGGGAGGACTTACCTTGAAGTCAGGGGAACTTTGTCTGAGCTTGACTCTGGTCGAGTGAGCAACAATTCCTTAGCAGTTGTATTATCCATTTCAGTTCCCCAGAGTTGTGGTTTCAATTATTGGATTTGTTTTGATCTAATTTTCCAAGACTTCGTTCCTTAATGAAATGACACAAAGTTTTTTGGTAACCCTGAAACTCTATACGAACGAGCCTTTTGGACTTATCCATGCGAGCTAATATATGGGGGACGATGTTCGAGAGCCACCCAAACACAAGTCACGCTTACTATCAGGTATCCATTAGGGAGTTTTGAACATTAAACCAACGGGTATTATCTGAGTGTATCAAGTTCTCTTCTTACCATTGGAAAAATGAGGGTCGATAGAAATGACAACCTTTGAAATCCATTATTGATAAAAGGACAAATCATCGTATGTGGTTGCAAAAACATAGTCTATTGATATTGATTTTGATGATTGTAGCTAAGATGAAAGTGTCAAATCATTATGTCACGACAATGAAAAACTAACGTCTCAACTTCTCAAAATGAAAAAGCTGAATGTTAAATTCGATACTAAGAGTTTGCCTCGCGATATTCTCTACCCAAATAAAAATAAATTCACTGTAACACCCCGTAATTTTGAGTCTTTATATTTTAGCATTTAAATTACACGTGTGCTCGTAATTTGAATAAATTGAGAAATAACGAGAAAATAACTAAATATTAATTAGCGAGAAAAAGATTAATATTTATGTGATTTGATGTTTACTAGTGTGATAAAGAAAATTAAATAATGTCAAACGGTATTACATCGTAGGCGGGTAAAAACTATGGGATTTGACGGTATCTTAATCGGGACACACGTATGGGGTTGTAAAAGGTTAAGATGGGCTATTTTTGATGGGTGACTCGGATGATGATTTCGAGTGCATGGTTGATCCGGAATGGGTCAAAATAGTCAAAATTAAGTACTTGGGGGTAGTAATTTGGTTCCGGGGTCGTTTTTAAACTAGTCGGGACCTGCATAGGGGTATAATGGTCATTTTACAGTAGATTTTAACCTAATTTAGGGTTAAGGGTTATAAAATGAAAGGATGGGTGATAGTGGATAAACACTTGGTATTCTAAAAGACTAAGAGAGAAAGACGAGAGAAAATAGAAGGAAAATCAAAGGGGAAGCTCTAGAGGAGGCCAATTGAGAGGAATTTATAACACTCCGTAATTTTGAGGATTTAATATTTAATTATTTTTTGGGAGATATAAAAATATTTAAATTGGAGAAACTTAAATTTATGATTTGGAGAATTTATTTGAGTGGGAAGAATTATTTATAATTGGCGACTTTAAGTTAAATTGTCCGAATTAATGTGTGTCGCTTTTTGAGGTCAAAATTTAGAAATGTTATAAAATATTTCGGATGACAATTCTGAGTGCGCGGTTGAGTCCGGATGGGTCGAAATAGTCGAAAAAGTGTACCCGGGTGTACAGTTTGGGTCCCGGGTCATTTGTAGACCAAACCGACACCTCTTGAGGGCATTATGGTCATTTAACAAATAGAGGTGGGGAGACCCACGAAATTTGCAAGTTATATCAGATGGTTTGGGACTAAATTTAGGGTTCATAACATAAAAAAATAGAGAGGAACCAACGGAGAGAAAAGAGAGAGAGTTTTATGAAGGCTTAAAGGGTTCCATAGGGCTTCTTGCAACTAAGATCAATTTGGAAGGGAGATTGAAGAAGGGATCAATCAAACACCCTCTTCATCCACGAAATCGGATCCTACCATAATTAAGGCAAGTGGTTTATTGCAAAGTTATGAAGTTATAATACCCATGTGTAGGGGTTTTTAAATAAATTATTTTCATTTAAAGTTCTTAGAGAAAAAAAAGAATGAATTGATTACATATTTGGGTAGGATTGCATGTAGTTAGTATTTACATTTTTAAAGGACTGATAACAAATGAATTTATATTGGTAATTATAGATTTAAAATATGGGTTTATGATGTATAATCATGAAGAACTAAATGATCTAGGGTTTTGAGAAAATTTAGATTTGGACAGTTCTTGGATGGATTTAGTGAGTGTTTGATGATATATTTATGTTGAGAATGGTGCCTATACATTTATAAGATGATTAATGATGTTGAGAAGAAATTTCATAAGGTGTAAGGAATTGTTGGATCTAACAGACATGGTGAAACAAGGAAGAAGACGACATGCACCTGTTCGATCGATCGATCGACCCAAGAAGGTCGATCGATTGATGGAATCGATCGATCGATCGACCAAAGCTGATTTTTGGTTATTTTTGTTGATTAAGTTTTCTTTGAATTCCAGCGATGGGGGAATTTTTTAGAGATGTTATTATGCATATGGAGGGACTTGATAAAGACCAGTAGGGAGTATAGTTAAGGACCGTTATGGACATTGAGTGTAAGGCTTGGAATATGGACTGACAAGGATAAACCGATCGAGTCATGTGTCGAAAATTGGAAATTGAGTTACGGAGAGAGTCCATGTCAATATAAGGTGTATACTGGTAGGTTAGAGATAGTTTAACTATTGTTATAAATAAATAGGTAGCCAAAGATCTTAGAGTTGTGCGAATACTCTAATATGTACGATAGTGAGATAAATCGTTTAATAATAAGTACGATAAGTATACGAGAGAAAAATACTACGTACACACGAGAATAATTGGGTTGGGTGAATACCTACTATTTTATATGAGTAGGTGGGTTGTGTATGCCTATTGCGTGTTTCCTTGTGATAGGATTGGTAAGTTCTATGAGACTTGCCGAACTATGCTCGATGAGACATTTCGAGCCAGGTTCGAGGGGACATTCTGAACCGTGTTCGAGGAGACATTCCAAACATTACTCGAGGAGACATTCCGATACAGGTTCAAGGAGACATTCCGAACCATTTGTCCTTAATGTGTGAAATAGGATCGATAATAGGATATGCTGTATTGGGTATATGTGTGTGTGAAAGATATACTGTCTGAATAATCTACTGAGTGTGATTAGTAGAGAAGGTAGGTCATAAGTACCTAAGAATAGATTAAGTGTGAGAACTTAATATTTAAGTAATGATAACAAAGTAAGAGTAATGATAATTACTAGATGTTCGGATACATACCGAATGGGCGGTACTGGTGAGCTAAATTGTCTGAGGTGTTTAGATGTTGGAGACCTAGCTGAAGTGGGTAGCGAGACTAGGTATGAAAGTTAGGTGCACATTATAGATGAGAGGTGAGGAAACTCAAGAGAGTGTGCGTGATCCTAACATGTGTAATCAATAACTGATATTTATTGCGATAAATTACTTGCTAAATATTTTAAAAACATTTTGTGTACTAACACTTGCTATAAAAAAATTTCAAAACCTTTTGGGTGTCCAATCAAAGGGACGCCAGGATTGATATTCTATTCTAGGGGCACGAAGCTGCAGCATATGTGGATGCTAGACGGAGCTTGGATTAGACGTCTCATTCATTCTTACCTAGAGTAGGAATCATCTATCAGTTTAAGTTTTACTTAGGGCTTGTCGCCTAGACTTTCAGCACAGTTTTCAGATTTATTTATTCAGGTGTTGAATTTTTGCATTGGACTATTTACTTTGGTGACCGTTGTTTTATTCGGCATGTCATTTTATTATTTGTTCAGTTGATTTAATTCAGTTGTGTGAATGGTTTATATTTAATTCCGCATGTACTGTTTGGTTTAATTAAAAAGATAAAATTTGGCACCAGCTTTTTGGAATACTAGGTGGTTAGTAAGTTTTAAAAAGGTTTTCGATAGTGATGCTAAGGATGAACCAACTGGGATTCCTATTTTAATTTGGTATAGGACTGATCACCCGGTATTTTATTAGGCGAGATGTCACAGAATTTTGGGAACTTCTAGGATTGATTCATCATATACGAGAAGGATTCAAACTCTACTGTCCTATTAAGGCAAGTGGTTAACTTGCTTAATATTTTGTTCATGTAGTTCAATTCATATTATAGTTGGTGACAAATATGTTTTGGGTTGGAATCATACGAACAAATGGGTTTTGGGACTTGATTTCATAGAATTTGAATGAGGATTATATTATACAAATACTGAGAATAGGAATCCATGTACAAAGATATAGTCTTTGATGAAAAGATTAAGAAATTTTGAATTCTTGTGACTTTATTGAGAAACTATACATTCTTAATTACAATAATGAATCCCACGAAATTGATGATGTGCAAGTAAAATTATATATGAAAAGTGATAAGATTAATATATAGGATTGATGGAGAATGGGGAAATTGGGTTATATTGGATTAACATAATGAACTGGATGATGAAAATATATGAAATCCCATTTTGGTTACAAGAACTGGGCTACTTCCCAGAATCGAATCGATTTGGCCCTCATATGTGAATCGATTCGGCAGGCAAATCGATTTGGGCTTGGAAGCCGAATCGATTTGGGTCTGCTGTGAGAAATATTTTGGGTTATTTAAATGAATTCAAAATTCGGTTCGGACTTTACCGATTCATGACCATTCCGTAATGATATGTTGGGACTTCTGAAAATTTTATAAATTGTTATATAACCTTGGGTTAATTGAAATAAATTTGGGGAATGAATTTGGGGTGTTTAGGATGAACAACACTCGAGATTTAGTTAACGAAATTGGATTAGAATTTCAGTTGAGATTAGATACGGGATGGTTAAGAATGTCTGAATATCCATAAGTATTGCAATAGTGATGAATTAATTAAATAAGGAATTATTTAAATATTCGAGAGTCGGGATTAGACTCAGGGCATAAAGGCTAGTGCTATAGGGAATATGCATAGTTAGACGGATTTTTGTGTATATATATACATGGATAGAGACAGTATATATATATATATATATATATATATATATATATATATATATATATATATATATATATATATATATATATATATATATATGTGTGTGTGTGTGTGTGTGTGTGTGTGTGTGTGTGTGTTTATGATATATATGTGAAACATACATACTCTAGTAGGATGCTATCAGTGGATTATTGAGCATTGTGGTCGGTCTACCACGGTCAATCCCAACAGGGGTAGTATCAGTTCCCTAGGTCATATGTCTGTGCATGACCATTCTATGTGAGTTTGGAGTCCAAGGGGAGTAATGTGTTATGGTTATGACCCACTGACTCAAGACTATTACCGACTCTGATTTACGTCTACGCTTTAGGTTCGGTGGTGCGATTCTGACCCGGCATCCCAGGTTGAGATGTGTATCACTAGAGCTTGATATCATACTAGAGATTTGCATCCCGTGAGGTAATGATCGGAGGGATTGTGGTTATATATATATAGGGGGAGATATATATGTATGTATACTTGATGTCATATGAAAATACACATATAAAGGTGAAGCAATATATATACGGGCATAAGACACTAAGGTGTTATTATTGAATTAATACCTAGAGAAAGTTTTGTGAAATGAATTAATAAATTATAATGGAGAATTATAATTATAAAGCGGATGTGAAATCTAATTGAAAATTAAAATACGCGTGATGCGGGTAGTGTATGGAACTAAGGGTTAAATTGAGACTACTTAGGCAGGGTAGCAAAACTTGGGTGTTAAAATGCATACGTTAGGTGCGCACTATAGTTTAGAGGCGAGGATTATCTCGTGGAAGCGAGACATCAGTTTAAATATGGAAGAGTGCATTACATATTTATTATTGCATTTTAATCACTTCTAAAATATTTTCAAAAGGTCTTGGGCTCTAACCTGTATCAAAAATATTTTCAAAACTTTTAGGTGACCAACTACAGGAACACTAGGCATGAGTATTCTTTCCAGGTTATCGCAGCTGCAATAGCTGTAGCGTACTTGCAAGGATTTCTTTAGTCGCTTATATTTTTAAGACTTTAAATATGACTCATTTGGTTATTATTCAGGCATGTAGCCCATTATTAGACTTTTATTCAGTTTTATTTACTTTAGTGTGATGAATAATTGTATTGGAATTTATACCAATGGTTTATTCAGTTATTTGGATTTTATTTTATTCCAGCATTCAGATATTAATTATGGTGATTGTGTATTTATTTATTTATCTTGAATGGTTTGTGTTAAATGAATTTATTAATGACAATGTAAATAAGGTTTACAATTGACACGAGGTTTGATTAATAGGTTATTAGTAATTAATTGAATTTTCGACAATGATGCTAAGAATGAGCCAAATGAGATTCCTGTTATTTTTAGTAGAGGGCTTTCCACACGTTATTTTAATAAGCGGGGTGTCACAGATGGTATCAGAGCATCAGGTTCTAGAGTCCTTAGGATCTGTGAGGACTTACTACATTATCTGGCGTAGCGTTATTTGATATAGAGTAGGGGTGGCCATAGGCCGGGCTTGGTGTGTCTAGTCGGGCTTGGGTTGGGTCTACAAAAGTTTGAGTTATCCCAAGACTGCACAGTCCCGAGTCGAGCCTCATTGTGTAATACCATGCCCGCCCAAATTCGAAAGCTTCTTGCCTAGGCCCGTTGCCTGAGTCTGGACACAATTTTTTTTTACCTAAATTTTATTGTTTAGCCAATTTATGCCCTATTTTATTATTTAGCAAATTTATTTTAGAATGTACTCTTAAGACAAAGAGTAAATAAAACCTAAAATTGATATTGCTAAATGTTCTGCCTTTATATTCATTTTTATAAATTTTAACCTTAATGGAAAAAAATAAACTACTTACATATATATATATATATATGATCAATATTATATCTAATTCTCTGGCCACGAGTCGGGTCGGGCTCAAGCAAGCCTAAGAAAATACATGCCCAAGACTGCCCAGAAAAAAAATCGGGCCTATAAAGTTTGCCAAGCCCGGTTTACGAGCCTATTTGCCTTACTCAAGCCTTTTTTTTCGAGCGGGCTGGGTGAGATTGACGGCCCTTGGGCCTATGGCCACCCCTAATATAGAGCCCTATTATTAGGACTGTTGTATTAATTTATGCATTTTAATTCTTCTGCTGATATAATTTGTATTAACGGTGGACTTAATAAAATTTGGTCTGGTTTTAGATGTCCACCAGGAGAGGATGACAGACTAGGGCTGCTAGAAGGGCCAATGCAGGAAAGGCTCAGCAGGAGCCACAGGGACCGTGACAATCACAGAGGAGGCGAATATCATTGCTCAGGAAGTTAATGTCGCTATGACTGTTATGGCTTAGCAGTTACCACAGGCTCAGCGAAAGCAGCCAGTGGCACATATAGTCCAAGCCCACCTGGGACCATCAGTGTGGGAGAGGCTTCAGGAGGCCTTTCAGAAAGGGCATCCACCAGAGTTTCAGGGTAGCGCAGATGTGGCAGCTGCCAGTCTGTGGAAGAAGGACATTCAACATCACCTTCACATGGTTGAATACAGTTAAGTTCAGAAGCAGTTACTACCACGTTTAAGTTAGTGAGTGAAACATTACAATGGTGGGAGTCGGTGACTATATCCGAGGGGAGGGACATGATGCCCATAGCTGAGTTTTAGGTGCGATTTGACCGTAAATATTTTCCTTCGGCGATTAAGACAGAGATGCGAAGGAAGTTCCTGGATGTTAAGGAGGGGGCCTGTACTGTGGCAAATTATGAGGAAGATTTCACTCACCTGGATAAATTTATGCATGAGGAGAAGAAAATGTTAAAGTTTATTGATGTGCTGAATTAGAGGACCAGACAACACTTACCGGGCAACCCCGCATAAAAGATGTACACTATTGTCGTCAAGGCCGAATTATTACATTGTAGAGATCACTGCATCCATATGAAGGGGAGAAATAGAGCAGGGGAATCTATCCATTCAGGTAGGTCAGGTGTTATTAGTTCTAGTGGGGCCCCGTAGTAGCATACTGGTAGGCACCAGGAGCGGGATTCCTACATGGGGGATTCGGCTAAGAGATTCCGTTCAGGGGGTTTCAGTCCTGATGGCAGTGGGTTTAGACAGGGTTAGTAGGCCCCATAACATTAGGAGCAACATCGTGTTCCCAGGGCCAGGGGGCCAAGGGAACAATGAGGGTGGCCAGCAGGGCCAGTGACCAGGACAAACCTGACACGGTTGATAAGGCAATAGACAGGGGGATTTTACAGGCCGTTGTTTTAAGTGTGTTGAGATAGGCCAGAAGAAGAAAGATTTCCCTCAGCAAGGCAGGGGAAATAGCAGGGTGCCCAATAAGGGTATCAGACACAATTACCACCTACAACACCAACTCCAGTAACCCCAAAATAGCATAAATATATATAGTATGGGCATATCTATACGTCTTGAATGCGATGATGCCACAGGCATCTCATGCGCCACCTGTAGTTGAGGGTATGTTTCCTATCCATGCGCATATGAGTTGGGTGTTATTTGATATGGGAGAATCCCATTCTTTCATATCTACTAGATTTGCACGCACGACCGGTTTATTAGAGACAACCGGTAACATTATTATATGTGTAGACTCACCTTTGGGTAGTGGGGACCCTTATTCAATCCATATGTGGAGGGGTGGGGATAGATGTTAGAAAATTATGCTTAGCAACCGACTTACTTGTTTTAGACATGAGTGTGTACCACGTAATTCTGGGTATGGACTAGTTGACAGGATATCGGGTGATGGTGGATTATTTTGAGAGAACCATTGTGTTTTCCATTCTAGGACATGAGATGTTTTCGGTGGTGGTGCCTTTTTCTAAGGGAGAATCGAGCAACACCTATATTATATCGAGGAGGAGACCTCGCATGAGGTGGTTATATCTTTAGACTCGATCCCACTAGTTAGGAAATTTGAGGATGTGCTTCAGGAGATACCGAGTTTACCTCCGAGTCGGGAGATAGAACTTGTTATCGATTTACCGCTCGGATCTAGGCCGATTGCATGAGTTCCACATCGTATAGCCCCTTAAGAGATGCGGGAGTTGAGGGACCAAATTCAATAGCTTCTGGGGCAGGTATTTATTAGACAGAGTACATCACCAGGTGCTCCAGTGTTGCTTGTGAAGAAGAAGGAAGGTTCCCTTCGATTGTGCATTGATTTCCAAGAGTTGAAAACGGTCAGAATTTAGAATAAATATCTGTTGCCTCGAATCGATGACTTGTTTGACCAATTGAGAGGAGCAACATATTTATCAAAGATCGACTTGAGATTGGGGTATCACCAGTTTTGCAATAGGGAACATGATGTCCCTAAGACCGCATTACTAGTGCGGTATAGGTCATATGAGTTTAGTGTTATGCCGTTTGGACTAACCAATGCTCCAGCAGTATTCATGGACCTCATGAATAGGGTGTTCATAGACTTCTATGACCAGTTCATGATCGTGTTTATAGATGACATTTTGGTGTATTTTCGAACTGAGGGCGAGCATGTCGAGCGCTTACACATGGTTTTACAAATGTTATGGGTCCATCAAATGTACGCTAAGTTCTCGAACAGTGGATTCTGGTTACATGAGGTGCAGTTCTTGGGTCATAATATGTCTGACAGAGGCATTTCAGTGGACCCGAGTAAGGTTGCATCAATGAGGGAGTGGGGTCAGCCCACAACACCGATAAAGATTCGCAGTTTCTTGGGATTAACGGGTATTTTTGCCTTTTCATAAAGTTTTTTTCGAAGATTGTTGGTCCGTTGACGAATCTGACTCGCAAGGGGGTGCCTTTTGTGTGTGATGACTACTATCAGTTAGCTTTTGACGAGCTAAAGGACAAGTTGACTTTAACATCTGTGCTGGCACTACCTAGGGGAGGAGTGGAGTACCTTGTATTTACCAATGCGTACTAATAGGTACTTGGGGGTGTACTACAACAAGAGGATTGGGCTATAACTTATGCTTCTTGCAAGCTTAATCCCCACAAGAGGAACTACCCCACACATGATTTGGAGTAAGCTGCATAGTTTTTCCCCTAAGGATTTGGAGGCACTATCTCGCGAGGGAGAAATTTAGTCTGTTCACGGATCATAAGTCACTGTAGCATTTGTTCAATCAAAAGGATATCAATATGCAACAACGTAGATGGTTGAAAATCGTGAAGGATATTCTGTTTGATATTCAATACCGCCCAAGGAAGGCCAACATGATGGCTGACGTATTAAGCCGATGACCCACAGGGGAGTTAACGGTGGTCTGGAAAGCTAAGTGGAGTGAGATTATCCAGGATGACACAGTTTCCAGGGCTTGTTTGGTAGTGTTGACTATCACACCCAAGATTATTATGTGGGTCATGAAGGTGCAAGTTGGGGATAATTTTTTACCAGGACATAACACGACAGTTGCTGGTAGAGGGGGCAGAGTCTTACTCGATCAGTTATGAGGGAAGATTACACCTCAATGGGAGACTTATAGTCTTAGATAATAGGGATTTGAGGCATGATGTTATGATAGAGTTCCACGAGTCAAGATTTATTGTACATCCCGATGGGGATAAGATGTACCAAGATATGCACAAACAGTATTATTGGGCAGGTATGAAGTAGGACACAACTGAGTTTATCTCGAAGTGTGCCACATGCCAGTCAATGAAGGTAGACCACCAGAGGCCAATAGGGACGTTGCAACCGTTAGATATTCTGATGTGGAGATGGGAGAGTATATCATGGACTTTATCACGGGGTTACCAACATCACAGAGGGGTCATGATTCCATATAGGTCTTTGTGGATCATTTGACCAAGGTGGCCCAATTTTTGCTAGTACACAATGACTATACGGAGACACAGTATGCTCAACTCTTTATAGCCGAGATAGGGAGGCTACATGTGGTAATAATTATTATTATGCCTGACCAGGACAAGATCTTTGTGTCCCATCTTTGGCAGAGTTTCCAGGAGGTAATAGGGATTGAGTTACGACTAAGTAGGAGTTAGCATCTGCAGACCGATGGGAAGATTGAGCGAGTTAATCAGATGTTGAAGGATACACTCAGGATTTCTATACTTTATTTTAGAGGAGGTTAGGAGCAGTACCTTCCATTGGTGGAGTTTACGTATAATAATTCTTATCGGTTCACTATCAACATGGCACCTTATGAGGCATTATATGGTCGACTTTATCGTTAGCTCGCTTGTTGATTAGAGGTGTGGAACAACAAGCTCCTTAAACCTGATATAATCAAGGGTACTTATGCCAAGATTGAGCTTATTTGGGGTTGTATACGAATTGCTCAGGATAGGCAAAAGAGTTATGCAGATACAGATAAGAGGCATATACAACTAGAGGTGGGTGAGCATGTATTGTTACGGGTGTCTCATTTGAAATGAGTTATGAGGTTTGGGAAGAATGGGAAGCTCGCACTGAGGTATGTGATGCCTTTCCCGATTATCGAGAGGATAGGGCCGATGGTATATAGACTCACCTTGCTAGAGCATCTGCAGCGAATTCACGACGTATTTCATGTATCATCGTTGAAGAAGTATTAGAGGATTGCGATGGATTATTAGCACATTCCACTAAAGGAGATAGATTTGCAGCCCGAAATCTCATATGAGGAAAAATCGGTTGTTATTTTGGATTATAGTGAGCGTAATCTATGGTCTAAGGTGGTGCCCTTGGTTCGTGTTCACTGGGGACATCACAACGCCGACAAGTCGACGTGGGAGCGGGAGGATGATATGCAAGAGAAATATTTCGAGCCTTTTATACCAGGCATACCCGAATTTTGGGGTTGAAATTCCATTGCAGGGGAAGTATGTTACACCCCATAATTTTTAGTATTCATATTTTAGCATTTAAATTATATGTGTGCTCGTAATTTAAATAAATTGAGAAATAATAAGAAAATAAATATTAATTACCGATAAAAAGATTAAAATATTTATGTGATTTGATATTTGCTAGTTTGATAAAGTAAATACAATAATGTCAAATGTATTACGTCGCAGGTGGGCAAAAACGAAGAGATTTGACAGTATCTTAGTCAGAACACACTTATGGGGGTTGTAATAGGTTGAGATGGGATATTTCTGATGGGATACCCGAACGATGATTTCGAGTGCATAGTTGATCTAGAATGGATCAAAATAGTCAGAATTAAGTACTCGGGGGTAGTAATTTGGTTTCGGGGGCTTTTAGACTAGTCGGGATCCGCATAGGGGTATACCGATCATTTTATAGTAGGATTTTAACCTAATTTCGGGTTAAGGGTTATAAAATGAAAGGGTTGGTGATAGTGGACAACCATCTTGTTATTCCAGAAGATTAAGAGAGAAAGAAGAGAGAAAAGAGAAGGAAAAATCAAAGGGAGAGCTCTAGAGGAGGCCAATTGGGACGAATTTTGGGGACTTCTAGTATTAATTGATCATATACGATAAGGATTCAGACTCTACTATCCTATTAATGGAAGTGCCTAACTTGCTTAATATTTTATGCATATAGTTCAATTCATATGATATTTGGTGAAAAATATGTTTTGGGTGGGACTCATATGAACAAATGGGATTTGGGACATGATTTCATAGAATTTGAATAAGGATTATATTATATGAAGTCTGACAATAGGAATCCATGTAGAAAGATATAGGCTTGAATGAAAAGATTAAGAAACTTCGAATTCTTATGATTTTATTGAGAAATTATACAATTCTTGATTGGAATAATGAATCCAATGAAATTGATGATGAGTAAGTGAAATGAAAATTTATTAGATTTATATATAGGATTGATGGAGAATGGGAAAATTATTTTATTGAATTTAAATGAGAATTCTAATAAATTTATTTGAATTCTTAGGATTTTATTGAGGAACTATACAATTCTTGATTGGAATAATGAATCCCATGAAATTGATGATGTGTAAGTGAAATGAAAATTTATTAGATTTATATATAGGATTGATGGAGAATGGGAAAATGGGATTATATTCGATTTACATAATGAATTGGATGATGAAAATACATGAAATCCCTTTTTGGTAACAAGAACTGGGCTACTGCCCAGAATCGAATCGATTCGGCCCTCATACGCGAATCGATTCGGGCCTGGAAGCCGAATAGATTCGAACTTACTGTGGGCAATAGTTTGGGTTATTTAAATGAATTCGAAATTCAGTTGGGACTTTTTCGATTGTAAAGGGTCCGTAATTATATGTTAGGACTTTTGGATTTTTCATGAGTTATTATATAGCCTTGGGTTATTTGGGAATAAATACGAGGAATTAATTTTGGGTGTTTAGGATTAACAACACTCCAGATTTAGTTAACGAATTTGGATTAAAATTTCGATTGATATTAGATATGGACTGGTTGAGAATGTCTGAATATGCAGAAGTATTACAATAGTGATGAATTAATTAAATAAGAAATTATTTAATTCGAGAGTCGGGATTAGACTCGGGGCATAAAGGTTAGTGCTACGGGGAATATGCACGGTTAGCTGGGTTTCTGTGTGTATATATACATACATACATGTATAGAGGTAGTATATATATACGATTATATCTGTGCGCATGATATATATGTTAAGCATACTTACTCTTGTGGGATGCTATCAATGGAGGTTGTCCGTTGTGGGCGGTCTACCTTGGAGAATTCCAACAGCTGTAGTATCGATTCCCCCGACCATAGGTCTGTACATGACCATCCTATGTGAGTTTGGAGTCCTGATGGAGTAATGAGGTATGGTTATGACCCACTAACTTAATACTATGACCGCCTTCAGTTTACGTTTACGCTTTGGGTTCGGTGGTACGATTTTGACCTGGTGGTCGAGGTTGAGATGTGTATCTATGGAGCCTGATAGCATACTAGAGATTCGAATCCGCCGAGGTAATTCTCAGAGGGATTGCGGTTATACGTAAATAGCGAGCGATATATATGTATGTATACTTAATGTGATATGAAAATATGTATATAAGGGAAAAGAAATATATATACAGGCATAAGATACTAAGGTGTGATTATTGAATTAATAACTAGAGAAAGTTATGTGAAATGAATTGATTAATTATAATTATAAAGCGGATGTGAAAGCTAATTGAAAGTTAAAATACGCGTGACACATGGTAGCGTAAGGGACTAAGGGTTACATTGAGACTAGTTAAGCAGAGTAGCATAATTAGGGTATTAAAATGCATACGTTAGTGTGCACTGTAGTTTAGGGGTGAAGATTATCTCATGGGAGTGTGATACCAGTTTAAATATGGAAGCTTGCATTACATATTTATTATTGAATTTTAATCACTTGCAAAATATTTTCAAAAGGTTTTGTGCTCCGACCCATAACAAAATATTTTCAAAACTTTTAGGTGTCCAACCATAAGGATGCTAGGCATGTGTATTCTTTCCAGGTTATAGAAGCTGCAGAAGCTGTGGACTTTGAGAATCTAGATAGGACTCATTCAGTTATTATTGTCAGAATTTTATTCCACTTATTTAGTTCAGTATGATGAATAATTATATTGGAATTTATGATTATGTATTTATTTATTTATCGGGAATGGTTTGCGCTAAATGAATTTTTTTATGACAATGTAGATAAGGTTTAAAATTGACATCGGGCTTGATTAATAGCTTAATAGTAATTAATTCGATTTTCGATAGTGATGCTAAGAATAAGCCAAATGATATTCCTGTTTTATTTTAGTAGAGGGTTGGCCACCCGTTATTTTAATAAGGGGGGGGGGGGGGGGGTGTCACATTCACGTAATTCAAGAAAAATGTTTACTAATTTGTTATATCAAAAGGGTTTAAAATCAAAACGTCTATGGGATAAAATATTTTACTAGATTTTAGAATTCAAATTTTATCATCTTAATTAGCTTAATGATTCCAAAAAATGCGAAAAAAGTAAAATAAGCACAAGACTGGATGAACAAGGGAAAAATACACTAACGGGAAAATTCTCAGGCCGATAATAACGAGAAATATATTATGAAAGGGATATTACAAACTAGAAAATAAAGAGTTACAACCACAAGACGCTATGACCGACTAGAAGCTCTTTCCCTTATTTTCTCTGAGGAGAGCGGTGACAACTGAACAGTGCTACACAACCATTACCAATTTTGGTCCACGATAAATGATGTCAAATCTTTCACCAAAAAAATTGTCTTTAAAATTGAAGTAACTAACTTTCAAGTAAAGGATTGTGTTGGTGTATTACGAGGGTATGGTGCTCTAAATCTTAATTTGAATTTTTCAAGCGAAGGAAGAGAAAACATCTACTGACGAACAAAAAATTTAGAAAACTTATTTGAACACAAAGATGATTAAATAAATCTCTAAGGTTTTCTCAAAGAGAAAAATCCTAAAATGATGCCTTGAACAACTCAAAGAAGTGGAGTTAAAAATATGCTCTCAAATATTTTAAAATGTTTTTTTATTAACTAAAGATTTTTCAAAGCTATCACTCTTGGTTTGGAAGAGTATGGAACACATAGCTATATAGCCTTTTGATTTGAAAGTTTTTATAAGGCTAAAAGGTTAGGTGTCAAAATCTTATGGAGTCAAGCAGTCACTTCCAAGCTAGTCAACCGAAAAGATATGTTTCGACTTAAACTAAGAAGATCATAAGGAAATATCTCATAAAAAAGGTGCTTTCAGCACTGTCAGACGCAGTCACTGGTGGCGGTATTGCAACCAGGAAAATCTTCGATGTGGCGATCCTATAGTGATGTAGGTCACGCAATGATACATGGAAAAAAGCATGGGACATAAAGTGTTGGCGAAGGTCTTTTGCTGAAGTGAAGGAGTCTACGAGATTATCCAGGAAATTTGTGTAGTTTGCCTAAAAAGGATTTTTAAAATAAGTTTTAGCAAAACTCTAAGAATGTTTGTCCTAACCACCAACGACTAGACTTACAATATACGAAAAGATGCAATTTCTAAGAAAATAAATTTTTTACTTGAGAAGTATATTTACATAGCGTATTTGATAATTTATCGAAACAAGATTAACTAAAAAAGATTTCTCAATTATGAAAAAAATTAACCAAGGCGTGAATTTAAGTCCTCAAAGTCTTATACGTTTCCTAAGTGGCGTACTTAAGGCTTAGCATGAGTGAATCTGGGTGAAAGTTAATGAAGCTTTCCGATGACCTATTGGATAAAAACTCAAAGATATTGATAAGGAATTCGAACAACCAATTTTATGGAGAACATTGAGTATACTATACTCTTACAATGTTCCCATTTGTCAAATTCTCAGACAAAACATAAAGAGAATACAAGAAAATGAAAGAAATAAACCATTTTATGACTCGCTTGGCCAATGATAAATATAAAAAATAGAAAATTACATTGATGCAAATAATTAATCATTACAAGATACTCAATCATCTTCATCGATCAAAATATATTGTTACAAAAATACTTTCCTGTCTCACACTAGCAAACTCATCAAAATACCAATGCGAAAGAATAAGACAAGAAAATAAGACAAACATGAACATGTGAATATATCAATAAGAACATGAATCATCATATTTATCTAAAATAACTATCCCCCACATATATAATCATTATTAATAAATATGATAAAGCAACAAATAACTCTAAACAACCTATGATGCTTTGAAAATAATACCCCTTATCTACAAACTTCTCCCATTTTTTTGTCACAAAAAGTGACCAAGTAAAGAACTAAGAACATAATAGGATAAAGTAACGAGGAATTATAAGAGAGTAAAACATGATAATCAAACCAAAAAATAGAGAATGGATCATATTGTGACTGGATAATTAATGTAGAGTCTAGGCAAGATATAATCAAGAGAATAAAATGTCTAGGAACTATAATTTTGATTACATATGGAGATATAATATATATCAACCAAAGATATATAAATAAGAGTAAAACGGAATAAGCATTAGAATTTAAGAATTACAAGGATTATAAATGATATGTTTAATACAAGTTAAATCCACCAACTATTAAGAAAACAAACAAGCGAAGCCCAAAACAAAAATCAGAGTACATCACCTATTCTTCTTCAAAGTCTTTAATGCGCCCAAAGTCATAATACTATTGTGAACATCTTGTAAGAAATCCCTGAAATTCTGGACTTAAGCATCAAATATATGTGTGAAGTCATCACAAAAGGAATAAATCGTCGAACTAAAGGAAGGAAATTAGTTCCTAGAGTCATCAAAGAAAACTAGAATACGGTTTAGTAGATAATTGAGAAATGTTATAATCCAACTCATTTTCAGTCAAATGGCATATACTAGGTTCACATGATGTAGGGGTAGGAAAAGGATCCAGTTAAGGGACAACGTGAGGGTGTGTGGGTGATCTATTGTAGTTTCCAAGCTTTGCAATAAATTGACGATATAATTTAATGGTCAATTCAGACTTAGGATTTTCCTGAACTTCATCTAGAAGAATTAAAAACCCCAAACTAAGACATCAATCACACAATTAAATGAAAGGGAAAATCACAATTTTTCTTATCGTCCTTAGTGTGAGAAAAGATTGAGTTCAAGATCAAGCCACACAAACACATATTAATATCTGATTCAATAGCATATAACAATTCTTCATGTTTAAGAGATATGCCGTGGGAATGTTATGTGGGTAAAACACAAGAAGAAATAATTATATTCAATTTGTAAACATACTTAGAACGAATGCTTGAGGAAAATTGAACCTAGTCAAAGACTGACAATGGTTGCCACTCAAGAAAGTTATCATCTCCCGACGAGATGGTCCACTAGAAAACGTGTAAGTAAATTTGGGACAACACTCTACCAGGATATTGAAGTGGTTACTTATCCACTTAGTAGAAATTGTAACATATCCCCCTCACTTCAGTAGATAAAACTCTAAAACCTAAGTGATCCTTACCATCCACAAGCGTAAAAAATTCTCTCACCATACTGGGGTAACAATGTCCAATATGACAACAAACTCCAATCCAATCTCATTTCTTTAAGAATTCATATAAACAAGTGTTAGAAAAGAAGCCAAATAAATTAATCTCCCAATGGACATAACATGTATAGAAGATCTCGTCAAACCTAGAACAAACGAAGGAAGTTGAGGCACGTGGGCGAGATTTCAGAGTCATAGAATATAGCCTGAAAAAACACACTCCAAGAAACAAAGCACAAATATCTTGTTAGAAATGGTATAATCAGAAGATAAACTAATGAACCTATACTAAAATGTGAGAAAAGAGTATTATGAATGATAAGAAGTCATACACTCATCAACTTTAACACATACACACGAGAGAAGAGAAGCCCACCCAAAATGAGTAAATCAAAGCTACACACATTAAAATTTACTCAAGAGAATCAATCTTATCTTAAGACAATTAGAACTCATCAATCGTATAAAAGAAATCATCAAAATTCATCAAAACAATTATCACTAAGCCCTAACTCTCAAAATTGAATAAATCTAAAAATTTAGGAGTTACCAAGATGAATATTGACCACTAGAATGAGGTTGATAACACCAAAACATCTTTTAAGTTACTAATATGGGAAGAAGATATGGGGGTTCTAAGGGTGAAAGGGTCTTTGAAAGAAAAAATGGGTAAAATTTACCAAATTCCGGTTTGGGTATTTTTAACAAACCCATAAGTGTTCGCTGCATCGATTGGTGTCTCTCTGGTTATGATGGGTTCGTGGCAGCAAAGTGCCAACAACGGAGGTCACACACTTAGCCAACAAAAAGATATGTGAAAAACACAACACACACAAAAGGAAATGTCACAAAAGGAAATGTAGACAATTGATTTCTTAGATCTAGACATGCACATTTGGACCCTAAAAATACCATTTAAAATATTGAAACAAGCTCTAAAAGATCATAAATAGGTTATTGGCTATGTCAAATACTCTACACAAAGAATTATTTAGAATTCAAAGTCCTAAGGTCAAATTAATTCCATATAAAAGATAAATTTATTCAAAGACATAACTCATGATAGAAAAGTGAATAACATAAGCATTAACTTGTAAAATCAAGAATGAAGATTAGTGTTTGAACTCACTTCTGAAAATTTTGGCCTTATGTAACAAAGAGAAAGGCTCATTTTTCCTTGAAAATGAATTAAATTTTCATCTACCACTTTTTCTCCTTCAAATAACGATTGATGATTATCTTTTTGTGCCTCATATCCTTGGTTTTACTCAATTTTTGGATTGATAAAAGTCTTTGAGACATCGCTTTTTGAATAAATTTTGCATGTTGCGACTTTCATTCATTAATTACAAAGGGTGGAGAACTCTTGCCAATATAAGATTGTTCTCACAATCCTAAAGTTGCAGTCCTTACCACATTATCACTTATGTTTTTAAGACAAATATCATTTTTCAACTCCAACCATGATGATAAAAAATTCTCTTACATAAAAAGGATTAACACTGATACCCTTTTTTAAAACATCACATAAAACTTTTAATTTCCGCTGGAAATATATAAAAAAGCCCTTTATGATATTTTGTGCGAAAATAACTCAGGTTATAGTGAGGTGTGAAGTGCATGAATTATGACATATATTCCAAAATAACAAGATTAATTTATCAAGGAGTTTCAAGTTGTGAAATTATAAACATGGAGTATAAAAGTCATAATAAAAATCATTAATAGAACAACTAAGCATGTAGGTTTTCATTTAAGCTCATGGGGTAAAATAATACCTAACAAGCATATAAGACCAATATTGCACAAGGCTAAAATCTAACGGCATGAACAAATCAAATAAAATATCCTAAAGAATAAAATGATAGAAAAGAGGGAAAGATGCCTATTATAAAGAGTAAATCGAAACTCTAAAGCACCGAAAAAGAATATTACATTTACTTATTATAGGATGAGGAATTATCTCTTTCATAATCTCTAAAAGTTTCTAACTCCTCTCAATCTATGCCGTGTTTCCTAATCCAACTAAATTAAATCTTCAAATGATTGAATTTTTGAACCACCTTGGGAGGGTTAACCATTTTCAGTTCCATTTCCCTTGGAAACATTTTGAGGGACTTCCACATTCTTCTTCGCATTCATATAGAAATTTCTAGCACTCCAAAAGTCACTTAACGATAACGACGATTGAAGAAAAACACCAAAATCTCTAAGGTTTCCTATACTATGACAATGTGTACACTTATAGGGTTTTGGCATAATGAGATCGATAAGGCATTTTAGTAGTTGCATCCTAAGGTTAAAGAAAAACTCCTTTAAGTATCCTTTTTTAGGAACAAGTGAACGTCACCTTCCTTTGGATTTCTACAGATACATCACTAGTAGAAGACTCACCAATGGTAGATTAAAAAATGAATTGTGATGCAAAGACAACTAGGCTAAACATAGATCTTCCACGATTATGAAAAACATCATATCCAAATTTTGAGACCTATACCAAATATATCTTAAGAGTAGACACAGATAGTACTTCGATCTCAAGGAAAGTTATTATTTTTCTCTAGGGCCATCCTTCAGTTTTCACTCTCTTGTAAGGACTTCCCTAAGGAACTCTACCGCAAGTCGAAGAACTCAATTATACTTCCCTGTAAAAGTGATTCATTACACATAATATATTGATCATTGAAACATCTCACACTACTCTCACTCACCATAGCACTTTCATTTTCAACATTGCTTAGAATGGTGTATAGTTATATGTTTTGCCTTTCGAGGTTTATGGATTCCTCGTAGATCTTAACGTACTCAACTTAGAGATCATTTTTCTCTTCCTCAATTGTACTAAAAGAGGACTTGGAAATAATCATTTTTTCTCTAACCGATTAAGAAATAATATTTCCTCTCGAACTCATCAAATTTATCTATTACCATAAAATAGGCATATATACTTCCTTGAGAGTCATCATCCGAGTTTGAGTCATCATCACAAAAAGCAACTTCATTTATTACCACTACCTTGACTCAAATCGTAGGGAAATTTGTTCGAAATATGTCCCCAACCGCCACAAGTAATGGGTTTGCGATATTCAACCTTTTTTTCTCCACTTGCTTGACCAATTTCAAATCTAGGCAGATAATTATTGGGAGTGCCTTTAGATGAAATCGCTTTTGCCAAGATTTGGAAAAAATTTTAGCGAGGAAGGCAATATCCTCTCCACAACATCAAGGAAACTCAAACTAGGAGATGATTTATTAGCCTTAAAATTAGATTTTTCTCTTTAAAAGGAATTCCTTGGCAATATAACAAATCCTCCTCATAAATTTGGAGATATCCAACCAATTCATCAACACATATTATTTTCAAAAGCAAAGATCTAACCTCACTAATGACATTAACTTTGACACATATACTCTTTGATAGTCCAAAAAGAAAAGACGGAGGTCACTATGTCATTTATCTTGGCATATACCTTGTCAAAAGTTTTATTTTACTTTATGGTAAAAATTTCAAAAAGTGTGGTCAATCGTTGACGTTTGGAGTGCTTAATGGTGAGGGTCGTTCGTAAAATTTCCCACACCTTCTTAGAAGTCGTACAAGTGGAAATAAATTTAAACTCAGTTGGGGGAACACAACAAAAAATAATGTTAAGTCCCATCATGTTTCCCCCTGTCTCCTTCAAATAGTTGTCATCCCAAATTAGATCTAGTATTTTTACTAGGACATTATTGACAACAGTCTTTAGACAAGTCCATCCCAAAATAACACTATTCCATATTTGATTATCCATAAACACTAAGTAAACTATCATACTGGTTTTCCAATACGAATAATTGTCACCATTAAATGGAGTAGGTCAGAGGGTTGGACTTTCATCCATTGCACACATAAAGGATCTAAATTTAGGTTATAACATCTAAAACTTTGGAGACCCTCTCTGATATAAGTTGAGAGTGTGCCCGTCGATAATAGCTACCCAAATTGAAATTAATTCACCTAATTAAAAAATGTTTACTAATTTATAAAAAGGGTGAATTATCTAAAAGTCTATGTCACAAAATATTTACTTAATTTAGAATCCAATTTTTATATTCTTAGTTAAGATAATGATTCTTAAAAATACAAATAAATAAATAAATAAAATAAGCATATGACCAAATGTATGCGGGAAAAACCCACTAACGGGGAAAAAACTTGGGCTGATAAGAATGACAAATGAACTATGGTAGATATATTATAACTAGAAGATATAGGCTTATAATCACGGGATGCTAAGACCGAATAGAAAATCTTTCACACCATATCCTTTGAGGAGAACGCTAACAGTTGAAGATTGCTACACAACCACCATCGGTTTTGGTTTGCAACCCTTGCTCCAAAAATTTATTCTTTAATTTTGAAGCAACCTTTTCCATGAATGTAACCTTCAAGAAACCAAAACATCTACATCAAGGATTTTGAGGTAATCTGAAATGGCCGTGTTCATGTATTACAAGGGTATGGTGCTCTAAATCATAAAATGAATATTTTAAGCCAAGGAAGAGAAAATATCTCCTAATGAACAAAATTTTTACAAAAAGCTTTTGTATACCAAAACGAGTAAATAAATATATAAGGTCTTATCAAATAGAAAAATCCAAAGTCAATACCTTAATGAAATCGAAGAAGTGAAGTGAAAAATATGTTCTCAAATATTTTGAAATGTTTTTTATCATCTAATGATTTTTCAAAGATCTCACCCTTTGAAACACACAATTATATTGACTTTTGATTTGAAATTGTTTAGAAGGCTAAAATGTTAGGTTTCACACTCTTATAGATTAAAGTAGTTAGTTCCAAGATAAAGCCAGTCGAAAAAGTGTACTTGGTAAGCAAACCAATAAGATCTTGAGGAAAGATCTGTAAAAAAGGTGCTTTCGACGCTGTCAGATGCGGTCGTTGATGGCATCACTACCACTAATAAAATATTTAATGTGGCGATCATAAGTCGAAGTAGGTGTCATGATCATGCAAGGACAAAAGATGGGATATAAAGTGTTAGCAAAGGTCTTTTGTTGCTGCGAAGAAGTGCATCACTCCGAAGAAGGAACTCGAGATTATCTAAGGATTTTATCAGTTTTTCCAAAAAATATTTTGAAAATAAGTTATAGAAAAAATCAAAGTATATCTGTCCTAACCAAGAATACGCATACTTAAAATACACGAAAAAGATGAAATTTCTAAGAAATTAGATTTTTCTATATGTAGAGTATATTTACAATTTATCCAAACAAGGTTAGTTCAAAAAGGTTTTTCATTTGTGAAAAATGTGGGAAAATTATCCAACCTAGAAAGAAAATTTGACAAGTGTTCGAAAAGTTAAATGAGAAATAACAACTTTGAGATAAAAACATTGCGAAGCTGATTAAGAAAAATCTCAGGGTTGGATTCTCTCGGTCAGATCACAACAACAATCCAAGGCCACAGAGTCCCATATGTTCCGTTATTATTATGCTCTAAATAAATGTAATCGAGACCCTTGGTAAAAAGGACGTGTAACCATTGTTATCAAAAAGTTGATCAATAAAAAGAGGGTGAAACACCCCGTGGATTTAGGCACATTAGTGATTATGAATTTTACATTCTTCTTGGCTTAATTATTTTGAATCACTTATAGTAGGTTCTTAGAACCTATAATTGGTGGAGTTTTTGGTAAGATATTTCCTTTTCTTGTCCAAGAAAATCCGACGATCGATTATTTCTCAATCGCATAGACCTCATCTATTGTCTAATGACAACCATCAAATTGACAACAATGGATCTCCAACACCTAGGGTCAGGTATTAGGTTCACCCCTACAAGAGTCATAACACTCTTAATTCACGATACTATCCCCAAGAGGAATAAATTGGGGAAAAGAATGAACAATCGAGGTCCAACCAACTTTTACGATTGGTGGACACCTACAAATGCCGACTTCGTCAGAAGGAGGACGCGACACTCCTCCAACAAGAGGAGAATTCCCATTATTAAATGTCTCTTGGAAATAATGGAGCAATATCACCATGAGGACAAAGGAAAATTCCGTGCCTGAACACACAACCCTTGGGCTAGCAAAACTTGCACTCGAGGAAGGATTTCATGGTACAATCATTAGCATTACAGGCATAGGAGACCACCAGAGAGAAGAGACTAGGAAGGGGTCATTATAAGAAGGAACTTCATAATATCATCCAAAGAGAGATGAATGAGCATCATGCTCATCGAGGGGCTAGGTCCACTAAGTAATTGGCAATGAAGGACCTTATCATCTAGGTGAAGGCTATTTTTTCGAGATCGATCGAAGAATGAAAACCTCCTAAGAGGTTATCCACCTCCAGATTCAAGATCTATAATGGGAAGATCGATCCCATATACCATGTTTTCCACTGATGAAAATAAATGATTTTGTGGATAAACAACGAAGCCCTTATGTGCCTAATATTCCTTTCTAATCTAGCGGATATAATAGAAAAGTGTTTCGATAAGTTAGAACATATGTTGGTCTCCAGCTTCAAGAGCTCTCAGAGGCTTTCACCTCGAGATTCATCACTATAAGTTCCAATTTAAAGAGGATGGATTCACTCCTCACAATGAGAAAGAAAACCCAAAAAACCTATCATGAAATATGCTCAGTGGTACTAAGAAACCTATAATTAAGTCGAGGATAATTACAACCATATTTTTATGGCCTCATTTAAGATTGGTCAATCGAGTAACTATATATTACACCAATACCTCGCAAAGAAGGAGGCACCATCGATGACCTTATGTCTAGAATTGAGAAGTAACGATCAACATAACAATAGTAAGTTAAGCACAACCAAGAACGGTGATAAACAGAACACTCTTAAGAAGGGGGTAATAAATAAAATGATGTATCTAAAAATAATGACAAGGTAAACTCTACCAAGACCCAACAAGAAATCAATACACTATTTAAATAACCAATCTATAAATCTTACACATGATTAAAGATCATCAATATTTTAACCGGTGGAGGAAGATAACGGGAGAGCTATAAAAAAGAACATTGCCCTGGGGTGTTCCTACTATAAGGAGCATGGGCATAAGACATATAACTACAACGCACTTAAGTCCCACCTAGAAGAGTTAGCTCAAACAAGCCACCTAGCCGACTATGTAGAGAAGAAGGGCAAAAAAGCCACCATAGAACAAGACTTAAAAGTCTGATTACGTTCTAGAAGATGATGAGATGGGACACGAGTTTACAGCCATCCATGATGCATTTATCCCGAACCACATTCAAGGTGACATTATTCATATGGAATTTAAGATCACTACAGTCGTGGAGATATTCTAGATTGACTTTGCTAACAACCTAGTGGGAAAAATCCGTTGACCAAAAGATATTGCCTATGATAAGCATATTATCTTTATCGAGGAAGACCTCATTGGAATCAGAACACTGCATCACGATGCAATAGTAATTAATTTTAGAATTTCCAGTTGTTATGTGGATAAGCTATTGGTTAACCATAGGAAATCTTTAGAGGTTATGTGCCTAAAATTGTTTAACAAACTCAACCTTAAAATGACAGATTTGAATGAAGCGACCATCCCTTTGGTCGTCTTCGCTCGAAAGATGATTATAACTCTAGAAAAGGTGGTACTATTAGTACGAATGTGATATATCTCGAAGATAACCTACAACGCTATCCTGAGACGAGGATGCCTTCACTCCATGAAGGATGTCCCCTCTACTTATCACCAAAAGTGTAAATTTATTACTGATCGGGGGATAATGGCAATAGGGGGACACTTAGTCGTCGCTCGTATATGATTTATCGCTGTTATCAAACCTAAAAAAGAAAAAAAGAAGAAAAAATTGGTCACAGATAAAGAAATCAAGGATGGGGTTACTCCGTCTAAGTCAACTAAAGTACGAAAGACCAGGGGTGGAAGAAAAAAGGGTGTCCCCTAAGGATAGAATCACAGAACCATTAACAAAATTCATGCTTAACAACTCACACTCGAACAAGAAATTTATGATTGGCAGCTCACTCATCGATCAAGAAAAGTAACAACTGATATATCTTCTCAAAGAGAATCATGATGTATTTACTTGGAAGCCTACGATATGCCTTATATTGGTCCTGAAGTCATGTACCAATTACTTTATGTGGATGCAGTGTTCTCACTGATCACACAAAAGGCACGTCGAATAATCCTTGAAGATTCAAAAGCTATGAAATAAATTGTGGAAAAACTTTTGGAGGTAAGGTTCATTAAAAAAGTTTAAAGGTTTCTCTCTGACCTAGTTATCCTCAAAAGGAGTAATAAAAATTAAAGAGTTTGCATTGACTTCACCAACCTAAACAAAATATGTCCAAAGGATAGTTTCCCTATGCTAAAAATTGACTAGTTGGTCGATGCTACAACCACTCATGAATGAATGAGTTTCCAGGATTCATACTCAGGGTATTATTAGATAGCTATGTTCATTCCTAACTATGATAAGAATGCATTATTACCACCCCTGATTTGTATTGCTGCACAATCATGCCATTTGGGATCCAGAATGCAGGAACAACTTGCCAATGGGTGGTCATGACAAGGATTGAGTTGATTCGGAGTCGCATTCGAGTAGCTCAAGACAGGCAGAAGAGTTATGCTGATGCGAAGAGATTTTTCAGAGAGTTCCAAGTAGGGGACCAGGTTTTGCTCAGGGTATCTCCTATGAAGGGGATTATTCGTTTCGGGAAGAAGGGGAAGTTAGCACCAAGGTATGTAGGGCCGTTTCCTATTATTGAGCGAATCGGACCGGTTGCGTATAGACTTGGACTACCGGAGCATTTGCATCGGATTCACGATGTATTCCATATCTCCTCGCTGAGGAAATACCTTAGAGATAATTTGGCTCATTCTCACATTGATGTGGAGGACATCGATCTCCAGCCGGATAGCTCCTATGAGGAGGGGCCGATTGCTATTTTGGACCGAAGCGAGAGGAAACTGCGATCAAAGATAGTTCCGTTAGTGTGTGTTCAGTGGCGACATCACAATGTCGAGGAGTCCACATGGGAGCGCGAGGATGAGATGCGCGAACGTTATCCAGAGCTATTTTTAGCAGGTACTTTCTAGTTTCGAATTTCGGGACGAAATTCAGTTATTAGGGGGGAAGTATGTAATACCCCGTACTTTTGGCTATATTTATTTTTGGGATTAATTAATTAAATGCGTATTAATTGGAAATTAATCCGGGTTATAAATACTAACGAGATGCGAGTTGGTATTTGATTATGTGCATACATGTTTTGATATATGTATTTGGTATTATAAAATTTGTCGTGAGATTTATATACGGTATTTTGGAAATTTTGTTGAGACGCGTGTGACCGCCGCGTCATGGTATATTATTTTAATTATAAAAGTGAGTTTTATTTATATTATCCGTATGGTCCATTTGAGTGCGCCAACGCATCCGGAAGGGTCGAGATAGTCAGAAAACACTAGCCGGGGGTGTAGTTTGGGTCTCGGGGTATTTTTAGGCCATACCGACAACTTAAAGGGTATTTTGGTAATTTCGTATTTTGGGAAATTAAAAGTGACGAAAATTGGGAGTTTTAATCTGATGTGGATTTAACCCACTAAGACCATTAACCAAACCATATTAACCTAGAAGGCTACGTAGGTTATTAGAAGAGTTTTTTAAGTTTCCCAAATCAAAACCCTAGCCACCTTAAGCCACCATTGGAGAAGAAGCTTGGAGAGAGGGAATTCTGCAGAAAAGCTTCATCAAACCTACACCAAACTCAGAGACAACCAAGGCAAGTGACTTTATTCCATTTAATTTCAGAGAATGTCCTTTCCATGTTAGAAAAATTCGAATTTTGTGTTTGTTCTTGGTGGAATATGAAAACCCATGTAGTTTGGAGTTTAGAACTTGAAAATTTGGAAGAGAATTGCATGTAGAATGATAGGTAGATGATTATTCTCATGACAATTGTGATTAGAAGAAATTAAAACGGATTAAATTCTGGGATTTGATGATGATATAAATCTAGGGTTCATGTTCTTGATAAAATTGAGGAAAAGTATAAATCTTGTGATTTAATGTTGTTTATGATGCATTAATGTCTTAAAAGATGTTAGTATATGACCTTAGCATGTTTTAGTATGATTAGAGGACTTAAAACACTGTTAGAACGAACTTTGGAGAAGACTTGAGGTGTTAAAAATGGTGAAAAACGAGATTAGGCAAATCTGGGACGAAACTGGCAGGTCGTTAGAAGCCCCTACTCAGGTCGTTCGAACGGACTCTTTCGAATGAGCTTCTAATGAAATGACCAGTCGTTCTAATGAAAGGGAGCCTCGTTCGATAACTTCGTTCGAACGAGATATCGTTAGAAGGTACAGTTCGTTCGAACGAACTGGAATCTCGTTCGAACAGCCTCGTTTGAACGAGACTTCTAACGAGTTGACAGAGGGATCTCGTTCGAACAGTCTCGTTCGAACGAGACTTCTAACGAGTTGACAGTTTGGTCCTTTTTGGACTGTTTTGATTTTTGGAGTCCCGTAAACTTGTTCGAGGATATAGATAACCTTCCTTTGATGATGTAAGGATAGATTTGGGACTTTTGGGTTATTACGAGGAGTAAATTTATATACGAGAGATTTAATTTAATGAACCGTTTGGGTTGAGACGCGAGTGTCTACTACGACGTGAGAATAGTTTATGGCACTGTTGATACCAAAATTAATATGCTGATGTGGACGAATAATTCAAAGACACGTGTCGATCTACATGGCACAATAGTAGCGAGGAAGTTAATTCCTTCAACCATTTCATATTCTCTCCGAGCAACAAGGAAGACACCCCGAGGAACTCCATTATCCCGAGATACTACATGCGCTCCGAGGAACTCTTGATCAACGAGCAACTAAGCCGGTCCGAGCTGCATCTCGACCGTATCATTAATTACCAGACGGACAACTGTTCAACTATTCATTGAATGTTTATATTCTTGACGCCCACGCTACATTAAATGTATTACCCTTTCATATGTATGTCATTTAATGGATTGAACCTTTCATGTACAGCCTAAAGGCTATAAATACCTTGTATCATCCTCATTCAAGGGGGACCGGGAATTTCTTGAGAGAACTTGTAATCAAGAATTCTGCAAACATTCAGCAATAACATAACAGTGGACGTAGGCTTTATTCCTAGCCGAACCACTTTAAAAATCTTTATCTTATTTATTTATCTGTGATTGAATAATTAGAGCAATCTAGTTTTTTACATCAACAGATTGGCGCCGTCTGTGGGAAACGACTGTTATTATCGTTTTTCATAAAAAATCATTTACCATCAATGGCAGATAACCCAGAATCCAGTAATCGAAATGCTGGAAATACTGGAAATCTTCCAAATCCATCTGCATCTCCAGATCTGGCCGGAATTATGACAAACCTGGCTCAAGGACAAACCGCCATGCAAGAATCTATGAGGCAACTCATTCAAACTCTTCAAGGCGGTGCACCTACATATTCAGGGCAAAGGAGTGATCGTGGGCAATCGCGATCCAGATGTACTGGGTCATATCGCAACGAAGAATCTAATGATTCTTCTTATCAACCTGGGCGAACTTCATCAATACGGGCCACGGATACATATCAACGAATCACTCTCTCTCCGGAGAGAACTAGCGCTTTAGAAAGATTAAGCAGGGTGTCTCCTTTCAGTCGATTAGGACCAAGGAGGAATATGAGTCCACCTAGAGCTCCATCGAGAAGTTTACGGCCACCATCAGGTTTGAGAGAAGGATCAGCACAATCACGACCAGCTACTCATCGAGATAAATCTCAGGAAGCTATGTCAGAACAATCAATTGCTCGGACTAGGCGGCCTGAGGAAGGGAATGAAGCATGGAAAGGTTCCATTCAACGGTTGGAGGAGAGACTGGGAGAAATGGCTAAAGCGAGGAACCCTTTACAGAGAACTTTTGTTCAAGGGACACCTTTTGTGCAAGCCATTGTGGATTTTCCAACACCATCGAAATTCAAAGCACCTATAGTGACCCCTAAGTACGATGGAAAGATAGATCCTGTACTTCATATAGAACAATACCAAGCTGCTGCCGACATCTATGCCGTCCCCGACGAGATGAGGTGTAGAGCATTCTCGGGAACTCTTACCGGATCTGCACAAATATGGTACAATAATCTTCCTCGGGGTAAGATTTCAACTTTTATTCAGTTAGCCGAGCTGTTCATTGGCAATTTCTGTTTTGGAGCAAAGACAGTAAAGCGAGTAGCACATTTGCTAAGTGTTAGGCAAAAATCAGGTGAATGTACTAGAGATTACATAACTCGTTTTAATAGCGAGAAGTTGGAAGTCATAGATTACGAAGAAAAAACAGCGATCACTGCTTTGATGAGTGGTTTACTACCTAACAAGCTGTACTACACCTTGGCCAAAGATCCACCTAAAACTATGTCCGAATTGATGGCAAAAGCAGCCAAAATCATGAATGCCGAGGAGGCTATGTCTGCGAAGAAGAATATGGATAAAGAAACTAAGGTGGAGGTCGACAAGTCTAAGAAGAAAGAGCAGAAAGGTAATGGTGGTGACAAGCACTCCAAGAATAATAGGACGTCATGGGAGGTCCTAAAGAAGTACAATAATTATACTCCATTGAAAATGGGTATTAATCACGTTTTAGAAGAAATCAAAAACAGCGAGGAAATCAAGTGGCCAGAAAAACTGAGGACAAATCCTGATCTGAGGAATAAGGCCAAATACTGCGAGTTTCACAAAGATCATGGCCATATGACTAAAAATTGCATAGCACTTCAGAACGAGATTGAAACGCTCATCCGAAGAGGAAAATTATCAAAATATGTAGATCGCAGGGGTGAGAGGAAGAATGATGATAGAACTAGAGAAAGATATATATCTCCTCGTCATGCAGAGGAGAAAAAGAAGAGGGACCACGAAGATGATCCAGATGATGAACCTGATCTTCCCAAGAAGCCAAGGCACCCTAAACGAGAGGTATTTTCCATACGTTTTGGGTCAGTTGATTGTAATGTTATTACAGGAGGAGATGCAGGAGGAGGAGACCTTACTGCAGAAAGAAAGGCTTACCTCGGGGAGGCTCAAGCTTGTTCGTATATTCAGCGGATAAATCTGGCCGAGGATGATCGTCCGAGGAAAGTAAACAAAGAGAAGCTAGTCATTGGGTTTTCAAAAAATGACCTGGCAGGTGTTCTTTACCCTCATGACGATCCTTTGGTGATCAAAATGAGGATGAAAGAGGTAATGATTTCAAGAGTGTTAGTAGACAACGGTAGTTCAGCAGACATCATGTATTATTCATGCTTTGATAGCTTGAATTTGAAATTATCTCAATTGGAGCCTTATCATAGACCCCTTCTGGGTTTTGCTGGCGATAAAGTATTTCCACTTGGGACGATCAAGTTGGATATATTCATTGGAACCTGGCCTGCTTGTCGAACAGAAAGAATACGCTTCTCCGTGATGGATAAGAATGTGCAGTCAACCTACAACATCATCATGGGAAGAGTTGGATTGAAGAAGTTCGAAGTAGTTCCATCTACGGTACATCAGTGCTTGAAATTCCCAACAAACTTTGGGGTAGGAGTTGTGAAAGGTGATCAAAAAGTATCTCGGGAATGCTATTATTCGTCTGCCGAGCAAGAGGAACTTGAAGAATCAAGGAAAAAGACTACTACTTACCAAGTGGAGGAAGATACAGAAATTGAAACCCTTGATCCTAGGGATGAATCTCAACTTGTAAAAGGACAGGTGGTGGAATCTACAGAAAATGTTATTCTGGACGACGAGCATCCTGAACGAATAACCCAGATAGGATCGTCGTTGGATGTTTCAATAAAACAGGAGTTGATAGTTTTCTTGAGAAAGAGGAAGAATACTTTTGCTTGGAGTCATGAAGACATGCCAGGAATAGATCCAAACTTCTTATGTCATGAGCTCAATGTGAATAAGGAGATCAAACCTGTGAAGCAGAGAAGAAGAGTGTTTAGTCCCGAGAAGAACCAGGCCATACAAGAGGAGGTCGAGAAGCTCCAGAAAGACCAATTCATTGAAGATGTGAAATATCCAGATTGGTTGGCAAATGTGGTGATGGTAAAGAAGAAAAACAATAAGTGGAGAATGTGTGTTGATTTCACTGATCTGAACAAGGCATGCCCAAAAGATCATTTTCCATTGCCCAGAATCGACCAGCTAGTGGATGCTACCTCGGGACATGAACTGCTCAGCTTCATGGATGCATATTCTGGTTATAATCAGATCAAAATGAAACCTGAAGACAGGGAGAGTACTTCTTTTATTACCCCAAGGGGAACTTATTGTTATAATGTTATGCCTTTTGGTTTAAAAAATGCAGGTGCAACATATCAACGGCTGATGAACAAGGTTTTTGCCGAACAAATCAGCTGCAACATGGAGGTCTATGTCGACGACATGCTCACCAAAAGCAAGAGAGCTACTGATCATCTAGTTGACTTTGGCCAGACCTTTGATCAACTGGATAAATACCAAATGAAGCTCAACCCGACGAAGTGTACCTTTGGAGTACGAGAAGGAATGTTCCTCGGATACATATTCAACCAAAGAGGCATCGAGGCGAATCCAGAAAATATCAAAGCTCTTTTAAGGCTGCGATCCCCAACGACGAAGAAAGAAGTACAGAGTCTTACAGGACGAGTTGCAGCGCTCAACAGATTTGTATCCCGAGCAACTGATAAATGCCTCCCATTCTTCAAAACACTGCGAAAAAGTTTTGAGTGGACTGATGAATGTGAGAAGGCCTTTCAAGATTTGAAGAAGTATTTGGGAGCCCCACCATTGCTGTCTAGGCCAATAACAGGAGAAAAGTTGTACTTGTATCTGGCAGTATCTGAGAATGCAGTCAGCTCGGCGTTGATCAGATTGGAGAATGGAGTCCAGAAGCTAATTTATTATACAAGTAAGGCTTTCCGAGGTGCAGAAATCAGGTACCCAAAGCTAGAAAAACTGGCATTAGCGTTAATTGAGGCAAGTAGAAGAATGAGGCCATACTTCCAAGCCCATACCATCATCGTGTATACCGACATGCCGTTAAGACAAGCCCTTCACAAGCCAGAAAAATCAGGAAGGTTGATGTATTGGGCAATAGAACTCGGTGAATATGATATTGTGTATGAACCCAGATCATCATTAAAGGGGCAAGCTGTAGCAGATTTTATAGCAGAATTCACATACCCTGATACCCCCGAGGAACAAAAGGTACTTGCTGACCTACCTGTGGACGATACAGGATCAACAAACACAGGTCCAGACCAACTAAGGTTGGTAAAAGGACTTGTGGATGTAGAAAAATCATCATATTCAAACCCAGACCAACTCCGGTTGGTAAAAGGGCACGAACAGATGACCAACGAGGAACGAAAGATACCAGGGGATGACGAAAGAAAACAGCAGATATTTTACCGAGGATCTCTGACAGATAAGAAATTTGAAGACGAGTTACCTACATGGAGATTATATGTAGATGGATCATCTTGCACAGCTGGTTGTGGAGCAGGGATTGTTTTAAACACCCCAGATGATATTGACATAGAATATGCCTTACGATTCCAATTCAAGGCTTCCAATAATGAAGCTGAGTATGAGGCCATGATAGCAGGTTTTCATTTGGCGGAAGTTATGGAGGCACGGCAAATAATTGTTTTCAGTGATTCTTAATTAATTGTGAATCAAATGATGGGAATATATGCAGTTAAGGGCGAATCAATGGTGAAGTACCATGCAAAGGTAATGGAGTTATTGATAGAATTTGATGCTATTAAGTTGGTGAGAATACCGAGGATGGAGAATGCTAGAGCAGATGCATTGGCCCGATTAGCGTCAGCTACGCGGACCGAGCTGCGAAGAACGATACCAATTGAAGTATTAGAAAGTCGGAGCATAGAAGAAGATCTGACGGTGAAAGTTATTACCCTTGATTTAGGACCATATTGGATGGATCCTATCAGGGCATACATTGAAGAAGGAGAATTACCGGAGGACAAGTTAGCTGCCAAGAAATTGAAGTATAAAGTTGCTCGGTATGTGTTAACTAATGGTGTTTTGTATAGACGAGGAATTATGGCAGGTTTGCAGAGATGTGTGCATCCATCAGAAGTCAAGGAATTGGTCGAAGAAATCCATGAAGGATCTTGTGGAGCTCATGTAGCAGGTCGGACACTTTTGCAAAGGGTAATGACACAGGGATATTACTGGCCGACGATGAGGGCTGATTGTATAGCCTATGCCAAGAAGTGTGACAAGTGCCAACGTTTTTCCTCCATCCGAAGAACTCCACAAGCATTGTTGACACCCATAACTTCACCTTGGCCATTTGCCATGTGGGGGATTGATCTGGTTGGACCATTGCCGACGACCCGAGGAAGGTTCAAGTACCTCGTCGTAGCAGTGGATTACTTTACTAAGTGGGTGGAAGCTGAGCCACTAATTGATATGATGTACGAGAAGGTATATCAGTTCATTTGGAAGAGCATCATTTGTCGATATGGTCTCCCCCATGCTTTCGTCACAGACCATGGAACACAATTCGATAATGAAGAATTTGCTGCCTATTGTCGTCAGTCGAACATTTTGAAGCTTCATTCAGCACCAGGCCATCCCCAAAGCAATGGACAGACTGAGGTGACGAATAGAACATTACTGAATGGTTTGAAGAAGAGGTTAAGTGAAGCTAAAGCAAATTGGATTAACGAGCTCCAATCAGTACTATGGGCTTACCGAACAACTCCCCGAGCAGCAACTGGAGAATCACCATATATGCTAGCATTTGGAAGTGAGGCTGTGATTCCTGCCGAGTTGGGTCTCCCAACTCATAGAGTGCTGAATTTCAATTCCCCAGTCAGCGATTTGATGAGAAGACTGGATTTGGATATGCTCGAGGAGGTTAGAGAAGAGGCAGCCATTAGGAATGCTGCTTACCAACAACGTACAGCTCTGTTCTACAACAAAAGGGTGAAGAAATGTGACTTAAAAGAAGGGGATTATGTGCTAAAGAAAGTCATTCAGAAGCAAAATAAGTTGGAAGCAAACTGGCATGGACCTTACCGAGTTACAGAGGTTGTTCGACCAGGAACTTACAGAATAGCAACTCTAGAGGGAGAAGAATTTAAGAACTCATGGAATGCTGAACACCTACACAAGTATTATCAGTAATGTAAAATGTAAAGCATTTCCTTCATTATGAATAAAACGAGGATGTTTCACCATTTTCTTTCTGTTGAAAGTTTTTCGGGGAATACTAGCGTGTAATACACTACGCACCAAAAAATACTCCTTTGGTTAGGAGGCGACACTAGTGTGACCAACTACGGTTGGTAAGATATCTAGTGGACAGTTCGAAAGAACCAAAAAATACTCCTTTGGTTAGGAGGCGACACTAGTGTGACCAACTACGGTTGGTAAGATATCTAGTGGACAGTTCGAAAGAACCAAAAGGCGACACTAGTGTGACCAACTACGGTTGGTAAGATATCTAGTGGACAGTTCGAAAGAACCAAAAAATACTCCTTTGGTTAGGAGGCGACACTAGTGTGACCAACTACAGTTGGTAAGATATCTAGTGGACAGTTCGAAAAAACCAAAAAATACTCCTTTGGTTAGGAGGCGACACTAGTGTGACCAACTACGGTTGGTAAGATATCTAGTGGACAGTTCGAAAGAACCAAAAAATACTCCTTTGGTTAGGAGGCGACACTAGTGTGACCAACTACGGTTGGTAAGATATCTAGTGGACAGTTTGAAAGAACCACTACTACTCCTTTGGTTAAGAGGTGTACACCATCATGATCAATTACGGTTGGTAAGATAAAAATATACTCTCATATTACAACTTATGTTGGTCGGGAGGTAAGATTATTACAAAAAATTCTTTGAAGAACAAAATGTACCAAAATACACCAAGTACAGTTGGTCGGGGATAAAAACCCACTAACTGTAGTTGGTCGACGAGGATAAAGTATTTACCTTGGTTGGTCGGACACATTTTATGAAAATATTTGAAATTGAACCAAGTATGGCTGGTCGGGGATAAAGACCCATCAACTGTAGTTGGTCGACAAACATTATTTATCCACCCTGGTTGGTTGGAAACAGTTTGAGCATTTTATACTCATTACTTTATTATTAAGTGATTGAACAACCTTGATATTTGTAACTTTTTATTAAGTTGCTCGATGAACAATATTATTGTTATCTTTTTAACAGATACATATGCATAAATGTAAAGTGTTTGATAAACACAAGATAATACCAATACAGATTTACAAACAAAAATGAAGTCTTTCATTAAAAATTCAAAATAAGTTACATATTACATGTATGTGCTGACTATTACATTAAGATTCCTATTCTATTGGTTTCTTGCCCTTTGCTTTTGAGACAGGATCTTCGCCAGCAGGAGGATCTTCCAGGCAAAGGGGAGAATTAATAAAGTTCAAGTCCTTCAGCATTCTGACGTTCATTATTGAAGGTGTATCCATTAGATGCTCTGGACGAGATACTTCGATTTGGGAATGAAGGTTATAATCACCGAGGTATTTTGAAATTAAACTACGAGGAATGGAACGAGCTGGGATCCAGGCCATGTCCAATTTGAAAGGTGGCACATGCAAGTCTAGTAATCCTGGAGCATGATAATCCCATAAAAAATGCCCTTGCTCCAATTTTAATACACCCAAGGCGTTCAACCATCCCTGCTTATAACCTTCATTGTTGGCGTGTTCAATACGAGCATCCAAATGAACAAGAGCTTCATTATATCCTGCCATCCAGAATTCCCTGGGCTGCTTATGAAATTGAAAGGTAAATCTATCCAATTGTTCGAGAAGATTTTTGGCAAAAAGATCCTTGGTATGAAGAGCAGACTTCGTTGCAGTAAGTTGATCTTCCAACGATAGATTTTTCTTGGACATTTCTGACAGAGCACGATCCTTAGCATTCAATTGAAACGCTTGAGTTTCCAAAGTAGACTGAGTGCGAGCCTCTTCAACATTGCGACTAAGAACTCTTGATCGGCTCCGAGAAGCAACTGGAGAACTTTGCTCCTCGATAATTCTTCCTCGTCCCCGAGAACCTCTTCCTCGTCCCCGAGCAGTCACAGGAATAACAGATTTTCTCAAGTTATCCAGTTCTTGCCTTAGTTTGGCATTTTCAACTTCTAAGAACGAGAAACCTTCATCCGTAACGGGCACTAGAGCAGTGGAAGATGACGCTGCAGATTCATATTGAGCCAACTTTTTCTGTAAATTATTATTTTCTTGTTCCAGGATCTCGGCAATCTGCCTGCAAGCTTCAACTTCACCTTTTAGGGTCCTTTCCCTAATATCATATCCAGCGATAATCTTTTTATGGCCTGTTTCAGAAGAAAGTTGTTGATATCTATTTTCATAATCCTTGTGCAACGAAGCCATTGATGCATTGTGTTGATTTTGAAGATCCTCTATGGAACCATGAAGTTCCTCAATCAAGTCGTAGTAGGCTACATTGTTGGCCACAGCTCGGTCGAGTAAATCTTTCAAATACCGATGAGCCTCAATTGCCTGTTCTGAGGCATCATGGCCAAGGATGTCAGAAATTTCTGATGTACTAAGGTCTGTATGACCAGCCTTATAATATTGGCGACATTGCTGCATCAGCTCGGTATCATGTGAAGATATCAGTTCCATTCTAGCAACAAACTAAAGACGAGAAAAAGACAACAATCAACAAAAAAACAAATCATCAACAACAGAGATGAGCAAAGATGTATTTTATTAGATCACAAAAGGATTACATTTTTCGATTACAAGTAATGAAATATGGAAATAATGCCGAACAACTTCACACCTTTTCCTTGTCTCCCAAGACTTTCTCGGGAGGCTGGGACGAGGAGCTCGGTTGCTCGGTGGTAACAACGGTTTGATCAGCAGGAATCTTCTTGGCAGGAGGAGGCATAGAAGAAATATCCTCGATGATAGAGGCAGAGACTGGGTCACCCATAGCCATAGAAGATTCATCTGAGAGAGGTTCATCTTCTTCTTCTTCCACAATTGCTGGAGGAGGACCAGGGAGGTGTCGTTGGAATAGCTCAGAATCGTCTTTGACCTTCAACTCTTGCAGAGCAGCTACCCAGCCATCGTGGAAGTATTTCAACTTCCCATATTGGACTTGGGATGTCATAGCAGTAATCCCCTTATCCCATCCTTTCTCCCAGCCAGCGCTGAAAGATTTTTTGACTGCGACTTTTCTTCTTAATTTCTCCGAGGAAAGTTTTACATCCAATTTCTCTTTTTTGACCTTGATATCCCGCAGGGTAGATAACTCTTCCTCTGCCTTTTTCAGCTTGCCATCATATTCCTGATGTTCAACCTCTAAACCTTTTACTTTATCCTCCAAATTCTTGGAGGTTTCAGCCATCTTCACCTTCTCAGCTTTAGCCACAACCAATTTTTTCTCCCAAATAGCTTTTTCCTCAACATACTGTTGGCGAGATTCCTTCAAGGATCGGGTCAAACCCATCAAAGCATCCTCTACACCTGACGAGGAGCTTGAAGCTTTAATAGCTTCATCCTTCTTCACAATATTATTGAAACAGTTCACCAGCTGAAAGATGAGAAAAATAGTAAAGTCAATACAAAATGCAAGCATTCAGAGAAAGAAAGAAAAACCAAAAGTATGAGAAATTTACTGAAGCAAGGTGACGAGCAGCTAGGGATGTCAGCATATCCCTAGGAATTTTTTCATCAATTCCATGGACCTCGGGTATGACCGAGCTCATTGCAGAACTTGGAAGAATGATGTTTGGAACATCAGTACCACCAGCAGGTAGAGAGGAGGCAGCTTCAGGCAGATTAACGGAGGATGATTTCCTCAATCTCCTCAACGGGAGTTCAGCACTTTCAACCAAAGAAGACTTGGTCGGAGATATAGTAATTACTTCTACAGGAGCAACTTTCTTGCTCGGAGCCACTGGGGGCTTCTCGGTAGCTTTAGAGGGTGCAGCATCCACTTTCTTAGTCCCCTCAGGGACATCAGTTTTGCTCTTCTTGGCCCCATCAGCAGAAGTAACATCATCAAAGAGAGCAGGAGGAGCTCTTTTCTTACCCATCCTTTGACTTAAAGGAAGATGAGAATCTGAAGAAGAGTCTTCTGGAGTGAAAGCTGGTTCAACAGGGCGAGCAGTATAAGAGGTTGTATAACTCTTATACTGTAGCAAATATGATGCAGACCTAATGTGCTCGTCTGCAACGTTCTTATGCAAACCCCAGATAAGTTTCAGATGCTTGATATTAACTTCTGATTCCTTTGGAGTTTTTCTTTTGCTATCAGCTGCAAATAAATACATAATGAGATATCAGTCATACATTTTGTCAAACATGATAAAAGCATAATTTCATAAGTAAAATAAAATGAAAAATAAACCTATCCCATTGCCATATGGGGGGCATCTGGGACCGTTGTATACTCCATCTCCAACTAAAGGGGCATATTGCCAATTTTTTATAACCAACCCATGTTCAAAATAATCTCTGTTTGAATCAGGGAGGTTAACTACAAGGGCTCTATTCAGAAACCTAGTTTTTAAGTAATAAATATTATCTAGAGTGGCCCACTTATAGCAGTACATAATTTCAGGGATCCCTATACGAGTCCCATGGGTTAAATTTAATTTGTACACCCCATTAATTATTCTCCATGAATTGGGGGCTATTTTTGCAGGGACAAGATCGAAATACTGACAAAACTCAAGACACAATGGGTTTGGTGGAAAAGAAAATCCACATTCAGCAACAAAAAGACTGGGGAACCAATGTCCCTCAGCTAATCGAAAGTAATCTAAAGGCTCAGAAAGAACCTCTAGAGTTACCCACGAAGGAATGGAAAAATCAGAATGAAATTTCTCAACAGACTCCACAATATAAACCATACTGAATAAAAGAGAAGAAAGGAAAAAGATCTTACAGGAAGAAATGAGGTATGTTGACAACGAACGAAAACAAGGATGAACGCACAAGAGAGAAGGAGAGAATAGAAAGCTTGAATGCAAGAAATTGAGAAAAAAAGAGGACGGTATGGTTACCTAAGAAGTTTAAATACTTTGCCTTGGGAATCGGCGAAGGAAATGATTACACGAAAGAAACTGTTGAACTTCCGGCGGCTAAAAGGACAAAAAGGGCATGAAGATCGAAGCGCTATTAAAAATTCGAAAAAAAAGGCGGATTCTATGAATTGGGAAACAAATTCAAATACGATGCTCCTAAAACCCAGGAAGATCATTCAATATTGCTACATACCGAGAAAGAATATTCCATACTCCTCAAAATTCGAAATATGAAACATTGGGGGCTTCTGTTGATACCAAAATTAATATGCTGATGTGGACGAATAATTCAAAGACACGTGTCGATCTACATGGCACAATAGTAGCGAGGAAGTTAATTCCTTCAACCATTTCATATTCTCTCCGAGCAACAAGGAAGACACCCCGAGGAACTCCATTATCCCGAGATACTACATGCGCTCCGAGGAACTCTTGATCAACGAGCAACTAAGGCGGTCCGAGCTGCATCTCGACTGTATCATTAATTACCAGACGGACAACTGTTCAACTATTCATTGAATGTTTATATTCTTGACGCCCACGCTACATTAAATGTATTACCCTTTCATATGTATGTCATTTAATGGATTGAACCTTTCATGTACAACCTAAAGGCTATAAATACCTTGTATCATCCTCATTCAAGGGGGACCGGGAATTTCTTGAGAGAACTTGTAATCAAGAATTCTGCAAACATTCAGCAATAACATAACAGTGGACGTAGGCTTTATTCCTAGCCGAACCACTTTAAAAATCTTTATCTTATTTATTTATCTGTGATTGAATAATTAGAGCAATCTAGTTTTTTACATCAACAGGCACGTATGATGAAAAACCGGAATAATATAAATTGTGATAATTATAAGTTAGTACGAGATTACGATATGTACTACGATTAAACTACGTTGACTACTAAGACGTGTGTTTACTTAGTATTGGTATATGAATTGTGTGTATGACATACCTACCATACTTTCTATCACGGGAGGTTTGCGTTCGCTTAGGGCCCTCTAATCCTTGTGTTGCCCGGATTTAGACTGGTTACCTTGATGAACATAGGTCATAGAAAGACTTACTGGGATATTAATAAGTCCGCTGATCGTAGGAGCGTAGGTATGTGCGTGACCTATGTGATGTGACTGTGTTCACCTCCATTGTTTGTGATGTTGTTATCTATGAACTATTCCCGAGAGATTCGGAATATGTAATCCTTATGTACGTGATGTACCGGGATGGATAGCAGAGTATGTGTGCACCACAGCTTAGTTCTCGGGGTGCTTGTATTGTATATTTATGATGTGAATAATATACGTTTAATTAATAAGAACCTTCATGTTAATGTTGGGAATATAATTACGGTATTGTTTCGAGAAATATAACGAGTTAACTTATAGTGATATATTGCATATTGAACATCTGAGCTTATGTTAAACCCCTACTTAATTACGAGCGTTATAATGTCAATAGAACCGAGTAATAAGGGTAGGACCTATGTCAGTCTAGCTAGATATGATGGCACTTAGCTAGTGGTGGTGTTGTTATAGATAGGTACTTACGTTAGGAGTGCACAGTTAGATGAGAGGTGAGAATATCATGTGAGTGCACGTCCTAACATGTACTTTGCATTTAATGTTTTAAATGTTTTTAAAGCACTTGCAGGTTTTTAAAATATAACTCCACATTCGGGCTCTGACCCGTTTGCTTTTCAAATTTTTTTCTTATAAAACCATTTTAGGTGCCCAGCCACAAGGACACCAAGCATAGGATACTCATTCAGGAGACGAGCTGTAGCTGTTTGTGGAAGCTACAGGGATTTGCTTATAGACGCTTCTATCTTTTGGATTCCAGAGTCACTATCTATCAGTTGTAGGGCATGTTGCCCATTTCTATTTAGAGACATCTTTTACATTGCAGTTTTGTTTCAGACTTTGGCATGTATTATTTCAGTATTCAGTTTAGTTGTTTCAGTTGTGGGTTTGTAGTGAGCAGTTTTCCTCCAGATTTTATTTACATTATGTGATGGTTATTCGTTTTACTTCAGTATGGTGAATGGTGTTACTTATTTCTTCATTACACTTGTTGCATGTTAATCAGACTTTAATTAAAATTTGGCAACTTACTTTTTAAATACTAGGTGGTTAGTAAAATTTAAATGTTTTCGACAGTGATGCTATTAACTGAGCCAACTTGGCATTTTGAATTAATTTAATAATGGAGTAGCTACCCGGTATTTAATTAGTCGGGGTGTCACAGGTGGTATCAGAGCATCAGGTTCTAGTGTCCTTTAGGATCTGACGGCTTATTATGTTTCCGCTACGTTTCTTTGATATAGAGCCCTATATTTTAGGACTGTTGTACTCTTTTTGTGTATGCTTCGTCCTTCAGCTATTTTAAGTTTATAAACAACGAACTTATAAACTTTGTTCTTATTTCAGATGCCTCCACGATGTGCACGACGAGTTCCCAGGGATGCAACGCCCGAACCCCAGCCCGCTCCAGCTCAGGGCATGATGAACGCCGCTGAGGTTGCAGCTATTGTAGCTCATGCGGTAAATTGCGCGATTGCCATTGTTCAGCAGGCACCACCACAGGTGCCGGTTGCCGCGCCAGTGCAGGTTAATGCATTCCCGTCTGCTTGGGAGCGTGTACGTGACGCTTTTCAGAAAGCGCATCCGCCAAAGTTTGCAGGTAGCTCAGATGTAGTAGTCTCGAGCCAGTGGAGGAAGGATATGCAGAGGCACTTAAGGATGTATGAGTGCACGGATGTTCAGAAGCAGGTGCTAGCTACTTTCAAGCTAGTTGGATCTGCGCTATAGTGGTGGGAGTCCATTACCACCATGGAGGAGAGGGATACTCTCACGATTCAGGAGTTCTGGGTGCAGTTCGACCGCAATTACTTTTCGTCAGCTGTTCATACAAAAATGAGGAGGAGATTGATGAGTCTGAAGCAGGAGGGCAATACTGTGGCCGAGTATGAGACCGAGTTCACGAATCTGTTGAACATCGTTCCAGACGAGATACCAACAGAGAAAAAGAAAATTGAGAAGTTCACCGACGGGTTGACTTGGAGGATCCGCCAGCATCTGCTAGGGAACCTATCGTTGGCCACTTATTCTGATGTGGTTAACGCTGCATTGTTACACTGCCAGGACCACCGTTTTCATATGGCCGAGGGCAAGAGGTCGGGGGAGTCTAGCCATCAGGGCAGGACTGGAGGACATGGTGCCAGCGGGGCACAATCTAGTCAGGGGCAGAGACAGAATGAGCAGGGCTCCCAGCAGGGGGATAATAAGAGGTTCCGGTCAGGGAACTACAGGCAGGGACAGGGGGGTTTTCGTCAGGGCCATCAGGGTCCAAACGGCCATCAGGGCCAACAGGGGCAGAATGGGCAGCAGTTTCACCAGGGCCAGTAGGGCCAAGGGAGGAACGGTAACGGCCACCAGGGCCGGGGACAGCAGGGACAGAGAGGAGGGAACTTCCCAGGGAAGTTCTTTGTTTGTGGCAAGACTGGCCATAAGCGACAGGATTGTCCTGATAGGGGCAGGTCCCCACAACAGTAGCAGCAGGGTGCTCGCCAGGAGCCACAGAGGCCTATGTTTCCCGCCGTTCTTCCCGCACCGCCACAGATGGCAGCATTGCCACCCATTCCAGCAGTCCCAGTTCAGCAGGGGCAGCTACAGTATGGACGTGTCTACAACGTCCACCAGGCTGCAGTTCCACAGGCACCGCCCGCGATTGAGGGTACGTTTCCTATCCATGGCACTATGGGTCGGGTGTTATTTGATACGGGTGCTACACACTGTTTTATAGCTACACACTTCGCGAAAGCTTTAGGATTGTTAGCCACGGCAGAGTGCACAGTGACGTTTGTCGACTCACCATTGGGGAGTGGGTCACTTATTTTCTTTATATGCCGGGGAGTGGGGGTAGAGATTGGTGGTTTGGTATTACCTGCAGACATGTTAGTGTTAGACATGCATGTTCACGACGTGATTATTGGGATGGATTGGCTCGTAGCTTATAGGGCCATGATTGATTGCTTCAGCGGGAGCATTGTTTTTTCCATTCCGGGGCAAGAGATGTTTGTAGTGGCGATGCCTCGCCTAGAGGGAGGTTCGACCGCTCATCTGTATTACATTGAGGAGGATACCTCTAAGGAGGTAGCGATTCCTTTAGATTCTATCCCAGTAGTCAGGGAGTATTCGGATGTGTTTCAGGAGATACCAGGCTTACCACCCAGTCGAGAGATAGACTTTGTTATAGATTTGCTACCGGGTACGAGACCTATAGCACGTGCACCGTACCGTATGGCTCCAGCTGAGATGAGGGAGTTACGGGATCAGATAGAGCAGCTGTTAGGTCAGGGCTTTATTTGCAGGAGTACCTCACCTTGGGGCGCTCCAGTTTTGTTTGTGAAGAAGAGGGATGGTTCACTGAGATTGTGTGTGGACTACCGAGAGTTGAATAAGGTCACGATACGGAATAAGTATCCGTTGCCTCGAATCGATGACTTATTCGACCAGTTGAGAGGAGCTTCTTTCTTCTCGAAGATTGACTTGAGATCAGGATACCATTAGTTGCGTATCAGGGAGGAGGATGTCTCGAAGACTGCGTTCTTGTCGAGATATGGATCTTACGAGTTTCGGGTTATGCCTTTCGGTTTAACCAACGCTCCAGCTGTGTTTATGGACTTGATGAACAGAGTGTTCAGGGATTTCCTAGACCAGTTTGTCATTGTCTTCATTGATGATATTCTGGTTTACTCCCAGACAGAGGAGGAGCACGCCAAGCATTTGAGGCAGGTTTTGCAGACACTCCGTCAGAACGAGTTGTATGCAAAATATGAGAAGTGCGGGTTTTGGCTGAAGGAAGTCCAGTTTTTGGGACATATCATTTTCGACCGGGGAATATCTGTTGATCCGGGGAAGTATCAGCGGTGAGGGAGTGGGGACAGCCCACGACACCGACTGAGATTCGTAGTTTCTTGGGTCTAGCAGGATACTACAGGAGGTTTATTCGGGGTTTCTCAAAGATAGCAGGTCCTTTGACACATTTGACTCGTAAGGGTGTGTCATACACCTGGAGTGATGCCTGTCAGTTGGCATTCGATGAATTGAAGGACAAATTGACCTCAACACCTATGTTAGCATTGTCGAGACCGGGAGTTGAGTATTTGGTTTACACCGATGCGTCTTTGCAAGGACTGGGAGGTGTATTACAGCAGGAGAGACAGGCCATAGCTTATGCTTCCCTTAAGCTTAAGCCTCATGAGAAGAATTACCCCACGCATGATTTGGAGTTGGCGGCAGTGGTATTTGCCCTACGGATTTGGAGGCACTATCTTTTGGGGGAGAAGTTCCAACTGTTCACGGACCACAAGTCCCTACAGTACCTATTCACGCAGAAGGAATTGAATATGCGGCAGCGTAGGTGGCTTGAATTTGTGAAAGACTACCAGTTCGACATCCAGTACCACCCGGGTAAGGCTAACGTGGTGGCAGACGCGTTGAGCCGTAGGCTAGCAGATGAGGTGGCAGAGGTGTGGAAGGCTAATTGGAAGGAATTGGGACACCAGGATGCAGTGGCCCGCTCCTTCATGTCTGTGATGACCGTTACACCGCAGATTGTCACGAAGGTAGTACGGGCATAAGCCAATGACTCGTTCTGTCAGGAGCAGATAGTTCGATTACTAGCAGAGGGAGCCGAGTCCTATACCGTTAGCTCAAACGGGGGATTGCGCTTCAATGGGAGATTGGTAGTTCCGGGAGGGGAGGAATTGCGACATGAGGTGATGGCAGAGTCGCACGGTTCACGGTTCGCGGTACATCCCGGAGGGGACAAAATGTACTAAGACATGAGACGCCAGTATTGGTGGAGCGGTATGAAGAGAGATATCGCTGAGTTTGTTTCGAAATGCGCCACTTGTCAGCTTGTAAAAGTGGATCATCAGAGACCGGCAGGATTGCTACAGCCATTGGAGGTCCCGGTGTGGATGTGGGAGAGCATATCCATGGACTTTATTACGGGGTTGCCTATGTCGCAGAGGGGTCACGACTCCGTTTGGGTAATTGTGGACAGGTTGTCCAAGGTCGCTCACTTTTTACCCGTAAGGACTGACTACACTACAGGACAGTATGCCCAGCTCTTCATTTCAGAGATTGTGAGACTTCACGGTGTGCCCCTAAATATCATGTCTGACAGAGACAAGATATTTGTTTCGAGGTTTTGAGAGAGTTTCCAGGAGGCCATGGGCACGGAATTGCAGTTGAGTACGGCTTATCATCCGCAGACTGATGGGCAGACTGAGCGCACACATCAGATGTTGGAGGACATGCTACGCATGTGCATTATTGACTTTGGGGGTGGATGGGAGCAGTACCTTCCACTGGTGGAGTTTGCTTACAACAACTCCTATCAGTTCACCATTGGCATGGCTCCGTTTGAGGCGTTGTACGGTAGGCCTTGTCGTTCCCCAGCATGTTGGTTGGAGGTGGGGGACAACAAACTGCTTGGGCCAGAAGTAATTTAGGATACATCAGCAAGGATTGAGTTGATTCGGAGTCGCATTCGGGTAGCTCAAGACAGGCAGAAGAGTTATGCTGATGCGAAGAGATTTTTCAGAGAGTTCCAAGTAGGGGACTAGGTTTTGCTCAGGGTATCTCCTATGAAGGGGATTATTCGTTTCGGGAAGAAGGGGAAGTTAGCACCAAGGTATGTAGGGCCGTTTCCTATTATTGAGAGAATCGGACCGGTTGCGTATAGACTTGGACTACCGGAGCATTTGCATCGGATTCACGATGTATTCCATATCTCCTCGCTGAGGAAATACCTTAGAGATAATTTGGCTCATTCTCACATTGCTGTGGAGGACATCGATCTCCAGCCGGATAGCTCCTACGAGGAAGGGCCGATTACTATTTTGGACCGAAGCGAGAGGAAGCTGCGGTCAAAGATAGTTCCGTTAGTGCGTGTTCAGTGGCGACATCACAATGTCGAGGAGTCCACATGGGAGCGCGAGGATGAGATGCGCGAACGTTATCCAGAGCTGTTTTTAGCAGGTACTTTCTAGTTTCGAATTTCGGGACGAAATTCAGTTATTAGGGGGGAAGTATGTAATACCCCGTACTTTTGGCTATATTTATTTTTGGGATTAATTAACTAAATGCGTATTAATTGGAAATTAATCCGGGTTATAAATACTAACGAGATGCGAGTTGGTATTTGATTATGTGCATACATGTTTTGATATATGTATTTGGTATTATAAAATTTGTTGTGAGATTTATATACGGCATTTTGGAAATTTTGTTGAGACGCGTGTGACCGCCGCGTCATGGTATATTATTTTAATTATAAAAGTGAGTTTTATTTCTATTATCCATATGGTCATTTTGAGTGCGCCAACGCGTCCGGAAGGGTCGAGATAGTCAGAAAACACTAGCCGGGGGTGTAGTTTGGGTCTCGGGGTATTTTTAGGCCATACCGGCAACTTAAAGGGTATTTTGGTAATTTCGTATTTTGGGAAATTAAAAGTGACGAAAATTGGGAGTTTTAATCTGATGTGGATTTAGCCCACTAATACCATTAACCAAACCATATTAACCTAGAAGGCTACGTAGGTTATTAGAAAAGTTTTCTAATTTTCCCAGATCAAAACCCTAGCCACCTTAAGCCACCATTGGAGAAGAAGCTTGGAGAGAGGGAATTCTGCAGAAAAGCTTCATCAAACCTACACCAAACTCATAGACAACCAAGGCAAGTGACTTTATTCCATTTAATTTCAGAGAATGTCCTTTCCATGTTAGAAAAATTCGAATTTTGTGTTTGTTCTTGGTGGAATATGAAAACCCATGTAGTTTGGAGTTTAGAACTTGAAAATTTGGAAGAGAATTGCATGTAGAATGATAGGTAGATGATTATTCTCATGACAATTGTGATTAGAAGAAATTAAAACGGATTAAATTCTGGGATTTGATGATGATATAAATCTAGGGTTCATGTTCTTGATAAAATTGGGGAAAAGTATAAATCTTGTGATTTAATGTTGTTTAGGATGCATTAATGTCTTAAAAGATGTTAGTATATGACCTTAGCATGTTTTAGTATGATTAGAGGACTTAAAACACTGTTAGAACGAACTTTGGAGAAGACTTGAGGTGTTAAAAATGGTGAAAAACGAGATTAGGCAAATCTGGGACGAAACTGGTAGGTCGTTAGAAGCCCCTACCCAGGTCGTTCGAACGAATTCGTTCGAACGAGCTTCTAACGAAATGACCAGTCGTTCTAACGAAAGGGAGCCTCGTTCGATAACTTCGTTCGAACGAGATCTCGTTAGAAGGTACAGTTCGTTCGAACGAACTGGAATCTCGTTCGAACAGCCTCGTTCGAACGAGACTTCTAACGAGTTGACAGAAGGATCTCGTTCGAACAGTCTCGTTCAAACGAGACTTCTAACGAGTTGACAGTTTGGTCCTTTTTGGACTGTTTTGATTTTTGGAGTCCCGTAAACTTGTTCGAGGATATAGATAACCTTCCTTTGATGATGTAAGGATAGATTTGGGACTTTTGGGTTATTACGAGGAGTAAATTTATATACGAGAGATTTAATTCAATGAACCGTTTGGGTTGAGACGCGAGTGTCTACTACGACGTGAGAATAGTTTATGGCACGTATGATGATAAACCGGAATAATATAAATTGCGATAATTATAAGTTAGTACGAGATTACGATATGTACTACGATTAAACTACGTTGATTACTAAGACGTGTGTTTACTTAGTATTGGTATATGAATTGTGTGTATGACATACCTACCATACTTGCTATCATGGGAGGTTTGCGTTCGCTTAGGGCCCTCTAATCCTTGTGTTGCCGGATTTAGACTGGTTACCTTGATGAACATAGGTCATAGAAAGACTTATTGGGATATTAATAAGTCCGCTGATCGTAGGAGCGTAGGTATGTGCGTGACCTATGTGATGTGACTGTGTTCGCCTCCATTGTTTGTGATGTTGTTATCTATGAACTATTCCCGAGAGATTCGGAATATGTAATCCTTATGTACGTGATGTACCGGGATGGATAGCAGAGTATGTGTGCACCACAGCTTAGTTCTCGGGGTGCTTGTATTGTATATATATGATGTGAATAATATACGTTTAATTAATAAGAACCTTCATGTTAATGTTGGGAATATAATTACGGTATTGTTTCGAGAAATATAACGAGTTAACTTATAGTGATATATTGCATATTGAACATCTGAGCTTATGTTAAACCCCTACTTAATTACGAGCGTTATAATGTCAATAGAACCGAGTAATAAGGGTAGGACCTATGTCAGTCTAGCTAGATATGATGGCACTTAGCTAGTGGTGTTGTTGTTATAGATAGGTACTTACGTTAGGAGTGCACAGTTAGACGAGAGGTGAGAATATCATGTGAGTGCACGTCCTAACATGTACTTTGCATTTAATGTTTTAAATGTTTTTAAAGCACTTGCAGGTTTTTAAAATATAACTCCACATTCGGGCTCTGACCCGTTTGCTTTTCAAATTTTTTTCTTATAAAACCATTTTAGGTGCCCAGCCACAAGGACACCAAGCATAGGATACTCATTCAGGAGACGAGCTGTAGCTGTTTGTGGAAGCTACAGGGATTTGCTTGTAGACGCTTCTATCTTTTGGATTCCAGAGTCACTATCTATCAGTTGTAGGGCATGTTGCCCATTTCTATTTAGAGACATCTTTTACATTGCAGTTTTGTTTCAGACTTTGGCATGTATTATTTCAGTATTCGGTTTAGTTGTTTCAGTTGTGGGTTTGTAGTGAGGAGTTTTCCTCCAGATTTTATTTACATTATGTGATGGTTATTCGTTTTACTTCAGTATGGTGAATGGTGTTACTTATTTCTTCATTACACTTGTTGCATGTTAATCAGACTTTAATTAAAATTTGGCAACTTACTTTTTAAATACTAGGTGGTTAGTAAAATTTAAATGTTTTCGACAGTGATGCTATTAACTGAGCCAACTTGGCATTTTGAATTAATTTAATAAAGGAGTAGCTACCCGGTATTTAATTAGTCGGGGTGTCACAGCTACCTAGTCATCCAAAGGGGGATTGGGTCAAACCTCGACCATATTGTGGTAATCAATAATGTTCAACCATTAAAAATAGTTAGATATGTTAAAAAGTTAACCAGAATGTTAGAAATGGTAAATCGCTTCATCTCTAAGTCCTCTAAGAAGTGCCGACCATTCTTTTAGCTCCTACAAAAAGAGAGGGGTCTGGCCTGGAATGAAGAATGTTAAAATTACTTGAGTAAATCAATCTTTATTTAATCCAACCACCGCTCCTCACGATCTTTATTCTTGGAGATCCATTTTATCTATATCTTATGATATCAAACCCTGCAGTTAGATCAACCTTAATGTGCAGAAAGGAGGGGCATTATCCCCAATATATTACATTAGCAAGACACTATTGGACGCCGAAAAGTATTACCTTCTTATGTAGAATCTATATTACTCTTTGATAATCGCAACACAAAATTTTGAAGCATTATTTTGAATATTATTCAGTCACAGTTATCTCCCTTTTTGCGATAGTCCTTAAAAAGGCCGACCTCTCTGGATAAATGTCTAAGTGGTCGATGGAAATGAGGAGGTTCGACATCCAATATCAACCAATAATTGTGATAACAGGGTAGGTTTTATCATATTTCATCGTTGAATTCACTATAGGCAAGGAGCCCGATAAAGGGAAACACACTGATCAAGTCATGGTTGAAGGGTTTTACCAGCTTGATAAATGGGTGTTCTATGTCGCCGGGGCTTCCAACTCAAAAGGGGAAGGAGTAGTATTTTTTCTAAAAACTTTGAAACAAACCATGCTCGAAAAAATATCATACTTGGCTTTGAGGCATCCAATAATGAGTTTGATTACGAATATATTATTACCGGGTTGAAGAAGGCCCTATGCCTTATAGTAAGTCACCTTGACATCTTTTATGACTCAAGGTTGGTATCTAATCATGTATCAGAAGAGTATAACATCAGATATGAATGAATGTTATCATACTTATTGTGGAGTGTGGAGCCCCAATTTTTGAATCTCTTTAAAATAATAGATTTCCTTTTTATCAAATAGATATGCGGAAGCGTAAAAGGTGATGGTTCAATAAAACCAATTACCAAATTTTAATTTCTTCTTCAAATTAAAATTAAACACAAGTGAAATAAGATTAATTCACACACACTTTGAATTTCACTTAAATGCCATTAATTCAAGTCCTAAAATTTGCCTAAGTCATATTCATCATTATTTCCAAATTAGACCAAACCAATTTTTAACAATAGACTTGAATTAAATAAACTTTACCCAAATTTAATTATGCACCAAATAATATTAAGTGTGACATTTAAAACCAATTTTATCTTGAATTATCCTAAGCATGAGTTCTAAGTCATTATGAAAGATAAAATAAATCAATCACACTACGCCGCGATGTACGAGGAAAAACCCACAACGGGAAACAACCTCGGACGGCCCTAGCCTCAAATCCACTAAGTACGAAATTTATATTTACAAGACAGATGACTTACTTCCTCAACTCGAACCCTTTCAAGCCTTGACGCGTCTTTTTGTAACCACCTCTTCCAAGCGGATAACCACGGAGCTCCACCATGATCTTGGACTCACCAATCGGACAATAGGTACACCGTTAACCACACGTGGTGTCTTTTACCACATGAGAAAGCCGTATCTAAACGAACTCTTCTTCTTTAAGGGATGTAGAAGGAACCCAAAAAATCTCTTCAATTCGGTGTAGAGATAAACCCGGTGCCAAACTCCAAGCAAAATGTATATATATATGAACTCGGATAAACAAAACAATGGGTGAAAACCAGAGTGGTAGATGAATTTTATTTTGAAAATTATCACTCAAAACATGATCTTTTTCTCTTTATGATTTTGCTCTCAAAACACTCTCTAGGATTTAGAAGGATATGAAAAATATTGTTCTTCAAAAATGATTTTCGCACATAGTTATGCTGTGAAAAGATAGTGGGGAAATAAGTGGAGAACATGGGTAAAAACTGTTCCCGCCTGGCATTTCGTTCGAACGACATCTCGTTCCAACGAGACTTCTAGCGAAGTTCCAGAGTGAACTCGTTAGAAATATGATTGGATATCTCGTTCGAGCATAAGGTTCATTCGAACGACATATCTAACGACATTTCATAGGCGTATTCTTGGAACTCGTTGGCAAACTCCTTCGAACGACTTGTGGTTCGAACGACAATCTCGTTCGAACGACACTTCGAACGAACTCAGAGAATGTTCAAAAATTCTTTTTAAGCCCAGAAACATTATATACTTTATATATAAGTTTTAATAGAAAAACATCTGAAAACAACACACAGTTTTTAAAAACCTAACACCCAAATAAACATATTCCAAGCTCCTATATATATATATAAATGCATTCATACCTTGGGAGCATGGAACTACTGTTGATGACGTACAAACGAGACATATAAACCACGGCTTTTGGTGAGGCTTTATAGTCTTTGCCGCTACGTCTTCAACTAAACACATCATAGGCTTAAGTAGGTACACTTGAACACTATCCTATGACATAAACGTTTTTGTCCGGAATTGAGTCAAAACTACAAAGGACTCAATTGGAAATTTGTGTCCTTACAAATCTCCCCCTTTGGCTATTCCGGGACTAAAACCAAACAAAAATCCTAAAGGGCCGTTGAGCTCTACTAAACTAATAAAAGTCCCACCCAAAAATAAAATTACAATGCTTGACTCAAACAACCCAAAGGATCACAATCTTTGCCGGTGAAAGTTGCCACTTATAATATGATTCCTGCACACTTAATCAAACACATTACACGCATAGGGAATATCAAAATATTTAATGCAAATAAAGTAAGTACTCCCCGTAAATTAATTCTCTCCCGTTATCAACAGTGATCAAATTAGAATGACGTCTCCCCCTAAGATAAATCTCCCCCCAAACTAAGATATGATTATAATAGGTTTAGATTACCATTTCTCCCCTTTTTGTTCAGGAATAGACAAAGGTTAAAGAATAAAGCATGTGATTGCATAAAGTGATACCAATAGTAACGGATACCAAATAGGATGCAAGAAAATGATATCAATAAGATACATAAAGAATTAAGCATGTGATATCAACAAAGAATGCAACAAGATAGATACCAATTATGAAGTAGAGCATATATGGACTAGAAGACAAGGCAAAAACTAAACAAAAATATCAAATATATGTATACATAAGATATAACTAGTAGACGTAAGTACACATATATAGATATAGACACACAAATGGCACACAAAAAATATAATAGGAGTCTTTCACACTCGTAAGGCAAAACCGTGTCATATGGAAACGAAAGTGTAGGGGTGTGAACTAGCAACAAATAAATTTAAACCCAAACACTTAAATAACGTTCACGGAGTTCTCATTTGATTGCAAACTTCATCACATTTGAATATAACCTCATGTGATAATATAGATTGAACTCAATGAACAAACATACACAATGCATACAAGCCTAGAGTTTTGATGATTCTACAAACCAAATAGAGTCATGACAATAAAGACCACTAGGATAAACGGACATTATTCAAACCGTTGATATACCATCCAATCTCCCTCAATAAGCATTTATATTAATTTTGAATGAATATATCAATCAAACACAGACCTTGGCAATTATTGTTCTTTTAGTGTCATTTTTCTGTTTTTAGACCTTTGGACCACGTATTTCTTTTAGGTCCATTTCAAACGGCGGCTTAAAATCGTAAAGGATAATAAATCCTTTCGGAGCCCTTCCCCATGCACATTTATTTATCATTTTTATTTCTCACAAATCTCATGATAACATGACTTTTACGTATATCGTTGTTTGAAAGCCAAGTTAGTCAAAAATCCTCAAATACCTACAAAATATAACAACTCAAGTGTAGAGGTAAGTAAGGGTATCAATCCACTTCCTAGGGAGTAAGCTAGAGACAAATTCAATTGTAATCCACTTTTTATTTTCTTTTGGTGCTTTTTCACCTTTTCTAATTGTTTTTTAGCTTTTTCAATATTAAAACAAATGGGTGAGGTGAGGTTTTAAACTAAACTAAACTAAATGTGAGATGATAATAACCAACTAGAAAATGAATAAAATGAAAAATAAAGTCTAACACTAAAATAAGAGATAAAGTGAGGTAAATAATTGTGAGAACAATCAAGGAGTGAGATTACACCACAAATTTTAGCTATTCTAATTAATTAATTTAATTATTTGAATTCTCCCAAATTAATATCAAAATTACAAACCAACTCTCGTTACAAGTGTAATTTTAATAGTAATGTTTTAGAAAATTAAATTTAACACCCCACAACTCTAAAAAATAGATCTACACTCATTTTAATTAATCACCCGCTAGGATCGATCAATTAAAATTTATGTAAATCTTATAAAATAAATTTAGAGTTGAAATTCAAGTTATAATACCCCACTTAAGAAACCCCTATCTCTAGTTCGAATCTAAAATGGGTATTATAACTAGAATTTCGATTTTCTCTCGAAAATTATTTACCCTCTCTCGAGGCGTAAATCTGAGGGTGAGGGATCAAAATTAACATTCAAAGGGACCTTTCAAGTAATTAAACTAATTAAAATAAAATAACATCAAATAAGGGTTTTACCCCACCCCTTGAAAGGGGATTTAGCCTAACATGATATGAAATATGACAAATTAATAATCAAAGGCATAAAATAAATGAGATGAGAAAAAAACAATCAAACCCCAATCTCTTGATGCTTAATTGATCTTCAATCCATGAGTTGAAATTAATAATCCATCAACTTGAGTGATCCAAACAATGTTACATAAAAATTTCACTCAAATTAATCCTCACACAATTATCACTCACAAATATCTAAAAAAAAATGAAAATAAAACTATTTACAAAATGAAATTTATCCTAATTTATTTCTAAACTAAAATTTCTACTTTTCTCTAGAATTTTCTCTCTCTATTTGATGATAAGTCCCCTTTGAATGTTATCTTTTAAGTGTAGCGGTAAGTAATGGTATAACATCTTAAATACCTACAAAATATAACATCTCAAGTGTAGCGGTAAGTAAGGGTATCAATCCACTTTCAAGGTTGTAAAGAAAATGGAACAAATTCAATTGTAATTCACTTTTTATTTTCTTTTTTGGCTTTTTACTTTTTCTACTTTTTTTTTAGCCTTTTCAAATATTAAAACAAATGGGTGAGGTGATGATTTAAACTAAACTAAACTAAATTAAATGTGAGATAAAAATAACTAACTAGAAAATTACTAAAATGAATAATAAAGTCTAAACTAAAAATAAGAGATAAAAGAGGTAAATAATTGTGAGTACAATCAAGGAGTGGGATTACACCACAAATTTTAGTTATTCTAATTAATTAATTTAATTATTTGAATTCTCCCAAATTAATATCAAAATTACAAATCAACTCTCGTTGCAAGTGTAATTGTAATAGTAATCTTTTAGAAAATTAAGTTTAACACCCCACAACTCTAGAAAAATAGATCTACACTCCTTTTAATTAATCACCCACTAGGATCGATCAATTAAAATTTATGTCAATCTTAGAAAATAAATTTAGAGTTAAAATTCAAGTTATAATAACCCACTTAAGAAACCCCTATCTCTAGTTCGAATCTAAAATGGGTATTATAACTAGAATTTTGATGTTCTCTCGAAAATCATTTACCCTCTCTCGAGGCGTAAATTTAAGGGCGAGGGATCAAAATTAACATTCAAAGGGACTTTTCAAGTAATTAAACTAATAAAAATAAAATAACATCAAATAAGAGTTTTACCCCACCCCTTGAAAGGGGTTTTAGCCTAACATGGTATAAAATTTGACAAATTAATAATCAAAGGCATAAACAAATAAAATAGAAGAGTAAGAGGACAAATCTTCAAACAAGTCTCCTTGATTTACAAAATTGGACTCTAATACTCCATTGATACTGAGCAAAATCCATTCAAATTGAGTTTTCCACAGTATTCAATTACATACAAACACTCATTTGAATCACTCAACAATTAATTTCTCACAAAAATCTAAAAAAATAAAAACAAAACTATTTACAAAAATATTCTACCTAATTTATTTTCTAGTCTAACCTATCTCTCTCTCTTGAATTTTCTTCCTACCAAGCTCCTCATTCTCTCCTTTGAATGAGCATGATCTTCTTATAAAGTAGGCACATGGAGCAAAATGGGTGTATTGGGTATATGGCTAGGGGGTGCATGTGGATATGGTGTGAGTTCACATGAGGTGAGAGGTCAAGTGGTAGAGGGAATAAAAAAAATATGATTTGTTTATGGGTATTTTGGGGTTTTGGGGTAAAAGCGTAGTTGGGGGTATTTTGGGTAAAAGGGTTAAAAAGTGGTTTAAGTGGTATGTGGGCATTTAGACCACTTTTAGCTTTGGTTGTTGAGATTGGCTTTTGGCAGGTGAATGTCGTGACTTTGGAGGGAAATGAGTTGACAAGAGAAATGGGTTTTGGGTTGAAATGGGAGATGGGTCTAGGTAAATGTGTTGGAGAATGAAATCGGGGCTTGATGGTTTCACGGGTTGGGTTTGAAGGCTCCGAAGTGGGAGGTCGGGTCGCCGCCGGAGTGAGCAGGGGTCGGACTTGCTGCTCTCGGGTTTCTCTACCCGGGTCTGGACTTCCACCGGGTTGAAAGTTATGGGTTTCCAGGCTCGACACCGGCGGCAGTGAGTGGAGTTCACGAGCAGGTGGCCGTCGGATTTGGTTGGGGTTCCGAACGCGGGCGGTGGTGTCGGCCGGTAAGGAGATGAGAGGGGGTTGAAGCTGGGTAGCTGCGGGTAGGGCTGTAAACGGGTCGGGTCTGGATCGGGTCTGGGTATATCCAGATCCGATCCGGGTATATTTTTAACGGATCGGGTCTTACCCGATTACCCGACGGGTCTTAGAAAATGGATCCAGACCCGGATCCGTTAAGGACCCGGAGACCCGACCCGAATACCCGACCCGATTATATATATATATATATAAAAAAACTGTTTTTATATATATATATATATATAAATAAAACTGTTTTTATATAAATATAACTTATATTTATATAAAAACAGTTTTATATAAAAACAATATAAAAACTGTTTTTATATATATATATATAAGTTATATTTATATAAAAACAGTTTTATTTAAAAACAGTTTTTATATAAAATAAAACTGTTTTTATATAAATGTTTTTATATAAAATAAAAACTGTTTATATATATATATATATATATATATAAACAGTTTTTTATAAAATATAACTTATATATATATATATATATATAAAAACAGTTTTTATATAAAACTGTTTTTATATATAAATATATAACTTATATATATATATATATATATAATATTATATATAAATATATATTTATTATATTATATATATACACATTCGGGTCGGGTCCTTATCGGATCAGAGTCATGTATATCCAGATCCGATCCATTAACTAATCGGGTAATCGGATAATCGGGTCTATAAAATTTGCTCAGATCCGTTAATTTAGGTCGGGTCCGGATCGGGTCCGGGTCCAGACCCGGTCCATTGACAGCCCTAGCTGCGGGTATGGTCTTGAGAGAGAAGAGGTGAGGGGGCGCTGACCAGAGGTGTGGGTGGCTGCGGCAGGGCGGATCAACCCCGGAAGGGGCGCCGACGGTAGAGGGTTAGAGGTTCGGACGACACTGGGGTTGACTGGCCGACGGGTTTTGAGTGCTGCCGTCGGGGCAAAGGGGTCGAGTTTGGTTCAGGGGGTTGGGAGAAGGGGTGTTGCCGCCGAAGCTGTAGCGGGTTGGGACCGAGAGGAAGGAGGGGCGAGCGGGGTCGTCGCCGACGATTTTGTAGGGGGTAAGGGGTCGGGTCCGGCGGGGTGATCGCGGGAGTGGTTTTCAGGGGATGGTGTACAGAGAAGGGTAATGAGTTAGATTGTGGGTTTGGAGTTTGTGCGGGTATGGTGGAATGGTGGGTATGCGTGTGGAGAGAGAAAGAGGGTTTGGTGGGAGTTGGAGAAGATGATGTTGGGGTTTATTGTGTGAGTGAGGGTATAGGATAGTATGGTGTGGAAAATGATGGGGGTGGAGTGTTAGAGTGTATGAGAGGTGTATGGCATTAGTGGGTGGTATGAGTGTGTGTTATTTGAGGGTGTGAGTGGGTTAATGTGTGTTTTATTTGGACACCTAAAAATAACACTAAAAAAACTAAAATTCTAAAAATTAAATTCCTATTCTAAAAATAAAATAAAGACTCAAAATAAAAATTGAAACTAAAAAGAAATAAAATTAAAAAAAAAATCTAATAAAACGTAAAATTAAAATCTTAAAAAGAAAATGCAAAATCTAATAAAACTAAAAATACATAAAATCCTAAAAATTCTAATCCTAATAAAATAAAATAAAACTAAAAACTAATAGAATAAAAATCAAAATACTATATAAAAAGAAATAAAAAAATTGAAAAATAAATCCTTAAATATAAAAATGACTCAAATTAAAAATCTAAAAAATGATAAAAAGACACAAACAAAACACACACAGGGTTTGGGGTAGGTTTAGGATAGGCTAGGGTTACGGGATAAGGTTACGGGGTAGGTTAAGGGATAAGATATTTAGCACCATTTTGCACACAATTGTCTTGATTTAAGTGTTTGAACTCTGCAATGCACAGTTAAACCTGCATATTGAACAATTAAGAACGTAAGACCCATATTGTTGAGAATTAGCAACTAAAGTACATATATTCGGGGTATAAATTGTACAGTTTTGGGTGCTTATCACATTACGCCCAAACAGAGCGTTGCTAGTCCTCAAGCAATAAGATAGAGAGAAAGAGAAAGATAAGTAACCAAAAGTGTACCACTTTCGCGGGCACTTGCGATTACACTTAGCATGTACAACAAGCCGTTAAACCTATAGGTTGCCCTACAGGACGAGTTGTGTCTCGTGAGGGTTTGCAGGGAATATACCCACAAAATTATTTTTTGAAAAGATTTATTGAACGACAGTCAATCTCTTATTAGACGTAGAATGATCGCACAATCCATCACAAGAAAAATATTTTCAGAAATACAAGTTAGAATGTGTAAAAATTTTAGCGAAGTAAATACACAAGGCACATCCTTCCTAGAACTAAACGTGTGTAGTGTGAATCAGTCAAAACGGGTCGAATATCACAAGAGTAATTCCTAGATTGCCTTATCGGAATCAACGCTTCAACTTCAAATCTCACGGATATATCTCTCTCAAACGAACTCTCGAGATTAGGGTCAGTGTACCGCTCTTGTGTGTAAGGAGGTGAGTAAATGCAATCAAGTTCAAACGTCTCACACATGCATAAGAAAGAACGAACAATTTGAAAGAAAAGTGATCTCATGAAAGAATGCTAATCACTATAGTGAGAACGTCGAGTTATTCACCACGTTGACTTTCATTTTCCCGAACACCTAGGGGAACATATGGATGATTATGGGTGAGGGGAAAATGAAATGGGAAGGATGGTATAAGGTGTGGTATGATGGATGTGTGATGTATGGATGTGGTATGTATGATATAATGGTGATATGAATGATAAAGGATGATGGATGAATGTATATGATAGAAGATGGATGTGATATGTGAGAAGAGTGTACTATGAAGAACAAATGTCTTTATTTAACAAGGACTAAACTACTAACTACGAACTCTCTTTCTTTTCTTTTCTCTCTTTTTTTCTCTTTTTTTTCTTTTTTTTTCTATAATTTGCTATATTTTTTTTTCTATATTTTCTATATTTTCTATTCTTTTTCTTTTTCTCTCTCTTTTCAAACCAACAATGAAGATATTTACATTTGAAATCACACTCTTTTATTTGAAATAATAGAAGATATATGAAATGAATGGGGAATGATGGTGAGGGGAATATATGGGAATTTGGAAGAACATGAAAATATAATAGGTGTGTGAATGGAAATGTGGTAAGTGTATGGATGAAAAATCTAGTATTCGGGACAAAATTTCAAGACACACGTTTCTTACAACTCGAAAACGATGTCATTCTCAGTGATCAAGCCAAAATTTTAATGAAAAATAATGAGATCATACAACAATTAAATGCGGACCCAAAAGAAGTTGAATCAACTTGTGACTCGGAGATTGCGTAAAACACTCTAAAAGGGTGAAAATCACAAATCTCACAAGCTAAAGTCTCTACTAGTGATCCTTAAGGTTCTCTTGAGAATTAGTGTACGTACTCTTCAACTCTAAACCATATTGACGTGATAAGTGCGCAAATTTTTGTTGAGTCTAGAAATTCATGGTGCAACATGCCTTGTTATGTATTACATAAGCTATTTAGAAAAAAATATTCTCTAGCTTGATTTCTAGACTTTTGAAAGATGGATGATTGAAAATTCACATCAATGAGTGAGATGAAAGAAACTGAACGAAATTTTAAAAATCAGGTTCAAAAATCAAAATTTTTCAAAAAAGGCACGATTTTGATAAATTTCCCCACCCCCAAACAAAAAGGAACATCGTCCTTGATGTTAAGTAAAATGATTTTTTAAAATGAGAGCATAAGGTAGGAAAGAGATTACCAGAATGAACCGCTAATGAAGTGGACAAATATCGCCAAGAATAAAACTGAATGAAATGAGAGAAAAAAGGTGTACAAGTCTATAAGCATGATAAAACATAGGGTGATGTGAAACACCATCCCCAAACAGGATGAGACTAGTACAAGAAACGCGGGCTGCCTCCCGGTAGCGCTAAGTTTAATGTCTTCAGCCAGACCGATGAAATCGCACCCTAAGGATAGGATCTATGATGGCGCGGGGTGGCAGAAAAATTGGGTGATGAGAATCACCCCCAAACAAGACTGAAGCGTCAGTCTTGTTGGATAGAGGCTAAAGTGGTCAATGCACCTGTATGGCAAAGTGCATCACGCGATGCAAAGCATCGGTGGACCATGGGTGGGTGGGGATCAGGGTAAAAGTGAGGGTGAATAGGTATCGGTCTCGGGCCTTGTTGAGCTTAAAGGTGAGGGCAACAAGGGCCCTATAAGCATGGTGCTCAAGTTGGTGAGGGAGACGAAATGGTGTGGACATAGGAATGGGGTGAGGCTCATAAAAATCACACGGCCGTTCTATGAATGGGCGATGATAATGGTCGCGCCGTGACACACCAGGGAGCTATTGAGAAAAATCATCACCACAAGAGAGTGGCGGGCATGGAGGAACAAGCTCGATGTCACGGAAGTAGAGAGTATCACCATAACTCTCGTGGAAGTTGGGGGATGGTTTCAGGTGAGGATCTAAAAATATAAATGGAAACGTGAAATGTGTAAAATCAAGATCCAAACCAGGTGGTGGGGTGGAAAGGACAATGGGTGGGTCGGGTGGGAGAAATGGTGTATCGGGTGGTGGCGGTGGGTGAGGTGGGATAAACGGTGGAGGAAGATGATCCAACTCAAGGGTGGGAGACACACACTCCTCATAAGGCATGGAGTGATCCTCAAGGACAGTCGCAGGAGGAAGTGTGGTATCTAAAGATGGAGTGATCAAATTCTCAATGAGAGTAGGATCGGTGAATGTGGTGGGTGGGTGAGACAAGGCACCAATCTCAGAGATAGAGGAATCACTAGAAATATGAGGCTCAAAGGGAGCCATGCATGGTGGGACATCATCCATATCCTGATAGGTAGGAACTATCACGGATTCTATCTCGGGAAAATGGTGAGCACTCGTAGCCGGAGCTAACCTAGGATAAATTGGTTCCTCGGGAACACAAGGGTGAAGCTCAATAGGTGTAGACTCGGGCATTGTTTGGGATATAACGGGAGAGTGAGTGGGAACCTCAAAGTGGGGTTCATGATGACATGGTGGGATTGGATCAGGCTCACTAATGAAAGGTAAGTCAACACAATTATCGACTTGGGGTCCGGACCATGGAATGGTCTCAACTTCGAGATTCTCGAGAGGATAGGGTTGGTCACACTCAAAATTTGTGTCATAAGAGGACACATCATCGTCACACTCGGTGGCAACGATGGGTGGGTCCATGGGAATATCCGACTCTCGCTCACACTCCAATTCATTTAACCTTTGTTCAAGCCTTTGGAGAGCTTGAGTTTGAATTTCTTGCTCTTTCTCAAGTATGAACTTTTGCAAGAGGGTTTCGAGAGCGGATGTGGATGAATGTGTTGGTGGAATGATGGGTGGTGGTAGTTGAGGTTGAAACAACTTGCTATAATCGATACTATATGGAGAATACTCATATGAAGTGTGTGGGGTGGGGCCAAGTGCATCATACACGAAAGGATCGCTTTCGTGATGGACAATTAGTTGATGCGCATGGGGTGCGTAGTGAGGGAACTGATCGTGAATGGGTGCACAAGGTTGTCATGACGACTGTTGGAACGTGTGAGGATCCACAACATCGGGTTGGGATTTGTATTGCATGGAAGGGTGATCAGGCCTCCACGAATAACTTGGGTACTCACACAACTCGGGATTAGGTATATCGGGGTAGTAGGCCGAGGTGGGATCCGGAACAGTGTCATATGGATACGCATGTTCCATGGTGGGTTTGTATGGATATGAAGAGTATGGGCAATCATGGGACATGTGATCGGCATAATAACAGTGGGTGCACAACAAAGGATGAGACACGTCGACACTTGACACCGAGGGTGATGGAATAGGGGTGCATGCATGGATGGGTCAAGAGTACCAACGGTACTCATGAGAGAGGTGAAATGAAAAAGAATATCATAAAGAGACGGCTTACGATCACTCTCACACATGTCGCATGTCAATCGAAAATGACTAAAGTAGTCCCATAAAGGACGCTCTTCGGCCATGAGAAGAGAAATATTTTTTTGATTTTTAAATTTTTTCAAAAGGAAAGAAAATATTTTTGGATTTTTCTGAAATGAAGGAAAGAAAATATTTTTGGATTTTTTTATAAAAAGGAAATAAAGAAAATATTTTTGGAATAAAAAGAGTGGGGAAAAAAATATTCAAAAGGAAAGAAAATATTTTTGGATTTTGCTAAAAAAAAATAAAGGAAGAAAATGTTTTTGGGCTTTTGTGAAAAATAAAGGAAGAAAATATTTTTGGATTTTTTGGAAGAAAAGGTGGGGAAAAATATGGACACCTGAATTGGACGAACTAACTAAAATCGACCACCGAAAAATGGAATTGGACACACACAAGTCAAGAAAATTTCCTAACTAGCACATAGCCAATTTTTATCTTTAAATTTAATGAAAGGGTAGTCAAGTTTTAATTAAGTCCGCGGGCGATAAAAATTCACGGAAATCTTTGTGATCGGCTTTGCAAAATGTTCTCCTAGTGGGCTACCTAGTTGATTGATTTTAAATTTAATGATGGCTTGGGTAGCACACAATGATAAGCGAGTGAGTTGAGTGACGAAATCCCTTCTCGTGAGTGACCGGGTGTAGGTCTTAGTCAATTAATTCATCATACCATTCGAAAATAAATACGATAATAAAATCAAATAAGAGCACACAAAATAATTGACTCGCTAACAGGAGGGGCGCGAGGGTGTAGAAATGTACCTCCCACGGTTTTTAGGCCGTGGGGTGCCGAAAAATTTGAGTCGACCGGGGGGAGATTACGCCTATCTCAGTCGTCCCCGGGAGTCCTACCGACCCAAGATAGAGAGGCTTCTAAATCCTTGTCTCTGGACGCCCTCTCTCTACCTTGTCCGGTTTCCCTATCACGCTTATCTTCAATTATTACAAATTTAAATGGAAAATAAATGGTGTCTCTAAGCACCACAATACAAGCAATGATAAAAATCCTAATACAATCCTTCTAATAAAATACAAAAAATGGTACTAAAAATGAAAAAAAAAATGCAATACAAGTGACACAATATTGAATCAACTCCGAGTGCTTCACGCTCTCAAGAATGGCAACGACGCCATTTGATAACGATAACTTTTCGGTGTATTTGTCGTTGTTGTAAAAGCTCCTTCTAATCAAAACATTAAATACCTACAAAATATAACATCTCAGGTGTAGCGGTAAGTAAGGATATCAATCCACTTTCAAGGTTGTAAAGCAAATGGAACAAATTCAATTGTAATTCACTTTTTATTTTCTTTTTGGACTTTTTACCTTTTCTACTTTTTTTTAGCTTTTTCAAATATTAAAACAAATGGGCGAGGTGATGATTTAAACTAAACTAAACAAAATTAAATGTGAGATAAAAACAACTAACTAGAAAATTACTAAAATGAATAATAAAGTCTAAACTAAAAATAAGAGATAAAAGAGGTAAATAATTATGAGAACAATCAAGGAGTGGGATTACACCACAAATTTTAGTTATTCTAATTAATTAATTTAATTATTTGAATTCTCCCAAATTAATATCAAAATTACAAACCAACTCTCGTTGCAAGTGTAATTATAATAGTAATCTTTTAGAAAATTAAGTTTAACACCCCACAACTCTAGAAAAATAGGTCTACACTCCTTTTAATTAATCACCCACTATGATCGATCAATTAAAATTTATGTCAATCTTAGAAAATAAATTTAGAGTGAAATTCAAGTTATAATACCCTACTTAAGAAATCCATATCTCTAGTTCGAATCTAAAATGGGTATTATAACTAGAATTTCAATTTTCTCTCGAAAACCATTTATCCTCTCTCGAGGCGTAAATTTAAGGGTGAGGGATCAAAATTAACATTCAAAGGGACTTTTAAAGTAATTTAACTAATAAAAATAAAATAACATCAAATAAGGATTTTACCCCACTCCTTGAAAGGGGTTTTATCCTAACATGGTATAAAATTTGACAAATTAATAATCAAAGGCATAAACAAATAAAATAGAAGGGTAAGAGGACAAATCTTCAAACAAGTCTCCTTGATTTGCAAAATTGAACTCTAATCCTCCATTGAAATTGAGCAACATCCATTCAAATTGAGCTTTCCACAATATTCAATTACATACAAACACTCATTTGAATCACTCAATAATTAATTTCTCATAAATATCTAAAAAATAATAAAAACAAAACTATTTACAAAAATATTCTACCTAATTTATTTTCTAGTCTAACCTATCTCTCTCTCTAGAATTTTCTTCCTACCAAGCTCCTCATTCTCTCCTTTGAATGAGCATGGTCTTATTATGTAGTAGGCACAAGGAGTAAAAGGGGTATATTGGGCATATGATTAGGGAGTGCATGTGAATATGGTGTGAGTGCACATGAGGTGCGAGGTCAAGTGGTAGAGGGAATAAAAAAAATCTGATTTGTTTATGGGTATTTTGGGGTTTTGGGGTAAAAGAGTAGTTGGGGGTATTTTGGGTAAAAGGGTTAAAAGTGGTTTAAGTGGCATGCGGGGGCATTTAGACCACTTTTGGCTTTTGTTGTTGAGAATGGCTTTTGGCAGGTGAATGTCGTGACTTTGGAGGGAAATGGGTTGACATGAGAAATGGGTTTTGGGTTGAAATGGGAGATGGGTCTAGGTAAATGTGTTGGAGAATGAAATCGGCGCTTGATGGTTTCGCGGGTTGGGTTTGAAGGCTCCGAAGTGGGAGGTCGGGTCGCCGCCAGAGTGAGCAGGGGTTGGACTTACGGCTCTCGGGTTTCTCTACCCGGGTCTGGACTGCCACTGGGTTGAAAGTTATGGGTTTTCGGGATCGACACCGGCGGCGGGGGGTGGAGTTCACGAGCAGGTGGCCGCCGGATTTGGTTGCGATTCCAGACGCGGGCGGCGGTGTTAGCGGGTATGGAGATGAGGGGGGCCGAAGCTGGGTAGCTGCGGGTATGGTCTTGAGAGAGAAGAGGTGAGGGGGCGCTGACCAGAGGTGTGGGTGGCTGCGGCAGGGCGGATCAGCGCCGGAAGGGGCGCAGACGGTAGAGGGTTAGAGGTTCGGACGGCACTGGGGTTGACTGGCTGGCGGGTTTTGAGTGCTGCCGCCGGGGCAAAGGGGTCGGGTTTAGTTCAGGAGGTTGGGAGAAGGGGTGTTTCCGCCGGAGCTGTAGCTGGTTGGGACCGAGAGGAAGGAGGGGCGAGCGGGGTCGCCGCTGGCGATTTTGTTGGGGGTAAGGGGTCGGGTCCGGCGGGGTGATCGCCGGAGTGGTTTTCAGGGGATGGTGTACAGAGAAGGGTAATGAGTTAGATTGTGGGTTTGGAGTTTTTGTGTGGGTACGGTGGAATGGTGGGTATGAGTGTGGAGAGAAAAAGAGGGTTTGGTGGGAGTTGGAGAAGATGATTTTGGGGTTTATTGTATGGGTGAGGGGGTATAGGATAGTATGGTGTGGAAGATGATGAGGGTGGAGTGTTAGAGTGTATGAGAGGTGTATGGTATTAGTGGGTGGTATGAGTGTGTGTTATTTGAGGGTGTGAGTGGGTTAATGTGTGCGTTTTATTTGGACACCTAAAAATAACAGTAAAAAAAATTAAAAATCTAAAAATTAAATTCCTATTCTAAAAATAAAATAAAGGCTCAAAATAAAAATTGAAACTAAAAAGAAATAAAATTAAAAATAAAAATAAAATCTAATAAAACTTAAAATTAAAATCTTAAAAAGAAAATGCAAAATCTAATAAAACTAAAAATACATAAAATCCTAAAAATTCTAATCCTAATAAAATAAAATAAAACTAAAACTAAAAACTAATAGAATAAAAATCAAAATACTAAATAAAAAGAAATAAAAAAATTGAAAAATAAATCCTAGAAATTTTTAAAAAATCTAAGCTAAATTCTAAAAATAAAAATGACTCAAACAAAAAATCTAAAAAATGATAAAAAGACGCAAACAAAACACACACAGGGTTTGGGGTAGGTTTAGGATAGGCTAGGGTTACGCAATAAGGTTACGGGGTAGGTTAAGGGATAAGATATTTAGCACCATTTTGCACACAATTGTCTTGATTTAAGCGTTTGAACTCTGCAATGCACAGTTAAACCTGCAAATTGAACAATTAAGCACATAAGATCCATATTGTCGAGAATTAGCAACTAAAGTACATCTATTCGGGGTATGAATTATACAGTTTTGGGTGCTTATCATCTCACGTGCAACGGATTTCGACTTGCACTAGTCCTCTTAGGTCATAAATATGTAGATGACTAGATTGGTAGGAGAACATCTCACAAAGCTCAAATATAACATATGACATTAAAATTTTAAAAGCGCTCGTGCATGTGTGAGTAGAGGCATATAAAAATAGAATTCATTTAATCAATACAAAATCCAACTACTCTATAAAAATATGGTAAAGAACATTTTGAGGATTGACAATCTAAACCAAAAGTTCTAGCCACATGGGAGCGTTAAAGAAGTGATTCAAACACAAGTATATGCTACATAAAGTGTGTTAAACTAAAATACACACAAAATAAAATCTTTTTGAGTTTTTGAAATTTTTAACAAAAAAAAATATATATATATACTCAAAAGTCAAACAAAAATCATTTGAACTTTTCATTAAGTTTAAATTATCAAGATATAAAAACCCAAATGATAAAACAAAAATCATTATTCTAGCATGTGATTAAGCATGGGGTATAGATTATAAAATGATTAAACAAGCATATATTTAGCATGATAATATAGCATGAAGCACAAAAGCTAAAGTATGCAAACACTAACACATTCATCCTTTGGATTTAGCAAGGGAGGAAGCATAATAAAGTAAATGAGAATCAAAAACCCTATTTTGCAAGGCAACCAAGTCGGATTTCCTAACCCAAATTAATGAATAATGACTATCTTGGGGTGTAGGAACTTTAACTACTGTGGTTACTTTACATTGGTATTTTCTAGGAATTCGTTTAAGATCAAAACAAAATTTCCTAAGATGACCTTTTCGACCACAATGTGTACAAGTAAAGTTATGTTGAAATTTGGTACCTAAGGAATGATCTCGAAATGCTTTCCTAGTAGATTCTCCTAAAACATTGGTTTTGGCTTTATGAGTAGATTCATTACAAGAATTGAAGCCTAAACCACACATGTCATTTTTAATTTGGTCCGTTCCTAAGATTTTATCTAATTTTTCTGAACGACACTCCAAATCAAATTTGACATTACTAGAGACTTTCGATTTATTTTGCAATTCTAAAATGTTAGACTCTAATAAAACATTTCGCTCTTCAAACGCAAGAAGCTCCTTTTTCAAGGATTCCATTAAACCCCTAAGGCTATCTCTCTCTCCTTCTATATATTTAAGCTTCTCTAGAAGAGTCCTCTCACGTGTCCTAAGGTCTTCTACCAACATACTATTATCAATGTCCTTGACACGCTCTTTTATACTAGCTTCTAACTTCAAATTAGCCTTTTTTTAACTTAATTGATTCTTCATATAATTCTTGAAAAGCATTTTGAAGTTCACTCACATTAACCTCTTCTTCATTTTCACTCTCTCTTTCTTCTTCACTCTCACTACGATAAAAAATAGGGGATTCATAAACTTTGACCAAGGAAGTGCCATGTGTTTGAATATTTTCATGAAAAGATTCATTATCGGTGCTCACATGACTAGCCATAAAGCCACAAAGTTGGGCTTAGTGGGGGAATCGGGTCCCTCTTCCTTATCACTATCACTAAGGGTCGCATTATATGAAATGGATCGCTTACCCTCTCTCCTTAGTTTAGTGGGGCACTCAGAAGCCCTATGGCCATAATCCTCACAACCAAAACACCTATTAGACTCGTCCCTATTTAAATTTTCATTAATAGTTTTAGGGATCCTCTCGGCTTTGTCATGCTTAGAAGTTTCAAATTTCTTAAAATCATTTTTAAATTTATCTTTGTTAAATTTAAGAAATTTTCTAAATTTTCGAGCAAACAAGGCCATGTCTTCCGAGTCACTATCACTCTTGCTCTCTACTACTTGTTTGACCTCGCTTCAGGCTTTTAAAGCAACGCCCTTTTCTATTTTCTTTTCAGTTTTAGAGGGAAACATGTCTAGTTCATAGGTTTGTAAATCACCTACAAGCTCTTCTAATTTCGTAGAGGCTAAAGTTGGTAAAGAATTTAAAACGGTCACTTTTGGAATAAATCCTTCGGGTAGGGACCTTAAAATTTTCTTTACAACTCGGTTGTTAGGTATTTTCTCTCCCAAATTTAAAGATGAATTGACAATATCGGAAAGTCTAGCATAAAATTCATCAAAAGTTTCATTATCCTTCATTTTGATGGTTTCAAATTGAGTGGTGAGGTTTGGAGTTTCGAAGCTTTAACGACACTTGTACCTTCATGAGTGAGTTGCAAAATATCCCATACTTCTTTAGCGGTCTCACATGTCATAATGCGTCGGAATTCATCCGGTGTGACAGCGCTAAACAAGGCATTTAAACCTCGGGAATTAAAGTTTGAAAGTTTAAATTCATCCTCACTCCATCTATCGGCCGATTTGGGTACATGTTCATTTTCTACTAAATAAGTTGGCGGAGACCACCCGTTAACTACAAACATCCAAACCCTCTCATCGATACATTTAAGTGCCAATTTCATTCGCGCTTTCCAATACGCATAGTTAGAACCATCGAAAATAGGAAATTTTGAAAATGGGGAATATTTCATTTTAGCCAAAAATTATTTAAAGGATCTTAACGAAATAATTTATAGCTTTGGCTCTAATACCAATTTGTGGAGTGTGGAGCCCCAATTTTTGAATCTCTTTAAAATAATAGATTTCCTTTTTATGAAATAGATATGCGGAAGCGTAAAAGGTGATGGTTCAATAAAACGAATTACCAAATTTTAATTTCTTCTTCAAATTAAAATTAAACACAAGTGAAATAAGATTAATACACACACACTTTGAATTTCACTTAAACGCCATTAATTCAAGTCCTAGAATTTGCCTAAGTCATATTCATCATTATTTCCAAATTAGACCAAACCAGTTTTTAACAATAGACTTGAATTAAATAAACTTTACCCAAATTTAATTATGCACCAAATAAGATTAAGTGTGACATTTAAAACCAATTTTATCTTGAATTATCCTAAGCATGAGTTATAAGTCATTATGCAAGATAAAATAAATCAATCACACTACACCGTGATGTACGAGGAAAAACCCACAACGGGAAACAACCTTGGATGGCCCTAGCCTCAAATCCACTAAGTACGGAATTTATATTTACAAGACAGATGAATTACTTCCTCAACTCGAACCCTCTCAAGCCTTGACGCGTCTTCTTGTAACCACCTCTTCCAAGCGGATAACCACGGAGCTCCACCGTGATCTTGGACTCACCAATCGGACAATAGGTACACCGTCAACCACACGTGGTGTCTTTTACCACATGAGAAAGTCGTAGCTAAACGAACTCTTCTTCTTTAAGGGATTAGAAAGAACCCAAAAAATCTCTTAAATTCGGTGTAGAGATAAACCCGGTGCCAAACTACAAGCAAAATGTATATATATATATATATATGAACTTGGATAAACAAAACAATGGGTGAAAACTAGAGTGGTAGATGAATTTTATTTTGAAAATTAGCACTCAAAACATGATCTTTTTCTCTTTATGATTTTGCACTCAAAACACTCTCTAGGAGTTAGAAGGATATGAAAAAGATTGTTCTTAAAAAATGATTCCCGCACATAGTTATGATGTGAAAAGATAGTGGGGAAATAAGTGGAGAACATGGGTAAAAATTGTCAAAAACTGTTCCCTCCTGGCATCTCGTTCGAACGACATTTCGTTCGAATGACATCTCGTCCGAACGAGACTTCTAACAAAGTTCCCGAGTGAACTCGTTAGAAATCTCATTGGATATCTCGTTCGAACATAAGGTTTGTTCGAACGACATATCGAACGACATTTCATAGGCCTATTCTGGGAACTCGTTGGCATACTCGTTCGAACGACTTGTGGTTCGAACGACAATCTCGTTCGAACGACACTTCGAACGAACTCACAGAATGTTCAAAAATTATTTTTAAGCCCAGAAACATTATATACTTTATATATAAGTCTTAATAGAAAAACATCTGAAAACAAAACACAGTTTTTAAAAACCTAACACCCAAATAAACATGTTCTAAGCTCCTATATATATATATATATATATATATATATATATATATATATATATATATATATATATATAAATGCATTCATACCTTGGGAGCATCGAACTACTGTTGATGACGTACAAACGAGGCATATAAACCACGGCTTTTGATGAAGCTTTATAATCTTTGCCGCTACGTCTTCAACTAAACACATCATAGGCTTGAGTAGGTACACTTGAACACTATCCTATGACATAAAAGTTTTTGTCCGGAATTAAGCCAAAACTACAAAGGACTCAATTGGAAATTTGTGTCCTTACACTTATAAGTCTCCCAATTCCAGAAAGTTAATACCCACCAATTTCCTCGAGGAAATAATAACCATGTAGATGTTCTCGCCACTTTGGGTTCGGCTCTTGACTCCGATGAAAAATGAACAATTGAGGTTGAATATCTTTACCAATTATTCATACTGAAACCAGAGATTGCCTAATAAGTCCTCTCCATAAAAAAAAAATTCCCAACTAGATCCAATCATATCATAACTGCAAGAGGATATTTTGCCTGTCGATAAGAAGAAAGCCCATTAGACTAAGGTGATAGTTGCTCGGTTCTATCTATCACATAACGGGAAGATTTATAGATGATCTTTAATTGGACCGTACCTTTAATGTATGCATATAAGTGATATCGACCAAGTTCTACATGAGCTTCATGATGGAATATGTGTAAATTATGCCGGGGAAAGGTATTTGGCAACCAGCGCCATAAAAAAAGGTTACTAGTGGACTTGCATGAAGCAATATGCAGTTTCATAAGTCACGAAATGTTAATAATTCTCACCCCTACTTCACGAACCAACCAGTGACCTTAAGTCATTGAACAATTCGTGGCCTTTCTCTCCATGGGAATTGGACATTGTGGTTACCCTACGTACATCACCAGGAAAATGGAAGTATATCCTTATTAGCACAGATTACTTCACCAAATGGGTAAAGATTGAACCTTTGACGAACATAAGGGACCGCTACGATCAATAATATATGTACGGGGAGATCGTGATCCGTTTTAGCGTGTCGAGAACAATCATCACTAAAAATGGGGCGTAATTTGATAGAGGGCCATTAGAAGACTTTTAAAATAACCACAATATCAAGCACTACTACAAATCGATGGCGTATCCCTAAAATAATGGACATGTTGAGGCTTCCAATAAGATAGTGCTCGACGAAATTAAGAAAATGCTAGAAAAAAACGTTGCATGGGTGGACGATCTTCCCCACATCCTCTGAGCATATAAAAAAATTCCCAAGAGGTAGACTGGGGAAACACTTGTTGCCTTAGCTTATGGAATGTAAGTCATAATTACACTACAAGTTGTTTTGTTGACCTTGAATACAACCGTTGCAGAAAAAGACTGAATTAAGAAATCGTGAAGGTTGAGCTCAACCTACATGGGGGAAGGAGAGAACAAGACTTGATCAAACTGGATTCTTACCAATAACAGTTGGCCAAGCAATACAACAAAGGCATTAATCCAAGGAAGTTCTAGGGCAGATCTTACATCCTCAGAAAGGCTATCGACAATGCGAAAATTACATCTACTGGAAATTTAGGTCCCAACTAGAAAGGACCATTCAAAGTCACTAGAGACGGCCTCCAAAGAGTCTACCATCTAGAAATAATGGGGGACAAAGAGATCCCTAATGCCTGGAATGTGACCAATTTTAGGAGATTTTATTTCTAAGACTTTTTAGCTCTATCAAAGTTTTAAGTTTATGTTTCTTGGATGATTTAAATTTCAATTAATACAATTAGCTTTCTTATTGATCCAAATGGCATGCCAGATTCGTTAATTATAAATTATCAACATGGAAAAGATACTTTCATTAAAAATTTGTTCAAATTGGTCCTATCAAGTTTTGATCAAAAAATTTAAATGCATTTGTGAAATTACACTTACTCCAATCTTAAGGTTACATGCTTTAGTATTAACGAAAATATTAAGAATTTCTCAGAAAATAAAAAGGCGTGCACTACACCAAAATAGTCAATTAGTAACACTACTGTAGTATTACTAAAATAATTACTAACACTAAAAAAACGTTAGAAAAAGGCGCGGGGAAGCGAATTACTAACACTTTTTTACTGTTACTAAATTATGTGTTACTAACACTATTTTACCGTTACTAAAGTGTTACTAAATTCTGTGTTACTAACACTTTTATACCATTACTAAAGTGTTACTAATTGCGTAACACATTCCTAACAGAATTTTTGTAACACATTTAGTAACAGTATAGGTCCGTTACTAATATTAATTTAAAAAATAATATATATATACACACATACACACACTAGCGTATACAATATTAAAATATGCTAACATAATGACAACAAAATAACTATCGATCGGATTTAATTTCAATACAAATAAGTTAAATTTTAAAAAAATGAATAAAATCTCTTTTATTTATAGTACTATCCACCTGTTTAAGGTATAAAGAAATAGTACAACCATACAAATACTCCCCACCCCAACACTACTACACATCCAGACAATAACCTCAATAAAAATTAATAGCCCAATAGTGCTAAAATATCTCCAATACTTTACAAATATATTTCCACTCGTTGTTAACCACATCGTGGTGTTGCGGCGGCGTGGTAGTACTAGTGTCGAAGCTGCAGATCCAGGATTGCATTGCATGGTTATAGCAGCAGTGTGGAACTATGATAGCAGCACCAACTACACTTAAAACTAAAGTTCCTGCACAAACATAAAAAAATTTGAAATTATAAATCCTAACTCATATCTTAATCTTACACATATACGGAAATAAATAAGGATTTATAGACAACCTAGATCACGCTAAAAGGAATCTGAACATGTTTATCGAGATGTTGAATTTTGATGCAGGATTAAGAGTGATTACATAAAGAGAACACATACCGTGTTCCCAGAGAGATGGTAGAGAACCTAAAGCATTGGACCTGTTCGAGAGCCTTGAAGGTAGTGTTTCCATTTTTCCATTTTCGTATACAATCTTCTATAATATATTTACAATTTATCGATTAATATACAATTTATCTATTCAACATTAAGTAATAGGCATATCGTGCACACGTACCAAACATAAACTTTGATGCAAACAAACGACGAATTTAGAAAGTCCAGGGACATATTCAAATCCTTAAAGCTTGGATCTTACTAGGCCTCTAAAACTTCATCTCAACATATAAACCCTTCAACAAGTCCGGTGTCGTTGTTGAGTTTTTTAGTGTCATCGATGATTAAAGAGTCGAGGGAACTTTATGGGAACTAATCATCTGTAGAATCAAAGCATGCAATGGGAACTTATGAAATTCTAGTTTCGAAAGTACATTAGCATAACTTTACAAAAGGAAGACAAACCTGGCAGTCAGGATTGCTTCTAATAATTGCCTTAATTATCCTCACTTAGTCATCTTTAAATCCACTCTACACCAAAACAATATTAGTAAGCAATAATAGATTAAGAATAAATTGATAAAGCATGAATTTATAAAATTATTTAGGGTTCCATAGCCGATGTGCAAGTAATGGATCATCCCTTGAGTAAACATATGTCAAGGTAAAAGAATATTTTTGTCCTGCAGTAGGAAAAGCTTGAGCAATTTCATATTTCAAATGACCATGACAAACATAAGCAAGAAGAAAATAAATGATATGAAATTGTGAAACACCAGCACATGAAACTGGGTTGTTAAATTATTAGCTAACTAGATAGCCAACCTTATAAGAACAAGCAAAACTTAACGACACCATAAACATATCAACACTTCAAATAACAAGAAAAAATTATTCATATATAGCCAACCTTCTAATAAGCACTATTAAAAAATTATATAATTCTGACAGTAGATAATATTTTAAGGAATCAACTTCTTTCTATAGTAGATAATTGATACTCAATGATGAATAGAATTCAAAATAAAATTGAAATGAAAATCTACATTAGATAGGTATACGATTATCAACATTTATGCGAATATATGTATATAGATGTTGTGTATTTGTGTCATTCTGTTGCACTTACATCAAAAGATCTAAAATGGTATCAGATCCTGTTTCATACATAACTGTATAAGGGTGATTAATCATTATGCGAGACTGGCACCCTAATAGAGCAAGCAAATAAAGATTCTTTCAAAAATATTCAAAATAGGTTTGCATCCATGGAAGCTTCGTTTGATAGTTTCAACAACAATAAACGTAACTAGAAACAAGGCGGCTCAAAGGATCCTTCCCTCGAGTCCTTCACAAACAATGAAGGTCCGAGGGTCCCTGTTCCCATAACTCTAGGCCAAAATAAGATTGTTGAGGTCGAGTATCCCTGTCGCCACTGGCCCCATTTAACAGGATAGTAAAAATGCACGACGCTGCATCCATTGCGTACACACAAGGCAGATGAAGAGGAATTTTGATGCACAATTCCAGCATTAATTCAAAATTTAGATTCCAAGATTGAACACCATTAACATGCAAGAGTGGAGAAGGAATTGAGAACACCGTATAGAAATTGTCTTTTATTTTCGAGCATAAGAACTGTTACCCGTTCGTGACCATCAAGGTTAAGGGAAGACCGATTACTTTGGATGTTGATCTCTAATTCCACATATAGCAAAAAAACTCATGAATCCGAGCCTTACTTTAACATAAGAACAATTATATAGAAATTATTCTTTGATTTTTGCACCATTACTTTAACAGTCATCTTCTTAGAATTAGTAGTATCATTAACCTTCTGAAGTTAAGCAGACTTACAAGGTTAAGGTTGTACGAAGATTGATTTCTTATAGAAAAACAGATCTGTTTAGGGCGTCTTCAAGAATAGTGACAACCTTAGCAAATTTAAAATTTGAAAAAATGCCAATAAATGATGAATTAGGAATTTAATTGGGTTAAATACTAAAATGAAAATAACACTAAAGAATGATGCAATGAGAAGATTATCTAACTGTGAGATTCATTCTACTCACAAATACGATCTTTAAGAAGCTTTGGATTGTTAGTAACAACATCAATCTCGACTATACTCAGTACATGCCGACTAAGTAAAACTCGTCTTGGTCGAGAAACAGATCTATGTCGATCCTAGAAGGGAGGACCCTTCTGTGTGATTGTCAAATCTCTTATTTTAATAAGGAACAAAATATTGAATTTATGACTTTGAATCTTTGAAATTTTCTTTGGAGCATAATACATGCCAATGTAGCAATCACTGTATTCACTCCATATCTATGTTGTGATTATGATAAAATACTGAACAAATTTGATAACTTACCTTTCCACTGAACTTTTTCTCAAGTTCCCTTACGAGCCTAAGATGAATCTTGCACAAACCTTTTCTCAATCTGTAGGGAACATGGATCACAACAACCTTGTAATTTCTAGAGACATCAATTTAACTGCATGCAAAGTATAAATAAAACATTAGCATAGAGACCTAAAAGATAGAAGAGGTTAAAAGTTTAACATGCTATCAAATTATTAATAGAATCCTTACAGAGCCAATTTGAGGTAAAGGTCCTTCAGCTCACTTTTAAGTTCCTAGTTCATGTTTTCCAAGTCAAACAACGCCTGTAGATATGTTTCAGACATAAACGTAGTTAATATGAAGCATTTGAAAAAATAAGCAAGCCAATGAATGATAGCTCAGAACGTTGAATAAAGGTAATAATAAAAACATGTGCGACGGTCTCCTTAAACTCAGTCGGTTCCACATCCTTATCCTTATGGATCTTCTTCTTCGAAGTATACATCTTGACAGATTTGATTTACACTGCAATGATTTAGAAAAAAAAGGTGTAAGGGGATCTAACATCAGAGTATAAGAAGTAGGACTATATAATTGAATGATAAATAACATCAATTGGGGGTTATGGTACAACAATTGTCAAAGTACAAATGGGTTAGCTTTCATTGATTCTACTTACATAATATGTATGGTTTGAAAAGGGAAGGAAATAAGGCATTTTCATGACAAAAAGTGTAAAATTTAAAACTCGGTAAATAACATTCAGACAAACTGTTTACTTAAAAGTATTATCAAGTAAGTCGAAGGTTCTTTATGATGCCAGTATGCATAATTGTATATAGGAACTAATAAAAGTAAAAGTTAATAAACAAAATAATTACAATAACATGGAAATCAAGGAAAGGTACTTCACCTTAGGATATGTTTTTTAGTATGAGCCAAATATAGGAACATTAGTGTATGCAGGAAGATGTAGGACAAACATCAAGTAACACTATATTACATGATTTTGGGCCAAAATGTCCAACAATGTGAACATTAGTTTGATACATCAAGTAACACTGTATCAAACTAATGCAAATGTGCAAAAATTATGCCAATCGTCGTAAGCTTCCTACAATAAAAAATTAAGACTCCAACTTCTAACTTTGTTCAACACTCCTACAACACGACACTAACCGTTTGGCATAAAACAAATGATTTCAAATAAACATAAACAATGAGAATAAACTTCGAAAGGAACTAACCACTTGACATAAAATAAATGATTTTGAAATAAAAATTAACAGTATCGAACAATAAAATAAACTAAGGAAAAGTTACAGGTAACATTACTAAATTTACCCGTTCAAGAGTATATTGGCATTGAAGCATAAACACGTAGCATGAAATACAGAAACATATCGATACTTATATTACGATATAGAAACATATCGAAACCAAACACAATAAAAGTTTGTAGAGTAACAGAGCGAGACTCGAACATGCACAATCATAGGATGATTTGAATGGCTTGGGCCGGTTTCCTTACTCAAAAAATGAATCCAGTGCATAGCCATGTATAATGATACTTATGTTCATTCTTGATAAAACTAGTAGACTCTCCTAGGCTTACATTTTCAAAATAACTCGGACCTTTAAAATAACTCATACCTCTCCCCACGTACTCGTACGTCCGTACCAATGCGAAATATACTCGCGATATCTACACCACCAATGTTTTACCTCAGTAAAAAACATATACATAAAAATGACATGACTTAATAGATTTCACATGAATTTGAGTTTGATAACATAAAACAAAGAAATGACATACCACAAAGAATTGACACCACATAATTTCAATTCTTTTTGATATCTAGAACAAAGAGAGAACATATCTAAGTTCACAATGGCAACATAGTGACAATCATTCTTTTAAATTGAAGCATGTTTCAAATGTATCAAAAGGTGATTATTTAGAAGTTGGTCTCCACACATATGGAGGTGGTTTGTGGCATAAATGGTTTGATCTGGACTTAATTACTGTCGAAAGAATGATAATAAAAGAAGGCAAAGATGATTATGTAACATACTCACATCGACTTGTTATACTTAAGTATCTCGTACTACAAATCCCAACTCTAGATATTCACTTGGAGAGGGGCATTAATGATGAATTTAAGGTGAACACAAAGAGTTATCTAATTCTTATTTTCGATACATTGATTATGTTTGATCTCAATTAACTGCTTATCAAAAATGGTTCTGCTTAAAATGGAGTTCCAAGTGATGGCTCGAAGTGTAAGGAAACTCCAAGCACTAATAAAAAACATTATTCCATTCTTCTGTAACTTCTTGTCACTCAACGATTGCCGCTCAGCAGAAAATATACTGGATAATTTCTAGATTGGGAAGGTTTGGATAAAATGTGCATTTGGAACAGAGACTAACTTCATATTTAATAATTTGATCATCAAATGGGATAAACTTTGCAAAAGTCTTCACATGAAAATAAAAATTTTATATGGTAGGTGATAGTGCAAATATAGGACCCTATCGCGGAAGGTATCCTACACTGCATATGCTTGCATGCCGCAACCCCTATCGACATATGGCGTGGCACTACTGATCACAGGGCTCTCCCCCCATCAACATGCAGCAGATCCGACCAGTACGGGGTTCGACACCTTTGTCTTACAGGCCGCATCCCTCCATTACAACTCCAGACTTTATGTACGTCACGTGATAAAAACATGTGAGCATATCTCCTATAAATAGAGGACCACACCTCGAAAATAGGGGGGACTAGATCGATTCCACACGCCCTGGGGCAGGTTTTACAGTACCAATTCTCACTACACAACCTCAGTGTACAACTTGGGGCTGCTCATCCACATCGAAACCACCCCTCTGGCACACCGAAATCCTCAATCATCATGCACTCTCCTTTATTCTCATACTTTCACACCTCTTTAGGCATGATTATACTGTACAATACAATGAATATAATGAGAATGGAGCAACACAGTGGACGTAGGCCTATTTTAGAGGCTGTACCACTTTATATCTTATCTTGTATCTCTCTTCACTTGCTCTCTTTACTTGTTATGAAATTTATACTTGACTTGCTAGTATGAGAACGTCTTATGACCGATTTCTTGTATCATCAATTTGGCACCGTTTATGGGAATCGAGATATTTCAATCTTATTTCTCTATGTTTCGAGTTCTTAAATACCATATTCTATTCATGGGGATCCTCTGGATCATCATCCCATGAGTAAATTTTGGTTATTGAGCTCTATTGTATACTTACACACTTAAATGGGTATTTCATACCTTCGGATCTGCTCTTGGGTCTCCAATTTAGGACCTCAAATCTATTTTTGCATACCCCTATGATATCGCTCCACCTAGGTAAATCTGGAAATCTTGATGGGCATTGGCCCCGTAAAGGTAGGTGATTAGGGAAGAGTTATATTTATTCCCTTTTTGTTGTTCTTTGCCTATGATCTATGGTTGATCATTATAATTGTGCCATTTTATGCACAGAGGTTATTTTCTCATGGATAGACCCTAGTAGGTATGCTCTCCATGAGTTTTGGGAGAAGACTCAGTTTCTGGGTTTCAATTTTGGGATTGTCCCTTCACTGCCTAGGTAGGGATGCGGTGTGGTAGTCTAACTACCTTATATGCCGCGGCCTCTACTAGGGCAATTGTATTACAGAAGCTTTAAAACATCAAGGAACGGACTCAGGTGGTCTCCGTTCAACCTTGGTGAGCACCACGCAAAGGCCACGACAGTGCACCTATGTGCCATACTGGCCGCGGCCTCAACAGAATGCCATGTAGTAGTTCAAACTCTGCATCCCCATTTCCTACTTGGTTACTCCCATGTTTCTGTGATTAATCACTTCTGCTAGTTTTGTCCCAGATTATATATATACCTTGTAAAGACTAACAAAGGCAGAAAATGGAAGGAGAAGCCAACCAGAGCATAAAAACTAAGGATGAGATTGTGCAGCTGTACAATCACCTCAACCACCTCTACGATAGTCACGCCTCACTCTAGACCCAGGTCGACTATCTGACTCAGAGGGTGCTAATGCTAGAGGCCGCAGCCTCACCCAATATGGGTGCGACAAATAAGATCATTACTTCAACAACCTTTAATGCCGCGACAGTTCACGAAGATCCGGTCGCAAAGAAGTCAATGGGTGCCAGAAAAGAAGAGTGGAGAAGGCAAAGAAGAAATCTGAGGTCTACACTCCGTTGGCCTTCTCAATTGAAGATATCTTTGAATTCATCAGAGAAGACAAGCTGTTGAGGTGGCCAGAAAAGATCAAAGCTCCACCCTACAAGAGGAACAAAGACAAGTGGTGCAAGTTCCATCAGGATCATGGCCACGACACTGAGCAATGCTATGCTCTGAAGGATGAAATTGAAAGGCTGATTGGGCAAGGGATGCTGCGGAGGTTCCTCAAAGATGTTTAGGGGATGCAACCTTATTTCACATGCCGCATGCTCATTTTTCATGCTTATCTCTTATATTCCACCTGTCTCTACTTTATAGTGACTACTCCTCTTACGTTGTTTTAAACTAAAATTTGTATTATCCTTACAAAGTCATATATATATATATATATATATCAATAGTTATAAAAATAAGTTCACTTTTATAGTGTCGTATTTTGATTCTTATTTCCATGAAATTTTATCTTATAAAGACCATTTTTGCCTTAAACAGATCCCGAATCGAGACAACATGTTATATCGGGAATGATAATATCTAAATGGGACAAGATGCCCGACAAGACGCCTGATTATCCAAAAGTTGATGATAATTGAAGGTGGCGAAAGAAAATATTGGAAACAGTTATCCAAATTGGACTGCAACATCACTCATAAGGGCTTCCAATGCCCGCACTTATCTTTCGGGATGGGTCATTAGCTCCAAGGACTTCCAATGCCCGTTCTGGGCTTTTGGGATGCGTCATTAAGTTGGGAGGCTTATAATATCCAGCCATGGATGGCTTTATATATATCAGCAGCTGTGGGTGGCTCAATAACATAACCCAGCCTGGGGAGGCTTCATAGTATCCCGTATATTAGTTGTGGGTGGCTTAATAACATAACCCAACCTGGGGAGGCTTGATAGTATCCCGTATATTCGTTGTGGGTGGCTTAATAACATAACTCAGCCTGGGGAGGCTTGATAGTATCCCGTATATTAGTTGTGGGTGACTTGGTAACATAACCCAGCCTGGGGAGGCTTGATAGTATCCCGTATATTAACTGTGGGTGGCTTAATAACATAACCTAGCCCGGGAAGGCTTGAAAATATCATGTATGTCTACAGAGGTCCATTGTTCATATGCAAGGGCCAGAAAGGTGCCGCAACCACCGCGGCCTTATCAGTATGGCTATAGACGCTAAGTTAATTCATTTAGAAGATATTACAGAGAAAGACACACATAATTGTTAATATGCCACAACTAGATGGCAACCTGCCACACCTATTCAAGAAAAACGACATTCGATCAAAGATGTCACGGCCTATGAGAGAGAACACCTCAAATGTGTAGCCTCTATTCAGGAAGGGGATACCACTTTATAATATGTATGCCTCCATTATCAAACGACCGCGGTGCAATTCAAGAGGCAGCACTTCCAACCATTGGTGGGCAGTTTTGTGTTCAAACAATCAAAGATGTAGAAAGAGCATTCATTTAAGTATTAAAGCAATTTAAGACATAATTGTTCGCGGCAAATGACTTTTTCCACAATATCCACTAGCTAGCTAGAGTAAGAATGGGCAAAGATAGAGGAGGGGGCTGCAGCCTGTAATATGGAGTTTTACCAAGAGTCGATTCCTAAAAAGCGCCGCAGCCCAATCAGTATGGTTGCAGCTACCAAAGAGTTTAATGTATTCGCTAAAGCGCTACGACACCTCAAGCCTTTAATTACAAAAAAGGTATTGGAAAATTGAAGAAGAGTGGCTGCAGCCACTTGTCTTCACAACATGCTATAGCTATACTTGTGAGAAAAACATTTATATATTATTGTCGCAGGAAGATCATTCAGTCAAGTAAGGAAATCTCAAAGATCAAGTTATATATTTAGTTAGCAGAACAAAAAAACACGCAAGTATTGAAACATTTATGTAAGTATAAAGCATGCAAAAGTGGTCGCAGCCTTAATAAGGTTACCGACAAATAAGCCGAAGCTTTAGTCAAGGATTATAAAATTCATAAAGGGACGCAGCCCCATATTGATAGTTCCAAAAATTACAAATTTACAAAATCATGAAGCTGCATCATCACGATCATCTCCATCTTCGCCTTCTGCGGTAGTCTCAGTTTCCTCGTCAGCTTTTGCTGCCTCAGCTTCTGCTCTGAGCCTAGCTTTCTCTTCAGCTGCAGCCTTGAGCTCAGCTATGCATTCTTGATGCTTAGCATCACTAAGTCTCCAGGCAATAACCTTCTCCTTGGTCTCAGGTAAGTTATTTATTATTCTATTCCTTAGCTCCTGGTAGCTGCGGAGGTAGGCTCTATTATTGATGAGGAAGAAGTCCCTAGAACCTTTGAATGACTCCACTGTATGGTCAATGGCCAGCTGAAGAGCGTCGCCATGATCTACCTCCATTTTCCTTATGGCCGTGACATGGTTTAGGGCATCTTGGGCAGACTTGGCCTCCAGCCCCTCATACTTCTTTTGAAGAAGTACGAGCTTATTACTAAAAATCTCTGTGGCTCATGTAGCTTCCGTGATTTGTGACTGGGAGACGTTGAGAGATTCTGTGGCCTGATTAAAATTGTCCTCGGCCTCTTCTTTGGCCTTTGTTTGAGCCTATAAGTTCATATTGGTAGCTTGAAGAGCCGCGACAGCAGACTGCTTCCCTGCTTCAAAAGAAAATTTTCATGTAGCCTCCAAGTTAGCCTTCGTTGCCTCTTTTAGTTTATAGAGGGCCTCGTACTTCCTCTTTTGAGCCACTATGACATCCGCGGCCTGAAAAGAAAAAGTTAGAAGCAGGCTAACAAATGCAAAATCAAAACTGAGAAAACACTAGCACTTACCCTCAAAAGACTATGGAGGCCGCAGTCCTCCAGATCATCATGGTCTTCATCGACCAACCTGTTAAGATTCGTGACATCAAGGGCCCTCTTCATTCTTCGTGCAGCCTTTGCGGTAGTGTCCCATGAGGACTCAGGGCCAGGTTGTCTTAAGTGAGGCCGCAACCGACCGTCAGGACCAGCTCCGCCGCGGCACTGAGGAGGTACCAAGTTTGCATTAACTGCAACTACAGGCGACGACGGAGGAGAAGTTGAATGGATGGGAGCATCAGACATGGACATCAAACCCACCGCGGCCATGTTAGATCCGATATCATTATCAAAAGTTTGAGTTTCAGACGCATCAAGGTTTGATTTTTCTGTGGCTAAATTTGGGGTCGTGGTAGGACGATTATGATGGCTAGACCTCTTCCTGCTCCGCACAGTATTATTAAGAATGGTGGCGTCCTCATCCATTTCCACTAGCTGGGCGGCCAACAACTCCCTATCAACTTCCTCACCTGAAAGAGAAAGCAACAATAAGTATTTGAAATGGACTTAATGAAAACATAAGTTGCCGCAGACTAAAATTACGGATCTAGTTATTACCTTCCGCGAACATTCTTGGAATGAACTTGCTGGGGAAGAAACCTGCCTCGAATACAGTTACAAATGTTACAAGGATACTGAATTTCTTCTCTTCATCAGGAATGGCTGCGGCCTCAGCAACTCTCTTCTCTTGCCGCTTGCTCAGTTGCAAGTTGTCAAGAACTACAAAAAACATTTGAAGGGTTTGTATAGAGAATGAACAATTAGAAAGAAGGGATGCGACTATTATCAAATTACCTAGCTTAGAGGGAGAACCCCATTACGGTGGCATCCTAAACGATTTCTCCCTATCATTCTCCTGAGGGTGTATCTCCCATCCTTCTCCGAAGATGTAGAAATACTTACCCTTCTAGTTCTTTACACTGGTCGGCCTCCTAGAGTAAAGGGTCTCATCCCTACTGCGAATGGAGAAGTAATAGTACCCGACGAACTTCATGGAGTTTTCCTTTGGGTGGTAGAAATGAAAAAACTCTGTGGGAGTAATGTACTTTTTGAATTGGTTCTCCCAAAGAACGACCGCGGCAAGTATAGTCCTCTAAGCATTGGGATCTAACTGGGCTAGGGCTAGTTTCATGGTTTAAAAAATGCGTCTAATGGGGACAAGAACTGGTAGCCGTAGCCCATAAATAAAGGCATGCAGTGGAAAGCAAACCCCATCATCGAAAAGTGCTGTGGACGGTCGTTGGTTCGCAGTAGGTGCTGAGCACATCAAGTTTTTTGGAAACTCGAAGGCCTCAGCTACCGGGTTAACCCAATCGTGGGTCATGATATTGCGGGTATCAAGCGCAGCTAGTGGTCTCTCAGCCCTCCCAGATGGACCAACTAGGTCATCCCTAACTTCTGCGGCATCATCTTCTACAACCAATGGATGATTACTTGAATTGGCTTCCTCTTCCATTGGTGTCGACTCAAAATCCTTCTTGCTAAAAGAGTCCGTGGAGTCTGAGTCTAATATCATGCAGTTGGGGAAATCCCTCAGTTGGAAAGGCCCTATTGATTTTAGAGGAGGCATAGAATGAAGTTCAGGGGGAGAAGATCCGAAGTGTTTTGCCCAGAAACCTCTCAAAAATTCATCTGGGTTAAAGCTCATATGGCTGCAGCAGTACTTGAAAAGCAGAGTTTACAGTTAGGCACGGTCGCCAGTATGGTTCAAAAAAGTCTTTAAGAATCCACGGTAAGATTAGTTATACGAATAGTGAATAGAAGTAACCTGCAAGACTGGCCAAATGTGAAGTGGGGTTCAAGCCCTAAAAGACAATTAGCGCCGCGACATATTGGTTTGATGAGGAGAAGGACTACCCTCCGACCCTATAGGTCGTAGCCATCTCCTACCGACCGCAACCATCTCCTAAATCAAGAAGGGATCTTATATTGTCACGACTACATACTCGAACACGGATCAAATTCAGCGACCTTTACAAATTAAAGCAGTCATAAATCTAGAGGTTTAACTACCGCGAAGTATCAATTGAAACCCAAGGGATTATTCAGAGTCTACTGGCCGCAACCATCACCAAAATTACTAAAGGTATATTCAACCATGTCGCGGACTCTTACTCAAACAGCTTAGTGTCTAACTATTGATTCAATTAAGGATCGAAGACCTAGAATGTGAGGAGTGTGCTTAAAAAAAAAAAAGAACATCAAAGAACAGTTTGATTTCAGTATGATTCTACACAAACGCAGTATATATGATCTAAGAAGTGAAAGATTAAGGGTGCATTTTGTATTATGAGGGTTGATTCAAAGATTAAGGGTGAATTTGTTACATAAGTTCGATTCTAGGGTTTAGAATTCTAGTGTGCTTTTCTCAGAAACATAAATGTTTAACACGAATTCAGGAAAGTAACAGTACATGATGCACAAATTCAGAAGTCAAGGAAACGAATTATGAACTACAAAATCTTTGGGAGAGAATGCTGGTGAGAAAATTACCTGAAAACAGAGAAGATGGCAATGCTCAACTTCAAACCACCTTGCACGGCCACATAAAGCCTTGAAAAATCACCAAAAAATGCAAGAGAATGGACGAACATACTTTAGCTTTTGATTTGCTCTCAAAGTTTTGGAAACGTAATGAAGTTCATGGCCTGAACAATTTATATAAGAAAGCGCGAAAGATGAATCGTTGCCTTGGAAGTACCGCGACACATAAGAAAACTTAACTGCAACTCCAATCCAATTCTCTTGGCACTACGGCTTGGGGGCTTATTTATAGTTAAAATATAACACCCTACCGTGGAAGGTATCCTACACTGCATATGCTTGCATGCCGCGACCCCTATTGACATAGGGCACGACCCTACTGATCAGATGGCTCGACCCCCATCAACATGCCGCGGATCCGACCAGTACGGGGTGCGGCACCTTTATCTTACAGGCCGCATCCCTCCATTACAACTCCACACTTTATGCACGTCACTTGCTAAAAACACGTGAGCATATTTCCTATAAATAGAGTACCACACCTCAAAAATAGGGGGGGACTAGATCGATTCCACATGCCCTGGGGTAGGTTATACAGTATCGATTCTCACTACACAACCTCAGTGTACAACTTGGGGGCTGCTCATCCACATTGTAAGCACCCCTCCGGCACACCGGAATCCTCATTCATCATGTACACTCCTTTATTCTCATACTTGTACACCTTTTTAGGCATGATTATACTATACAATACAATGAATATAATGAGAATGGAGCAACACAGTGGACGTAGGCCTATTTTAGAGGCTGAACCACTCTATATCTTGTCTTCTCTCTTCACTTGATCTCTTTACTTGTTATGAACTTTATACTTGACTTGCCGGTATGAGAACATCTTATGGCCGATTTCTGGTATCATTAGTAGGCATTAGTTCCAAATATGAGAGTATGAGAACAGATGGATACCTCTCTTTCTAGTACAATCCCACATAGATTTCATAGACACTACACCAAAACTGGCAATTGGTCACGGCCAAAATCCCTGACCAAAGCTGTGGGTCGCGGACTTGGGCCGTGACCATTTCGGGCGTGATCATTTTGTGGGTCGCGGCCCAAGTCCGTGACCAAAAAATGGTCATGGCCGAGAGGGGTCACGGCAGATGGTCGCGGACTTAGGCCGTGACCCATGTCGTGACGGGTCGCGACCCTGATCCGTGACCCACAACCGTGACAAATTGGTCACGACCAAAGTTCGCGACACACGACCGTGACAAAAAAATAAAAAAAAAATTGGTCGCGGGGCTGATCCGTGACCCACAACCGTGATAAATTGTCACGGCCAAAGTCCGCGACCCACGACCGTGACAAAAAAATAAAAAAAAATTGGTCGCGGCCCTAATCCGTGACCATTTTTATGCGTGACGAAAAAATAAAAATGGTCATGGACAAAGTCCATGACCATATTTAACTACAATTTAAAAAAAAATGTATTGTTTTGGTCCAATCCTAAAATTGGGGGTCCTGTGAGTGCACCATCAGTTGCTACGTGTAACGTTTGACGCGTACGAGGTGTTACAAATATTTATTATCGGCAAAATAATAAAAAAATCAAAAATTGCGCATCGAGAACGTTGTTAATAAACAAATATATATACAAACTTATAAAAATTACGCGTCTTAATAATTCACAGACCAAAAAAAAATTGGGCAGAGTTTCCTCTATTTTCTAGACATTCCAAAACCTATAAATGTAAAACCTACTTATTATAAAGCCCGCACGGCTATAAAATTCAACAATCAAATTATAAAAGCCCTCACGGCCATAAAACTAAACAACAAAAGCCCGCACGACCATAAAACTAAACAATAAAAGCCCGCACGGCTGTAACGCAAAAATCAAAATCCTGAATGTCCACAACCTATAAACAATCTTCATGCTGTAGACCATTGCCTCCTTCGTTTGTTCTGCGTGCAAAAATACTACAATGATGGGATACATAAAAAAAAATATCTGTAACCAAGTAGTTTTACAAAAAATTTAATCAAGCAGAAAAATTGCATATATGAGTTAAAATTATCAGTAACCAAGTAGAAATATGCAAATTACCATCGTATTCTCAAACAGGGAGTCCCACGGCTGCGAGGTCAGTTCCTACGAATTATATTGGTCCCGTGGGAGGTGTTGGTGCCACCCACGGGGACGTTCGGGGGCAGTTTCGAGTTCTCACCTTCTAACGCCATGTTTTTAAGCCTAAGTCTAAAAATATGCAAATTACCGTCGTATTCTCAAACCGGGAGACCCGCGGCTGCGGGTCAGTTCCTACGAGTTACGTTGGTGCCGTGGGAGGTGTTGGTGCCACCCACAGGGCCGTTCAGGGGCTGTTTTGAGTTTTCACCTTTTAACGCCATGTTTTGCTTAAGTTGGAAATACGCAAATTATTGTCGTATTCTCAAACCGGGAGACCCGCGGCTGCGGGGTCAGTTCCTACGAGTTACGTTGGTCCCGTGGGAGGTGTTGGTGCCACCCACTGGGCCGTTCGGGGGCTGTTTCCAGTTTTCACCTTCTAACGCCATGTTTTTAATCCTAAGTCTAGAAATACGCAAATTACCATCGTATTCTCAAACCGGGAGACCCACGGCTAGGGCTGTGCTTTTTTTCCGAACATTCCGATTTTTCCGATGTCCGATCCGATATTTTCCGATTTTGGAACATATATAAGGTTTCCGATTTCTGATTTTCCGATTTCCGATTTTTTCGAATTAAATTGGATAGGAAATTGGAACTATGTTTTAAATTACGATTTTTCGATTTTTCCGATCCGATTTTTTCGATATTTTAGCCGATCCGATTTTCCGAAATAATTTCCGAATATTTTTTTCGATTAATATTCCAGATATTTTATATATATTTTTTACCTTGGATTTACCTTGTCTAATAATAAGAATGTGTACATTTACATTTACCTTATTCTTTACCTTACCCATATATATATGCTGTTAGTTTTAGGGTTAGACATATCTTTCCTCTCTCTCTCTCAATACGGCGCATACCGTTGAGTCCCCTCTCTCTATTTCAACTCTTGTCCGTCTACTCACCTCTCTCTCTCTGGTTTCTACGCTTCTCAGATACAGATCTGTAACGATTAGAATGCATCTCTTCATATCCAAGTCGAACGAAGGATCAGTAAGCCCTTTTATCTGTTTCCCTTATCTGTAACGATCGGATCTGTGACGATCTGATCTGTTTATATTGTTATAGGATCTGATCTGTTTATATTGTTATAGGATGGGATATGTAACGATATGATTGTTATAGGATATGATCTGTTTATAATATAAAGTTTTGATCAGTAAGCTTTCATATCCTCGTTATGGGATAAACTTTATATTGTGTAACGAGTGGTTTATAGGATCTGTAAGATTATACATGTTTTTTGTTTCTATAGGATTGTTATAGGATCTGTTTATACATGGTTTTTTGTTTCTATAAGATTATACATGTTTATAGGATCTGTAAGATTATATATTGAGTAACGATCGTTTAATTACATGTTTCTATACCTGTCTTATAGCTGTATTATATTGAGATCAAATATTAATTGCTGATTTACACCTGTTGTTTCTATACCTGTTTTATACATTTCTCTATACCTATTTACATGTTGGGTTAATTGTAGAGTCTACACAAATGAAAAAATGGTTAAATCCTTACATATTTACATGTTGGGTTAAATCTTTTTTTCGATTTCTTTAAAATGAGAATTTCGAGTAATCGAAAATCCTATATTGATTTTTTTTAAATTTTGGAATTTCCAAAATTTCTGATTTTTTCCGAATTTTTTTCGATTTTCCGATTTTTCCGAATTCGGAAACTTTTTTAATTTTCCGAAAAAATTGGATAGGAAATTGGAACAAATATTTTATTTCCGAAAAAATTGGAATTTTTTCCGAAAGGTCATTTTCCGATCCGATCCGGCCGAAACACAGCCCTACCCACGGCTGTGGGGTCAGTTCCTACGAGTTACGTTGGTCCAGTGGGAGGTGTTGGTGCCACCCACGGGGCCTTTCGGGGGCTGTTTTAAGTTTTCACCTTCTAACGCCATGTTTTTAAGCCTAAGTCTAGAAATACGCAAATTACCGTCGTATTCTCAAACCGGGAGACCCGCGGCTGCGGGGTCAGTTCCTACGAGTTACGTTGGTGCCGTGGGAGGTGTTGGTGCCACCCACAGGGCCGTTCGGGGGTTGTTTCGAGTTTTCACCCCCTAACATCATGTTTTTAAGCCTAAGTCTAGAAATACGCTAATTACGGTCGTATTCTCAAACCGGGAGACCCGCGGCCGCGGGGTAGTTCCTACGAGTTACGTTGGTCCCGTGGGAGATGTTGGTGCCACCCAAGGGGCCGTTCGGCGGCTGTTTTAAGTTTTCACCCTCTAACATCATGTTTTTAAGTTTAAGTCTAGAAATATGCAAATTACCGTAGTACTCTCAAACCGGGAGACCCGCGGCTGTGGGGTCAGTTCCTACAAGTTACGTTGGTCCCGTGGGAGTTGTTGGTTCCAACCACGGGGCCGTTCGGGTGCTATTTCGGGTTTTCACCCTCTAACGTCATGTTTTTAAGCCTAACTCTAGAAATAAGTAAATTACGCTCGTATTCTCAAACCGGGAGACCCGCGGTTGAGGGGTCAGTTCCTATGAGTTAGGTTGGTCCCGTGGGAGGTGTTGGTGCCACCCACGGGGCCGTTCGGGTCATGTTTCGAGTTTTCACCTTCTAACGCCATGTTTTTAAGCCTAAGTATAGAAATATACAAATTACCGTCGTATTCTAAAACCGGGAGACCTACTGCTATGGGGTTAGTTCCTACGACTTACATTGGTCCCGTGGGAGGTGTTGGTGCCACCCACGGGGCCGTTCCGGGGATGTTTCGAGTTTTCACCTTCTAACGCCATGTTTTTAAGCCTAAGTCAAGAAATACGCAAATTACCGTCGTATCCTTAAACCGGTAGACCCGCGGCTGCGGGGTCAGTTCCTACGAGTTACGTTGGTCCCGTGGGAGGTGTTGGTGCCACCCACGGGGCCATTCGGGGGCTATTTTGAGTTTTCACCCGCTAACATCATGTTTGTAAGCCTAAGTTTAGAAATACGCAAATTACCGTAGTACTCTCAAATCGAGAGACCCGCGGCTGCGGGGTCAGTTCCTACGAGTTACGTTGGTCCCGTGGGAGGTGTTGGTGCCACCCATGGGGCCGTTCGGAGGCTGTTTCGAGTTTTCACCTTCTAACGCCATATTTTTAATCCTAAGTTTAGAAATATGCAAATTACCGTCGTATTCTAAAACCGGGACACCTGCTGCTGTGGGGTTAGTTCCTACGAGTTACGTTGGTCCCGTGGGAGGTGTTGGTGCCACCCACGGGGGAGTTCCGGGGCTGTTTCGAGTTTTCACCTTCTAACACCATGTTTTTAAGCCTAAGTCAAGAAATACCACAATTACCATCGTATCCTCAAACCGGTAGAACCGCGGCTACGGGGTCAGTTCCTACAAGTTACATTGGTCCCGTGGGAGGTGTTGGGTCCACCCACTAGGACGTTCGGGGGCTATTTCGAGTTTTCACCCTCTAATGTCATGTTTTTAAGCCTAAGTTTAGAAATACGCAAATTATCGTAGTAATCTCAAACCGGGAGACCCGCGGCTGCGGGGTCAGTTCCTACGAGTTACGTTGGTCCCGTGGGAGGTGTTGGTGCCACCCACGGGGCCGTTTGGGGGTTGTTTCGAGTTTTCATCTTCTAACGCCATATTTTTAAGCCTAAGTCTAGAAATACAAAAATTACCGTCGTATTCTCAAACCGGGAGACCCGCGACTGCGGGGTCAGTTCCTAGGAGTTACGTTGGTCCCGTGGGAGGTGTTGGTACCACCCACGGGGCCGTTCGGGGGCTGTTTCGAGTTTTCACCCTCTAACGTCATGTTTTTAAGCCTAAGTCTAGAAATAAGCAAATTAAGGTAGTATTCTCAAACCGAGAGATCCGCGGCTGCGAGGTCAGTTCCTACGAGTGACGTTGGCCCCGTGGGAGGTGTTGGTGCCACCCACGGGGACGTTCGGGGGCTGTTTCCAATTTTCACCTTCTAACGCCATGTTTTTAAGCCTAAGTCTAGAAATACGCGAATTACCGTCGTATGCTCAAACCGGGAGACCCACGACTGTGGGGTCAGTTCCTACGAGTTACGTTCGTCCCGTGGGAGGTGTTGGTGCCACCCACGGGGCCGTTCAGGGGATGTTTCGAGTTTTCACCTTCTAACGCCATGTTTTTAAGCCTAAGTCTAGAAATACGTAAATTACCGTCGTATTCTCAAACCGGGAGACCCGCGGATGCGGGGTCAGTTCCTACGAGTTACGTTGGTGCCGTGCGAGGTGTTGGTGCCACCCAAAAGGCCGTTCGGGGGTTGTTTCGAGTTTTCACCCTCTAACGTCATGCTTTTAAGCCTAACTCTAGAAATAAGCAAATTAAGGTGGTATTCTCTAACCGGGAGACCCGCGGCTGCGGGGTCAGTTCCTACGAGTTATGTTGGTCCCGTGGGAGTTGTTGGTGCCACCCAAGGGGCCGTTCGGGGGCTGTTTGGAGTTTTTATCCTCTAACGTCATGTTTTTAAGTTTAAGTCTAGAAATATGCAAATTACCGTAGTACTCTCAAACCGAGAGACCCGCGGCTGCGGGGTCAGTTCCTACGAGTTACGTTGGTCCCGTGGGAGGGTTGGTGCCACCCACGGGGCCGTTCGGGGGTTGTTTCGAGTTTTCACCTTCTAACGCCATGTTTTGAAGCCTAAGTCTAGAAATATGCAAATTATCATCGTATTCTCAAACCGGGAGACCCGCGGCTGCGGGGTCAGTTCCTACGAGTTACGTTGGTCCCGTGGGAGGTGTTGGTGCCACCCAGGGGGCCGTTCGGGGGCTGTTTCGAGTTTTCACCTTTTAACGCCATGTTTGCTTAAGTCTAGAAATACGCAAATTACCATCGTATTCTCAAACCGGGAGACCCGCGCCTACGGGGTAAGTTCCTACGAGTTACGTTGGTCCCGTGGGAGGTGTTGGTGCCACCCACGGGGCCGTTCGGGGACTGTTTCGAGTTTTCACCTTCAAACGCCATGTTTTTAAGTCTAAGTTTAGAAATATGCAAATTACCGTCGTATTCTAAAACCGGGACACCTGCTACTGTGGGGTTAGTTCCTACGAATTACGTTGGTCCTGTGGGAGGTGTTGGTGCCACCCACGGGGCCGTTCCGGGGCTGTTTCGAGTTTTCACCTTCTTACGCCATGTTTTTATGCCTAAGTCAAGAAATAGGCAATTTACCATCGTATCCTCAAACCGGTAGACCCGCGGCTGAGGGTTCAGTTCCTACGAGTTACGTTGGTTCCGTGGGAGGTGTTGGTGCCACCCACTCGGCCGTTCGGGGGCTATTTCGAGTTTTCACCCTCTAACGTCATGTTTTTAAGCCTAAGTTTAGAAATACATAAATTACCGTAGTACTCTCAAACCGGGAGACCCGCGGCTGCGGGGTCAGTTCCTACGAGTTACGTTGGTGCTGTGGGAGGTGTTGGTGCCACCCAAAAGGCCGTTCGGGGGCTGTTTCGAGTTTTCACCCTCGAACGTCATGTTTTTAAGCCTAAGTTTAGAAATACGCTAATTACGATCGTATTATCAAACAGGGAGACCCGCGGCTGCGGGGTCAGTTCCTACGAGTTATGTTGGTCCCGTGGGAGTTGTTGGTGCCACCCAAGGGGCCGTTCGGGGGCTGTTTGGAGTTTTCACCCTCTAACGTCATGTTTTTAAGCTAGAAATATGCAAATTACCGTAGTACTCTCAAACCGGGAGACCCGCGGCTGTGGAGTCAGTTCCTACGAGTTACGTTGGTCCCATGGGAGTTGTTGGTGCCAACCGCGGGGCCGTTCGGGGGTTGTTTCGAGGTTTCACCCTCTAACGTCATGTTTTTAAGTTTAAGTCTAGAAATACACAAATTACCGTCGTATTCTCAAATCGGGAGACCCGCGGGTGTGGGGTCAGTTACTAAGAGTTACGTTGGTCCCGTGGGAGGTGTTGGTGCCACCCACGGGGCCGTTCGGGGGTTGTTTCGAGTTTTCACCCACTAACGTCATGTTTTTAAGCCTAAGTCTAGAAATACGCAAATTATCATCGTATTCTCAAACCGGGAGACCCGCGGCTGCCGGGTTAGTTCCTACGAGTTACGTTGGTCCCGTGGGAGGTGTTGGTGCCACCCAGGGGGCCGTTCGGGGGATGTTTCGAGTTTTCACCCTCTAACGTCATGTTTTTAATCCTAATTCTAGAAATAAGTAAATTACGGTCGTATTCTCAAACCGGGAGACCCGCGCCTATGGGGTAAGTTCCTACGAGTTACGTTGGTCCCGTGGGAGGTGTTGGTGCCACCCACGGGGCCGTTCGGGGACTGTTTCGAGTTTTCACCTTCAAACGCCATGTTTTTAAGTCTAAGTTTAGAAATATGCAAATTACCGTCGTATTCTAAAACCGGGACACCTGCTGCTGTGGGGTTAGTTCCTACGAATTACGTTGGTCCTGTGGGAGGTGTTGGTGCCACCCACGGGGCCGTTCCGGGGCTGTTTCGAGTTTTCAACTTCTAACGCCATGTTTTTAAGCCTAAGTCAAGAAATAGGCAATTTACCGTCGTATCCTCAAACCGGTAGAACTGCGGCTGAGGGTTCAGTTCCTACGAGTTACGTTGGTCCCGTGGGAGGTGTTGGTGCCACCCACTCGGCCGTTCGGGGGCTATTTCGAGTTTTCACCCTCTAACGTCATGTTTTTAAGCCTAAGTTTAGAAATACATAAATTACCGTAGTACTCTCAAACCGGGAGACCCGCGGCTGCGGGGTCAGTTCCTACGAGTTACGTTGGTCCCGTGGGAGGTGTTGGTGCCACCCACGGGGCCGTTCGGGGGCTGTTTCGAGTTTTCACTCTCTAACGTCATGTTTTTAAGCCTAACTCTAGAAATAAGCAAATTAAGGTGGTATACTCAAACCGGGAGACCCGCGGCTGCGGGATTAGTTCCTACAAGTTACGTTGGTGCCATGGGAGGTGTTGGTGCCACCCACAGGGCCGTTCGGGGGCTGTTTCGAGTTTTCACCCTCTAACGTCATGTTTTTAAGCCTAAGTCTAGAAATACGCTAATTACGGCCGTATTCTCAAACCGGGAGACCCGCGACCGCGGGGTCAGTTCCTACGAGTTACGTTGGTCCCGTGGGAGTTGTTGGTGCCACCCAAGGGGCCGTTCAGGGGCTATTTTGAGTTTTCACCCTCTAATGTCATGTTTTTAAGTTTAAGTCTAGAAATATGGAAATTACCGTAGTACTCTAAAATCGGGAGACCCGCGGCTGTGGGGTTAGTTCCTACGAGCTACGTTGGTCCCGTGGGAGTTGTTGGTGCCACCCAAGGGGCCGTTCGGGGACTGTTTTGAGTTTTCACCCTCTAACGTCATATTTTTAAGTTTAAGTCTAGAAATATGCAAATTACCGTAGTACTCTCAAACCGGGAGACCCGCGGCTGTGGGGTTAGTTCGTACGAGTTACGCTGGTCCCGTGGGAGGTGTTGGTGCCACCCACGGGGCCGTTCGGGGGCTGTTTCGAATTTTCACCTTATAATGTCATGTTTTGAAGCCTAAGTCTACAAATAAGCAAATTAAGGGAGTATTCTCAAAGCGGGAGACCCGCGGCTGCGGGGTCAGTTTCTACGAGTTACGTTGGTCCCGTGGGAGGTGTTGGTGCCACCCACGGGGCCGTTCGGGGGCTGTTTCGAGTTTTCACCCTCTAACGTCATGTTTTTAAACCTAAGCCTAGAAATACGCAAATTACCGTCGTATTATCAAACCGGGAGACCCGCGGCTACGGGGTCAGTTCCTACGAGTTACGTTGGTCCCGTGGGAGGTGTTGGTGCCACCCACTGGGCCGTTCGGGGGCTGTTTCCTGTTTTCACCTTCTAACGCCATGTTTTTAATCCTAAGTCTAGAAATAGGCAAATTACCGTCGTATTCTCAAACCGGGAGACCCACGGCTAGGGCTGTGCTTTTTTTCCGAACATTCCGATTTTTCCAATGTCCGATCCGATATTTTCCGATTTTGGAACATATATAAGGTTTCCGATTTCCGATTTTCCGATTTCCGATTTTTCCGAATTAAATTGGATAGGAAATTGGAACTATGTTTTAAATTCCGATTTTTCGATTTTTCCGATACGATTTTTCCGATATTTTAGCCGATCCGATTTTCCAAAATAATTTCCGAATATTTTTTCCGATTAATATTCCAGATATTTTATATATATTTTTTACCTTGGATTTACCTTGTCTAATAATAAGAATGTGTACATTTACATTTACCTTATTCTTTACCTTACCCATATATATATGCTGTTAGTTTTAGGGTTAGACATATCTTTCCTCTCTCTCTCTCAATACGGCGCATACCGTTGAGTCCCCTCTCTCTATTTCAACTCTTGTCCGTCTACTCACCTCTCTCTCTCTGGTTTCTACGCTTCTCAGATACAGATCTGTAACGATTAGAATGCATCTCTTCATATCCAAGTCGAACGAAGGATCAGTAAGCCCTTTTATCTGTTTCCCTTATCTGTAACGATCGGATCTGTGACGATCTGATCTGTTTATATTGTTATAGGATCTGATCTGTTTATATTGTTATAGGATGGGATATGTAACGATATGATTGTTATAGGATATGATCTGTTTATAATATAAAGTTTTGATCAGTAAGCTTTCATATCCTCGTTATGGGATAAACTTTATATTGTGTAACGAGCGGTTTATAGGATCTGTAAGATTATACATGTTTTTTGTTTCTATAGGATTGTTATAGGATCTGTTTATACATGGTTTTTTGTTTCTATAAGATTATACATGTTTATAGGATCTGTAAGATTATATATTGAGTAACGATCGTTTAATTACATGTTTCTATACCTGTTTTATAGCTGTATTATATTGAGATCAAATATTAATTGCTGATTTACACCTGTTGTTTCTATACCTGTTTTATACATTTTTCTATACCTATTTACATGTTGGGTTAATTGTAGAGTCTACACAAATGAAAAAATGGTTAAATCCTTACATATTTACATGTTGGGTTAAATCTTTTTTTCGATTTCTTTAAAATGAGAATTTCGAGTAATCGAAAATCCTATATTGATTTTTTTTTAAATTTTGGAATTTCCAAAATTTCTGATTTTTTAGTATATGTTTTGAATTTCTGATTTTTTCCGAATTTTTTTCGATTTTTCGATTTTTCCGAATTCGGAAACTTTTTTGATTTTCCGAAAAAATTGGATAGGAAATTGGAACAAATATTTTATTTCCGAAAAAATTGGAATTTTTTCCGAAAGGTCATTTTCCGATCCGATCCGGCCGAAACACAGCCCTACCCACGGCTGTGGGGTCAGTTCCTACGAGTTACGTTGGTCCAGTGGGAGGTGTTGGTGCCACCCACGGGGCCTTTCGGGGGCTGTTTTAAGTTTTCACCTTCTAACGCCATGTTTTTAAGCCTAAGTCTAGAAATACGCAAATTACCGTCGTATTCTCAAACCGGGAGACCCGCGGCTGCGGGGTCAGTTCCTACGAGTTACGTTGGTGCCGTGGGAGGTGTTGGTGCCACCCACAGGGCCGTTCGGGGGTTGTTTCGAGTTTTCACCCCCTAACATCATGTTTTTAATCCTAAGTCTAGAAATACGCTAATTACGGTCGTATTCTCAAACCGGGAGACCCGCAGTCGCGGGGTCAGTTCCTACGAGTTACGTTGGTCCCGTGGGAGATGTTGGTGCCACCCAAGGGGCCGTTCGGCGGCTGTTTTAAGTTTTCACCCTCTAACATCATGTTTTTAAGTTTAAGTCTAGAAATATGCAAATTACCGTAGTACTCTCAAACCGGGAGACCCGCGACTGTGGGGTCAGTTCCTACAAGTTACGTTGGTCCCGTGGGAGTTGTTGGTTCCAACCACGGGGCCGTTCGGGTGCTGTTTCGGGTTTTCACCCTCTAACGTCATGTTTTTAAGCCTAACTCTAGAAATAAGTAAATTACGCTCGTATTCTCAAACCGGGAGACCCGCGGTTGAGGGGTCAGTTCCTATGAGTTAGGTTGGTCCCGTGGGAGGTGTTGGTGCCACCCACGGGGCCGTTCGGGTCATGTTTCGAGTTTTCACCTTCTAACGCCATGTTTTTAAGCCTAAGTATAGAAATATACAAATTACCGTCGTATTCTAAAACCGGGAGACCTACTGCTATGGGGTTAGTTCCTACGACTTACATTGGTCCCGTGGGAGGTGTTGGTGCCACCCACGGGGCCGTTCCGGGGATGTTTCGAGTTTTCACCTTCTAACGCCATGTTTTTAAGCCTAAGTCAAGAAATATGCAAATTACCGTCGTATCCTTAAACCGGTAGACCCGCGGCTGCGGGGTCAGTTCCTACGAGTTACGTTGGTCCCGTGGGAGGTGTTGGTGCCACCCACGGGGTCGTTCGGGGGCTATTTTGAGTTTTCACCCGCTAACATCATGTTTTTAAGCCTAAGTTTAGAAATACGCAAATTACCGTAGTACTCTCAAATCGGGAGACCCGCGGCTGCGGGGTCAGTTCCTACGAGTTACGTTGGTCCCGTGGGAGGTGTTGGTGCCACCCATGGGGCCGTTCGGAGGCTGTTTCGAGTTTTCACCTTCTAACGCCATATTTTTAATCCTAAGTTTAGAAATATGCAAATTACCGTCGTATTCTAAAACCGGGACACCTGCTGCTGTGGGGTTAGTTCCTACGAGTTACGTTGGTCCCGTGGGAGGTGTTGGTGCCACCCACGGGGGAGTTCCGGGGCTGTTTCGAGTTTTCACCTTCTAACGCCATGTTTTTAAGCCTAAGTCAAGAAATACCACAATTACCATCGTATCCTCAAACCGGTAGAACCGCGGCTACGGGGTCAGTTCCTACAAGTTACATTGGTCCCGTGGGAGGTGTTGGTTCCACCCACGAGGACGTTCGGGGGCTATTTCGAGTTTTCACCCTCTAACGTCATGTTTTTAAGACTAAGTTTAGAAATACACAAATTATCGTAGTAATCTCAAACCGGGAGACCCGCGGCTGCGGGGTCAGTTCCTACGAGTTACGTTGGTCCCGTGGGAGGTGTTGGTGCCACCCACGGGGCCGTTTGGGGGTTGTTTCGAGTTTTCATCTTCTAACGCCATGTTTTTAAGCCTAAGTCTAGAAATACAAAAATTACCGTCGTATTCTCAAACCGGGAGACCCGCGACTGCGGGGTCAGTTCCTAGGAGTTACGTTGGTCCCGTGGGAGGTGTTGGTACCACCCACGGGGCCGTTCGGGGGCTGTTTCGAGTTTTCACCCTCTAACGTCATGTTTTTAAGCCTAAGTCTAGAAATAAGCAAATTAAGGTAGTATTCTCAAACCGAGAGATCCGCGGCTGCGAGGTCAGTTCCTACGAGTGACGTTGGCCCGGTGGGAGGTGTTGGTGCCACCCACGGGGACGTTCGGGGGCTGTTTCCAATTTTCACCTTCTAACGCCATGTTTTTAAGCCTAAGTCTAGAAATACGCGAATTACCGTCGTATGCTCAAACCGGGAGACCCACGACTGTGGGGTCAGTTCCTACGAGTTACGTTGGTCCCGTGGGAGGTGTTGGTGCCACCCACGGGGCCGTTCGGGGGATGTTTCGAGTTTTCACCTTCTAACGCCATGTTTTTAAGCCTAAGTCTAGAAATACGTAAATTACCGTCGTATTCTCAAACCGGGAAACCCGCGGATGCGGGGTCAGTTCCTACGAGTTACGTTGGTGCCGTGGGAGGTATTGGTGCCACCCAAAAGGCCGTTCGGGGGGTGTTTCGAGTTTTCACCCTCTAACGTCAAGTTTTTAAGCCTAACTCTAGAAATAAGCAAATTAAGGTGGTATTCTCAAACCGGGAGACCCGCGACTGCGGGGTCAGTTCCTACGAGTTATGTTGGTCCCGTGGGAGTTGTTGGTGCCACCCAAGGGGCCGTTCGGGGGCTGTTTCGAGTTTTCACCTTTTAACGCCATGTTTTCTTAAGTCTAGAAAGACGCAAATTACCATCGTATTCTCAAACCGGGAGACCCGCGCCTACGGGGTTAGTTCCTACGAGTTACGTTGGTCCCGTGGGAGGTGTTGGTGCCACCCACGGGGCCGTTCGGGGACTGTTTCGAGTTTTCACCTTCAAACGCCATGTTTTTAAGTCTAAGTTTAGAAATATGCAAATTACCGTCGTATTCTAAAACCGGGACACCTGCTACTGTGGGGTTAGTTCCTACGAATTACGTTGGTCCTGTGGGAGGTGTTGGTGCCACCCACGGGGCCGTTCCGGGGCTGTTTCGAGTTTTCACCTTCTTACGCCATGTTTTTATGCCTAAGTCAAGAAATAGGCAATTTACCGTCGTATCCTCAAACCGGTAGACCCGCGGCTGAGGGTTCAGTTCCTACGAGTTACGTTGGTTCCGTGGGAGGTGTTGGTGCCACCCACTCGGCCGTTCAGGGGCTATTTCGAGTTTTCACCCTCTAACGTCATGTTTTTAAGCCTAAGTTTAGAAATACATAAATTACCGTAGTACTCTCAAACCGGGAGACCCGCGGCTGCGGGGTCAGTTCCTACGAGTTACGTTGGTGCCGTGGGAGGTGTTGGTGCCACCCAAAAGGCCGTTCGGGGGCTGTTTCGAGTTTTCACCCTCGAACGTCATGTTTTTAAGCCTAAGTTTAGAAATACGCTAATTACGATCGTATTATCAAACAGGGAGACCTGCGGCTGCGGGGTCAGTTCCTACGAGTTATGTTGGTCCCGTGGGAGTTGTTGGTGCCACCCAAGGGGCCGTTCGGGGGCTGTTTGGAGTTTTCACCCTCTAACGTCATGTTTCTAAGTTTAAGTCTAGAAATATGCAAATTACCGTAGTACTCTCAAACCGGGAGACCCGCGGCTGTGGAGTCAGTTCCTACGAGTTACGTTGGTCCCATGGGAGTTGTTGGTGCCAACCGCGGGGCCGTTCGGGGGTTGTTTCGAGGTTTCACCCTCTAACGTCATGTTTTTAAGTTTAAGTCTAGAAATACACAAATTACCGTCGTATTCTCAAATCGGGAGACCCGCGGCTGTGGGGTCAGTTACTAAGAGTTACGTTGGTCCCGTGGGAGGTGTTGGTGCCACCCACGGGGCCGTTCGGGGGTTGTTTCGAGTTTTCACCCACTAACGTCATGTTTTTAAGCCTAAGTCTAGAAATACGCAAATTATCATCGTATTCTCAAACCGGGAGACCCGCGGCTGCGGGGTTAGTTCCTACGAGTTACGTTGGTCCCGTGGGAGGTGTTAGTGCCACCCAGGGGGCCGTTCGGGGGCTGTTTCGAGTTTTCACCCTCTAACGTCATGTTTTTAATCCTAATTCTAGAAATAAGTAAATTACGGTCGTATTCTCAAACCGGGAGACCCGCGCCTATGGGGTAAGTTCCTACGAGTTACGTTGGTCCCGTGGGAGGTGTTGGTGCCACCCACGGGGCAGTTCGGGGACTGTTTCGAGTTTTCACCTTCAAACGCCATGTTTTTAAGTCTAAGTTTAGAAATATGCAAATTATCGTCGTATTCTAAAACCGGGACACCTGCTGCTGTGGGGTTAGTTCCTACGAATTACGTTGGTCCTGTGGGAGGTGTTGGTGCTACCCACGGGGCCGTTCCGGGGCTGTTTCGAGTTTTCAACTTCTAACGCCATATTTTTAAGCCTAAGTCAAGAAATAGGCAATTTACCGTCGTATCCTCAAACCGGTAGAACCGCGGCTGAGGGTTCAGTTCCTACGAGTTACGTTGGTCCCGTGGGAGGTGTTGGTGCCACCCACTCGGCCGTTCGGGGGCTATTTCGAGTTTTCACCCTCTAACGTCATGTTTTTAAGCCTAAGTTTAGAAATACATAAATTACCGTAGTACTCTCAAACCGGGAGACCCGCGGCTGCGGGGTCAGTTCCTACGAGTTACGTTGGTCCCGTGGGAGGTGTTGGTGCCACCCACGGGGCCGTTCGGGGGCTGTTTTGAGTTTTCACTCTCTAACGTCATGTTTTTAAGCCTAACTCTAGAAATAAGCAAATTAAGGTGGTATTCTCAAACCGGGAGACCCGCGGCTGTGGGATTAGTTCCTACAAGTTACGTTGGTGCCATGGGAGGTGTTGGTGCCACCCACAGGGCCGTTCGAGGGCTGTTTCGAGTTTTCACCCTCTAACGTCATGTTTTTAAGCCTAAGTCTAGAAATACGCTAATTACGGCCGTATTCTCAAACCGGGAGACCCGCGGCCGCGGGGTCAGTTCCTACGAGTTATGTTGGTCCCGTGGGAGTTGTTGGTGCCACCCAAGGGGCCGTTCGGAGGCTATTTTGAGTTTTCACCCTCTAATGTCATGTTTTTAAGTTTAAGTCTAGAAATATGGAAATTACCGTAGTACTCTAAAACCGGGAGACCCGCGGCTGTGGGGTTAGTTCCTACGAGCTACGTTGGTCCCGTGGGAGTTGTTGGTGCCACCCAAGGGGCCGTTCGGGGACTGTTTTGAGTTTTCACCCTCTAACGTCATATTTTTAAGTTTAAGTCTAGAAATATGCAAATTACTGTAGTACTCTCAAACCGGGAGACCCGCGGCTGAGGGGTCAGTTCGTACGAGTTACGCTGGTCCCGTGGGAGGTGTTGGTGCCACCCACGGGGCCGTTCGGGGGCTGTTTCGAGTTTTCACCTTATATCGTCATGTTTTTAAGCCTAAGTCAACAAATAAGCGAATTAAGGGAGTATTCTCAAACCGGGAGACCCGCGGCTGCGGGGTCAGTTCCTACGAGTTACGTTGGTCCCGTGGGAGGTGTTGGTGCCACCCACGGGGCCGTTCGGGGGCTGTTTTGAGTTTTCACCCTCTAACATCATGTTTTTAAACCTAAGCCTAGAAATACGCAAATTACCGTCGTATTATCAAACCGGGAGACCAGCGGCTATGGGGTCAGTTCCTACGAGTTACGTTGGTCCCGTGGGAGGTGTTGGTACCACCCACGGGGCCGTTCGGGGGCTGTTTCGAGTTTTCACCCTCTAACGTCATGTTTTTAAGCCTAAGTCTAGAAATAAGTAAATTAACGTCATATTCTGAAACCGGGAGACCCGCGGATACGGGTAAGTTCCTACGAGTTACGTTGGTCCCGTGGGAGGTGTTGGTGCCACCCACGGGGCCATTCGGGGGCTGTTTCGAGTTTTCACCTTTTAATGCCATGTTTTGCTTAAGTTAGAAATACGCAAATTACTATCGTATTCTCAAACCGGGAGACCCGCGGCTGCGGGGTCAGTTCCTACGAGTTACGTTGGTACCGTGGGAGGTGTTGGTGCCACGCACGGGAACGTTCGGGGGCTGTTTCCAGTTTTCACCTTCTAACGCCATGTTTTTAAGCCTGAGTCTAGAAATACGCAAATTATTGTGGTATTCTCAAACCGGGAGACCCACGGCTGTGGGGTCAGTTCTTACGAGTTACGTTGGTCCCGTGGGAGGTGTTGGTGCCACCCACGGGGCCGTTCAGGGGCTGTTTTAAGTTTTCACCTTCTAACGCCATATTTTTAAGCCTAAGTCTAGAAATACGTAAATTACCGTCGTATTCTCAAACCGGGAGACCCACGGCTGCGGGGTCAGTTCCTACGAGTTACATTGGTCCCGTGGGAGGTGTTGGTGCCACCCACGGGGCCGTTCGTGGGCTGTTTCGAGTTTTCACCCTCTAACGTCATGTTTTTAAGCCTAAGCCTAGAAATACGCAAATTACCGTCGTATTCTCAAACCAGGAGACCCGCGGCTGCGGGGTCAGTTCCTACGAGTTACGTTGGTCCCGTGGGAGGTGTTGGTACCACCCACGGGGCCGTTCGGGGGCTGTTTCGAGTTTTTACCCTCTAACGTCATGTTTTTAAGCCTAAGTCTAGAAATAAGTAAATTACCGTCGTATTCTCAAACCGGGAGACCCGCGGATACGGGTAAGTTCCTACGAGTTACGTTGGTCCCGTGGGAGGTGTTGGTGCCACCCACGGGGCCATTCGGGGGCTGTTTCGAGTTTTCACCTTTTAATGCCATATTTTGCTTAAGTTAGAAATACTTAAATTACTGTCGTATTCTCAAACCGGGAGACCCGCGGCTGCGGGGTCAGTTCCTACGAGTTACGTTGGTCCCGTGGGAGGTGTTGGTGCCACCCACGGGGCCGTTCGGTGGCTGTTTGCAGTTTTCACCTTCTAACGCCATGTTTTTAAGCCTGAGTCTAGAAATACGCAAATTATCGTGGTATTCTCAAACTGGGAGACCCACGGCTGTGGGGTCAGTTCTTACGAGTTACGTTCGTCCCGTGGGAGGTGTTAGTGCCACCCACGGGGCCGTTCGGGGGATGTTTTAAGCTTTCACCTTCTAACGCCATGTTTTTATGCCTAAGTCTAGAAATACGTAAATTACCGTCATATTCTCAAATCGGGAGACCCGCTGCTGCGGGGTCAGTTCCTACGAGTTACGTTGGTGCCGTGGGAGGTGTTGGTTCCACCCACAGGGCTGTTCGGGGGTTGTTTCGAGTTTTCACCCTCTAACGTCATGTTTTTAAGCCTAAGTCTAGAAATACTCTAATTACGGTCGTATTCTCAAACCGGGAGACCCGCGGCCGCGGGGTCAGTTCCTACGAGTTACGTTGGTCCCGTGGGAGTTGTTGGTGCCGCCCAAGGGGCCGTTCGGGGGCTGTTTTTAGTTTTCACCCACTAACGTCATGTTTTTAAGTTTAAGTCTAGAAGTATGAAAATTACCATAGTACTCTCAAACCGGGAGACCCGCGGCTATGGGGTCAGTTCCTACGAGTTACGTTGGTCCCGTGAGAGTTGTTGGTGCCAACCACGGGGCCGTTCGGGGGTTGTTTCGAGTTTTCACCCTGTAACGTCATGTTTTTAAGCCTAAGTCTATAAATAAGTAAATTACGGTCGTATTCTCAAATCGGGAGACCCGTGGCTGCGGAGTCAGTTCCTATGAGTTACGTTGGTCCCGTGGGAGGTGTTGGTGCCACCCACGGGGCCGTTCGGGGGCTGTTTCGAGTTTTCACCTTCTAACGCCATGTTTTTAAGCCTAAGTTTAGAAATTTGCAAATTACCGTCGTATTCTAAAATCGGGAGACCTGCGACTGTGGGGTTAGTTCCTACGAGTTACGTTGGTCCCGTGGGAGGTGTTGGTGCCACCCACGGAGCCGTTTCGGGGCTGTTTCAAGTTTTCACCTTCTAACGCCATGTTTTTAAGCCTATGTCAAGATATACGCAAATTACCGTCGTATCCTCAAACCGGTAGACCCGCGGCTGCGGGGTCAGTTCCTACGAGTTACGTTGGTCCCGTGGGAGGTGTTGGTGCCACCCACGGGGCCATTCGGGGGCTATTTCGAGTTTTCACCCTCTAACCTCATGTTTTTAAGCCTAAGATTAGAAATACGCAAATTAGCGTAGTACTCTCAAACCGGGAGACCCACGGCTGCGGGGTCAGTTCCTACGAGTTATATTGGTCCCGTGGGAGGTGTTGGTGCCACCCACGGGGCCGTTCGGGGGCTATTTCGAGTTTTCACCCTCTAACATCATGTTTTTAAGCCTAAGATTAAAAATACACAGATTACCATAGTACTCTTAATCCGGGAGACCCGCGGCTGCGAGGTCAGTTCCTATGAGTTACGTTGGTCCCGTGGGAGGTTTTGGTGCCACCCACGGGGCCGTTCGGGGGCCGTTTCGAGTTTTTACCCTCTAACGTCATGTTTTTAAGCCTAAGTCTAGAAATAAGCAAATTAAGGTAGTATTATCGAACCGGGAGACCTGCGGCTGCGGGGTCAGTTCCTACGAGTTACGTTAGTTCCGTGGGAGGTGTTGGTGCAACCTATAGGGCCGTTCCAGGGCTATTCCGAGTTTTCACCTTCTAACGTCATGTTTTTAAGACTAAGTCTAAAAATACGCAAATTACCCTCGTATTCTCAAATCGGGATACCCGCGGCGGCGGGGTCAGTTCCTATGAGTTACGTTGGTGCGGTGGGAGGTGCTGGTGCCACCCACGGGGCCGTTCGGGGGCTGTTTCGAGTTTTCAGCTTTTAACGCCATGTTTTGCTTAAGTCTAGAAATACACAAATTACCGTCGTAATCTCAAACCGGGAAACCCGCGATAGTGGGGTCAGTTCCTACGATGTACGTTGGTGCCGTGGGAGGTGTTGGTGCCACCCACGGGGCCGTTCGGGCGCTGTTTTGAGTTTTAACCTTTTAACGCCATGTTTTGCTTAAGTATAGAAATACGCAAATTACTATCGTATTCCCAAATCGGCAGACCTGCGGCTGCGGGGTCAGTTCCTACGAGTTACGTTGGTCCCGTGGGAGGTGTTGGTGCCACCGACGGGGCCGTTCGGGGGCTGTTTCCAGTTTTCACCTTCTAACGCCATGTTTTTAAGCCTAAGTCTAGAAATTCGAAAATTACTGTCGTATTCTCAAATCGGGAGACCCACGACTGTGGGGTCAATTCCTACAAGTTACGTTGGTCCCGTGGGAGGTCTTGGTGCCACCCACGGGGACGTTCGGGGGCTGTTTCGAGTTTTCACCTTCTAACGCCATGTTTTTAAGCCTAAGTCTAGAAATACGTAAATTATCGTCGTATTCTCAAACCGGGAGACCCCCGGCTGCGGGGTCAGTTCCTACGAGTTACGTTGGTGCCGTGGGAGGTGTTGGTGCCACCCACAAGGCCGTTCGGGGGCTGTTTCGAGTTTTCACCCTCTAACGTCATGTTTTTAAGCCTACGTTTAGAAATACGCTAATTACGGTCGTATTCTCAAATCGGGAGACCCGCGGCTGCGGGGTCAGTTCCTACGAGTTACGTTGGTCCCGTGGGAGTTGTTGGTTCCACCCAAGGGGCCGTTATGGGGCTATTTTGAGTTTTCACCCACTAACTTCATGTTTTTAAGTTTAAGTCTAGAAATATGCAAATTACCGTGGTGCTCTCAAACCGGGAGATCCGCTACTGTGGGGTCAGTTCCTAAGAGTTACGTTGGTCCCGTGGGAGTTGTTAGTGCCAACCACGGGGTCGTTCGGGGGCTATTTCGAGGTTTCATCCTCTAACGTCATGTTTTTAAGTTTATGTCTAGAAATACGCAAATTACCGTCGTATTCTCAAACGGGGAGACCCGCGGCTGTGGGGTCAGTTCCTACGAGTTACGTTGGTCCCGTGGGAGGTGTTGGTGCCACCCACGGGGCTGTTCAGGGGTTGTTTCGAGTTTTCAACCTCTAACGTCATGTTTTTTAGTTTAAGTCTAGAAATACGCAAATTACCATCGTATTCTCAAACCGGGAGACCCGCGGCTGTGGCGTCAGTTCCTACGAGTTACGTTGGTCCCGTGGGAGGTGTTGGTGCCACCCACGGGGCCGTTCGGGGGCTGTTTCGAGTTTTCACCTTCTAACGCCATGTTTTTAAGCCTAAGTCCAGAAATATGCAAATTACCATAGTACTCTCAAACCGGGAGATCCGCTGTTGTGGGTCAGTTCCTACGAGTTACGTTGGTCCCGTGGGAGGTGTTGGTGCCACCCACGGGGCCGTTACGGGGTTGTTTCAAGTTTTCATCTTCTAACGCCAAGTTTTTAAGCCTAAGTCTAGAAATACGCAAATTATCATCGTATTCTCAAACCGGGAGACCCGCGGCTGCGGGGTCAGTTCCTACGAGTTACGTTGGTCCTGTGGGAGGTGTTGGGGCCACCCACGTTGCCGTTCGGGGGCTGTTTCGAGTTTTCACCCTCTAACGTCATGTTTTTAAGCCTAAGTCTAGAAATAAGTAAATTACAGTCGTATGCTCAAACTGGGAGACCCGCGGCTACGGGGTAAGTTCCTACGAGTTACGTTGGTCCCGTGGAAGGTGTTGGTGCCACCACGGGGCCGTTCGGGGGCTGTTTCGAGTTTTCACCTTCTAACGCCATGTTTTTAAGCCTAAGGTTAGAAATTTGTTAATTACCGTCGTATTCTAAAATCGAGAGACCTGCGGTTGCGGGGTCAGTTCCTACGAGTTACGTTGGTCCCGTGGGAGGTGTAGGTGCCACCCACGGGGCCGTTCGGTGGCTGTTTGCAGTTTTCACCTTCTAACGCCATGTTTTTAAGCCTGAGTCTAGAAATACACAAATTATCGTGGTATTCTCAAACCGGGAGACCCACGGCTGTGGGGTCAGTTCTTACGAGTTACGTTGGTCCCGTGGGAGGTGTTAGTGCCACCCACGGGGCCGTTCGGGGGCTGTTTTAAGCTTTCACCTTCTAACGCCATGTTTTTAAGCCTAAGTCTAGAAATACGTAAATTACCGTCATATTCTCAAATCGGGAGACCCGCTGCTGCGGGGTCAGTTCCTACGAGTTACGTTGGTGCCGTAGGGAGGTGTTGGTTCCACCCACAGGGCTGTTCGGGGGTTGTTTCGAGTTTTCACCCTCTAACGTCATGTTTTTAAGCCTAAGTCTAGAAATACTCAAATTTGGGTCGTATTCTCAAACCGGGAGACCTGCGGCCGCGGGGTCAGTTCCTACGAGTTACGTTGGTCCCGTGGGAGTTGTTGGTGCCGCCCAAGGGGCCGTTCGGGGGCTATTTTTAGTTTTCACCCTCTAACGTCATGTTTTTAAGTTTAAGTCTAGAAGTATGCAAATTACCGTAGTACTCTCAAACCGGGAGACCCGCGGCTATGGGGTCAGTTCCTACGAGTTACGTTGGTCCCATGAGAGTTGTTGGTGCCAACCAAGGGGCCGTTCGGGGGTTGTTTCGAGTTTTCACCCTCTAACGTCATGTTTTTAAGCCTACGTTTAGAAATACGCTAATTACGGTCGTATTCTCAAACCGGGAGACCCGCGGCTGCGGGGTCAGTTCCTACGAGTTACGTTGGTCCCGTGGGAGTTGTTGGTTCCACCCAAGAGGCCGTTATGGGGCTATTTTGAGTTTTTACCCACTAACGTCATGTTTTTAAGTTTAAGTCTAGAAATATGCAAATTACCGTGGTGCTCTCAAATCGGGAGATCCGCTACTGTGGGGTCAGCTCCTAAGAGTTACGTTGGTCCTGTAGGAGTTGTTAGTGCCAACCACGGGGCCGTTCGGGGGCTATTTCGAGTTTTCATCCTCTAACGTCATGTTTTTAAGTTTAAGTCTAGAAATACGCAAATTACCGTCGTATTCTCAAACTCGGAGACCCGCGGCTGTGGGGTCAGTTCCTACGAGTTACGTTGGTCCCGTGGGAGGTGTTGGTGCCACCCACGGGGCCGTTCAGGGGTTGTTTCGAGTTTTCACCCTCTAACGTCATATTTTTTAGTTTAAGTCTAGAAATACGCAAATTACCATCGTATTCTCAAACCGGGAGACCCGCGGCTGTGGGGTCAGTTTCTACGAGTTACGTTGGTCCCGTGGGAGGTGTTGGTGCCACCCACGAGGCCGTTCGGGGGTTGTTTCGAGTTTTCTCCTTCTAACGCCATGTTTGTAAGCCTAAGTCTAGAAATACGCAAATTATCATTGTATTCTCAAATCGGGAGACCCGCGGCTGCGGGGTCAGTTCCTACGAGTTACGTTGGTCCTGTGGGAGGTGTTGGGGCCACCCATGTTGCCGTTTGGGGGTTGTTTCGAGTTTTCACCCTCTAACGTCATGTTTTTAAGCCTAAGTCTAGAAATAAGTAAATTACGGTCGTATGCTCAAACTGGGAGACCCGTGGCTACGGGGTAAGTTCCTACGAGTTACGTTGGTCCCGTGGAAGGTGTTGGTGCCACCACGGGGCCGTTCGGGGGCTGTTTCGAGTTTTCACCTTCTAACGCCATGTTTTTAAGCCTAAGTTTAGAAATATGCAAATTATCGTCGTATTCTAAAATCGGGAGACCTGCAGCTGTGGGGTTAGTTCCTACGAGTTATGTTAGTCCCGTGGGAGGTGTTGGTGCCACCAACGGGGCCGTTCCGGGGCTGTTTCGAGTTTTCACCTTCTAACGCCATGTTTTTAAGCCTAAGTCAAGAAATAGGCAAATTACCATCGTATCTTCAATCCGGTAGGCCCGCGGCTGGGGGGTCAGTTCCTACGAGTTACGTTGGTCCCGTGGGAGTGTTGGTGCCACCCACGGGGCTGTTCGGGGGCTATTTCGAGTTTTCACCGTCTAACGTCATGTTTTTAAGCCTAAGTCTATAAATAAGTAAATTACGGTCGTATTCTCAAATCAGGAGACCCGTGGCTGCGGAGTGAGTTCCTATGAGTTACCTTGGTCCCGTGGGAGGTGTTGGTGCCACCCACGGAGCCGTTTCGGGGCTGTTTCAAGTTTTCACCTTCTAACGCCATGTTTTTAAGCCTAAGTCAAGATATACGCAAATTACCGTCGTATCCTCAAACCGGTAGACCCGCGGCTGCGGGGTCAGTTCCTACGAGTTACGTTGGTCCCGTGGGAGGTGTTGGTGCCACCCACGGGGCCGTTCGGGGGCTATTTCGAGTTTTCACCCTCTAACGTCATGTTTTTAAGCCTAAGATTAGAAATACACAAATTACCGTAGTACTCTCAAACCGGGAGACCCGCGGCTGCGAGGTCAGTTCCTATGAGTTACGTTGGTCCCGTGGGAGGTTTTGGTGCCACCCACGGGGCCGTTCGGGGGCCGTTTTGAGTTTTTACCCTCTAACGTCATGTTTTTAAGCCTAAGTCTAGAAATAAGCAAATTAAGGTAGTATTATCAAACCGGGTGACCTGCGGCTGCGGGGTCAGTTCCTACGAGTTACGTTAGTTCCGTGGGAGGTGTTGGTGCAACCTATAGGGCCGTTCGGGGGCTGTTTCGAGTTTTCACCCTCTAACGTCATGTTTTTAAGCCTAAGTCTAGAAATAAGTAAATTACGGTCGTATTCTCAAACCGGGAGACCCGCGGCTTCAGGGTAAGTTCCTACGAGTTACGTTGGTCCCGTGGGAGGTGTTGGTGCCACCCACGGGGCCGTTCGGGGGCTGTTTCGAGTTTTCACCTTCTAACGCCATGTTTTTAAGCCTAAGTTTAGAAATATGCAAATTACCGTTTATTCTAAAACTGGGAGACCTGCTGTTGTGGGGTTAGTTCCTACGAGTTACGTTGGTCCCGTGGGAGGGTTTGGTTCCACCCACGGGGCCGTTCCGGGGCTGTTTCGAGTTTTCACCTTCTAACCCCATATTTTTAAGCCTAAGTCAAGAAATACGCAAATTACCATCGTATCCTCAAACCTCTAGACCCGCGGCTGCGGGGTCAGTTCCTATGAGTTACGTTGGTCCCGTGGGAGGTGTTGGTGCCACCCACGGGGCCGTTCGGGGGCTATTTCGAGTTTTCACCCTCTAACGTCATGTTTTTAAGCCTAAGTTTAGAAATACGCAAATTACCCTAGTACTCTCAAACCGGGAGACCCGCGGCTGCGGGGTCAGTTCCTACGAGTTACGTTGGTCCCGTGGGAGGTGTTGGTGCCACCCACGGGGCCGTTCGGGGGCTGTTTCGAGTTTTCACCCTCTAACGTCATGTTTTTAAGCCTAAGTCTAGAAATAAGAAAATTAAGGTAGTATTCTCAAACCGGGAGATCCGCGACTGCGGGGTCAGTTCCTACGAGTTACGTTAGTCCCGTGGGAGGTGTTGGTGCAACCCACAGGGCCGTTCCGGGGCTGTTTCGTGTTTGCAGCTTCTAACGACATGTTTTTAAGCCTAAGTCTAGAAATACGCAAATTACCGTCGTATTCTCAAACCGAGAGACCCGCGGCGGCGAGGTTAGTTCCTACGAGTTACGTTGGTGCGGTGGGAGGTGTTGGTGCCACACATGGGGCCGTTCGGGGGCTGTTTCGAGTTTCACCTTTTAACGCCATGTTTTGTTTAAGTCTAGAAATACAAAAATTACCGTCGTAATCTCAAACCGGGAGACCCGCGGCTGCGGGGTCAGTTCCTACGAGTTACGTTGGTCCCGTGGGAGGTGTTGGTGCCACCCACGGGGCCATTCGGGGGCTGTTTCAAGTTTTCACCTTCTAACGCCATGTTTTTAAGCCTAAGTCTAGAAATATGCAAATTATCGTAGTACTCTCAAACCGGGAGACCCGCTGCTGTGGGTCAGTTCCTACGAGTTACGTTGGACCCGTGGGAGGTGTTGGTGCCACCCACGGGGCCGTTACGGGGTTGTTTCAAGTTTTCATCTTCTAACGCCATGTTTTTAAGCCTAAGTCTAGAAATACGAAAATTACCATCGTATTCTCAAACCGGGAGACCCGCGATTGCGGGGTCAGTTCCTAGGAGTTATTTTGGTTCTGTGGGAGGTGTTGGTCCCACCCATGGGGCCGTTCGGGGGCTGTTTAGAGTTTTCACCCTCTAACGTCATGTTTTTAAGCCTAAGTCTAGAAATACGCAAATTAGCGTAGTACTCTCAAACCGGGAGACCCACGGCTGCGGGGTCAGTTCCTACGAGTTACGTTGGTCCCGTGGGAGGTGTAGGTGCCACCCACGGGGCCGTTCGGGGGCTATTTTGAGTTTTCACCCTCTAACATCATGTTTTTAAGCCTAAGTTTAGAAATAAGCAAATTAAGGTAGTATTATCAAATCGGGAGACCCGCGGCTGCGGGGTCAGTTCCTACGAGTTACGTTAGTCCCGTGGGAGGTGTTGGTGCCACCCACAGGGCCGTTTCGAGTTTTCACCTTCTAACGCCATGTTTTTAAGCCTAAGTCAAGAAATACGCAAATTACCGTCGTATTCTCAAACCGGGAGACCCGCGACTGCGGGGTCAGTTCCTACGAGTTACGTTGGTCCCGTGGGAGGTGTTGGTACCACCCACGGGGCCGTCCGGGGGCTGTTTCGAGTTTTCACCTTCTAACGTCATGTTTTTAAGCCTAATTCTAGAAATAAGTAAATTACGGTCGTATTCTCAAACTGGGAGACCCGCGGCTGTGGGGTCAGTTCCTACGAGTTACGTTGGTCCCGTGGGAGGTGTTGGTGCCACCCACGGGGCCGTTCAGGGGTTGTTTCGAGTTTTCACCTTCTAACGCCATATTTTTAAGCCTAAGTCTAGAAATACGCAAATTATCAACATATTCTCAAACCGGGAGACCCGCGGCTGCGGGGTCAGTTCCTATGAGTTACGTTGGTCCCGTGGGAGGTGTTGGTGCCACCCAGGGGGCCGTTCGGGGGCTGTTTCGAGTTTTCACCCTTTAACATCATGTTTTTAAGCCTAAGTCTAGAAATAAGTTAATTACGGTCGTATTCTCAAATCGGGAGACCCGCGACTACGGGGTAGGTTCCTACGAGTTACGTTGGTCCCGTGGGAGGTGTTGGTGCCACCCACGGGGCCGTTCGGGGGCTGTTTCGAGTTTTCACCTTCTAACGCCATGTTTTTAGGCCTAAGTTTAGAAATATGCAAATTACCATCGTACTCTAAAACCGGGAGACCTGCTGCTGTGGGGTTAGTTCCTACGAGTTACGTTGGTCCCGTGGGAGGTGTTGGTGTCACCCACGGGGCCGTTCCGGGGCTGTTTCGAGTTTTCACCTTCTAACGCCATGTTTTTAAGCCTAGGTCAAGAAATAGGAAAATTACCATCGTATCTTCAATCCGGTCGACCCGCGGCTGGGGGGTCAGTTCCTACGAGTTACGTTGGTCCCGTGGGAGGCGTTGGTGCCACCCACGGGGCCGTTCGGGGGCTATTTTGAGTTTTCACCCTCTAACGTCATGTTTTTAAGCCTAAGTTTAGAAATACGTAAATTACCGTTGTACTCTTAAATAGGGAGACCCGCGGCTACGGGGTCAGTTCCTACGAGTTACGTTAGTCCCGTGGGAGGTGTTGGTGCAACACACGGGGCCGTTCGGGGGCTGTTTCGAGTTTTCAGCTTCTAACGCCATGTTTTTAAGCCTAAGTCTAGAAATACACAAATTACCGTCGTATTCTCAAACCGGGAGACCCGCGGTGGCGGGGTCAGTTCCTACGAGTTACGTTGGTCCCGTGGGAGGTGTTGGTGCCACCCACGGGGCCGTTCGGGGGCTATTTCGAGTTTTCACCCTCTAACGTCTTGTTTTTAAGCCTAAGTTTAGAAATACGTAAATTACCGTAGTACTCTTAAACAGGGAGACCCGCGGCTGCGGGGGTCAGTTCCTACGAGTTACGTTGGTCCCTTGGGACGTGTTGGAGCCACCCACGGGGCCGTTCGGGGGCTGTTTCGAGTTTTTACCTTCTAACGCCATGTTTTTAAGCCTAAGTCTAGAAATACGCAAATTACCGTCGTATTCTCAAACCGAGAGACCCGCGGCTGTGGGGTCAGTTCCTACGAGTTACGTTGGTCTCGTGGGAGGTGTTGGTGCCACCCAAGGGGCCGTTCGGGGGATGTTTTGAGTTTTCACCCTCTAACTTCATATTTTTAAGTTTAAGTCTAGAAATATGCAAATTACCGTAGTACTCTCAAACCGGGAGACCCGCGGCTGTGGGGTCAATTCCTACGACTTACGTTGGTCCCGTGGGAGTTTTTGGTGCCAACCACGGGGCCGTTCGGGGGCTGTTTCGAGATTTCACCCTCTAACGTCATGTTTTTAAGTTTAAGTCTAGAAATACGCAAATTACCGTCGTATTCTCAAATCGGGAGACCGGCGTCTGTGGGGTCAGTTCCTACGAGTTACGTTGGTCCCGTGGGAGGTGTTGGTGCCACCCACGGGGCCGTTCGGGGATTGTTTCGAGTTTTCACCCTCTAACATCATGTTTTAAAGTTTAAGTCTAGAAATACGCTAATTACCCTCGTATTCTCAAATCGGGAGACCCGCGGCTGTGGGGACAGTTCCTACGAGTTACGTTGGTCCCGTGGGAGGTGTTGTTGCCACCCACGGGGCCGTTCGGGGGTTGTTTCGAGTTTTCACCTTCTAACGCCATGTTTTTAAGCCTAAGTCTAAAAATACGCAAATTACAATCGTATTCTCAAACCGGGAGACCCGCGGCAGCGGGGTCAGTTCCTACGAGTCACGTTGATCCCGTGGGAGGTGTTGGTGCCACCCACGGAGCCGTTTCGGGGCTGTTTCAATTTTTCACCTTCTAACGCCATGTTTTCAAGCCTAAGTGAAGATATACGCAAATTACCGTCGTATCCTCAAACCGGTAGACCCGCGGTTGCGGGGTCAGTTCCTACGAGTTACGTTGGTCCCGTGGGAGGTGTTGGTGCCACCCACGGGGCCATTCGGGGGCTATTTCGAGTTTTCACCCTCTAACGTCATGTTTTTAAGCCTAAGATTAGAAATACGCAAATTAGCGTAGTACTCTCAAACCGGGAGACCCACGGCTGCGGGGTCAGTTCCTACGAGTTACGTTGGTCCCGTGGGAGGTGTTGGTGCCACCCACGGGGCCGTTCGGGGGCTATTTCGAGTTTTCACCCTCTAACGTCATGTTTTTAATTCTAAGATTAGAAATACACAGATTACCGTAGTACTCTCAAACCGGGAGACCCGCGGCTGCGAGGTCAGTTCCTATGAGTTACGTTGGTCCCGTGGGAGGTTTTGGTGCCACCCACGGGGCCGTTCGGGGGCCGTTTCGAGTTTTTACCCTCTAACGTCATGTTTTTAAGCCTAAGTCTAGAAATAAGCAAATTAAGGTAGTATTATCGAACCGGGAGACCTGCGGCTGCGGGGTCAGTTCCTACGAGTTACGTTAGTTCCGTGGGAGGTGTTGGTGCAACCTATAGGGCCGTTCCAGGGCTATTTCGAGTTTTCACCTTCTAACGTCATGTTTTTAAGACTAAGTCTAGAAATACACAAATTACCCTCGTTTTCTCAAATCGGGAGACCCGCGACGGAGGGGTCAGTTCCTATTAGTTACGTTGGTGCGATGGGAGGTGCTGGCGCCACCCACGGGGCCGTTCGGGGGCTGTTTCGAGTTTTCACCTTTTAACGCCATGTTTTGCTTAAGTCTATAAATACGCAAAGTACCATCGTAATCTCAAACCGGGAAACCCGCGACAGTGGGGTCTGTTCCTACGAGTTACGTTGGTGCCGTGGGAGGTGTTGGTGCCACCCACGGGGCCGTTCGGGCGCTGTTTTGAGTTTTAACCTTTTAACGCCATGTTTTGCTTAAGTATAGAAATACGCAAATTACTATCGTATTCTCAAACCGGCAGACCTGCTGCTGTGGGGTTAGTTCCTACGAGTTACGTTGGTCCCGTGGGAGGTGTTGGTGCCACCCACGGGGCCGTTCCGGGGCTGTTTCGAGTTTTCACCTTCTAACGCCATGTTTTTAAGCCTAAGTTTAGAAATATGCAAATTACCGTCGTATTCTAAAACCGGGAGACCTGCTGCTGTGGGGTCAGTTCCTACGAGTTACGTTGGTACCGTAGGAGGTGTTGGTGCCACCCACGGGGCCGTTCGGGGGCTATTTCGAGTTTTCACCCTCTAACGTCATGTTTTTAAGCCTAAGTTTAAAAATATGCAAATTACCGTAGCACTCTCAAACCGGGAGACCCGCAGCTACGGGGTCAGTTCCTACGAGTTACGTTGGTCCCGTGGGAGGTGTTGGTGCCACCCACAGGGCCGTTCGGGGGCTGTTTTGAGTCTCACCCTCTAACGTCATGTTTTTAAGCCTAAGTCTAGAAATAAGCAAATTAGGGCAGTATTCTGAAATCGGGAGATCCGCGGCTGCAGGGTCAGGTCCTACGAGTTACGTTAGTCCCGTGGGAGGTGTTGGTGCAACCCACAGGGCTGTTCAGGGGCTGTTTCGAGTTTTCAGCTTCTAAGCCATGTTTTTAAGCCTAAGTCTAGAAATACACAAATTACCGTCGTATTCTCAAACCGGGAGACCCGCGGCGGCGGGGTCAATTCCTACGAGTTACGTTGGTGCGGTGGGAGGTGTTGGTGCCACCCACGGGGCCGTTCGGAGGCTGTTTCGCGTTTTCACCTTTTAACGCCATATTTTGCTTAAGTCTAGAAATACGCAAATTACCATCGTAATCTCAAACCGGGAGACCCGTGGCTGCAGGGTCAGTTCCTACAAGTTACGTTGGTCCCGTGAGACGTGTTGGTGCCACCCACGGGGCCGTTCGGGGGCTGTTTCGAGTTTTAACCTTCTAACGCCATGTTTTTAAGCCTAAGTCTAGAAATATGCAAATTACCGTAGTACTCTCAAACCGGGAGACCCGCTGCTGTGGGTCAGTTCCTACGAGTTACGTTGGTCCCGTGGGAGGTGTTGGTGCCACCCACGGGGCCGTTACGGGGTTTTTTCAAGTTTTCATCTTCTAACGCCATGTTTTTAAGCCTAAGTCTAGAAATACGAAAATTACCATCGTATTCTCAAATCGGGAGACCCGCGATAGCGGGGTCAGTGCCTACGAGTTATTTTGGTCCTGTGAGAGGTGTTGGTCCCACCCACGGGGCCGTTCGGGGCCTGTTTCGAGTTTTCACCCTCTAACGTCATGTTTTTAAGCCTAAGTCTAGAAATACGTAAATTAGCATAGTACTCTCAAACCGGGAGACCCACGGCTGCGGGGTCAGTTCCTACGAGTTACGTTGGTCCCGTGGGAGGTGTTGGTGCCACCCACGGGGCCGTTCGGGGGCTATTTCGAGTTTTCACCCTCTAACATCATGTTTTTAAGCCTAAGTTTAGAAATACGCAAATTACCGTAGTACTCTCAAACCGGGAGACCCGCGGCTGCGGGGTCAGTTCCTACGAGTTACGTTGGTCCCGTGGGAGGTGTTGGGGCCACCCACGGGGCCGTTCGGGGGCTGTTTCGGGTTTTTCACCCTCTAACGTCATGTTTTTAAGCCTAAGTCTAGAAATAAGCCAATTAAGGTAGTATTCTCAAACCGGGAGACCCGCGGCTGCGGGGTCAGTTCCTACGAGTTATGTTAGTTCCGTGGGACGTGTTGGTGCAACCCACAGGGCCGTTCCGGGGCTGTTTCGAGTTTTCACCTTCTAACGCCATGTTTTTAAGCCTAAGTCAAGAAATACGCAAATTACCGTCGTATTCTCAAACCGGGAGACCCGCGGCTGCGGGGTCAGTTCCTACGAGTTACGTTGGTCCCGTGGGAGGTCTTGGTGCCACCCACGGGGCCGTTCGGGGGCTGTTTCGAGTTTTCACCTTCTAACGTCATGTTTTTAAGCCAAATTATAGAAATAAGTAAATTACGGTCGTATTCTCAAACCGGGAGACCCGCGGCTGTGGGGTCAGTTCCTACGAGTTATGTTGGTCCCGTGGGAGGTGTTGGTGCCACCTACGGGGCCGTTCAGGGGTTGTTTCGAGTTTTCACCTTCTAACGCCATGTTTTTAAGCCTAAGTCTAGAAATACGCAAATTAGCATCGTATTCTCAAACCGGGAGACCCGCGACTGCGGGGTCAGTTCCTACGAGTTACGTTGGTCCCGTGGGAGGTGTTGGTGCCACCCACGGGGCCGTTCGGGGGCTATTTCGATTTTTCACCCTTTAACGTCATGTTTTTAAGCCTAAGTCTATAAATAAGTAAATTACGATCGTATGATCAAACCGGGAGACCCGCGACTACGGGGTAAGTTCCTACGAGTTACGTTGGTCCCGTGGGAGGTGTTGGTGCCACCCACGGGGCCGTTCGGGGGCTGTTTCGAGTTTTCACCTTCTAACGCCATGTTTTTAAGCCTAAGTCTAGAAATATTCAAATTACCATAGTACTCTCAAACCGGGAGACCCGCTGCTGTGGGTCAGTTCCTACGAGTTACGTTGGTCCCGTGGGAGGTGTTGGTGCCACCCACGGGGCCGTTACGGGGTTGTTTCAAGTTTTCATCTTCTAACGTCATGTTTTTAAGCCTAAGTCTAGAAATACGAAAATTACCATCGTATTCTCAAACCGGGAGACCCGCGATAGCGGGGTCAGTTCCTACGAGTTATTTTGGTCCTGTGGGAGGTGTTGGTCCCACCCACGAGGCCGTTCGGGGGCTGTTTCGAGTTTTCACCTTCTAACGTCTTGTTTTTAAGCCTAAGTCTAGAAATACAGAAATTAGCGTAGTACTCTCAAACCGGGAGACCCACGGCTGCGGGGTCAGTTCCTACGAGTTACGTTAGTCCCGTGGGAGGTGTTGGTGCCACCCACTGGGCCGTTCCGGGGCTTTTTCGAGTTTTCACCTTCTAACGCCATGTTTTTAAGCTTAAGTCTAGAAATACGCAAATTACCGTCGTATTCTCAAACCGGGTGACCCGTGGCGGCGGGGTCAGTTCCTACGAGTTACGTTGGTCTCGTGGGAGGTGTTGGTGCCACCCAAGGGGCCGCTCGGGGGGATGTTTTGAGTTTTCACCCTCTAACTTCATATTTTTAAGTTTAAGTCTAGAAATATACAAATTACCGTAGTACTCTCAAACCGGGAGACCCGCGGCTGTGGGGTCAGTTCCTACGAGTTACGTTGGTGTGGTGGGAGGTGTTGGTGCCACCCATGGGGACGTTCGGGGGCTGTTTCGATTTTTCACCTTTTAACGCCATGTTTTGCTTAAGTCTAGAAATACCCAAATTCTCATCGTAATCTCAAATCGGGAGACCCGCGGCTGCGGGGTCAGTTCCTACGAGTTACGTTGGTCCCGTGGGAGGTGTTGGTGCCACCCACGGGGCCGTTCGGAGGTTGTTTCGAGTTTTCACCTTCTAACGCCATGTTTTTAAGCTTAAGTCTAGAAATATTCAAATTATCCTAGTACTCTCAAACCGGGAGACCTGCTGCTGTGGGTCAGTTCCTACGAGTTACGTTGGTCCCGTGCGAGGTGTTGGTGCCACCCACGGGGCCGTTCCGGGGTTATTTCATGTTTTCATCTTCTAACGCCATGTTTTTAATTCTAAGTCTAGAAATACAAAAATTACCGTCGTATTCTCAAACCGGGAGACCCGCGGCTGCGGGGTCAGTTCCTAGGAGTTACGTTGGTCCTGTGGGAGGTGTTGGTGCCACCCACGAGGCCGTTCGGGGGCTGTTTCAAGTTTTCACCCTCTAACGTCATATTTTTAAGCCTAAGTCTAGAAATTTGCAAATTATCGTAGTACTCTCAAATCGGGAGACCCGCGGTTGCAGGGTCAGTTCCTACGAGTTACGTTGGTCCCGTGGGAGGTGTTGGTGCCAACCACGTGGCCGTTTGGGGGCTATTTCGAGTTTTCACCCTCTGACGTCATGTTTTTAAGCCTAAGTCTAGAAATACGCAAATTACCATCGTATTCTCAAACCGGGAGACCCGCGGCTGTGGGGTCAGTTCCTATGAGTTACGTTTGTCCCGTGGGAGGTGTTGGTGCCACCCATGGGGCCTTTCTGGGGCTGTTTCGAGTTTTGACCTTCTAACGCCATGTTTTTAAGCCTAAGTCTAGAAATACACAAATTACCGTCGTATTCTTAAATCGGGAGACCCACGGGTGCGGGGTCAGTTCCTACGAGTTACGTTGGTGCGGTGGGAGGTGTTGGTGCCACCCACGGGGACGTTCGGGGGCTGTTTTGAGTTTTCACCTTCTAACGCCATGTATTTAAGCCTAAGTCTAGAAATACGCAAATTACCGTCGTATGCTCAAACCGGGAGACCCACGACTGTGGAGTCAGTTCCTACGAGTTACGTTCGTCCCGTGGGAGGTGTTGGTGCCACCCACGGGGCCGTTCGGGGGTTATTTCGAGTTTTCACCCTCTAACGTCATGTTTTTAAGCCTAAGTCTAGAAATACGCAAATTAGCATAGTACTCTCAAACCGGGAGACCCGCGGCTGTGGGATCAGTTCCTACGAGTTACGTTGGTCTCGTGGGAGGTGTTAGTGCCACCCACGGGGCCGATCGGGGGCTGTTTCGAGTTTTCACCTTCTAACGCAATGTTTTTAAGCCTAAGTCTAAAAATACGCAAATTACCATCGTATTCTCAAACCGGGAGATCCGCGGCTGTGGGGTCAGTTCTTACGAGTTACGTTGGTGCCGTGGAAGGTGTGGGTGCCACCCACAGGGCTGTTCGGGGGCTTTTTTAAGTTTTCACCCTCTAACGTCATGTTTTTAAGCCTGAGTCTAGAAATACGCTAATTACGGTCGTATTCTCAAACCGGGAGACCCGCGGCTGCAGGGTCAGTTCCTACGAGTTATGTTGGTCCCGTGGGAGGTGTTGGTGCCACCCACGGGGCCGTTCAGGGGCAATTTCGAGTTTTCACCCTCTAACGTCATGTTTTTAAGCCTAAGTCTAGAAATATGCAAATTACCGTAGTAATCTCAAACCGGGAGACCCGCGGCTGTAGGGTCAGTTCCTACGAGTTACGTTGGTCCCGTGGGAGGTGTTGGTACCACCCACGGGGCCGTTCGGGGGCTGTTTCGAGTTTTCACCTTCTAACGTCATATTTTTAGGCCTAAGTCTAAAAATATGCAAATTTCCGTCGTATTCTCAAACCGGGTGACCCGCGGCTGCGGGGTCAGTTCCTACGAGTTACGTTGGTCCCGTGGGAGGTGTTGGTGCCACCCACGAGGCCGTTCGGGGGATCTTTCGAGTTTTCACCTTCTAGAAATACGCAAATTACCATCGTATTGTCAAACCGGGAGACCCACGGCTGCGGGGTCAGTTCCTACGAGTTACGTTGGTGTCATGGGAGGTGTTGGTGCCACCCATGGGGCCGTTCGGGGGCTGTTTCAAGTTTTCACCTTTTAACGCCATGTTTTGCTTAAGTCTAGATATACGCAAATTACCGTCGTATTCTCAAACCGAGAGACTCGTGGCTGCGGGGTCAGTTCCTACGAGTTACGTTGGTCCCGTGGGAGGTGTTGGTGCCACCCATGGGGCCGTTCGGGGGCTGTTTCGAGTTTTCACCCTCTAACGTCATGTTTTTAAGCCTAAGCCTAGAAATATGCAAATTACCGTCGTATTCTCATACCGGGAGACCCGCGGCTGCGGGGTCAGTTCCTACGAGTTACGTTGGTCCTGTGGGAGGTGTTGGTGCTACCCACGGGAACGTTCGAGGCCTGTTTTGAGTTTTCACCCGCGGTTATGGATGGTTGATTGATTTAGAGCCTTAATTATTGCAGTTGGTTAGGATATTGGATAGTCTCGAAAACATTTAGGATTTCAAACCCATTGCAAACTTGACATGATTGTTTGGTTTTATTTTCCAGGTATTTCGATTCAGTGACAAATAATTACTTTTCATTACTTTAAATAAGCGTACCCTCGGTGCTTATTGGTAGGAGGGATATTATGTACCCACAGAGGCATATGTGGAGGATAAAGCCCCCTGTCAATGTGGATTTCTTTGTCACAACAAGGGTGCAATTTCGGACGGTTTGAATAGAGGTAGGCACATTATAAATATTTATTAGATCTATACAACAAGGATGGTCTACTGATAACGTGGATTGGATACACAACCTATCTATTAACATTGACCAAGAGCAAGTGGTGGACGTGAATGATGACCTGGCACGCGAACTTGCGTTCTATACGCATGCAAACCTTCATCAAATGTCGATTGTAAGCGGCATCTGCATATATATGCACTGCATATGTATGCAGCAGTTGCATATATATGTAGATGCAACTGCATATATATGCAACACTTCCCCGCCCCGCCCCTGACCCGTCGCGTCCCCCCTTTCCCACTCACACACGCACACACGCGCACACAAACACACACACAAACATGTATACACTGACATATCTGTTAAGTTTTTGGATTGGGGGTTTCACGTTGCTGCCAAAAACGAGGTATACCTCGCGATTTTGTTTTAATATGTTTTTGTTGAATCTTTTTTTTCAGCAAGTATGATTTATCACTGTGAAGCTTCTCATCACTGTTGTAATGGATGGCCTGATAAGTAGGATGCACTGAGCATATGGTATGTTTTATTTCTAAATCTCTCATTTAGTTTCATATTAATAATTATATAATTCTGATATGTTATTTCTCTTTCAGGTGACAATTATTTAAAGTCTTACGTGATACCGGAACCGAAGGCAACCGTAACGGATCAGATGACTGAATATGAGTGTCAAGAGGTTTGTTTTGTAGATCCCACTCTTGGATTCACCCTAGATCAGGTATACTCTCTATCTTATTTTGGATTTTATCACCAATATGCACACACTCACACGCGCACACAAACACACGCACGCACACACACAGACTCTCACTACATATATGCATATGCATATATGCAGATTGCATATATGCATACAGGCCCCGTCCCCTCCCCCCTTCCCCCCCCCCCCCCCCCCACACACACACACACACACACACACGCGCGCGCGCGCGCGCGCACACACGCACCCCCTGCCCGTCCCCTCCCCCCTTCCCCACTCGCACACGCGCATACACACAAACATGCACACACGCGCACATGCGCCCCCTGCCCATCCCATCCCCCCTTTCCCACTCACACACGCACACATTGAAACATGCACACATGCACACACACAAGTCGGGAGCGCCGTGACTACACGGTCGGTTCCTACGACTTACATTGGTCCCGTTCGAGGTGTTTGTGACTCTTACGGTACCGTTTTGTGGCTTTTTTACGTTTTCACCCTTCTAAGGCATGCTTTTATGCTTTAGTCTAATTTTTTGCAAATTTATGTCGTACACTCCAACCGGGAGCGTCGTGACTACGCGGTCGGTTGCTATGAGTTACATTGGTCCCGTGCGAGGTGTTCGTGACTCTTACGGGACCGTTTTAAGATTGTTTTACGTTTTCACCCTTCGATGGCATGCAAGTCTAACTTTTTGCTAATTTACGTCGTACACTCAACCCGGAAGCCCCGTTACTACGCGGTCAGTTACTACGAGTCACATTGGTCCCGTGCGAGGTGTTCGTGACTCTTACGGGACCTTTTTGTGCTTGTTGTACGTTTTCACCCTTCGATGGCATGTTTTTATTCTCAAGTCTATTTTTTTTGCAAATGTACATCGTACACTCTAACCGGGAGCCCCGTGACTATGCAGTCGGTTTCTATGAGTTACATTAATCCCGTGCGAGGTGTTCGTGACTCTTATCGGACCGTTTTATGGCTATTTTATGTTTTCACCCTTCGATGGCATGTTTTTATGCTTAAGTCTAACTTTTTACAAATTTACGTCATACACTCAAACCGGGAGCCCCGTGACTACGCGGTCGGTTACTACGAGTCACATTAGTCCCGTGCGAGGGGTTCATGACTCTTACAGGACCGTTTTAAGGCTGTTTTACGTTTTCACCCTTCGATGGCATGTTTTTATGCTTAAGTTTATTTTTTTGCAAATTTACGTCATACACTCAAATCGGGAGCACCGTGACTACACGGTCAGTTCCTGCGATTTACATTGGTCCCGTGCGAGGTGTTCGTGACTCTTACGGGACTGTTTTGTGGCTATTTTACGTTTTCACCATTCGATGGCATGTTTTTATGCTTAAGTCTAATTTTTTGCAAATTTACGTCGTACAATCAAAGCGGGAGCGCCTTAAACCTAGAAAGTGGCAATCCGTTGGATAATGACTTATTTTTCTAGTGTTCACCCTAACTATTCTTTGTTCAAAAGTTATGTTCTCCCCCCCCCCCCCCCACTGGAAGTGACAAGAAACAAATGCGCCAACAATACCCAAGCTATAGGGGGCACAAAAAACTTAAAATTACGGGGTTTATACATAAATAGGATCCAAACCCAAAATAATTAAAAAATTGAATCAATGCATATTTAACCTTAAAATAAAGTTCATCATAGGTCTATCCATTACCTGGATATTTTGTTACACCCAACGCCAATCAGAACCTTCTCTATGCGAGCAGCGATGCAATTTCAGATTATGTTTGATAGTAGTTCGACCCCAACATCAATGTATCCTATGATAGTGAATAAATAATGAATTTTTTGCAAACAGTTATGTTCAATTAAAAAAATGGTAGAACCAAAAAATCAAATTCAAAACCAAAGGAAGAAAACCAGGGCTAGTTCTTTAGTCACTCACTGTCCCTACGAGTTACATTGGTCCTGTGGGAGGTATTGGTACCACCCACGGGGCCTCACGGGGCCGTTTGGGGGCTGTTTCGGGTTTTCGCTCTCTAAAGCCAAACGATAGAGATAAATAAATGAAAACATATCTATTCTAAACAAAAGAACCGATAAATCACCTAACATTTGCACAAATAGCGGGACATTACACTTAAAAGTAGATGAAATTCATAAATTAATGTAAAGTGCTAATACAATGTCAATATCATAATAGGATACAAATAAGATTGATGAGGATAAAATAATATTTTGATACTCAATCTTCCTCTAAATCAACTAAAAGATCCTTCAAATTAGGGTTGTCATCAAGAGTTGACTGGAACTCTTTTGGAGCCTTTAATGCATCTACTTCAGTAGTCCTACCCTTTGGTGCATGCACAACAATGGACCAATTGCCATCGTTTATGCACTTCGAGTAGAATACCTTCTTTACATTCTGAAAGGCACAAATAAAAGGCTCGTCGACTATGCGGTCTTTAGTCTTCAGCTTTGATAAATCTACCATAATAAGTTTGGAGTCGGGATCAACTTTGCAGGCATTCGTTGTATCCTCCACCTTTACCCAATCACAATAGAATACGGTTTCTGTGAAATCCAAGTAATCAAGTTCTAGGATTTGTTGAATTATCCCATAATAGGTTAGCACCGTATTCTTTGGATTTTTATCACTTTTGCTAGCGATACAGGTGGTCAAGGCAGAAATTGATATTCCACTGTTTTACGTCAAAAGATTTTCCTCATATGGATATGAAATGAAATCAAAACCGTTGGTGCGGAATTTCTTAAACTCTTTTGCAGGAAAACTAGGACCTTTTGCTAGGCGTACAAGTCTGGAAGAGACATCACCTCTTTTTAGAAGCTGTATTTATTAATGAATTTGTATTAGGGTATGTTTTTACCACACATGAATAAATAACCGCACACATAAGATGTGGAAAGTACCTCTTTTGACACCCATGCCCTAAAGTCAGTTGTCGTCCAATTTCTCCTTTGATTTTGGATAATTTCGTTCTCGTACTTCCTACCAAAAAATTATAGAGTTTAGATCATAAAATAAAAAATACATATAATAAAAGAAGAAGAATTCAGTAGATACTCACTCTCTCCAGTCTTGGACTTCATCTTGCGATTCTAAGACATGACGAGTTGCTTGCTCGTATTGTAGGTTTGTGAGTTTCACCTCTTTAGGGTTCCAAAATGATAATTCGTCCTCAAACTCGTCAGGTTCCTCTATCACTCGTTCTTCACGAGGATTAAACCTCCTCACCTCTTGTTCTGGCATATGTTCCCTAGCGTATAGCGATGATTCCACCGTTACGTATTCTTCAGCAATTGACCCTCCAATATACCGTGTATTCTTTACATAATCTTCGAAGATTTTCATCAAGCGCTCAAAAGGATACATCCAACGTTACCTCACGGGACCACATAATAAAGCTTCATCGCATAAATGCACAAGCAGGTGGATACTGATATCGAAGAATGATGGAGGAAAATATTTCTCTAATACACAAACTGCCTCGGCTAAAGTTGATTTCGCAGCTTTAATGTGCCTTCTGTTTACCACTTTTGCACAAAGTAGGGTAAAACACAAACTAATTTGCATAATTGCCCGACGGAGATCTTTGTGTTCAGAGAAGCAATGCCAAAATAACAGCGGGATTAATTGGATGATTACGTGCCAGTCGTGAGACTTGCATTGTTTCAAGTCATTTGCTTGGTAGCTTACTACCCTACATAAATTATCAGAATAACCGGTTGGAGTCTTCAAGTTGAACAACGTGCCTAAGAGGATCTTCTTCTCACTAGTAGTCAAAGTGAAAGCAGTCGGGGGGATAGAAATTCTTCCTGTCGTTGGATCATTTTTTAACCACAGTCACTTCTTTATTTTCATATCCTGTAGATCTCGGCAGGCACGCTCTCCATCTTTGGAATGAGATCCACCCAGACATGTTCCTATTAAATGTTCTGCAACATTCTTCTCTGTGTGCATCACATCAATTATATACCTTACACGATGATCTTTCCAATACGGCAAATAAAAAAATATTGATCGCCTGGACCATGGCTTCGCTTTACTAGGGTCGTTCGGATCCTCCCTAGCTTTACGCTTCAGGTTTACAAACTGGGGGTGTTTTCCTACGTACCTATTCCCCGCAGTCGCAGCCACCGCCTTCTCCTTAATTTGCTGACCAGAAAGTCGAATAGGTGCCGTTCTTCGCTCGTGATCGATAGGCAAAAAGTTAGACTTGTCGTTCCTAAAAGGGTGACTGGTCGGCAGAAATCTACGATGACCCATGTAACTCAAATTACCACTTTGTTTTAACCAACATGCTTCAGTTTCCTCCCCACATATGGGACATCCATAATAACCATGAACATTACAACCGGACAAGGTCCCGTAAGCAGGAAGATCGTGGATCTCCCACATCACCATTGCTTTAAGTGTGAACTCTTCACCCTTATGAGAATTGAACGCCGCCACGCCTTTATCCCACAACTCTTTAAGTTCTTCGATTAATGGTGCTAAGAATATATCAATATCATCACTGGGAGCCTTCGGCCCGGGTATAAATAGAGATAACAATGTGAACTCCTTTCTCATGCATAATATCGGAGGAAGACTTAAAGGCACCATAAGAACTGGCCAATAACTCTGACTTGTACTAAAATTATCGAAAGGGTTAAACCCATCGGTTGAGATTGCAAGACGAACGTTGCGCGGTTCCTTTGCAAATTCATGGTGTTGTGCATTTGAAATTTTCCCAGAAGAGTGAATCAACCGGATGACGCATCAAATTCCCACCCACCTCGCATCGAGCATGCCATGTCATGGCCTCCGCTATCCATGGTACAGTAAAAAAACATTTTAACCGTGGCCCAAGTGGAAAATACTTCAAAACCTTTTGTGGGACTTGCGAGCACTTGCGATTTTTTGCATGTTTTCCATTTCCATTCTCACAAACCATATATCTAGGCTCACTTCATACAGGACATTCATCCTTCTCTTAGTGCTCATTCTGGTACAATATGCAATCATACTTGCAAGCATGAATAGATTTGTATTTCAAACCTAAACCCTTCAAACTCTTCTTCATGGTAGGATAATTGTCTGGTAACATGTTCTCTTTTGGGAGAATTTCTTTAACCCACTTAATAATTCCGGTTACGCTGTTTCTAGAAAAAACAAATTGACTCTTCAAATTATGAAAACCAATCATTGCATATAATACCAAGTGATCTTCATCGCAATCTTTATACAACGGTCTAGCCGTATCGGCTTTCAACCGTATGTATTCCCGATCTCCTAGTAGTTCAGCATTAATTTGTTCATTTACTTGGTCATAATGCGCATTATTTGTATCCATAGGTTGGTGGTTTTGTTGGTTGTGGAGTCCGTAAGAATCATCAATTAAGTCGGTCAATGGACGATGTGTTGGTGATTCATGTACCACTTCTACTCCTTGAGGTTTCGTTACACGGTCGGCTCCCGGTAATTCTTCTGGAACATAAGGTACAACTTTTTCACCATGGTATGTCCATATTATATAGTCTTGACAGATTCCCCACTTTAGTAAATGCAACTCAACAACTTCCAATGACTTATATTTTCCGTTAATACAATGAGTGCGCGTACACGGAATCTTCTTACTTTTAAGATTTTTGGAAGCGTATTTAACAAATTCATAAACGCCCTTTACATGATTAATTGATATCCAGTTAGTCTCTCCCATCCACTCTTTGTATTGTGGGAAATCCATGTAATAATCTTTAAATTTCAGTCCTGTGGTAATAGGTTAAAAAATATTATTACAACTGAAACAAAAAGAATATTCTTACGACTGAAACAAAAAAAATATCATTCCAAACGAAACAAAACCAATATTCTTACAACTGAAACAAAAAAAATATCATTCCAACTGAAGAAAAACCAATATTCTTACAACTAAAACCAAAAAAAATTATTACAACTGAAACGAAAGAAAATATTATTAAATCTTGTCCAACAGATAAAGTGGCCAAGTAATAAAAGATTTTGCATAATTCCTCAATTCCATCCCATCCCCGCTGTTAACGTATACAGGTACATCTCCGCAGCCGTTGTATATTTCATCGACCACTATTTTAGCCTCACCCTTCTCCAAAGGTCGGTGATGTACTAGAGTTCCAGGAACCCTGGAGATGAGTATGCACACGCCAACAAACCTCGAATTGCTCATGTCCTTGATATAGTACTCTTCGCCATAGTCACTGTGAGTTGTTGACGATGATCCGAGCCCCGTGATTGGCGGAGGTGCAGGGGAGGGGAATGCTGGAGGATGAGGCATTTGAGAGGGGAATGTTGGAGGGAAAGGATGTGTGAAACCTTGAGTAGGAGTAGGGTAAGGGTAACCTTGAGGAGGCATTGGGGGCCTATAACTTTCAAAAAGATTCACAAGTTTCCCAATTTGATTTGTCAATAATTCCAGGGAATTTTTAATCTCATGGACATCCCCATCGGTCTTCAACTGGTGCTCCTTTTGGTATGAAATACAATTCTTGACCGAACAAAGCTCGTCCACAAGAGGTGCAATGTGTTGAAGTTTTGTTTTTGGCATATGTGAGCCAACATCTCTCATCCTCCCCCTTTTGTCCTTTCCAAAGGTCTCAGTCAGGGCATCATTTTCAAGGTCAAAGTCATCAGTAGGGCTCGAATCTGATTGACTGCTGATGACCTCTATTGATTCTAGTGTCTTAGCCAAGTGCAGCGGAATTTATTATCTTTGTCCCATCGAGCATAAAGGAATAAGTTGGACCGATTTGGGTTTTTACCGGCATCTGGACCATCTTTTGTCCTACTCTCCCATTCATTCTTCAAATCCTCATATGATTTGGATCCCAGCCTATGGATATTAGTTTTTTGTGCCCTATTTTTTTTGTTTTTCTCCCTCTGGACCAACTTTTTTTCCTTCGCCTCATTCTCCAAAAACGTATTCCACTGATCCACCGGCATTTCAACATTGGGAGGCACTTTCTCTTTCAAAGCCAAAATATCTGAGCTCGCTGCCTCTTTCGGGAAATGTTTCTTCCGAAGGTTTCTCCTGTATGTCGTCAATACTTCAGCAACCCGAGATAGAACCTTATTCTTGGAACGGCCAGGAAATGAGAAATGCTTGCAAAGTTGGTCATGTATGTCATCTTTGACAACTTGATCAACAAGGTTCCAATTGTCTGGTCCACCGACTCCCACGTTCATTTTTCCCAGCGACAAACACCGGGCTTTAAAGTTCATCACGTCATTCCTATCACCCATCGGGTTATTCCCGAGAAGGGAGAAGCCAATAGGCTTCTTTTCATTTGAGCGGGAGGCATCATGAGTGTTGGATGGGGGTGTTAAAGCAACGGGAGTGCTGGATTGGGGCATAGGAGCACTTGGAGTTGGACTTGGTGAGGAGTCAACCATTGGTGGAGTTGTGAATTTCTCAGCCATTGGTGTTGAGAATTCGGGTTCTGCACGAGATGGTGAACCTAGTTGTGGTGTCACATCGGCACTTGGTACCCTTGGGTTGTTTCCTCTCGACATTATCTACAAAAATTAAAAAATATAAGTGACTAAATAATTATAGTAATATGAAATTATAACTAATTAATCAAGATTAATTAGTTATATATATATATATATATATATATATATATATATATAGATAGATAGATAAATACCTTTTCAAAGTAAGACTTTAGAATAAGTTCAATGTGTCTGATCTCCATCCATTCGGTATTAGTTTTTAAGAACCTATGAATTTTCGCACGTGGCCAACTAGAAGGAAGGGTATCTATGATTGATGTGTCGATGTCAGTGACATGAACTCGGAATCCCCTATTTCTCAACTTGTTGGCAAGATTCAATTTTACGTGCATGTGGCGCGAGACATCACAGTCTATGTCAATGCTCTCTGTACGCAGTTGTATCCATAACGGATGGATTTTTTTTCCGCCTTCTCCAACAACGTAACCAAGGTCAGGGCTATGTCGGGATTATGTGTGTGAAATATATTTTGTATAACGTCATCCCAGTTTTCTGGTAGAGAAAATAGAATACGATCGAACAAGTAGTCTTGCTGGATATCAAATCCATGATTTACAAGGTAGTTAAATTGTTCGATCTTTTATTTCCGTACCTATAAATAGGAGTACTCTCTATATGACGCACGCTAATAAAAGAGTTATGTGTGCGGTCTAATTGCAACCTATCCCACTCTTGTTGACAGTATTTATCACCGTGCCTCATTTTTCCTGAGAAAGGTATACGAGGGCATGAATACGAGTCCTGCTATTAAGGTTTAGGTTTGAAAGTTATGAGAGTTTAAACATACATATACACATAAACAAGACAAGCATATGTGATATACTTTTTCATAGGCAAATCAAGATCACACCCAACAAATTTAATAACATATACATTTATCGACACTAGTATCAATTCAATAAATTCAACATAGTATCCAACAACCAAGCCAACAATATCTCACTATAGTGCAAAAAATCACGACATGTATATAACCCCCAATATAATATGTGGCACGCATATAACCCCCAATAAAATCACGACAAGGTGGATGTAAATTTTTTTACTCCTTAAAAATCCATTTAATTATATTTTGTCAAAAAAATACACACACATATAATCTAGGGTTTATTGGCATAATCTATACATACACACACATACAATCTAGGGTTTATTGACATAATCTATACATATACACAGATACAATTTAGGGTTTACTAAACCTTAATATTTTTTTTGACATAAATCTATACATACACACACATAGAATCTATACATACACACACATAAACATACATATACACATAAATCTAGGGTTTATTGACAAAAAAAAAAATTATTTGTTCATAGTTACACACATAAACATACATATACACATAAATCTATGCATACACACACATATAACATAAATCAATACATACACACACACATACAAACATAAATCTATATAAACAAAAATCAATACATACACACACACATACAAACATAAATCTACACATACACACATAAAACTTAGGGTTTTGAATAGAAATCACAAAATCCAAATGAAATGAAAAGAAATCTATACATACCAGGGGTTAATCCCAATGAAATCCAATTGAAATCGCTTAGCCCTTAGAAATGACACCAAATCGCATGAAATACCTTAGCCCCGATACACAGCCCTTACAAATTGTAAATGACTAACCAACGTTTTATTTATTAAGTCATTAATCTGGTCATGGCCTAGAGCCGTGACCCACAAAGCGCGCTACCAATAAATGAAACTAGGGTATTTCTGGCTCGCACCTGGTCACGGCCTAGAGCCGTGACCCCCCATTGACGACCCTTTTCCACCCTACTACCTGCTTGAGTATTGGTCACAGCCAATAGCCGTGACTCACACCACTTACACCTGGTCACGGCCTAGAACCGTGACCCACTATGCACAACCCTCTTCACATCAACCCTTCTTCCTGAATGATCTTTGGTCACGGCCCATAGCCGTGACCCACACCCAGAAATGGTCACGGCCCTAAGCCATGACCCTCAATGTGTGTATTATCTTCGTCATCATGTCATGGGTCACGGACTTGGGCCGTGACCCACCCACGACCAAGCTTGGAAGTGATTTTGGTGCGAGTTTGGCGCCAATATGGTCACGACCTAGTCACGGCCCAAGTCCGCGATGACAGTGGTCACGGCCCAAGTCCGTGATAACTTCCCGAGCATCAATAATTTAGTGTGGTAATAAATATGGTCACGCCAAATATTGACTGGGTCACGGCCCAAGTCCGCGACGAGTTGGTCGTGAACTTGGGCCGTGACCCACTGGGCGTGACCATTCGTAGGATTTGGTGTAGTGAGAGGAAATTCCATTGGAATTGTTATCCTAGAAAACATTGTATTCCTTTTGATTATTAGGGAATATCTTACCAATCTCAGATACGACATTAAGAATTCTTCTTCGTTTGTTGTGTGATCGATGCTTTACGAACCATTTTGTTTTAGGAGAATCTTCTTCATTTATTTTACACTAATGTATACTTTCACTTTGAATCCAATAGCATGTCATTATTTTTGTGAATTTTTATTCTCTTAGTATAATTATTTTCTCATTCTTCTTACGCATAACCAAAATTTATGCATAAGTTTTACTTGTGATAAAGAAAACATATAAATTATAAACAATACAGAACCACAAAACATTTTAAATGGAATGTGCACTCCAGTGATTGACCAATCAGCCCATGCATACATGACCATTGACGACGACGAAAATATCGAGAGCTTGGCAAAAAGCATGACATATCCACAATTGAAGTACTTAGCTTTTCTTGAGGCCAGTGTTGGTCAGGCAACTTTACACAAGATTCGAACACATGATTACTATAGTTGGTTGCACAATGAAGAGGGATGTGTAGTAGAAGATGATTCAATGTCACTCTTGAACCGACATTGGCATCAAATTAATGAATCCACCACAAGTGCCCAAACATTAAAAATTATATTTTCTTTTGTTGGAGAAAGACACGATTAAGCTTTGTCAACATCAGTTTTACCAAATTGGAGGGAAGAGGTGGAAATACCTCATGAAAAGCCTGGTGCCAATCCATTAACCTTATGGGTTACCAAAATCTTGGTGAGAAAGCTATGGTTAATTTTACGAAAAGCCTTCAAGGGACTTTTAATTAGGACATTATGCAGATTAAAAAGATTGTTATAATCTCCTTTTGAGATTAGAATTTGTATAATCTCACTAAGTTTGGGTTAAAGAATTGTAAGTTTGGTTAAAGTTTAATAGTTAATAAGTATCATCCCTCAAAAGAACACTTTTAACGCTAACGTGAATGTTTACTAGTCAATTTGGTAAATCAGTAATCCGATGAGGGCACAGACACTTCCTACAAGTTACTTTTGTACATCTATGGATTTTCATGCCTCTTTTCGGGCCACTTGATTGCTATTTTGAGTTTTCACCCCTAAATCCCATTTTAATCCCAAAACGATCGTATAATTGTTTTTTCTTTTCGAGCCACTCGGTTGGTATCTTCTCGGTCATTCGTGCCTCTTTTCGGGACACTTCATTATTGTTTTTGCTTTTCACACCCCTAATGCATGCTTTTAACCCCCAAATCAACGTCTACTAGTTAATTTCGAGAACCGGGAGTCCGATGATGATGGTATAACTTATCTTAGTTTACCATGGTACCTTTTGGAGTATTTGTGTCTCTATTCGCACTACTTCATTGTTATTTTTAATTTTCACCCCCCAAAAGCCCCGTTTAAACCCCAAAACGAACGTTTACTAATCAATTTCATAAATTATGAGTTAGACGAGGACACGGATACTTCCTACAAGTTATTTTTTACCTCTGTGGATGTTCATACATTTATTTGGGCCATTTATTTGCTATTTTGAGTTTTCACCCCTAAATCCTATTTTTAAGCCCAAAACGACAATATACTAATCAATTTTGAAATTTGGGAATCTGATTTGGACAGGTCACTTCCCTTAAATTACTTTAGCATTGAATAGTAAACTCACACAAACAATTATAGACAATCAATAATTTTAACTTGAATTACATGAACTACTTCCAAAGCACAAGATGGGGGCGGGGGTTTGGGTTTTTCTTTCTTTTATTTTTTTTGTTTCATTAGGCTTAGGCTAATAGAAAGAGGAGAGAGTGAAATTTGATAAATGGGGGAAATAAAAATTGGTTTTAACCGTCTCATAAGGTATACCTTTTGAGATGACTTCTAATATGTAGTCTTTAAATCCCACCTTTTGAGACTCAAATTTTAGCCGTCTCAAAAAGTCCAGTCTCAAAAAGAATTTTTTTTATAGTGACTAGTAATACGAAAACCAAAAAATCACATTTGAAATTTAATAAAGGGTAATAAAAGCACTATAGCAATAATCTAAAAATATGAAATAATCTAACAATACGATATAGAGTAATAATCAAAACGCCGACGGTATACTGGAGCGGTAGATACGATATAGAGTAAGTACCTAACCACATTATCCAATAAATAACAATCCTTAGCCAAGATTCATTTACTTTCTTTTTCCTCAATCTTCAAAGCTACCAAACAAATCCCTATAGATCTTATTTAAACTTGTTCAACTTCAATAATCAATGTATTATTGTTTTAAACACTTAAATTCCATCAAACCCAAATTCAACACATAGTTAAACAACTAACAATCACCACCATAGCATCCAATACTTAATTGGCAATGGCATTACACCCTAACAACATTATCCATATTCCAAATAGTCAATATACTCAACAAATAGTGAATATCCCATCAAACCCAAATTCAAGAAAGATTTAAACAGCTAACACTCACACCCATTTCATAAAATGTAGCATTAACACAAAAATGAGATTCATAAATATAAAAAAAATACAAATGAAAGCGTATAAACACAAAACTGACACGATTTCGAGATGAATATAAAATGAAGTGTAGATTAAGAAGAGTTAGATCTTACATAGGTTTGTGAATCCAAACCGCGACTCTTCCGAAGATACACACGATTTGTAAAATGAGATGGTAGGTCTCGTTTTACACACAATTCCGAATGAACAAATGTTATATAGGTTTTGGCATATCAGTTTGGAGAAGAAATATAGGGTTTTGGAAGGTCTCATTTGGGTGTAGCTTTTGGCATATCTCATTTGGGTGTATAATCGGGGTCTTTTTTGGGTTAGGGGCAAATTTACCTCTTTTTTTAAGAAAATAATTTCTTTTAAAATAAAGAACTAATATTAGTAACACTTATTCGAGATTAGTAACACTAATTTAGTGTGAGTAACATTAATGGGATAATAGTGTTACTAATAAAAAAAATAGTGTGTTACTAAATGAGCGTTTTGGTGTAGTGCTGTGGGGGATCCCTAGGCATTAAATCATAGTTGTTCATTAACGATTTCAAAGACTAGAGCTTTATGCTTGTGGCAGTTATCAAGTAGTTTGTAAGTCGACTATGTTGTAGATTTCTAAGAGAATAAAAGGTTTTTACTCGAAAGAGGATTTTTTTCGAAACTTGGCCTTTGTTGAATGCTTGTTTGATTTATCTGTTTTATCACCTAGATGCATGTTTAGGATAAAAAGATAAAATATGTTTAAAATTGGTGTTGTAATTTTTGTTTGGAACCACCCAGGGATTATACGCGTCTACAAATTGGTATTAAAGCCTATTGCACTAAGTTATTCTATAGATCCTGTTTAGTGCCGTTTGGGTGGTTATTTGTTTTTTTCTCTTGGTTTGTCTTTCTCTCAATGGATTCTCACAATTTCGATGAGTTAAAACGTTTGAATTTGAAGTTTGCTAAAATAATTGAAATTCTTGAAAAAGAAAATTTTCGCTTTAAAACATTTTTTAAACTTTGGCAAACTGTTCAAAATAAAAGAGATTTACTTCGTGAGAGACTTATGGACATGGACCGTGATTTTAGAAAATTAGAATTGTCCAAGAAAGAGAGTGATGATAGAATCCTAATTTTAGAAAAAGAATTAAAGGACTTAAAAAAGTCTAAGGATCAATGTTTGTGCCATTGAGGATAGTGTTTTGGTTAATGATTTTAAGGCACGTGAGAAGCCTCTTAGGGACAAGTTTCTCACATTGAGGGGGAGCAAGATAATCTTCTAGTAATGATTGAAAATATGAAGAATTCATGATTTAAAAGACTCGAGTAGTTTTGGTAGTAATGGTAATAGCTCACATATTTCTAATGCTTTAAGTGTTAAAGCTAAAACCTTAGTTTGTTTTAGAGGGTCAACCGCATCCAAGGACGTTAGAAAAGGTTAAACTTTAGGTAGCATTCCTTGCGTTTACACATGTTCGTATTGTGGTAGGAAAGGTCACCTTAGCTCATTATGTTATGATCTTGGAAGATGTCCTAAGAAGTTGAAGTCTAGTGTCATGTTGGTTCCCAAAACCCCTATTAGTCATTTCGCATCTATTTGGGTTAAGAAATTGATTTTAGAGACGCTAGATGGTAGATTAGTTGATTCTTACATGCTTGCACATGATTCTTCTCTTGCCATAACATAGAATGATAGCTTGCATGATTTTATTTGTTATACTCCAGTTGTGCTTCATGATATATTCCTACTAGTGTTATGGCATGTGTATCCTTTTGTCTTATATTTTTATTTTATTGAATCATAATTGAAAAATACAAAAAGATTTTATTTTGACAAATTTTTTGAAAATAAAAAAACATTTTAGATTTTTGTGTATTTTGGTTTTACACATTTGGTGTGGTATATTGGTGTGTTTGAATCCAATTCACTCTACAATTTCCATGTGACTAGGACATTTGGTTATGACTTTAGATACTTAAATTGTTCTTAACTATGTTTATGGTGTTCTTTTGAAGTTGATTTGCATTATGAATTCGACTTTGTATATGCCTCCACACACACATGCACGAGGTTATTGGATTTTTACTTCACTATGTATACTTGAGCTTTGTGTGTAAACGCGGTGTGATACCAATTGATTTAATTCGCAATTTCACTTATTTAATTAGGTAACTCAGATTTAACAAGACCAAATTCAAATTAAAATCAGCCCATGTGCGTGCAAGTGTAAATGAAACTAGGCAAGCAAGTGACACAGTAATTCAAGAAAAATTCCCTCAGGAAAAACCTTTTATATTCTAGAACTTTGACAAGGTTACATGACCATTGACTTACATACAACTTCCATCAAGCATAATGCTCGATGTCTATGTCAAACCTTCAAAGCTTTAGCTAGAACTCAGCATTGGCTCACTCGCAGTCGTACCAATGTGGACACGCAGCCCAGACACGCAGTCTTGATTCCTTGTAGGATATCCCTCCATAATATCTCACGGATCTCCAGTTGTAGAGTTCTTCTCACAAGGGTTGAACTTTAGTCAAAGTATGGTTTGGGTTATAAAAAATAACTCACACAAAATAAACTCTCTGGGATTTGTGAAAACAAATTTGAACCCTCAAAATTGTGTTGGAGAAAAGGTAAACTCTCAAAAACGTATTCTGATCAAAACAAATTTTCTCCACACGAAATATTGACTCCTGACACCTTATTTATAAAAACTTTTAAGGAGGTTATATGTCAGGTAAAAATACTTCTCATTCGAACAAACGGATGTGTCGTTCGAACGACGTTTGGTTTTGTTTGAACGAGATGGAATCTCATTTGAACGACCACGCACAAATCTTTAGATTTTATTTAGAGAATTTTAAAATATTTGGGGACTGAGAAAACAACACTCTTACGAATCTAAGAACATTTATCAAAACACTATTTATGATAAAAATTGTTTTTGACAAGATAAAATTCAGTTAAAATCATTTTTCATAAAAGGAAAAATATTTTAATTTTTATACAAAATCCCAACATTTTTATTTAAAATGTAAATGGAACTTAACCAATTTACCAAGTTCGTCCTTGTTGGTCATGATTGTTGAAGGTGACTTGAAATTCGAATCGTCGATTGTAGATGTGCGCTTTCCAATGCTTCGACAAACTTGTAGCGGTATACGACATACTAAATGTGACGGACAATGTCCTTACAAATCTCCCCTATGTCTATGCCTGTACACAATAAAAACTATTCGAATTATCAAACTCAAAAATAATATGTACAAAGCTACCCTCCCATAAACTTAAATGTGGAAAGATAAATTGAACAAGTCTTCAATCAAACTTGGCTTCAACAATCAACTTTTCAAATATCCAAGATTTTCTCATCAAGGTGTGCAATCCAAAGAATCTTCAATTGTACCTACACACATGAGACAAAGCAAAAACCACATGACGTATCGAGTTTCAAATGATTAAGAAACATATATTAAATTAAGGCAATAATCAATTCTCCCCCATACAAAATATTCCCCATAATTCGTTCTCCTCCTTTTTATTTGTCCGAAGTACACAAGGAAAGAATAAACACAATAAAGCGCAATGGGGTGTCACGGGAAACAAACCAAACATACTATTTTTGAATTTTTTAAATTTTTATTAAAATAATAAAAAATAAAACAAATCACACACCATGAATTTACTAACACGACCAAATCATGGAAACAGAATGAATGGGTGTGAACAAATTTGGTAGGTAAATCAACTCAATCATATCATATGTGCAAGATGCATAAGTGTACTCCTAACTAATGAATATAAAAAATAGTCCTTTGGTGTAAAAATTTTGAATTTAGATGACATCGCCTTAAATCAAAATCAACAAATCAAAGTCAACATGATTTTCACAACAATAACGTCCAAAACGATTTCATAATTTTTCAATATTTTTAAGGACATACAACGCCGTTTTAATTCTCCAACCAAACTCCCTCATATATAATTTCTTTTTGAGGTGATCTAAATTCACAAACATTGGAGAATTGGTGAATAAACCCAATGGCCCCATTATTGGGATGTATTTCTTTTTATTGCCATGCAATTTTTTCGGACTCTTTCAAACCTCTTTGGACCCTGGATAATTAAAATTTCTCAATTTTTTAGGTGCAATTTAAACGACGGATTAATCGCAAAGGATAAATGTGTACCTTTCATAGCCCTTCACCGTTTACAAAATTCACACAAACTCACAGAAAACGGTTTAAAACATGCATACCTTTTATTATCCTGTTTTATCGCATTTGGTTCAGTTTAATAGACATAATTAAGATGAAAACACGTAACCAACATGTGATTTTCCAAGAATAAACATCCAATAAATTCGTGTATGTGTGCAATAAAGGAAAAAGTCGGTCAAACATGTAGGTAGCAATACTATATCATCTCAAAGACTCCAAACTTTGTAAAGCACATGAATGACACAATCTATTGCCTCAAAACACTATCAAACAGTCACATGGATATGGGCATGAAGTTGTGACTTGGTTATCGTAAATGTGCATTCATATAAGGTGCAAACAAAATACAAAACTCTTTTTGAATTTTTCAACATTTTTCTAAAAAAAATCTTTTTGAATTTTTCAAACACTGTTCAGAAACAACCCAACAGTACCAATACCATATAATCAGAATAAACAGGGATTGCAAACAAAATTCCAGGGGTCGTTCGAATGAGATGCCATGTCGTTAGAACGACAGGCGATCTCGTTCGAGCGAGATGCAATCTCGTTAGAATGAGAAAAACACAAATTTCCCAGATTATTCAGAATGACATGCAGTCTTGTCGAGTGAGAAAATTTTGTAAAAAAAATAGTTCCTAGAGAGGGCAAATAGATTCCAAAACAGTGCTAAAATAGTACCAAAAATAGGAAAAAGAAATAAAAAATAAATAAAACAAATGTACATGCTAGCAATAGGCAAACGTTTCATCACATAAATCACCCTATGCTAGCAAACATGTTAAGACCTCACCTGGGAAGTGCGGTGGAGTTTCCCAAAGATGGGAACATGTTTTGAACCAACTCTATTAGATCATGTGTGGTCTTGACCAAAAACTTCACTTGCTCGCAAATATGTGCAAACTCTCAATCATTATGAGCAAGCAAAGTATTATGAGTGGGAGCATGTGCGTGAATATGTGAAGTGGCATGATGTGGCACTAAACCAAACTTAGAACAAAACTTCCTAAGGTGTCCTCGCTTCTTGCAGTGGGAGAAAACATAAATTGGTTTAGGAATTAATTTATCCAAAAATTTGTTATGAGCTTTCCTAGATGGACACCCATGAGAATCACTCACCAAAGTGGAGATAGGCTCAGGTGCATTAAAAGTAGTGGATGAACCTTCATGATCTTTTACAACATACTCACCATCATTCAAAATGGGATAGGAAACCATCTTATCAACCTTCTCAGATGAGTTCTCTAAAGAGACTTGGACCACCCGTGCTCGTTCGAGATCATCTCGATATGGGATATACGTGTCGTCAGGCTAGACACCATGTTGGTTAAGTCACATTTTTCCTTTTTTAACTCATCATTCTCTTCCTTCAATTAATATATCTGAAGACTTAGATTCCTATTTGACCTTTTTATTTTCATGGACTCGGTAAAGAACTTTCTAAAAGCTTTTTGGATCAGACTTTCCCTCCGTTCTCATCCTCATTCTCATCTTCACTCGACTCATCATTGACGCTCTCGTGGATGCTATCATCGTGGGACAAAGTGGAGGAATTAACACGACTAGTAAAGGTAACAGTAATTCATTGTCCTAAATCTTTTTCGAACTCGTCGTCCTCATCTTTCTCTTCTCCCTCACTATCGCTTAGGATAGCGGGCATGGAAACTTTCTTTCCCTCTCTCCTAAGTCTAGTGGGACATTCAAATGACTTGTGCCCTTTCCTATCTGTGGGTACCGGAAATTAGGACCATGGGCCTGGATGAGTAGCCCAGTCCTGGCGGCCCAAAGTCCAGGCCCCTCATCTCTTATTTTGATCCGGTCTCCCCCCACGTTCTCATTAAGGGAAGTTATAGGGGAGATGGAAGACGTGGGGGAACCCATCACCTCCACTTACCTACATCTACATATATATATTAAACCCTAGGTCCGGGGCAAAAGGACAGTTTTTGTATTCTCTGTAATTACTCTCCGGAGTATATAGAAATAATATCGACTGCACCACCGTGGACGTAGGCACATCTTTGCTAAACCACGTACATCCTTTGTTGTGTGATTGCCATTTTATATTCCTTGTTCTCACTTGGTGAATGCTTTCTTCTTATTTATTTGTGTTGCACAATAATTGTTACCATAATTGGCGCCGTCTATGGGAAACTTTCATATTTCCCTGAGAAGAGCCCACACTAAGAAAGGAGTTTAAGATGTCTGGTCACAGCAGCAATGCCCCTCAGGAAGGAGACATTCAAGAGCCACCTGCTCTTCGCAGGATTAGGTCTGAAGTTCATCGTTCAAATCAGAGAGCTCGCCTGGAAAGGCCAGCCTCAGAAGAAAGTCAGGGACCAGCGAGGTCCACATAGATATCCAGATTGATTGATGCGTACGAGGCAAGGCTCCACGAGCAGAGGGAGTCTTCCCACAGATACGAGGCTGAGAATGCTCGCTTGAGAAGAAGACTGGAAAGACTGGAGAGGGAGCTTTATCCTGATAACAGGAGACGTCCATACCGCACTCCTAGACCTCAGGCAAGCAAGTCTCGCAATCGAGGAAGGAGCCCTAGGCGAGAATCTCAAAAGGTCGAAAGAGGCGAGTCAAACGACGACCTCCACGAACGGCTGCGAAAATCTCACCGCTACCAGAGCCCTTCTCGCAGCGACGAAAACATACGAAATCTAGTCTGCAGGGAGATGGACCAACATCCTGCTCACCACAGAACAAGATCAACCAGAGAACTCGCAAGGCGAGCTCTCAAAACCCAAATGAAGTCACCCTTCACGAGGGAAATCGAAGAGGAGGAAGCCCCTAAGAAATTTACCATTTCAAGGTTTAAGATTTACGACGGAAAGACTGATCCCATCGATCACGCCAGGCAATACCGATAGGCCATGACCCTCTGGAATCACCGAGATGCCCTGATGTGACACATTTTTACCTCGATCCTGCATGATGTAGCGCAGAAGTGGTTCTAAAGGCTCCCCCACCGGTCGATCAGGAATTTCAAATCCCTAGCCGAACTTTTTATGGGTCGATTCATTACCAGTAGCTCCCATCCCAAAAGGATGGATGCTTTTCTAACAATGAAGAAAACGCCTCAAGAGACCCTCCGAGACTACACGAAGAGGTACTGGGAGTTATTCAATGAGATCGAGGACTACATAGAGGAAGTGGCAGTGGCCTCCTTCAAAATTGGGCTCCCTAGTTCTTCCCTCCTATACCAGTCCCTGACGAAGAAGGAAGCTATGACTATTGACGACCTAATGGCCCGAATCGAGAAATACGCAAAGGTGGAAGATGTCACCCGCCCTAATACAGGAGAAAACGGTCGAGCTAAGCTCACTACCAAGGGAAGTGAGAAAACTGAGAACCAGAAGAAAGGAGGAAAGAACGGAGGCAAAAATGGCTCCAAGAACGAAGGAAACCATGACGCGTCAAAAGTATGCCAGGCGGTCAACACCGTCTTCAAAGAACCAATTTACAAAATTCTCACGAAGATCAAAGATGAGCCATTCATCAAGTGGCCCAGGAAAATGGGAGGAGATCCCTCGAAGAGGAACAATGTGTTAAGATGCGCCTTTCACAAAGTGGGAGGACATAAGACCGAGCACTGCAAAACTCTTAAGTTTCACCTCGAGGAGTTGGCCCAGTCCGGGCATTTAAATGACTTTATGGAAAAGAGGGAAGATAAAATGGCTGCCAACAGAGAGGCGAGACCCGATAATATGCTGGAGGATGATGCTGGACATGAGTTCGCAGTAATCCACGGAGTATCTGATGCCAAGCAGATACAAGGGAACTCTGCTCGAATGGAAATGAAAAAATTTACAGCGGTAATGTAGGCTTTTCAAATCGATTCAGCAAAGTCACAGTTAGGAAAGCGTCGACGAGCAGAGGACTTCAACTATAACAAGCATATTGTTTTCACGGATGAAGATTGAGTAAGGACCCCACATCATGATGCCCTGGTCATTACACTCAGGATAACAAACTTTGCATCCATAAGCTGCTCATCGATCAAGGAAGCTCATCGGAAGTAATGTACCTCGACCTATTCAGGAAATTGAAGTTGAGCACCGTCGGCCTAAAGGAAGCTACTGTTCCTTTGGTCGGCTTCGCTGGAAAAATGACCATGACCCTGGGCAAGATAGTACTGCCAGTTCGTGCTGGAAACGTCTCCAAGATGATCGAGTTTTTGGTAGTTGACATCGACTCACCGTACCAGGCCATCCTCGGCAGGGGATGGCTTCATGCGATGAAGGCAGTCTCCTCGACCTACCATCAGAAGCTCAAATATGTAACCGAGTGAGGAGTAATGGAGATCCACGGTGACCAAGCGATGGCAAGGAAGTGCTTCATACCAGCCATCCAACCAAAGCCAGAGAAGAAGGCCGGTCAACCCAGCGAGAAAGTTGAAAAAGGTGTGATACCTTCCAAGTAGCAATTAAAGTACGAAAGACCTGGAGTAGATGAGACCAGGCTCCTCCCCTCCGAGCGTGTCGTTGAGGACCTGGTAGAAGTTATGGCTAAAGTTGGTGACAGTAGCAGAGTCTTCTTGATTGGAGCATCTCTCACCGACCAAGAACAGAAGGAGTTGAGGACATTACTGAGATACAACGTAGATGTTTTTGCGTGGGAACCATACGAGCTGCCTGGAATCGATCCTAGTATGGTTTGTCATCAGCTGCACGTCGACCCCATATTCAAGACAATCACGCATAAAGCACGGAGAACTGCACCCGAGAAGGCTAAAACAGTCGAAAAGGAAGTTGAAAAACTGCTGGATGCAGGATCCATACGGGAAGTGCAATTCCCCAAGTGGTTGTCCAACCCAGTAGTAGTTTCGAAGAATAATGGGAAGTGGAGAGTTTGCATCGACTTCACTGACCTTAACAAAGCATGCCCTAAGGATAGTTTCCCCCTCCCAAAGATAGACCAACTAGTAGACGCCAGTGTAGCTCATGAGCGAATGAGTTTCCTGGACGCATACTCAGGATATCACCAGATCCCCTTGTATGCCCCAAACCAGGACAAAACGGCGTTCATCACGACAGTTGGGTTACATTGCTACAAGGTCATGCCCTTTGGGCTCAAGAATGCAGGGGAAACCTATCAGCGTCTGGTCACTAAAATGTTCAAGGATCAAATGGGAGACACAATGGAGGTCTACATCGATGACATGCTCGTTAAGAGCAAGAAGAAGGAAAATCACCTCTCGGACCAGTCAAAGACCTTCGACATCCTCAGGAAGTACCGGATGAAACTTAATGCGAGAAAGTGTTCCTTCGGTGTCCAGTCAGGAAAATTTCCTAGGTACTTGGTCAGTAAGAGAGGCATAGAAGCTAATCCAGACCAGATCGATGCAATCAATAGGGTGCAACCCCCTCGAACAATCCGGGACGTGCAGAAGCTCACTGGAATGCTCGCTACCTTAAATCGCTTCATCTCCAAATCCTCCGAGAAGTGCAAGGCTTTTTTCCAGCTTCTAAAGGGGAGTAAACCGATAGAGTGGAGCCCAGACTGCTCATGAGCTTTGGATGAGCTCAAGTCCTACTTAAGCTCCCCACCGCTGCTTGTCATACAACAGTAAATGGATTCTTTGTACCTGTACCTCTCCGTATCCAATCACACTGTCAGCTCTGCATTAATATGCGAGGTTGCAGGAATCCAACACCCCATTTACTACGCGAGCAAGACCTTATTAGACGCCGAGCAAAGGTACCTGCCATTGGAGAAGCTCACCTTTGCACTTGTAATAGCCTCGAGGAAGCTGAAGCATTATTTCGAAGCTCATACTATCATCGTCCTTACATCGCATCCCCTTAAGGCGGTCCTAAGGAAAGCGGACTTGTCGGACAAACTATCTAAATGGTCAGTCGAGCTCGGCCGGTTTAACATCCAATTTCAATCAAGAACAGCTATCAAGGGTCAGATCCTTGCTGATTTCATAGCCGAATTCAAGGGCGAAGAACTCTTCGACCAACCTCAACCAATAAAGCAAGTGAAGAACCAAGCAACAGAGAGAACCTGGAGACTCTTCGTTAATGGAGCCTTGAAGTCAAAGGGGGCAGGAGTAGGCATTGTCCTCATCACTCCAGAAAACACAATCCTCGAACAAGGAATCAGGCTTGGATTTGCAGCCTCCAACAATGAAGCAGAGTACGAAGCCCTAATAGTCGATCTCCAAAAGGCACAAACTCTAGGAGAAAAATGTTTACAAGTGTTCGACGACTCTCAACTAGTCTCCAATCAGATAAGTGGAGATTACAATGCAAAGGATGAAAGAATGGCAGCCTACCTCGCCTTAGTGAGAGAATTAATGTCAAGCTTTGAAGAGATCAACATCCAGCAGTTTCCCAGGGGAAAAACAGTCATGCTGATGCCTTAGCAACCTTGAGTTCGGCAGTTGACTCTGACCTTAAAAGGGTCATCCCCATCGATTTCTTCATTTGTTCAAGCATTAACCACAACAGCAAGTTACCAAATGTGGAATAAATACTCCAGGTGGGATCAGCCCCCAACTGGATAGACCCCTTAAAGGACTATTTAAAGGATGGCACGCTCCCAGATGATAAGAAAACTGCCCACCAGATAATAGTCAAAGCTGCTCGCTTTCACTTATCCACAGGAGGCGACTTGTATAAAAAATCCTTCTTCGGTCCCTACCTTAGATGCGTCCACCCAGGTGATGTCGAGCAAGTGCTACATGAGCTTCATAAAGGAATCTGTGGAAGTCATATCGGAGGAAGGTCTCTAGCCTTTCGAGCAATGAAGGAAGGCTATTGGTGGCCATATATGCAAAAGGACTCCGTAGTATATGTTCGCAAATGCCTGAAATGCCAATTCCACGCTCCTATGGCCCACCAACCCACCGGCGACCTAAAGTCCCTGTCCAGCCCATGGCCCTTCGCCCAATGGGGAATGGACATCGTGGGACCGCTGCCTACCTCCGTCAGTAATCGTAAATACCTGTTGGTTGCGACTGACTACTTCACCAAATGGATCGAGGCTGAACCCCTGGCGAACATTCGAGATGCTGATATGATAAGGTTCATATGGAGGAATATAATCACTCGGTTTGGAATCCCCAAAACCATCATCACCGATAATGGAACGTAGTTCGAAAGTGGCCCCTTTCAGAACTTCTGTAACGAACATGGGATCAGACACCACTTCCGTTCGGTGGCCTACCCTCAGATCAATGGCCAAGTTGAAGCTTCCAATAAAACTATGATCGATGGATTAAAGAAGCGATTAGAGCGAGCCAAAGGCGCATGGGTAACAGAACTACCCCATGTTCTATGGGCGTACTGAACCACTCCTCGGCGAGCAACAGGAGAAACCCCATTTTCGCTGACATATGGCATGGAAGCAGTCATCCCACTAGAAGCAGGTTTGCCAAAAATGAGATCCAACCTTATCGACCAAGGCCTTAATGATGAAGCATTGCTCGCCGAACTCGACCTAGCCGACGAGCGCAGAGAGCTAGCCCTGGTGAAGCTAGCGAACTATCAGCAACAACTCGCGAAGCATTACAACAAAAGGGTTAGCCTAAGGATGTTCCAAGTTGGGGACTATGTTCTAAGGAAAGTCCTGGGCAGCATAGTGAATTCGTCAGACGGTAAGCTAGGCCCAAACTGGGAAGGACCCTTTAAAGTAACTAAAGACGATCTGCAAGGTGCCTATCACTTGGAAACGATGGAGGGCAGAGAAATACCACGAGCATGGAACACAGCTAATATCAAGAAATTATATTTTTAGATCTTTTTCTTGTATTCTTTTGTTATGAAAATAGAAGTTCATTTTCCTTATTACCAATGAAAGTTACTTAATTGGTTACACTCTGATTGGTGACAGCTGCATTCATCGCACAACTTTTCCAAATAATAAGCACATTGATCACTATACCAGGGGAATACCCCTCCTCAGGTCATCGTCATAAAACACGAGAGACCTCTTAGCATTGCCGCTGGCAATAGATGAAGCCCTACAGGGGATCCTTAGGCAATAAGATCAAATTTTATACTGGTCATCAAACCTACTTCGGTTGAGTAAAATCCTGATCGGATGAAGACATCCAACACCAGCTGTGTCCTCGCCAATTTCCCCACTTAGGCCTAAGGGAGTGTGACGACACAACCTAAAAGGTAAAGTGGAGCACAATGGTATCCTGGTATTATACTGGACTGGGGGGACACTTGCATGACAAAACAAAAAATATTACAGAGCAGTAAGAGTATGAAAATTAGGATGAACACGTTTAGTCAGCAAAATTGCCCAAAACACAAACTTTTTATTAATCCATCATACTTACAACAATGGTAATACATGTTTAGTCGGCGAGCTCGCCCAAAGCATTTAAATTATCAAAAATACAAAAAAAAAATAACTAGCAAAATCTTAATGGGGTGGAAGCCTCCGAGCAAGATAATCAGCCACTTGAGCTCTTTGTCCGTCATCAGGAGCAGGAGCTAACTCTTCCACTGCCTCATTCGCATCCGACTCCAATAATTGCCGAGGAATAGCATCGATGGGGATCCATCGATCATCCCTTCGGAATGGGTTAGGCATCAGCGTGGAGGAAGACATCTCATGACGATACCATAGCACCGAGTTCCTCGGGACTTGCAGCTCCTTCAAGGCACTTAGACACCCCTTATAAAAGAAATCTCCTTGAACTCAGATAGCCTTATTGGAGCATCCGACCAGCCTTGATCATAACCGTCAGCCCAAGCTTGCCGATGGCCTTTCTTGAACAAGTGCCGCAATAGAGTGACGTCCCTTTGAAGCCCAGCAGCGATTACATATGCTCGCTGAACATCACCGTGAAGTTATTCCATTTCCCTATCACAAAGTTCTTCTCCTTCCCTGCTTCTGCTCCCGGTGCTCCTACCAGCTCATGGAAGGGGAGGGCGAGTGAGACTTCGCGACATAGGAGGGGTAACATTATGATCAGCTCTAGCTCGCGATGATGAGGAACCTTGTAATACTGCTCGAACAGTGCTCGGCGCATGCTCCCTGAGTCGTAAGACTTCTCTCCTCAGATCTTCATTCTCCTGCTGAAGAACCTACCCTACTTGGTTGATCTCGGAGGCTTCTAATAGTTTTGTCTTCAGCACATTGATCTCCTCTTGCACTGAAGCACCAATGTCCTCCATCTCCTAGAGCCTGTCCTTCAGCTTGGCCACGAGCTCAGATTACTCCTTATACTTCTGATTTCTAGACCTAAGGGACTTGCATAGCTTAACGAAGGCCTGGCGAACTTCGAGACTCGCATTGGGACCAAGGGTCCTACCCAACTGGGAAGTAGCAGGAATGTAATCATCCACATCAACTAACTATAAGCAAGATAAAGAAAAGGGAGAGAAAGGGACAAATCAGTACAAGCAGAAACGAAGCCTTTTTCATTAATGAAGATTGAAGTTACATCGAACTGAAAAAAGAAAAGTTTACAGAATGGAAAAAACAAAAATACAAAGCAATCTTATCAGATACTAACTAGCAACCTCAGGTGGGCCAGAGATCGATGGCCCTTTCCCCTTATTAACATCAACAGGAGCACTGTCCTCGGTAGGGGTGGTCTCTGTCACCTCAATAGGATAAACATCAGCAGGGGGCGCCTGAGGAACAGGCTCAGAGCCTTCAACGGCTGGGGCAGGGTCCTCATCTACGACTGGCCTCGGCCCTGGGTCGTGCTCGTCAAAAAGGGGAGATGCAACATCTACTCCAGCAGCAATGAGAGCCTTGTTCCATCTTTTCTTGAAGTTCAGATGACTAATATAGCCTATCTGAACTTCAGCATCCTCATATGCTGCGGCCCATCCAGAATTGTAAGAGTCTTCCTTGGCAGTAACAGCCTCAGACTCCGTCTTCTTCAGCTCTTCAGTGAGCGCCCTGTTCTCCTCAAAGACTGTAAGTTTGCTCGAGCAAACCAAGTCATACGCCTGCCTCAGCTCCTTCAGATCTTGGATTGCAGCGTCCTTCTCCTTGTTGGCGGTGGTAAGAGCCAAATCGGATGAAATCCGAGCAGTATCAACGGCTTTGAAGTTGGCCTCGAGCTCTTTACCCTTCAGCTTCAGGGCAGAGTTCTCTTGCTCCAGCTCACTATTCTTCTTCACCAGCTCATCGCGTGAACGATACAGCACGGCGAAGTCAGTGACAAACTGCAGAAAAAAGAAGGCATTAGAAGTGGAAAATAGAGGAAGTCAGAAAAGCATAAGAGAAAAAGGGAAAAACCTTACCAGAGCAAGCCTCTGACTAGCCTGAAGGACCAAGTGCTCTGACCCTACTGCCCTTTGGCGATCAGCCGGGAGGACAACAATCTGGAGCAAAGCTGGGGCCAACTGAGGAGAAATTACCGCGGAGGCCCCCTCGGGCAGAGCAGACACCGGGACAAAGGCCTGCCCGGCCTTCGTCCTCGCTTCAGCCATCCTCTTTTCCTCCTCCTTCTCGCTCTTTTTCCTCTTCCTCTCCTCCACCTTCCATTTCTCCTCTATTTTCTTCCTCTCTTCTTCCTTTTTCCTCTCTCTCTCTCACCTGCGCCTCTTCCTTCCTTTTCCTCTCCTGCTCCTGAGCAGAAGATCGAGAACCAGTAGCCACAGCCCCTGAGGCATATTTTTGCTTCTTCAACCTCTGTGCGAGGAGCATGTGGTCTTCATCATCATCATCCCGAATCAGGCTCTTCCGGGGTGGAACCATTCCTTCACTCGAACTGCTAGAGGTACTCGACGATCCTCGAGCTTCAGAAACCTCCCTACGATCAAAGGCGCTACTACTGCTAGAGATCCCTCCCCGCAGATCACTTACAGCTCCAATAATGTCACTCTTAGAGCTACTCTCTTCCTCGTCCAATTAGATAGGACCTGCAGCAGTCTCTTCAGATGACTCAAACTCTGGGATACTTTCCACAGGCCTTGCTATAAAGCTGGAACCAACGTTCTTTTACTCGAGCAGGAAGGCAGCAGATCTGGGGTGCTCGCCGTCACCTAAGGGCTCCCTGATTTTCCAAGCCTTTACCAATTATGAAAGACGAACCTCGTTGAGTTCAGGTTCCAAGTTCTTTGACTTCGCTGCGCAAGAAAAAGCAAAGAAGAGTTAGAAGGATTACAAATCAACAAAAATCAAAATAATAGTACAATGTCTACCTATGTATTCCTCTCCATAGAAGGGGACAAAGAACCTCTCAGACCTCGACCCTTCAAATTGGGGAGAAAACTGCCAATTTCTAACAAGGAAATCTTCTTGCCAGTAGTCCTTATGGGAATCAGGTAGATTTACTACCAATACCCTTTCAGGGCTCCTCGCTTTGAGGTAAAGGACACCAGAACTAGTTCGAGAAAAGGAGTAACAGAAACAGACCTCAGCGAGCCCTAACCTAGTTCCATACAATTGATTTATCCTATAGACGCCATTTACTATTTTCCACACATTGGGCGAGCATTGTGCAGGAACAATATTGAGATAGCCAAAGAAATGTAGGAACAAATCATTGGGAGGAAAAGTGAGTCCCCCCTGGGAAAGCAACAGAACATGGATCCAGTGAGCATCATCTATCTCTCTAACATTTCTAGGAGGGGAGGAACAACACTCAATATCTACCCACTTGGGAATGTTGTAAAACTTCCTAAACTCGGAGACCGACCTATTCTCAATCTTCGCCATTGAAAAGACCTAGAAAACTACAAACTCAAAGAGAAAGCACAGAGAAAAGATACAGGGAACTTACAAGATAGAAGACCAATTCGAACGATGAAGAAGCACGAGCCCAAACGGTAAGGAAGCAAAGGGACTGGAGATTGAGAGAAGAAGGTACGAAGTGATAGAACTCGCAAGGAATGAGAAAATGATGGAAAAATTGGAACGACAATAGAGAAGTACCTATTCTAAGAAACCTTCAAATTCTACTAATCATAGTGCACAAGATACGAGGCTGGTGCCGCCAAAATTAGCTTCACGGTTTCCGAAGAATTGCAAAACAGCCATTATGGCTAATCATTTAAATTTATTGAGCCCATAAACATGGCCCAAAAAATTTAGGGGCAATTGTGGGTACCCGAAATTAGGACCATGGGCCTGGATGAGTAGCCCAGTCCTAGCGGCCCAAAGTCCAGGCCCCTCATCTCTTATTTTGATCCGGTCTCCCCCCACGTTCTCATTAAGGGAAGTTATAGGGGAGATGGAAGACGTGGGGGAACCCATCACCTCCACTTACCTACATGTACATGTATATATTAAACCCTAGGTCCGGGGCAAAAGGACGGTTTTTTTATTCTCTGTAATTACTCTCCGGAGTATATAGAAATAATATCGACTGCACCACCGTGGAAGTAGGCACATCTTTGCTGAACCACGTACATCTTTTGTTGTGTGATTGTCATTTTATATTCCTTGTTCTCACTTGGTGAATGCTTTCTTCTTATTTATATGTGTTGCACAATAATTGTCACCACACCATCACACTCAAAACATCTTATATTCTCAAGGTTCTCCTCACTCTCTTTTTCATTCTCACCGCTTTCTTTGGCCTTGTCTTTCTTTTTGTATTTCTCCGAAAACCTTTTATTGGGATTTTTTTTGCTTTGAAAACTGGAGAAATATTTTTAAATTTTTGGAAAGCATGGCCATGTTAGAGTCATCATCAGATTCAGAATCACATACACTCTCCTTATTTTTGCTCTCTCTTCTTTTATCCTCACTGGATCTCGACTGTGTCCTAAGTGCAACCACTTTAGTCTTAATAGTTTGGGGAAACATATCTAACTCATAGGTTTGAAGATCACCTACCAATTCTTCTAACTTAAGTGTGCTCAAATTCTCCATCGAGTTTAAAACAGTGACTTTTGGAATAAAACATTTTGGAAGAGATCTCAAAATATTTTTCACATTCCGCGTGTTTTCAATTGCCTCACCCAAATTAAAGCTAGTGTTGACTATGTCCGATAAGCGTGCATAAAACTCGTCAAAAGTCTCAGTCTTTGATATAGTAAGTGTCTCAAATTGAGTGGCAAGATTGTGCAATTTAGATTCTTTAATAGCGGTGGTACCCTCATTTGTCAATGTTAAAATATCCCATGCCTCTTTAGACATGGTGCACGTCATAACTCGACAGAACTCTTTGGGAGTGACGGCTCCAGAGATAGCACTCAAACCACGTGAATTAAAATTTGACAATTTAAAATCGTCCTCAGTCCAGTTTGACACAGGTTTTAAAGAGGTGATGTTCACTATAGTAACTTTCGGAGGAGACCAACCATTTTCATCCAACAACCAAACGCGCTCATCTATAGATTTTAAAGCAAATTTCATGCGAGCTTTCCAATAGGCAAAATATTTCCATCAAAAGTAGGTACCCGATTATATAAGTGATTCATCAAAGTTTAAAAGAATTGATATCACAAAAACTTTTGCAGAATATAGGAATTCACAGTAAGATAGTGAAACCTGCTCTAATACCAATTTCACAACAAGAGTAGTCAAATTGAATCAGCAAAAAACTTTAAAAATCAGGATCACTCGATAATTTAGAGTAACCTGATCTGATACCAATTTAACGACGTGAGTAGTTAAATTGCATCAGGGAAAAACTTTAAAAATTAGGATCACTCGATAATTTAGAGTAACCTGTTCTGATACCAGTTTGTAAACACGGTGTGATGCCAATTGATTTAATTCATAAATTCACTTATTTAATTAGGTAACTCAGATTTAACAAAATCAAATTCAAATTAAAATCAGCCCATGTGCATGCAAATGTAAATGAAGCTAGGCAAGCAAGTGACATAGTAATTCAGGAAAAATCCCCTCAGGGCAAAACCTTTTGTATTCTAGAACTTTGACAAGGTCACATGACCATTCACTTATATACAACTTCCCTTAAGCGTAATGCACGATGTCTGTGTCAAACCTTTAAAGCTTCAGGTAGAACTCAGCAGTGGCTCACTCGCAGCCGTACTAATGTGGACACGCAACCCAGACATGCAGTCTTGATTCCTTGTAGGATCTCCCTCCATAATAGCTCTCGGATCTCCAGTTATAGAGTTCTTCTCACAAGGGTTGAACTTTAGGCAAAGTATGGTTTGGGTTCTAAAAAATAACTCACACAAAAATAACTCTCTTAGATTTGGGAATTGTGAAAACAAATTTGAACCCTCAAAATTATGTTGGAGAAAAGGTAAACTCTCAAAAACGTCTTCTGATCAAAACAAAATTTTCTCCACACGAAATACTGAGTCCTGACACCTTATTTATAAAAACTTTACGTGTCCGGTAAAAAGACTTCTCGTTCGAACGAACTGACGTGTCGTTCGAACGACGTTAGGTTTTGTTCGAACGAGATGGCATCTCGTTTGAACGACCAAGCACAAATCTCTTGATTCGATTTACGGAGTTTTAAAGTATTTGGGTACTTAGAAAACAACACTCTTACGAATCTGAGAACAGTTATCAAAAAGATTTTTATGATAAAAATAGTTTTTGAGAAGATAAAATTCATTTAAAATAATTCAAAAATCATTTTTCATAAAAGGAATTTTTTTTAATTTGTATACAAAATCCCAACATTTTTATTTAAAATGTAAATGGAACTTAACCAATTTACCAACTTCGTCCTTGTTGGACATGATTGTTGAAGATGACTTGAAATTCGAATCGTCGATTGTAGATGTGCACTTTCCAATAATTCGACAAACTTGTAGCGATATACGACATACTAAATGTGACGGACAATGTCTTTACATGGTGAGATGTTCTTTCATCAATTTTGTCATCTACATGTTTAATTGACTATAATGGATTTATGCATGTAAGAATCATTGTCCGTGAGAGTTTGTTTATTATTGAAAAAATATGAGTGTACATGGTAAAGGGCTGCGAGAGACAGGTTGACTTGTCATGAAAGCCACCATTTGAAAAGAGACCAAGAAAAAATAAAGGCAATAAAAAGAGAATATGCAAAAAGGGGCCAAATAGTATAGTTTGTTTAATCTTGCAAAAGAAATCACTTCAAAAGATAAAGAAAAGAATGTAAATACTATATGTTTATCTTTTGAGGGAGTTTAGTTGAAGATCAACGGGTTTGCAAAATGATAACTAGTTATGCTTATTTTGTCATGACGCTATTGATTTGTAGAATCGTTCATAATCTAGGCTTGTGTGCAATGTGCTTGTTTTGTTCATTAAGTTCAACTTTATTTGTAACTTGAGGCTAAAGGTTAGTTTGATAAAGTTTTCCAGTCAATTAGAACTTCTTGAACATATTTGAGTGTTTGGGTTATAATTCTTTTGTTACTAGTTCACACCCATTCATTCAATCCCACACGTTTGGACATGTTGATACTATGCTTGTGTGTAAAGTTTATGTATTTTGTGTTATGTTTTGTGGTCGTTTATACCTATATATGTTTGTCGGATTTTCTTTGATATATTTTGCATATATTATATATGGTATATTGTTATATTTGTGAAATTTGTCTTTTTTTGGAAAAATTTAAAATTTTCAAAAATAGTTGGTTGTGTTTGCCTTTGAGATGATTATTACACATGCTTGATTTATATCTTTTTGTGATGATATCTTGTCTTCTACGTGATGCTTCGTATTTCATGATTATGTTTCTACTTCTTTATCTATTTCGGATAAAAACAAAGGGAGAGATAAAATTAAAATGAGTTTAATTTATGGGGGAGGATTTATTTATGAATTTTACTTTGTTTCAAACTCAATGCATCACGGGGTATATTTTTTTGTCTCATGCATGTAGGTACTTAAAGCGGAATTCAATAACCACAGATGAATTCAAAGTTTGCCAAAGAAAGGGGAGAAGAAGAAGTTTGAAGAAAAAGAGACTTATGCCATTTCGTTCTCGGGTTAGGAAAGGTGTTAGGATTTACGTAATAGATGATTTTGATTTTAATTTGGTGTTAGGTAATGTTTGTTTGTTTTGTAATGGAATAGCAAAAGGGGGAGATTTGTAAGAAATTTTTTTCTAACATTGTTCATAGCATAGCTTTAGGCTAGTTTGGCTTATCCTGTTACAAATCGCCATGCACCGTCAAGACGAACTGAACTCGAGCATATCCAATTTTGAAGGCTTCTCGACATTCCGTAAAGGTACAAAACAATTTAAAGTTTGAATTAATTTACAGAATTAATGTTTAGGATGTTTATTTTTTCAAAAGACGGATATAAACTTTTTATTTTCGAAAAAGAAAAAATATTTTATTTTTTATCTTGTTCAAATGAGATTAACATGTCGTTAGATAGGTAGTTTCTTCATGTTTTCAAATGTGTTTAAAATGAGGCCTTACCGTTTCAATTTTCATAAGGTCGTTAGAAGCGAACTTGAAGTCATTCAAATAACTTCTCAATGTCATCAGAACGAGGTTTGTTTCTCGTTCGAACGACTGCACCGCCTCAAAATTTGTGAAAGGACTACAAATACTTGTTTCATGTTCATAACATTTAAGAATTTTGCTAGGACTATTTATGCATTACTTTTGCAAAAGTTCTTCATGTTTCTATTTTTCAAAAAACTTTTTTATTCACAATAAACATCCTTTAAGTCATAGAAAGTTTAGTATCTTTGCATACACCTTTATGGATAAGGCATCTCCCTGGAAAATTTGTGATACCTGAGGGAACCCACTACTGAAGACGAAGGCTAAGGCTGATAGAGGATTGCGGTCTTGTGATTCTTGTGAGGATCACAGTTGTTCATTAAAGATTTGCGAAGATTACTAAGTGAATAAAATCTTTTTACGAAACTTGTCCTTTGTTGAATGCTTGTTTGATTTATCTGTTTTATCATATAGGTGCATGTTTAGGATAAAAAGATAAAATCTGTTTAAAATTGGTGTTGCAATTTTTGTTTGCCACCACATAGAGGCTTCTTAAGCTTCCAAACTTTGCTTAATTCCTCAAAATTGACTTACGATATGTGGGCTTCTTTCTTTTTAGATCCCTCTGCAAACAAAATTTGAATACGTTAGCATAAATCAAGTAAGGCTTGGCCGAACACATAAAAAAACTCAAAATTAGTAATCAACCTATTTTAAGCTCCTTAGAAGGACATCTAAAATCCTGATAAGGTTCACCACCCTCATAAATGGGAAAGTGGTCCCATACCATCATAATAAATAAATGATTCCAATAATCTTTACTGGAATCAAGCAAATTCATAACTAATACCCTCCCCTCCTTCCTTTCTTTCATGTAAAGAGTATTATTGTTTGTTCGAATCCACATATAGCAATATCTAATCTTTGGAATCCAAAGCTGACTTCCATACAACTTATTTATTTTATGCACCCCTTTGACTATGCTTTAAGATTTGTGGGTTCATTGGGCATGAATTAGATAGAAGTAATCACAAAACCACAAAAACAGTTGATTCGGAAGAAAATTTATACATTATTCAGCAATAAATTGGGAGAAAAATCGGTGTCCTCCCTCCATGTTGTAATAATCTTTGGATTTTCCCCAAAATCATTTATGACCCACTATAGAATAGTGAATCTCCTAAAATCCCCAAAATTGAAGAAAAACCTTTTTTATGTGAAGTTTCCAAAAGTGATATTGAGATGAAAAATGAAATCTTTGAAATATAAACTTATTTTAAATAAATCTCTCAAAACTAAGTCATCCTATTTTGAAGAGGACACACTTAATGAGAGTTCATCTTCAACATATGATTCAGATTAGATTGATCAATTTCCTTTAAATAAAAATGGCAAGAAACAAATAGTGCAAAAGATTGTTCAAAAGAAGAACAAAAATGATAATGTATTTCAAACGATCATTCACATTCATTCTCCTGCACCTTTTGTCACAAAAAGGTCATCTAAGGTCATTTTCTATAAATTTTAAAAGGTCTAACAAAAGTACAAAATATTTTCCTAAGTATAATCCTATGGACATGTGACGTAAACTTTTTGTGTTCACTTTTTTGTCACAAATATGGCACTATAAGGATTCATATATTGGAAGTAATTTTAATGATATTGGTGTTGTTTATGACTTGACAAATAGAGTCAATTCTCTTGTATAAAAGTTTTACACTTTGTATTTGTAAAGTCGAAGAGATTTTGTGTCTGAAGATTTCTTTGAGAAAAGGAAGTTTATAGCTAGCATGTTGATGGTCATCTGAGGCCTTTGTTATACGTTCCACACCATTTATGTCGCTAGAAGAAAATATATAGAAGACCACATTTTCAATGGAAATTTGAGGTGACGGGTTTTGTTCCCAAGAGAAGAAACTTTGGGAATAATCATTTTCAAAAGGATGAGAGAAGGCCTATTTTTATCAAGTTTGGATATCAAAGCAAGAGTAGTTTAGTGGAAGTTATAAATCCTATTATTAAAGTTTTGATACCCATTGTTTTTGTGCCTCCCATAGACCTCAGAGATACCGCATCCCCCTTTTCATAGATAGGTAGTTTGTAGGATGCCTTGAATTTAATGTAGGTTGGTCCCATTACAGCTAATCTTAATTCTTTTGGGATATTTCCTTAGTAAGAGTTATCATTGTCACTCTTTGCATAGAACTATTCATACTGTTGTGAGGTTTAAATAGAAATAACATTTGCATGTTAGTGATGTTGAATTCAGTCTTGATCTCATCCTCGCTAAAATATGCCTCCTTAGCATAAAAGGACGTGTTATGAGTTGGGAATATTAAGGACACAGAGATTTATAGTGGTGCAGTACCTCGACTAAGGTACCTACATCCCTTTTTAAGATGTTTCTCTTTTGTATATTCACTATAATGGTGAATAATATAATATGTACAATCTTAGACTTCAACTACTATGGTATAAAAGAATTAAAAGTTCTTTGTAATGGTAGAGAGATCATAAGAAGCAATTGATTGGCCCCTTTAAACACTTCTTACTTATTTAGGAATCACGAGACTGAAAAGAGACTATGCTTCTAAGTATAATATATATCCCCCTATGTGAGAGCTGAATACTGTTAAATAAAATCTATAACACTTGTTCTATAGAATAAGTAACTTGAATTCAATCCCTTATACTCTTCCCCCGGAACTAACTATATAACTAGTTTGTAGGAGCTTGTGAGAAGTGACACTAGAGGCATGGGTGGCCATGGATAAGTTGTATTACCCCATATTGTTTCTTGTATTTAAGCTAATTATTGATTTGATTGTTGTTACATGTGATATGTTGTCATAAGTACACACACACACACACATAAATATATATATATATATATATATATATTTATTTATTTATTTATTTATGTGTGTGTGTGTGTGTATTTCTTATGTAGTAAATGTTACATGATTCTTATAGGTGCTACGTGAATACACATCCTTTATATATTGACGAAAACACGTAAATTAACTAAATAAACATTTTAAGAGACTTAGTATTATAGGATAATATGGAATGATAAGGACTAGGTGCCTGAGGTTTTCTTGTCTGGATTATTCCATCAGTATTAGGTCTCGCTAATCATGAATTAGGTTTGTATAGTACCAAGTTACACTTAACTAATTATTAATTAAGTTTTAACTTAACTAACTCACGTCGACTAATAAATTAATTAATGAGATAATTGATTTATGAAATAAGTTTCCTTTTTGAGTTTGGTTCTCGGGACATTTAAAAAGTCTGTTTTTAATTTAAAATATTTGAATTTAAGGTTTTTTGGTTAGTATATGAGTTGGGCCAAGCTTCGGGTCATTTAGAGCATTTTTTGGCTTATTGAAGTGATACCCCGTAATTTTTAATAATTAGGTTGATCAAGTCTATTTATTAAAAGACGATAGTTTGTTAGAATAGTTTACATATCATCCTTAGCATGAGTAAAAATAAACGACATAGATAATTCAATAAGAGTTCAATAACAAAATTCCACAAGATAAAAGCTGATAGAAAATACGTCACTTTCATCTATTATATATAATTGAACTCTAATCAATTAGTACATAACATCCAAATAACATCACAATTACAAACTTCTACAAGCTAGCCAACTAGAAAGGTGTACATGCTAGGATTGAAATCAAAATCCCGGTATCTCTCAAAACATAAACTGAAAAAAAAATGAAGTGGGACCAACATCCTGTGACACCCCGACTAATTAAATACCGGGTAGCTACTCCTTTATTTAAATTAATACAAAATGCCAAGTTGGTTCAGTTCATAGCATCACTGTCGAAAACATTTTTATAATTACTAGCCACCTAATATTTAAAAAGTGAGTTGTCAATTTTGAATTAAATCCGATTAACATGACATCCATTTAAATTATGAAATACTGATATCACAACCACATCACAGTCGAAAATAAATAACAATGTAATAAACTAAATCTTGAGGAATACACCTCACAACAATCCAATTATTGAAGTAACAAATACATGCCCAAATCATTAATTTAATTACAACTCAAAACATGAAATAAAAACTGAGTAAATGAGATGTCTCTAAAAGAAATGGGGAGACATGCCCTACAGATGAGTAAATCTGAAATAGAGTCAACATAGAGAGTGGAGGCGTCTACAATCGAGGTCATGTAACTTCCACAGCAGCTACAGCACGTCACGGGAATAGAACTCCTATGCTTGGGTGTCCTTGTGGCTGGACACCTAAAAAGGTTTTTACAAAAATAGATTTGAAAGCAAACGGGTCAGAGCCCGATTGTGAAAACAGTTTAAAAATATCAAGTGTTTAATATCATTAAACAGTGAATATAAAGTACATGATAGTGTGTGCACTCACATGAGTTCCTCACCTCTCAACTAATTGTGCACTCCTATCGTACCCGTACCCATTCTAGTTATTCCCATATCTAACTAGTCCAATACAAAATCTAACATTACTATACGATTCACAATTTAATTCCGGCATCTTCATTTAAACAGAGAGTTTTAATTTTCTTCACAGTTTCCCATATTAGTAATACTAATTACTAGATATCTTCCATTTTATCTTTACAAAACGTTGCTATTATTTATACTCACATCTATACATGACAGTTCATTTCAATTAACAATATATTATTCTCATCATTAATATACAATACTAGCACCCCGAGACTAAGCTGCGGTACACACATACTCTCTGCTATCCAATCCCGGTACATCACGTACATAAGGACCACGCATTTCGAATCTCTCAGGAATCGTTCTCAAATAGCAACAATCACACATAATGGAGGCGAACATAGTTCACATCACATGGGTCATGCACATACCTATACTCCCATGATCATCAGACTTATTAACTTCTCAATAAGTCTTTCTCTGACCTATGTCGTCGAGGTACCCATCTAAATCCTCCCGTAGGCACATAAAGATTAGATGGCCCTAATCGAATGCCGACCTCCCATGATAGCAAGTATGGTAGGTATGTTATACACAGATAACTACATATACTAAGCATTCGCACATCTTAGATATCTCAAAATATTAATAGAGGTATACATCTCATTCTTATACCATCATTTAGTGTTATACGTTTACAAGTTCCCGGTTTATGTACATTAAGGTTGTCAATTCTTCTCACGTCGTAATTAGGTACTCGTTTCCTAATCCCCAAATGTCCTCCGATTTACTACAAGAATCTAAGTTTTACTCCTCAACGTACTCCAATCTCACAATTATACCCACTAGTCAATAAGGGAAGGTGATTACTCCATTAAATAAGTCTACGGGACATTTGAAATAAAAAACAGGCCTAAAAGGCCATTCTGTCAACTCGTTAGAAGTCTCGTTCGAACGAACTACCAACTCATTAGAAGGGATCATGTCATCTCGTTAGAATATCGTTCGAACGAGGTTGTTCGAACGACCTGGGCAGGTCTTCTAACGAGATGGCAGAATACGCCCAGAAAATTCCAAACTCATTTTTTCTTTATTCTCCTCTTCTCTAAATCCACCCTAAGTCTATTCAACTACGTTTTAATGCTGGTAGACCATTTTTAGTCACCCTAGATCATTCCTAAACATGCTTTTGGGGTCAAATCTTACAAATTAACATGCCAAAATCATAAATCCCCAATTCTTGTTCCAAACCCTATGAACTTGAACCCAAAATTTAATTTCATAAAAAGACTCCTTATTAATCCCTTTTCAGATCATCAAAAGTTATGTTTTGTATATTAAATTCGTCCATAATCCTCTACATGTAAATTCCTACCCCAAACCACAAGTTTCACAATAATTTCATTGGGTGTTCTTCATCAAAACTTCCAAGACATAAAAAGTTTTCTACACTACACATGGAGGAAATATTTATTGCAAATAACGACATCAAAACACTTGCCTTAGATTTGTTTCTTCTGAATTGATGTTGGTGAACGAAGGCTGATTTCTCCCCTTTCTCTATAGAATTTTTCCCAAGGATAGTGATGGTGGTTGGAGGTTTCTTTTGGAACCTCTTCAAACTCCCCCTTTAACTCCCGTAGCCCACTAACTTACCTAATGCTGGTAATGGACTTAATGGGTTCATTAGTAAGATATTATTTAACCCTAAAATTCGTGGGTTTTAATTCCCATATTTTTAAAATTACCAAAAATGTCGGTCTGGCCTAAAAATGCCCCGGGACCCAAACTAAACCCCCGGCTAGTGTTTTCTGACTATTTCGACCCTTCCGAACACGTTGGCGCACTAAAAATGACCATTCGATTGATAAAAATATAATTCACTTTTTAATTTAAATCATTTTGTTCCTGACGCGACTGACACACGCGTCCCAACTAAGTTTCCCAACTTGTCGCATTTCTGCCTCGTGACAATTTAAATACTTTCAATACTCATGAAATATTCAATTTTAATATCATAATCAAATACTAACTCACATCTCGCTGGTATTTATATCCGTATTAATTCCCAATTAATTCTCATTCAATTTAATTAATCCCTTAAATAAAAATCAATAAAATTACGGGCTATTACATACTTCCCCCCTAATAACATAATTTCATCCCGAAATTCGAAATTAAAGAGTACCTGGTAAAAATAAATTTGGATAACGCTTGTGCATCTCATCCTCGTGCACCCATGTGGACTCCTCGGTATTATGATGCCGCCACTGAACACGTACTAGTGGTACTATCTTTGACCTCAGTTTCCGCTCGGTTTGGTAAAAAATAGCAATCGGCCCCTCCTCGTAGGAACTATCAGGCTGGAGATCGATGTCCTCTAAAGCAATGTGGGTATGGGACAAATCGGCCCTAAGATATTTCCTCAGCGAGGAAATATGGAACACATCATGAATCCTATGCAAGTGCTCCGGTAACCCGAGTCTATACGCAACTGGTCCAATCCGCTCGATGATAGGAAATGACCCCATGTATCTTGGTGCCAGTTTCCCCTTCTTCCCAAAACGCATAATCCCATTCATAGGAGTTAATCTGACCCCACCTTGATTTCTCTGAAGAACCTTTTGTCATCAGCACAGCTCTTTTGTCGGTCCTGAGCTAGCTGAATACGGCTCCGTATCATCTCTATCCTTGCCGAAGTGTCCTGAATCACTTCCGGCCCAAGGAGTTTGTTATCCCCCACCTCTAACCAACATGCTGGGGAACGATAAGTTCTACCATACAATGCCTCAAATGGATCCATGCCAATGGTGAACTGGTAGGAGTTATTATAAGCAAACTCCACCAGTGGAAGATACTGCTCCCTCGCAACCACCTCCAAAATCTAGGATGCACATATGCAACATGTCCTCCAACATCTGATTTGTCCGCTCTATTTTCCCATTAATCTGTGGGTGATATGCCATACTCAGTCTCAACTCTGTACCCATGGCCTCCTGGAAACTCTCCAAAAATCGTGAAACAATATCTTGTCTCGGTCAGACACAATATTTAGAGGCACCCCGTGAAGTCTCACTATCTCCGCAATGAAAATCTGGGCATACTGTCCCACAGTGTAATCTGTCCTTACGAGTAGAATATGAGCAACTTTGGTCAACCGGTCCACAATTACCCAAATGGAGTCGTGACCCCTCTGTGACATAGGTAACCCCGAGATAAAATCCATGGATATGCTCTCCCATATCCACATCGGAACCTCTAACGGCTGTGGAATACCTGCCGGTTTCTGATGGTCCACCTTTACTAAAAGTGGCGCATTTAGAAACAAACACGGCAATATCTCTCTTCATCCCGCTCCACCAGTACTGTCGTCTCATGTCTTGGTACATCTTATCCACACCAGGGTATACCGCGAACCGTGAGCTGTGAAACTCTGTCATTACCTCGTGTCGCAAGTCTTCCCCTTTCGGAACGACCAGTCTCCCATTGAAGCGTAATCCCCCGTCTGAGCTAACGGTATAGGACTCGGCTCCCTCTTCTAGTAATCGAACTATCTGCTCCTGACAGAACGAGTCATTTGCCTGGGCCTTTACCACTCTCGTAACAATCTGAGGTGTAAATAGTCATCACACACATGAATGATCAGGCCACTGCATCCTGGTGTCCCAACTCCTTCCACTTAGTTTTCCACACCTCGGCCACCTCATCTACTGGCCTACGGCTCAACGCGTCTGCTACCACGTTAGCCTTCCCTGGGTGATACTGGATATTGAACTAAAAATCCTTCATAAACTCAAGCCACCTACGTTGACGCATATTCAGCTCCTTCTACGTGAAGAGGTATTGTAGAGACTTGTGGTCTGTGAACAACCAAAATTTCTCCCCCAGAAGATAGTGTCTCCAGATCCGAAGAGCGAATATGACTCCCGCTAACTGCAAGTCGTGTGTGGGGCAATTCCTCTCATGAGGCTTAAGCTTATGGGAACTATAAGCTATTGCCTAACTCTCCTGTTGCAGCACACCTCCAAGTCCTTATAAGGATGCATCGGTATAGACTAAATACTCAACTCTCGGTCTGGGCAATGCTAACACCGGCACTGAGGTCAATTTGTCCTTCAACTCATCAAATGCCAAGTGACAGGCATTGCACCAGATGAATGGCACACCTTTGCGAGTCAGATGTGTCAAAGGACCCGCTATCTTTGAGAAACCCCGAATAAACCTCCTGTAGTATCCTGCTAAGCCCAAGAAACTATGGATCTCAGTCGGTGTCGTGGGCTATCCCCACTCCCTCACCGTGGATACCTTCCCCGGATCAACAGATATCCCCCGGTCTGAAATGATATGCCCCAAAAACTGAACCTCCTTCAGCCAAAGTCCACATTTCTCGTACTTTGCATATAGCTCGTTCTGACGCAGCGTCTGCAAAACCTGCCTTAAATGCTCGGCGTGCTCCTCTTCTGTCTGGGAGTAAACCAGGATATCATCAATAAAGAGGATGACGAACTGGTCTAGGAACTCTATGAACACCCTATTCATCAAGTCCATAAACACGGCTGGAGCGTTGGTCAAGCCAAAAGGCATAACCCAAAATTCATAGGATCCATACCTTGTCAAGAAAGCAGTCTTCGAGATGTCCTGTTCCCTGGTACGCAACTGATGGTATCCTGATCGCCAATAAATCTTTGAGAAGAAGCAAGCTCCTCTCAACTGGTCAAATAAGTCATCGATTCGGGGCAATGAATACTTATTCCGTATCGTGACTTTATTCAACTCCCGATAATATACACACAATCTCAACGATCCATCCCTCTTCTTTACGAACAACACAGGGGCACCCCACGGTGAAGTACTCCTTCGGATGAACCCCTGACCCAACAACTGCTCTATCTGATCTCTTAGCTCTCTCATCTCCGCTGGAGCCATACGGTAAGGTGCGGGGGCAATTGGCCGAGTGTCCGGCATTAAATCGATAACAAAATCTATCTCTCTACTAGGTGGTAATCCAGGTATATCCTTAAATACATCAGCGAACTCACTAATAAGGAGAATCTAATCAAGTGGTATTACCACTTCCTTAGAGGTCTCCTCCTCTATGTAATACAAGTATGTGGACGATCCTCCCTCGGGGCGAGGCATCGCCACTAAAAATATCTCCTACCCGAGAATGGCAAAAATAATACTCCTACTGAAATAATCAATCATGGCTCGGTACGCAACTAGCCAATCCATACCAATAATTGCATCGTACTCAGTCATCTCTAATACTAGCATATCAGCGGGTAAAGTAAATCTCCCTATCTCTATACCCACACCTCTACAAATAAGGGAAATCACGGAACCCCTACTCAATAGTGAATCTATGCAAGTAACCGTGCCCTCTGTAGTGTCTAACAACCCCAAAGTGCGTGTAAATCTCGTGGCAATGAAACAATGAGTGGCCCCCGTATTAAATAAAATACGCCCCATAGTCCCCTGAATAGAGAACATACCCTCAATAGCAGGTGGATCATGTGGGACTGCGGCATGCTGGAGTTGATAAACTCGCCCGTAGTGAAGCTGTCCCTGCTAGACTGGGGCTGCTGGGATGGGTGGCAAAGCTGGCATCTGTGGTGCTGCTGGGAGGGCGGTGGGAAACATAGGTCTCTAGGGCTCATGTCCAGCACCCTGCTGTTGCTTCTGCTGTTGTGGTGCCCTGCCCCTATTAGGACACTCCTGGCGCTTGTGGCCAATCTTGCCACAAATGAAACATTTTCCTGGAAAGTTCCCCCCTCTCTGACCCTGTTTCCACGACCCTGGTGGCCATTGCCATTCCTCCTCTGGCCGTGCTGACCCTCCTGAAACTGCTGCTACTGGCCCTGCTGACCTTGATGGCCATGGCGAAAACCTCCCTGTCCATTTCTGAAACCCCCAGATCTGAACCTCTTAAAATCCCCTTATTGGGAACCCTGATCTCCCTGCCTATGCTGACCCTGAGCAGATTGTGCCCTGCTGGCACCATTTCCCCCTGTCCTGCCCTGATAGTTGGACTCTCCTGATCTCTTACTCTCAGACATGTGAAAGCGGTGATCCTGGCAGTGAATCAGTGCTGCGTTAACCACATCATAATAAGTGGCCAACGAGAGATTTCCCAACAAGTGCTGTCGGATCCTCCAAGTCAATCCGTCCATGAACTTCTGAATCTTCTTCTCCTCAGTCGGAATCTCATCGGGAATAATGTTCAAGAGATTAGTGAATTCGGCCTCATACTCGGCCACGGTCCTCCCCTCCTACTTGAGGTTCATTAACTTCCTCCTCATTTCACTCTGAACAGCTGATGGAAAATATTTGCGATCGAACCGCACCCATAACTCCTAAATAGAAAGGGCGTCTCTCTCCTCCGTGGTGGTAACGGACTCCCACCACTGTAACGCTGATCCTACTAGCTTAAAAGTAACCAGTATCTGCTTCTGAACATCTGTGCACTCGTACATCCTTAAGTGCATTTGAATGTCCTTCTTTCACTGACTAGACACAACAACATCAGAGCTACCTGCAAACTCCAGAGGGTGTGCTTTCTGAAAAGCATCACGACCACGTTCCCAGGCAGACGGGAATACATGAGCCTGAACTGGCGCGACTACCGGCGCCTGGGGTGGTGCCTACTGCACAACTGCAAGGGCGGCATTTACTGCTTGGGCTACAATAGTTGCAACCTCTATGGCGTTCAAGGAGCCCTGAACTAGTGCAGGCTGTGGCTCGGGCTGAGTATCCCTAGGAACTCACTGTGCAAGTCGTGGAGGCATCTGAAATGAGAGTAAAGTCTTATGAGTTCCCAGTTATTATCTCAAAATAGCCGAAGAGCGAAGCATACACAAAAGAATACAACAATCCAAAAATATAGGGCTCTACATCAAAGAAAGCTCAGCAGAAACACAATAAGCCGTACAGATCCTACGAACACTAGAACCTGATGCTCTGATACCACCTGTGACACCCCGACTAATTAAATACTGGGTAGCAACTCATTTATTCAAATTAATACAAAATCCCAAGTTGGTTCAGTTCATAGCATCACTGTCGAAAACACTTTTATAATTACTAACCACCTAATATTCAAAAAGTGAGTTATCAATTTGGAATTAAATCCGATTAACATGACATCCATTTAAATTATGAAATACTGATATCACAACCACATCACAGTCACAAATAAATAACAATGTAATAAACTAAATCTGGAGGAATACAACTCACAACAATCCAAATATTGAAGTAACAAATACATGCCCGAATCATTAATTTAATTACAACCCAAAATATGAAATAAAAACTGAGTAAATGAGATGTCTCTAAAAGAAATGGGGAGACATGCCCTACAGATGAGTAAATCTGAAATAGAGTCAACATAGAAAGTGGAGGCGTTTACTATCGAGGTCCTGTAACTTCCACAACACCTACATCACGTCACGAGAATAGAACTCCTATGCTTGGTGTCCTTGTTGCTGGGCACCTAAAAAATTTTTTACAAAAATAGATTTGAAAGCAAACGGGTCAAAGCCCGATTGTGAAAACAGTTTAAAATAGCAAGTGTTTAATATCATTAAACAGTGAATATAAAGTACATGATAGTGTGTGCACTCACATGAGTTCCTCACCTCTCAACTAATTGTGCACTCCTATCGTACCCGTACCCATTCTAGTTATTCCCATATCTAACTAGTCCAATATAAAATCTAACATTACTATACGATTCAAAATTTAATTTCGGCATCTTCATTTAAACAGAGAGTTTTACTTTTCTTCACAGTTTCCCATACTAGTAATACTAATTACTAGAGATCTTCCATTTTATCTTTACAAAACGTTGCTATTATTTATACTCACATCTATACATGACAGTTCATTTCAATTAACAGTATATTATTCTCATCATTAATATACAATACTAGCACCCCGAGACTAAGCTTCGGTACACACATACTCTCAGCTATCCAATCTTGGTACATCACGTACATAAGGACCACGCATTTCGAATCTCTCAGGAATCGTTCTCAAATAGCAACAATCACACATAATGGAGGCGAACATAGTTCACATTACCTGGGTCACGCACATACCTACGCTCCCATGATCAGCAGACTTATTAACTTCTCAATAAGTCTTTCTCTGACCTATGTCCTCGAGGTACCTATCTAAATCCCCCCCGTAGGCACACAAAGATTAGATGGCCCTAATCGAATGCCGACCTCCCATGATAGCAAGTATGGTAGGTATGTTATACACAGATAACTACATATACTAAGCATTCGTACATCTTAGATATCTCAAAATATTAATAGAGGTATACTTCTCGTTCTTATACCATCATTTAGTGTTATACGTTTACAAGTCCCCGATTTATGTACAGTAAGGTTGTCAATTCTTCTCACGTCGTAATTAGGTACTCGTTTCCTAATCCCCAAATGTCCTCCGGTTTACTACAAGAATCTAATTTTTACTCCTCAAAGTACTCCAATCTCACAATTATACCCACTAGTCAATAAGGGAAGGTGATTACTCCATTAAATAAGTCTACAGGACATTTAAAATAAAAATCAGGCCTAAAAGGCCAATTTGTCAACTCGTTAGAAGTCTCGTTCGAACGAGTGTCGTTCGAACGAAAGGCTTCGAACGAACTACCAACTCGTTAGAAGGGATACTGTCATCTCGTTAGAAGCTCATTCGAACGAGGTCGTTCGAACGACCTGGGCAGGTCTTCTAACGAGATGGCAGAATATGCCCAGAAAATCCCAAACTCGTTTTTTCTTTATCCTCCTCTTCTCTAAATCCACTCTAAGACTATCCAACTACGTTTTAATGCTGGTAGACCATTTTTGGTCACCCTAGATCATTCCTAAACATGCTTTTGGGGTCAAATCTTACAAATTAACATGCCAAAATCATAAATCCCCAATTCTTGTTCCAAACCCTATGAACTTGAACCCATAATTTAATTTCATAAAAAGACTCCTTATTAATCCGTTTTCAGATCATCAAAAGTTATGTTTTGTATATTAAATTCGTCCATAATCCTCTACATGTAAATTCCTACCCAAAATGACAAGTTTCACAATAATTTCATTGGGTGTTCTTCATCAAAATTTCCAAGACATAAACAGTTTTCTACACTACGCATGGAGGAAATATTCATTGCAAATAACGACATCAAAACACTTGCCTTAGATTTTTTTCTTCTGAATTGATGTTGGTGAATGAAGGCTGATTTCTCCCCTTTCTCTACAGAATTTCTCCCAAGGATAGTGATGGTGGTTGGAGGTTTCTTTTGGAACCTCTTCAAACTCCTCATTTAACTCCTGTAGCCCACTAACTTACCTAATGCTGATAATGGACTTAATGGGTTCATTAGTAATATATTATTTAACCCTAAAATTCGTGGGTTTTAATTCCCATATTTTTAAAATTATCAAAATACCCTTCTAGGTTGCCGGTCTGGCCTAAAAATGCCCCGGGACCCAAACTAAACCCCCGGCTAGTGTTTTATGACTATTTCGACCCTTACGGACACGTTGGCACACTCAAAATGACCATTAGGTTGATAAAAATATAATTCACTTTTTAATTTAAATCGTTCCGTTCCTGACGCGACTGACATGCGCGTCCCAACTAAGTTTCCCAACTTGTCGAATTTCTGCCTCGTGACAATTTAAATACTTTTAATACTCATGAAATATTTAATTTTAATATCATAATCAAATACTAACTCACATCTTGCTAGTATTTATATCCGGATTAATTCCCAATTAATTCTCATTCAATTTAATTAATCCCTTAAATAAAAATCAATAAAATTACGGGGTATTACACATCCTCAAATGAAGGTGATGATATTGGGAAAGTACCTGATCCATCAAGGACTAGAAAGCTAAGATGGAAAGTCACGAGCACCTGATAGGGGGGTTCAACAATGATGGTCAGTCCACCGCAAGCTAATATGAATGCACCACCCAACGATTGTTATGAAAATAATTAATAATTCTGCAGTTATTAAGTTAAGTCTCACAACACATAATGTACCTGGCATATATATAAAACCAATGTAATCTTTTATTTTTGAATATAACCCATATGCTAACTTTTACCCCCCACACATGTGAAATAAATCACAACATAAATAAATCCCCATCATAAACATAAATCCAAACTCACCTTATCCACCCCAAAAAATCACCAATAATAAGATCATCATAATCGTATCTTGTCCCAAGTTCCTTTTGGGGTCCTTAAGCCGCTCTATACATAACCGACCTTATTCACCAAAATATATTCAATATAATAATATAACAAAAGTGGTTAGATTTCTTGGTAGACTAGGCATTCGTGTCGATACCCCTATCATTCTTATCAACTCTCACTGCAATGCAAAAGCCTAAAATTTAACTACACTCTTACGAGAGTATAACCTTTAGTACGGGAATCGAATCCATAGGGAATGAGTGATAGATGTTAATTGATTTATTACTTATGAATAAAGTGTAAAAGATAATTGTTTTAAGTATATTTTAGTCTAGGAATGTATTTAAACCACGTTAAACACAAGAAGAAAAATAATATATTGAGAATGCTATCCCCCACCACGAGTTAATTGGCATAAATGGTTGCGTGGGAAGAAAAGCTTTTGCAAGATTAAATCTCATTTCGTTAATTAATCAAATCTGGGGTATCACCCCCTAAATTATTATAAAATACCAATATGATTTTGGCATTAATTGTAAAGACAAATTTTCAATTGAATCAATTTATATGTAACAGGCTTAATTCCAAGCAAAATATTTGAGTCATAGGTTAGAATTTGTGTATTTTATCCCACAAGACTATTACGTGTTTGATGAAATGTAGTAGCCAAACTTTAAAGATTGGATACATCATGCCAAGAGTATCGTGCTAAGTTTGTCTTCATATTTACCGAGGATGTCGTAGGTATGAATGCCTATTGAATATAAGTCCTTGGATATTTTTAAGGGTGTTTGTTGTTTGACTTAAAATCGTTTGGAAATGTTTTTAAATATTTTTTGAAATATATTTTTTGGTTTTACTCTCATTGGAACGAGAATTGAACTTGTTAGAATGAAATTGAGTTTTTGTTTGAATAGAGTCCGATCTTGTTAGAAAAAAATTAGAATTTCATTGGAACGAGCTTTAAATGCCATCAAATCAGAATCCGATGTCAAGAGGTACCAAAGTCGTTGGAAGGTTGTTAGAAGCATGTCCGAATGAAAATTAATTATCGTTTGAACAAGGTTTAATGTCGTTAGAATATAACTAGAATTTTCATTCAAAAGACCTAGTGTTTTTGTTTGAACGAGATCGCCGCCTTGAAATTCTTGTTTTAATATTTATAGGCATGATGGACTCAGTTTTTCAAGAACTTTTGGTGAAAACGTTTTATATCTATTTACCAAAGATCTAAAACCCTATTTTCACCCTTTAAGTTTAAAGATTCAAGCTCTTCATATTCATATGTTTTGATATATTTAGTTTGGCCACCAAGGTTTGATTCTATACATTTGAAAAAAACGTGTTTTGTGTGGTGGAATTCGTACTTGCTGTTTACACACAATGAACTCCCTGTTTGTGGTGTTACGGTGAAGATGTGGTGGATTTCGTGTTTCTACCCATAGCCATTTTTTGAGACTCATTGGTGGATATCGAGATGTGCGTGGACTAATGAGTTATGGAAGCTTACGCGGGTGGACTTCTATGTTGCACTATGGATGAGAGATCAAAGGTAGAAGAGTGTCAAGGATTGTGGGGATCGAGTCGTTAAGTAAGTCTACTGTCAACTTTTATAAATCCATATCACCTTTAGTATTTGGTGTCGTGGAATCGCTATATTGGTGTGGATTTTAGTTTATTGTCAACTTTAGTATTTGGTGTCATGGGGATCGAGTTATCAAGTAAGTCTACTGTCAACTTTAGTATTTGGTGTCGTAGAGGTGGTGGATGGTAGAATCGTTATATTGGTGTGGATTTTAGTTTGGTATACTGCTTTCCCCCGCCCCCAAGTTGTTCATGGTCCTTATGTTGAAGACTATAAAGATTTTTCTCATATAGTGGAGGTAGTTTTTTTATGCCCTTTTATAGTTATTTTATTAGCCTTTATAAGGAGATTCGATATATTTGATATATATAAAGTGGGGTATGTGATGTGCCATCACATACACCACTTTATATGTATTCTTTATTGTTCATATAGTTAATTTTATTAATTGGTGGTATTGATATTCCTATGAAATTTTATGGAACAATACGTAATTTCTGGGTCATTATTTTTAATTAATTAATTCGGTAATTAGTAATTCCCTTGTGTCGTAAATTAATGAGAATTAATTAATGGGAATATTTAAAAGTGAATATATTTAAAAACGTTAACGAGTGAGAGTTAATTTTAGAAATTTATTCCGGATGGTGATTTTGAGCGCACGATTGAGTACGTTAGGGTCGAAATAGTCCGACATGAGTAGCCATATTTATATAATGGGTCTTGGGTCTTAATTAGACATGTTTGAACCCCAAATAGTGAGTTTGGACCCTTTTTAGGAAGCCCATAGGCCCCAAAAGGGATTTAAGCCTTTTACCCTAATTAGGTAAGGGTAAGACAACCTAAAGTCATTTTAGAGGATTAAGTGTGGAGAGCTTGAGAGGAAAGCCATTAGAAGAATTTTGGGATTTTGGAAGGAACTTCAAGAACAAGAAGAAACCCTTAGATTCAATCAATCTCCCTCATCCAAGACCTTGATCTACATTGTGGCAAGTGGTTTAATTTGTAAATTGTTAATGTGCATTTACTTATTCATATTAAAGGAGGTGAGACTCAATTAAAATGTTAGGGTTATATTCATTAGAAATTGGGGATTCTTTAATTTGAAGTTATAAATCTGTAAAGGGTCTAAGATTTGATGTAATTGATGTTCCAATTGATGAAATGGTTATGTTTAGATTGAATATGATATAAGTAAGGAATTAGGATGAATTTGGGGATATTTTGATGTAGAAGCTTATTCAGAATAGAGGTATAAAACTTGTTAATGGCGGACTGGAATTTTAGTAGAAGAGAGAGAAGTAAAAATACCAGGGTCGTTCGAACGACCTGGTATTTCTTTCAAACGAGATCCACTGTGGTTTGAACAACGAGGCTCTTCGCTTGAACTACTTGTTAGGTCTGTCAGATCTCTGAAATTCCCTTGATTCAGACCTATTGTGTTGGAGATTTATTGTTCCTATCTAACTGAATTATGAAATTGAGTATTGAATTAGGATTTAATTTGGGAATACCTAACCTTGAAATTAATTAGACTTGATTGCATGAAATTGGAGATGTAAGTTCATGATTTAGCATATTGTAATCTTGTTGTTTAAGTGATTATACTTGATTGCATGAAATTGGAGATGGAAGTTCATTATTTAGCATATTTTAATCTTGTTGTTTGAGTGATTAGACTTGATTGCATGAAATTGAAGGGAGGATTGAAATTATTGAATTTCGGGCCGAAAGATAGAGAGTTCGAGTATATTTGAAAGGGATACTCCAAAATAATGGGAATTAATTAGTGTGTAATTAATTAAAATGAAGTCGGACCGTAGACTTAAATATTTTAGGCTTGGGTATGGGCATAATACTTCGATAGTCTGGATTTCTATATATATGTTGATGTGTAGTACATATATGATTTGAATATATATATTTGTGTGAATGATATACATATATAGTAAAGCCATACTAATATTAATGCTATCATAGGAGGTTGCGCGATGTGGGTGAGTCCCCTGACTAGAGAATGCAGGGTGAGTATATTACCCAGGCCATAGCATCCGTATTTAGGGGTGGGACCGTTACGGTAAGGAGAGGACACATTCAAGGGGAACTATGGTCACCTCTTATGTTCTTCGTGATAGCATTTATATCTAACATACGTGTGAATGTTGAGATATGGATACGCATATATAGTGCATAATTATATATGGATATATACATGGTGTGAAATGTATAAATAATATAATTTGTGAAATGGTTATATGGTATAAAGTTGGATATGGATATAAATAAGTTAGTGTGAAATATAACTTATAACTCGTATACATGATGTGAATTGTAATAGGGATATAACTCGTGTAAGAATGTTATATGGCATTAAATGGGAAATGGTTTAAATAAGTTAATGTGATTAATAACCTATAAAATGTATATTATACTCACTCGGGTTCGAAGTGGGAAACAGTGAGATATATGAGACATAACTAGTTACAGAGGATTAGCTAGATGGGTCATATAGAGTTTAGTTAGGCGTGCACATTAGTTGAAGGGTGAGGTGTACTCAAGGGAGTGTGCGACACTAACTTGAATATGAAGAGCATTTGCATTTTAATTTCTTGCATTTAAATACACTTGCTAAATATTTTCAAATGTTTTAGGTTCTAACCCTTTCTATATAATATTTTCAAAAACCTTTTAGGTGTCCTACCACAGGGGCGCCAGGCCTGATCCTTCCTACAAGGTGCACAGCTTTAGCTTATGTGGATTGCTGCGGGATCTTTGTTTAGTCGCTTGTCTCATTTTATCTTTATATAGGGACTTTTTCAGTTGTACTATTCAGTTTATACTTCTATATTCAGTTTTGGCACGTATCAGTATTCTTTTATACTTGTACTTTATGGATTGCTTGTATTCGATGTTTCTCGATAAACACTTGTACTTATTTTGTGGCATGTTTAGTTTCATTCTGGTAATAGTTAATTTGGTCTCCTAGTATGTTGGTTGGGTTTGATTTAATTCATAAGATAAAATTTGACATCAGCTTAATTTAAAACTAGGTGTTTAGTAATTAAAAAGAATTTCGACAGTGATGCAAAGAATGAACCATATGAGATTCCTGTTTAATTTGGTATAGGACTGATCACCCGGTATTTTATTAAGCGGGACGTCACATTTTCGTTGGTTTTTGTTGATGGGGTAAGAAGGTGAAGGAGAGAAATGGTCAAATGCTTGCTATCAATGAGGTACGTTATAATATTATAACATTTGATCTTTGTTGCATGTTTGGGATATGTTTTAATTGCTTTTCTAAATATGAAATGAAAAAAGATTTAGTTTTTATGTTGGGGAAATGTTTGGATTTTGATGATGTCTTTATGAATTTGCATTCATGTTAAGCACTTGTGTAGTTTCTCAAATTTTTGACATTTTGAGGGGAAAAATATTCCTTTTTCCACTTCAAACTTTTTAATTGGCGGCAATAGTAGTATGCATAAATCCATCTGATGGACAACCTTGTGTTGGTTTGACACATGATCACTAATTTAATTATTTACAGTTTTGATGTGAAAGGAAGTGCCATTTTAATTTGTTGTGTGTCTTTTAATTAAAATAAATTCCATATAATTGTTTTTTTTCCAATACTAAGATTGAGTTTGCTTGATAGGTTCTTATTGGGAAATACGAAGATTAATTCTAGGAGAATGAATTCTACTTTCGCAAGAAATATCACGAAGACTACTTTGGGGAGACTATTATGTTTAAAACATTAAAGTTGTTAGACTTCGTTTGAGTATATGATGGTTATAAGCTAGATGGTTTATCTTGTACTACATTTTATTTTTGTAATTTTAATGATTAGAATAAAATATAGTTTTAGATCAGTTTAATGTCATTGAAATATTTTTTGTCATTGAAATATAGTTCATACATTTTGTTACGTGTGTTTATGTTTTGAATGAAATTTGTGGGTATTGGTTAAGTGTAATGCATTGCCATTGGTCGATCACTAGTTTTAAATAGTTTATTTGTATCTATTTGTTTAATGAGCAGTTAATATATCTATAAAAATATATTAATATTACTAACGGACTTTAACCGTTACAAATCAAAACGTCCGTTGTAAATATATGACACTCTCAATCCATTAAAATGTATTTTTTAATGGTTTGCATCCATTACAAATTCTATATTTCCTTGGATAAACACTGTTACAATTTAGTGAATCCGTTAGTAAGATATGGTAAGTGTACGAATGCTAAATCCATTACAAAATAATTGTAACGATTTTCATCCATTACAAATATTAATTTTGTAATGTATTTTATTCGTTACAAATTCTGTTAGTAAAATAAATAATGTCAATTTTCAAACGGATTTATTCTGTTACAAATATTTTTTTGTAACGATTTTTGTCTGTTACAATTGACTTGTTTTGGTGTGGTGTAAGAATTGAAAAGAAAAGAAAATATGATATATGTTTATCTTTTGAGGGTGTTTGTTCAAGATCAACGGGTTTGCACAATGAATCTTAGTTATGCATATTTTATCACGATGATATTAATTTGTGAAATCATCAAAGTTCTACTCTTTTGTGCATTGTGCTTGTTTGTTCATAGAGTTCACTTTATCTTGTCATTTGAGGCTAAATCTTAGTTTGATAAAGTTTTGTGGTCAATAAGAACTTCTTGAACATATTTGAGTGTTTGGGTCAAAATTTATTTGTATATAATTCACGTCCATTCATTTTATTCCACATGTTTAGACACATCGATACTATAATCGTGTGTAAAGCTTATATGTTTGTATCGAGTTTTGTGGTTGTTTATACCTATATATATGTTGAGTTTTCATGGGTATATTTTCCATATATTATATATGGTATCGTGTTTTGAGTCTTTGTGGTTTGCATTTAGTCCATGTTTGCCATATTATTTATCTTTGGATTTTATTTGGCATGCTATGTGATCATATTAGTATCCCTTCGTTGGTGTATTGAAATTCCTCTTCTCAAATTGGTAATTTCAAAATTGGTATCATACTTCATTGCTTATTCATATTGATATCTTTTTGCGTCGATATTGAAACTTATTGATCATTGTTTAAATTATTTATGCTTGAGTTACCATGTTGCGTGTTTATTGCACATTATACAATCGTATGCTTTATTCTCTTCTCCCTATGTTTGAAATTGACCTATCATGATCACATATTTAGGGGGAGATTTTTTTTAGGGGGAGTAATTATTTTATTTTATCTTGCTTTGTCTATTTCTGAACAAAAAATGGGAGAAATAGTATCTTTTCTTGCATGATTCAGATATCTTTATCTTAGGGAGAGACATCTTACCTAGATTGAGATTGTTTTAGACATTGTGAGATGTTTAGTCATTTGTGTATTTTTACTTGTTATATTCTCTTTGCATTTGAAAGTGTGTTTAAGTGTGCAGGTTTACCGCATTGCGACAAAGTTTTCAAACAAAGCAAAGCTACTCAGTTTGTGTGTCTGTACTCCTTTTCCATTTTGGGTTGGGGAATGAGTCCTTTTAGAGAGCTTGACGTCCCATAAGATTTTTATTTTGGTTTCTTCCCAGAATAGCCAAAAGGGGAGATTTATAAGGATAAATTTTCAGTTGAGTCAATTTGTATATAGTTGTCTTAATTTCAAACAAAATATTTGAGTTATAGGTTAGACTTTGTGTTATTGATACCATAAGCCTATAAAGTGTTTGAAGAAGACGTAGTGGCCAAATTTCAAAGATTGGATACATCGTCTCGAGTTTATCGTGTCAAGTTTGTCTTCACGTTTACCAAGGATCTCCCAGGTATGAATGCATATTAAATATGGGTCCTTGGATATATTTAAAGGTGTTTTTTTAACTCAAAATTGTTTGGAACTAATTTTAAATGTTTTTTTAGGAAACATATTTCCTTTTTTTTTATCTCGTTAGAACAAGAATTGAACTCATTAGAATGAAATTGAGTTTTCATTCAAACGAAGTCTTATCTCGTTAGAACGAAATTAGAATCTCGTCGGAACGATTTTTGAATGTCATCAAACTAGAATCCTCTATTAAAGAGGGAAAAAGTTATTGGAAGGTCATTAGAAGCCTATTCGAACAAAAATGGGTTATCGTTCGAACGAGGTTTAAAGATCCAAGGTCTCCATATTAATACGTTTTGAGGTATTAGTTTGGGCACCAAGATTTAATTCTCTACATCTAAAGAGAACGTGTTTCATGCAGTGTAATTTGTACTTGATGTTTACACTCGGTGGACTCCGTGTTTGTGATGTTGCGAGGAAGAAGAGGTGGATTTCGTGTTACTATCTATAGACGGTTGCTAAGCCTCATTGATGGATATAGAGATGTGCATGGACTCGTGCAGTGTGGCACTTTCATGGGTGGACTCTAGCACTGCATCGTGGAGGAGAGATTGAAGAGCATCAAGGCTTATGGGGATCGAGCCATTGAGTAAGTCTACTGTCAACTTTTGTAAATCCGTATCATAGTGATCTATTTGGATGGACCTCCCGAGATTTTTCCCTTTGTGTTTTCCTCTTACATCGACGTGTTGTGGATGGTTTCTTTATTTTATCTGCTTATCACTTAGATGCATGTTTTCGGATAAAAAGATAAAATTAGGTAAATCAATTTTTCACAACAAAAGGTTTAAAATCGGTGCTGAGTTTAATTGGATTTAATTTTATTAAAGTTTTAATCTATAAAATTAAAAATTCTAAAAAAAGACTTTTTGTTTGGAATACCATCCTTGCCTAGTGGGACTTGCAGTCTTATCAATAAATATCCCATAGATCACATGAAATACGATGTTCATTCATCTATATTGTTGGGTACTACCCTAGTGAACATGATTTCATTTAACATATGTAATAAGCCATTAAATCCCTAGGCTACCCTAGTGGACAAGTATTGTCTCATGAGGATTTTTAGTAATAAAACCCACAAATATCAATTTTCCTCAAAAGTATGCCTAAATAACTTGCAAAAGAACTCAATAAGAACGAAAATGGATTTCAACAAGTTATTAGAAAAGTAAGTGATAGTTTACCCAATACTTTGTAATCATTCACATTATTAGAAAAACTTCATTACAATTGAAACCTTAAATGCGGGAGGAAGACCTAGCACGAGAAATATATGATTTGACAAAACTTTTATAATCTGAAAAAATATTAAATCGTCAATGGATAGAACCTCTTTGTTGATTACACACAACAAATGAAACATTATAAATAGAGTGTAATACACAAGACATACGAGCATAATAAGTAAATGGAAATGGAAACAAGGTCGTGCAAATCTCATCAATCAAGAATTATACATATAAATGAAAAAAATCCAATCTCAATAAAAGATACCATTCATTAAGTGGGGAAACATATTTTAACTGATTATCACTCTAATTATGACTTTTGAATCATATTCATCTTAGGAAAACATAGGAGTTCTAAAGGTTATAATTTAGGATTGGGGTTAAATTTATGAAATGAAGGGAATATTTACGGATTCGAAAGGTTTGGACAGAATACTTGGGAAATGGAAAATTAACGGGAAATTTTAATATTGAAATATAATTTCCACAAAATCAATGGATATACCATTGGAAAAATGACAAAGATTATTGAAAAGTATGTACTAAAAGAAAATATTTCTCTTTCTTTCCGTTTCTTCCTTTATCTTCTTTTTCTTTTGTTTTTCTTTCTTTTCCTTTTCTTTTCTTTTTTACTATTTTTTTTTTCTAATCACTCTCTCATGATTACTTGCAAACACATAACAAGAACATCATAAAATCCCATGTATCATTACAAACAAAGGTACGCAAGGTTTATATATGGTTTAATAAATCAAATATGGAGTTGGTTATGGGATCCGGGGTTATGAAATAAAAGTCTATATGTAGGTTCAAAGGGGTTGACTAGGGAAATATTTAAGCTCAGGTAAAGGCCAATATGGGTATAGTAAAAAAATGGCATATGATCCTTTTCTAATGCTTACTCGATTCTCGAGTATCAAGCAATAAAATTCATAAAGAACAATTAAAGAAAGAATAGTGAGATTACCAAGGCCTTTAACATTTTCAGGGATGAAATAGTAATGTATAAACACTCACAAATTATTAAAAGTACAAATATCACTTGATGTATATATGATGAAATAAAAAATATTACCGATTTATTAAATACTTAAACCAAATCATATAAACAAGAAAAGAGCATGTGCTCATGGTATTAATGCTCAATTGAACAAGTTTTTCATAATATCGATGATTTCAAGGACTAAATTTAATGACTTCAAAATTTGAGAACATGCATTATTGAACCATCAATTGGAATGGATATTTATTTAAAAGATCATCGAAAACAAGGGCAAAGTGGCTAAATAAATAACGGGAAAAAAGAAAGAAAACATTTTTGAAAAGTTTCAATTTTTTATAACAAAGACATGCTTAGGAAGAACATATATCCAGTAAATGAAACTGATATAAAATGGGAAGAATAACGCACACCACCTAACTTATGTTGCATTGCTCTCAATGGGAACCAAGAGCACAACATAAAGAGAGGTAGAGAAATATACTACCCCAAAATAGAGCGATCTCCGAAATTTCAAGTCCATTGATCCTACAAAACACGTTATAACCAATCATAATGAAAAAGAAAGAAATAAAATGTGAACTAATACACTAGATAAGAAAGAAGTTAATATGTATAACTAATAATTTTAACTTCTAACTAACTATACACTAAAAGTTAAATTTTTTTATTTTTCACCCAAAATACAATTTGCTTTTAAGGATAATTAGTGTACCCTCATTTGAGTTAATATCTTCCGAAAAATAATAATTTCGTTTGAAAAACGGAAGGCATGTACAAGGCGTAAGAAATGAATCATCACCATTTAAAAGTTTTTAGTGGATGATGTGAGGTTTGGATTGAATAGGTGATAAGTACACCTGGTAATTGGGCGGATGTCGACGGGTCAGAAACCGCCTTGGTTGATTTGGGGCGGGTCATAAATGGGTTGAGGCGAACATTCGATTCGTATTTGGTTCAAATTTGAGTTGGGTGGTTTGGGTCAACCCGTCTATTTTCTCTTCATCTTTTTGCTAATTGGCTCTCTCTTTTCCATCATAACCATTCCATTAAAACCAATTTGCAGTAAAATAACAACACTAAATCAACAGTATGCAAACAAATTCGTAAGATCATTTGAGAATCGTGAGTGGACGATCTATGGGTGAGAGAGAAAGCAGAAGCAGGACAAAAAAGTTAAGGTTAGGGAAATAAATAAATCTCTCTACTTAATACCCTTTACTGACCCGGTCCTCACCCGCGACTGACTCGTGGCTGACTCGCAAAACTGGAACACATCACCCAATCTTGAACCACAAAGAGATATTATAAGGTCTGGGCAGGTTGCAATGGATTGGTGACGGTCTGTTTGATCTTATTCGATCCGTATTTCCAGGCCTAGTGATAAGTAAAATTAGTATCCAACAAAAAATTGAATTTTCTCCCAAAGGATTTTCAAATAGAATAGGAGGTGGCGCACATGGAAGCAAGATTGCCTATATGGAAAGCGAATAAAACAAGTAATGCTCATCGGCGAAAGTGTTTAAAATTTAAAAGTTTAGAACCAATTCATCAGACACTTGTAACGATTTCATAATACAGAATTAATATGGGGAGAAAACTAATACAATCTCAAGAGATGACTCATCATCGCATAAAGATTGAATTTCAAAGGAGAAAGGATCATTTTCAATGAAATTTTCTTCTTGATGTATTAAAGTATAAATCATTTCATTGCATATGGATATGGATATTACATCTAGTTCCTCCTTACTTTCATTCTTTATTATGCCTTGGTCCAAGAGAAGAATGGGTTGTTTCAAATGAGACATCGATTCCTCATTTGGTTCAAAACAATCTTCAGCTTAAAAAGTTTTGGAAGAAAAATCATTGTTAAATTCGAATAATGCATACAAGTCTTATACCCAACGATGATTTTATTCCCAATTATGGTTTTCACACTTTTCATTTTCAAGAATGTGAATGCTCTCACACAAAGTCATTGGAACAGGCACGAATTCTTGAAAATAATAAGTTCGAAAACTATCCTCGGAACTACTTCGAAAATCATTATTACAATAATTTCGAAAGTTATTGCCATTATAGTTTAGAGAACTATTATCTCCATAAGTTTCAAACTCCTTATTATAAGAATTTATTGGCCCTAAATCGAAATGATCATTTCCAAAATTCCTATAATCCATAACTTGACTTTTGTAATACTTACCCAAAGATATTTTTGAATTTTCATTCTTTTCTTTATGCAAGTATTTACCAAAAGTCATAGGTTTTGGGGAATTTGAGAATTATCATTACGATTATCGAAAAGAGGAGATTAAGACAACCCTACCAAAATTATCTTAAGATAGGGATTTCCACAAAGTGGTGTGCGACTGAGAATTTAAAAGCTTCTTGCGCTCAAATGTATAAGTCTGCAAAAGAATTTAAAACAAATAATATAAATACAAAGAAGATATTATGAAATACTAAATTAATAACACTATATAATGAAACAATCCAGAACAACAACGCCATTTGATTGAGTGGTAACGAGCATCCGTGTTGATACACTTGTCACTGTTACAGGCTCCTACCGCAATGCAAAAACCTAAACTTTAACGATCATCTTAAGGGAGTATAACGGCTAGTTCGGGTATCAAATCCATAAGGAATGAGTGCTAGATGTTAATTGATATATTAAATCTCAATAAAAATGTAAAAGATAATTATTTTAAGTATATATAAATCTAGGCATGTATTTAAACAAAGTTAAATACAAGAAGAATAAAAACTATTGATTGAGAATAATATCACTCAATTTGAGTTAATTGGCATAATGGTTATATGGGAATTAAAACTTTTGCAAGATTAAATCTCATTTTGTCAATTTATCAAACCTAACGTTGTCACCCCCTAAATTCTCAAAAAAATTGCGATATAAATTTGGCATCAATAAATATTCAAAAGATTACACACACAATGTTTTAAATACAACGCATACATGATATACACCGTTAAATATCCTAGGCCTAAAATCAAGAACAACCTATTAGAAATAATATAATTCATCACCAAAGAAAAGAAAACAACTAATACAAAGTGAGTTCAATCATCTCAACCTAATCTAAATTTGCTACAAAGCATTGTAACATATGTATTTAGAAAAAGCAATAAAGGAAACCAATAAATATTGTAAGTGACTTAGTTATCAAAGAATTAAAACAAAAATGGACGCTTAAATAAATTGACGAATATAACGAATAGTATAATTACAATGCAAATGGAGTAAACCCTCGGAGAGATGGAGAAAAACTCTTAAAAGCTAACAAATATCTCCCAAAATCTAAGATATCTCTCTAAAATAAAATCCCTCACTTTTTATTTATACTAAAATGGAAAAAAGAAGAAAAATAACTAAAAAAATTGACAAATATATTGCAACCCAAATTAATTCGAGCCAATTCTAAATCAATTCGGACTTAGGCGGTCCCCTTTCTCATTTTGATCCAATTTTGACACATCATATAGAAAAGCCATAAACTCGTCATACGGATTCAAAATGATGCATGGTCAAAATCCACACGAAGATAATTCAAGGATCTATATGTTGGTATTTTTAAACCCTCCAAATTATTCAGTAAGAAATTATCAAATTACCCATGAAGTTGAAGAATAGACTGAAAATTTGTAAAAATGATCATAACTTCCTCATTTGGGATCAAAATAATGCATGGTAGGTGGCCACCCAAAGATACTTTATTGATCAACATGTTGGAACTTTTATACAATTCAAAATATTAATCTTTAAAAGACTAAATTACCCTTGAAGTTGCATATTTCGATGTAACTTTATTAAAACGCTTCGAAGTTCATACTATGCGCTTATGACACCTACAAAAGCTCAATTATACCTCACAAAGAATTTATACATCAATAATAGAGTTTTTATGGTTAACGAGCACAAATGTAAAAATTAACATACACAAGAGGGCGAAAATGCGCAAGAATAAAGGGTATCCCCTTCGATTGTATCATCATAAATAATTATTCTCTAGCTTCACTAATCAATTTAACGTCTTTAACTCTTCAATTTATTATCCAGTTGATTCTTCTCAAAATAATATATTCTTTCGAATGAGAATGGGATGTGGCATGAATTCTATTCAATAAAGTCTAAAGAGGAAATAAATTATTTCAAATGGTAATATACTATTTACACATATTCCTAAATTTATAATTCATCTCAACAATCATGTTACCAAGCAAATCATTAACAAAATAGTCATACATCAGATTTTTGTTAAGACCCAATTACAATTAACTATTTATGAGTCTAGTTAATTGCTCAACTTAAATTGCCTAAATTGGATTGGCGGTTTATGAGATATTAATATTTTAGTACACTAGAGTCAAACTGTCCAGAAAATTTCCTATATTTTATGTCAACTTTGAAGATTAATCTATTCAAATCAGGAATTAATTAGGAGTTACTCCATACATGGTTGGAAATGTATAACAATATAGTTTCATAAAAATCTATAATGATCTAAAAATCATTTATATTCTAGAAGATATTGGTATTTTATTACAATAGGGTTAGACTGTCCAAAAAATAGTCTATGTTTTTATGTCAATTAATAAATCTATACTAATTGGAAACTAGTAAGGTTTTGTACCATAAATATATAGAACTTTATGTGATTTATGTTTTATATAAACTTTGAATCACCTAAAAATCATTTATACTCTAGGAGATATTAGTATTTTAGTATAGTATGTCAGATTGTCTAGAAAATACTCTACGTTTTTATGTCAACCTTGCTAATAAATATATACCAATTGGGAACTAAGTAGGTATTTCATCATATATGGTGGGAAAGTTATATAAGTGTATTTTATATAAACTTTGAATAACCTAAAAATAATTTATACTCTCGAAGATATTGGTATTTTAGTACAATAGGCCACATTGTCGAGAAAAAATATATATATTTTTATGTCAAATTTGTAGATATATTTGTACTCATTGGCAACTAATTAGGTGGTGTACCTTACATAATTGGAAACGTACATAACCCTAGGTTCATATGAACTTGTAATCACCTAAAAGTTCTTTATACTTTAGGATATATTCAATCTTTAGTAACAACTGTACAATCTCCCCAATATTAGTTTTTACGTGTGCACAGATTTTGTAAAATAATTTTCTTCGACCACAAAATTTCAAATCAGTTAATTATAAATTCAAACTACTAGCAACATATATTATTATCTTTTAATAAAATTATTTAAAGCCTGAAATTAACTACAAACCCCTCTTACTTTAATGGCTACTTTTTCAATTCAACAATAATTTTATGGGAAAGAAATTTATAAGCCCTGATTATGTATAATTGATTTTAATATTTAAAATTAGGTTGAGGTAAAAATTAAGGTTTAGATTCATAAAATGAAAGGAGTATAATGTTAACTAGCCTTTTGAAGAAATTTCACCAAATAAATATAGCAAAATTGTAGAGGACGAATTCTAGAAAAAATTCTCTTTGAATATATCTTAAAAATGTTCCTCAATTCTTGCACCAAAAATGACTCCACAAAGTGCTCCCAAAATAACTTTTGAAGAATATAATTTTGTTCTTACAAATGTATAGTTTGACAGCTTATGTATTAAGCCTCTCAAGTGTGTATGAAATACCCATTTGTAAAGGAAAATAAATAGCACATCCATTTTTTAAGGAAAAGGAGAACTACATATATTTTTTAATGAAAATTTTATTCAAATCAACTTTATTTTTGTCAAAAGCGAAACAATAGATAGGTCCCCTTTTTACCAACTTTAGAGGAAGATGCCCTAATAAAAACTGTGGAAACATTGGAAGTAATCGCCCAAAACTTATTAAATCCTAAACTTATTACGTATTGTACCATAGATTTCTCAAAAGGTATGTAAGTCTTATTTTATATAAACTTATAATCACCTAAAAATCATTATACTTTAGAAGATATTGATAATTTAATATAGTAGGGTCACATTGTCCAGAAAATAACCTATCTTTTTATGTCAATTATGCAAATAAAAATGTACTAATTGGTAGCTAATTAGGTGGTTTACCATACATGATTTGAAAGTAAAGTGAGTTTAGTTTGATAAAAAAATTTAATGACCTAAAAAGAATGTATATACGCTAGAAGATATTGGTATTTTAGTAGAGTAGGTCAAAATTTATAGAAAATATTTATATTTTTATGTCAACTTTGCAAATAAATCCGTACTGATTGGGAACTAATTCGGTGTAGTACCAGACATGGTTGAAAATTTATCTAAGTATAGATTTATATAAACTTTTATTCACATAAAAATCATTTATATTCTTGGAGATATTAGTATTTTATTATAGCATGTCAAACTGTTCAGAAAATAATCTATATTTTTATATCAACTTTGAAGATCTATTTGTATTAATTGGGAACTAATTAGGTAGTGTGCCTTGCATGGTTGGAAAGATATATGACTCGAGGTTCATATGAACTTAGGAATATCTAAAAATCATTTATACTTTAGGATATATTCAAGTTTTACTAACAGGTGTACAACCTGCCCAACAATAATTTTCATATGTGCACATATTTTGTAAAATTAATTTCTCCTACCTCAAAATTCCAAATAAGTGAATTATAAATCCAAACTACTATTATCACGTATCATTAACATATCATATTTTATTAAATTTTAATAAAATTATTTAAATGGTGAAATTAACTACAAACTCCTCTTACTTTAATCACTACTTCTTCAATTCAGCAATAATGTTAAGGCAAAGAAATTTATAAGCCATAATTATCTCTAATTAATGTTAATAATTAAAATTAGATTAATGTAGAAATTAGTATTTAAATACATAAAATGGAAGGAGTACAATGTTAACTTGATTCTTAAAGAAATTTCACTAAATAAATATAAGAGATATTAGAGAATTATAGAGGGAGAATTATAGACGAAATTCTCTTTGAAAATATGTTAAAAATGTTCCTCAATTCTAGCACAAAAAATGACTCCAAAAAGTGATCCCAAAATGTTTTTAGAAGAATATAATTTTGTTCCCATGATTGTATATTTTGATGGCTTATTAAATCTTTCAAGTGTGTATGAAACAACCAATTTTTTGAAAGAAAATAAATACCACATTCATTTTTAAGAAAATAATAACCACCACATTTTTAGGAAAAGAAATATTGCCTCCATTTTTTAAGGAAAAGAGTAAACATGTTCATTTTTTTAGGAAAACGAATAACCACTTCATTTTGCTAAGGAAAAAAATAACCATCTCCATTTTCTTTAAGGAAAAGAATAATCATTTTAGTTTTTAAATGTAAAGATTAATCATGTTTATTTTCTTTAAGGAAATGAATAATCACTTTTATTTTTTTTAAGTAAAAGAATAACCACTTTCATTTTTCTACGAATAGAATAATCATCTCCATTTTATTTAACGAAAAGAATAATCACTTGCATTTTTTTAAGGAAATGAATAATGACCTCCATTTTCTTTAAAGAAAATAGTAACCACTTCCATTTTTTAAGTAAAAGAATAACCAATTATATTTATTTACTTACTATTTGGATTTATTAACTATTTACTATTGACTATTGACATTTACTATTGACCTTTATTTATTTACAATTCACTATTACTTTTCAAACATTTTTTAATTTTAATTTTCATTTTCATTTAAATAATTAATTAAAAATATTTAATTATTCAATAAATACCACTAAATTATGGGGTATTACAATCTTCCTCTCTAACAAAAAGAATTATGTCCTCGTAATTCAGAAATTTAAATTTATATCAGAATCAAAATAGATGTGGGTATTATTGCCTCATCAAACTCTCACATTCCCAAGTGGACTTTTCCTCATTGTAGTGGTTCCACTCTTTACGTCGTAACAGTATTTCCTTTAAACATAATATCTGAATTCGCCTGTCGAAAATTTCTAATGATTGCTCACTATAGGAAGCGTCTGAGTTTAACTCGATATCACCTAAATTGATATGTTGATAAGCATCACTAGGGTGAAAGAATCGACGAAGTAAAAACTGTAATACCCCATATTTTTATGCTATATTTAATTTGGGGATTTATTAAATTTAATGTGATGATTTATTTAATAAAAATCCGGAAATTAATTATGTTATAATTATTAACGTGACTAGAGTTAGTAATTATGGGAAACTTGTTGAATATTACTAATGAGCATAGTAATATATTATATTGGTTATATTGAATGTCATAGGTGTATTAAATGACTATTTCGGAAATTTAAGTCGGGACGTGCCCGTGCCACGTCGGGACTAATTATGTTAATTAAAAAGTGAATATTTTATAAGTTGTCCGTATGGTCATTTTGAGTGCGCCAACGAGTCCGGAAGGGTCGAGATAGTCAGAAAAGTGTACCCGGGGGTTTAGTTTGGGTCTCGGGATGTTTTTAGGCTTAATTAGTGACCCGGGAGGGCATTTTGGTCATTTTACAAAATAGGGTAATTAAACCTACGAATTTCAGCCATCCTTAGCAGCCATTTAAGTCAGCCTTTTAGGGTTAGAACATTCAGAACCCTAGAATGGCCATTGGAGAAGAGAGGAGAGAGCTCTCAAGGTGATTCAAGGCCCAAAACACCACCGATTTCACCGCCGTCACCACCAACGCGTAGATCGCGAGGAGGAGAACGCAACCACACCAATATCGGCAGGAAAGCAGACCTCTGAAATCCCAGGCAAGTGTTTAACTTGCATATTTTCGTTGGTGCAATAATCATATTAGTGTAGGAATGATTAGGAGTATAATCAATGGAAGAAAACCCCAATTTTTTATAGGGATTTGCATGTAGAAATCGTTATAACCATATTCTGGAAATAATTTGTGAAGTAGATGATTAACCCATGGATTTGTGATGTTATGTTAGAAGGAAATTCTGGAGAAAACTGATTAGAACAAAAGTTAAGAAAACTTTAGGGTTCTTGATTATTAGATGAGATTTTAGGTTGTTTAACCATGTTTAATGATGTATACACGCATGCTGAACGTTAAAGATATCTGGAATTATGTTAGTATGTTAACAGTAAACTTTTTGGGCCGATTAGTGTTGGAAAATATGAGTTTTGATGAAGAACTTTAATCAATCCCGTCACTGCAATTTCTGCAGAATTTTTGCCCAGACCTGCTTGATCGATCGATCGAGACTAGAGCTTCGATCGATCGAAGGTTCGATCGATCGACCCCAACCTTCGATCGATCGACCCCTCCTGGAAGACTCCTATTTCTCTTGTTTATTTACTTAAATTAATTTATCGTGAAATAACCTTTGGGCATTCTAAATAAAAGGATTTGGGAGATATTGAGGACCAGTAGGGTATATGGATAAATGTTAGAACCTTTAATCTTCAACAAGTATGGTAATTATGGGATATTTACTTTAGGTTGATAGATTTATAACTTAAGGGTGAGGTACGTAAGAGAGTTACGTTGGAATCAAATAAAGTCCCTTACTGAATTTCAGATTGGTGAGAATATAAACCATGAGTACTAGGTAATGAGTGAGTAAACTCTTCGAATTAAGGTTAGAGACGAAACCTTATACGTAATCATAATAATGGGAAATTAAAGATAAATGTTGTGACTATGGGTTACGAGAGAAACCTATATTAATATGATGAAATGGGTATATTTATATAATTGTGTGTACATATATTATATACATGTGAAAAACGTACCCGCGCTACTTGTTATCCCTGAGGTTACCGCGCTGGGACGATCGTATCCTGTGTTGCTTTATGGGGGATATTGAATCGTACCCTAGAAGATAGAGATCCTAGGTACGGGCTATTAGATTGATAGTCGGACGGTCCTAAGAGACGTGTGGGTATGTACTGACCTCTTGGACTTGGAATCTATGCTTCGCCTCAACGTTGTTTTGTATATGTTAATACAGTTCGAGAGTGATTCCGAACTTGTGTTTCCCTTTGTGTGAGCGATACGGGGATTGGATAGCAGAGTATGCCCGCACCATAGATTAGTTGGGGTGTTGTTATATATATATTATACGAGTAGTTAATAAATATATATATGGTTATAAACTTTAATCTGCCTACTATAATGTGATAAGTAGGACATAGTTGTTGATGCAATAATAAATACTTGTTTTGTGAAAGTATGAGAAGACACTGGGAAACCTTATAATTTAATGAAGCTAAAACGAGAGGAGTACTACATATTAAAACTAACCTTTTTAAAACATTGACATCGTTCGGTTTTGAAAATATATGCGTAAGCTGAGATATATGAACCGTTGGGAAGGTTAGTGCGATATGAGTGCACATTAGAAGAGAGGTGAGTATTTCTCAAGAGAGAGACGAACTAATATGATGTTGCATTGGCCTGTATCAATTTTAAATACTTGCTTAACGTATCTTAAAATCAAACACACTTTCGGGCCCTGACCCGTTTCCTTTTCTCTCTCTCTCTTTTGTATATATATGTATATTTTCAGGTGCCCAGCCACAGGGGCGTCTTGCTTAGGATCCTTTGAGAAGAACGAGCTGCAGCTTAGGTGGGAGTTGCAGGTCACTTGAGTAGACGGCTTCTATTTTTTACTCCACTCCTATTACTCTCATTTATTGGGCATGTGTCACCCTTTTTATCATTTCATTTATTGTTGGGATTCTTATATTTCAGTTATTCCAGTATTGTCTTATGGGATTTATTCAGGATGGTTTATGATGTTTAGTTTTATTATGTTGACATTCGATTGACGAATGTATGGTTTTAATTTAGTTCATCGTGGTGTGATTCCATATTGTAGAAATGTTGTTTTGTATAAATAAATCTTTTCTTTAATTAAAATTTGGAAGTTTGTATGAAAAATGTTTTTGACACTTAGCTTAATTATTTAGGGTGTTAAATTGGAAAAAAAAAATATTTTTGATCGACAGTGATGCTGAGAATGAACCAACTATTTACCTTGATTTAATTTAATAAAGGAGTGATCGCCCGGTATTTAATTAGGCGGGGTGTCACAAAAACAACATAAAACACGTTATGCACCCGATCCAGATGGTCTGGGAGTGCTAAACGGTACGCGACTTTCCCCACCTTCTCTATAATCATAAACTGTCCAATGTAGTGCGACACTAACTTCCCTTTTTTTTAAGATCTCATCACCCCTATCATAATTGATAATCTAAGTAAGACGTGACCTCCTCCCTGAAACTCCATAGGTTTCCTCTTCTTATATGCATAGCTATAATATTTGTCCTAAATAATTTTAATTTGTTGTCTAATCAACTTCATCTTATTTTTATTGTCTCTTGGATGAACTATGGCCCCAAATAACTACTCTTGCACGGGTCTAACCAACACACCAGTGATCGAAACGGTCTCACATAAAGTCCATCATACGGTGCCATGGAAATGGACTTCTGATAACTGTTATTATATGAGAATTCCACCAAAGGTGTATGCGTCTCCTAATAGCTTTTGAAATCCATCACACATGCACATAGCATGCACTTAAATGCCTGATTACCTTCTATGTGTGTCCATATGTCTGTGGATGGTACGATGTGCTAAGGTGGTGCTAAGTCCCTATGGAATGCTGGAAACTCTCCTACAAATGTGTCACAAATTTCGATCCCCGATATGAAATAATCAATAATGGGACCCCATGAAATAGAACTACCTCAGACACATATAAATTCCCAAGTTGCTTGGTCGAATAATCGGTATTACTAGATAACACGTGAGACACCTTTGTAAGGCAATCAACAACACCCAAATAGAATCATGTTGTCGAGGTGTCAAGGGTAGCCATGTGATGAAATCCATAGAGATTCTATCCCATTTCCACTTGGGAATGGGTAGAGGTAGAATCATAACGGACGACCTCTGATGATCCACCTTCACTATCTAACAAGTAGTGCATCTAGATACAAAATTATCTACATCCTTCTTCACACTGGCCCACCAATACTTTCATTTCATACCATGTTACATTTTATCCCTACTTGGAATGTACTGTAAAATGATGACCATGCATATCCTCCATAATTTTCTATCTAAACTCCTCATATTAGGGTAACACATATCTACCCTCATATTGTAATATACCATTCGATCCAACTAGAAACAAAGGTACACCGATAAAAATAAGCTTCATCACCTTCTCCTCACACGTCGTATCAAGTGACTGCCCTATAATGACCCGTATCACAATCAGTAGGTTCTCCATAATTATACCCATAAAGGACCTGGCCAACTCATCATTCATCTTAACTGAGTCCCACTCAGCCAACTAAATATCCGATAGGTTACTACTAGGTCATCGACTTAATGTGTCTGCCACCACATTACCCTTTTTGGGGTGATATTGGATCATGAATTTGTAAACTTTGATGAACTCAAATCATCACTATTGTCTCATAATGAGATCTTTCTATGTAAATAGATATTTTATACTCTTGTGTTCATTGGAGATTCTAAAGTTTTCACCCCAAAAATCATGACTCCATTTATTCAACACAGCCGCTAACTCTAAGTCATGAGTTGGGTACCAAACCTCATATGGTTTTAAATTCCAATAGGTGTATTAGATAGGCCTATCCTTTTACAATACCCCACCAAGTCCTTGTAGAGAATCATTGGTGTAGACTAAAAACTCAACCTCACTCCTAGGTAAGGCAAGAAGTGGCGAAGAAGTTAACTTTCTTTAAGAGCATCAAACGTCTTCTGAAGCCTCTCACTCCAAATAAATGGAGAATCATTTTTCTCAACTAAGTTATTGGCCCAACTATATTTGAGAAATCATGGATTAATCTAGTATAACAACTGTCCAAACCTAAAAATATGCTAACCTTAGTAGGTGTCGTAGGCTGTCCCCAATCTACCATAGCTGACACCTTACCCTGGTCCACTAAAAATCCTTTACCTGACACAACGTGCCCCCAAAACTTTACTTCTTTTTTACAAAACTCACATTTTGAAAAATTTACATAAAGCGTATGATCTCTCAATGTTTTTAGTGTGATACACAAATATTGATCGTGTTCCTCCTCTATTTGTGAATAGATCAAATTTCCATCACTCGAAACGCCAAATGCCGTCACTCAAAACTCATAACACCCATAACGAGTCAACAAGGTTTACCTCGACACATCCTCCTCTCACACCCTCAACTAGTTAAAACCAGATCACAAATCAATCCTAAAAAAATGAAAATCCTTTCAAATAATAAATAAGGTCATCGATCCTAGGCAGTGGGTAATTATTTTTCGCCATCACCTTATTCAACTAGATTATCGATAAACAACCTCAAAAGCATATATTTTCTCTTTATAAACAAAATTGGGGCACTCAAGGTGAAGTGATACAATGAAGGAAACCTTGCTCTAATAGTTACTTAATCTTTTATTTAAGATACTTAATCTCCATAGAGGCCATACGATATGGTGCTCTAGCTATTGGCTTTGTGACCGGTCTTAAATCTATCACAAAGTCAATATTGAGCCTAGGCGGTAAACCCAGAATCTCATTGAATACATTTGTAAACTTCTGAACTATGAGAATCATATTATGGACACTCTGGTATCCTACTGGGTATGCTCATTAATAACATATAAGAGGGTAGTAGACCCACCCTCATGTCTAGTCATAATCGCTAACTATATCTCCTGCTCGGTATAACAAATACAATGGCTCTACCTGCAAAGTCTATTTGATATTGATACATACATAACCAACCCATATGCAATATAACATCATACATGTGGGTATCTAAAATCAATAATCTGGCTATAAAAATAACATATGAATATTAATGCCTATTCCATCACAAATATAGGTAATAAAAGTGAATACACCTAAAGGGGTAGATATAGATAAACCCTAACACGTGGACACGAAATCTTTCCAGACTACCCCTTGTTATAATAGATGAAACTCTATTTTCTTGTGGGCCTAAATAAACTCAGGGAAGTACTTGCCTTTGTACCTCTTTCATAATTTCGTAACTCTCGAATAAACTAAACACAATGTGTGGGACGTCTCACAAATGAAATCCAAACAAGGAATCGTCCCAATACATTTTGGTCTATTCAGGTGATTCGTCAGGGTAACTTTCACTAGACTCCCTAAAAATCATACTGTACAATGAGAATTCAAAAAAGCGAACTAATCAAAGAACGCTACACGAAAGACTATAATGGACCTATGTAACTCACGTTGCCTAGGACCATGATGCGATACTAATTGTGACACTCCGTAATTTTTAATAATTAGGTTGATCAACTCTATTTATTAAAAAACTATAGTTTGTCAAAATAATTTGAATACCATCCCTTACATGATTGAAACCAAACGATATAGATAATTCAATAAGAGTGAGACAGCAAAATTCCACAAGATAACAGCTAATAGGAAATATATCACCATCATCTATTATATATAATTAAACTATAATCCGTTAGTACATAACATCTGAGTGACATCATAAGTACAAACTTCCACAAAAGAAATTCAGTTCAATAAGTAAAGGTGTACATGCTAAAACTTATGTCAAAATCATGGCATGTTTCAAAACATAAATTGAAACAAATATAAATAAATCAGTACCTACATTCTTAAATGACGGTGATAATATTGGGAAAGGACTCGATGCATCAAAGACTCGAAAGCTAAGCCGAAAAGTCACGAGCACCTGAAAGAGAGGTTCAACAGTGATGGTCAGGCCGCCACTAGCTAACGTAGCTATGTCACCCAATGACAATTATACAAATAAATAATAATGCTACAATTATTAAATTAAGTATCATAACAGATAATGTACCTCACAGATATATAAAATTAATGCAATCTATCGTTTTTAAATACAACCCATGTACGTAATTTGTAATCCATGCATGTGAAATAAATCATAACATAAAAAAATCCCCATCAATATAACCTCGACTTATTCACCTCCAAATATCACCAATAATAAGATCATCGTAATCGTATTTGGCCCCCCAATTTCCTTTAGGGTCACCAAGGCCTGCAATACGGATCCAACTTATCCACCCAAACATAGCCATAATAACAATAACAAAAGTTTCTCCATGCGTAGGGTCATTTATAAAAAATACAATACATACATACACACACACACATACACACATGCACACACATATATATGCACACACACAAACATACACACACACACACACAATTTGGCTCTCCAACATACGTCCTAGCAACATACTTATAAAAATACCTATTTTTTTTTATAATAGTAAAAGAAAAAAAAATTCGATCAAATTTTCTATAAAAAAATCTCCGTAATGAGGAGATCATCTACAAAAATAATCATCAAAAAATTCAACCCACAAATATCTTAATTGAAAAGTGGGTATATATGCGCATTTTCGAACGTTCAAATTTTACAGTCATCTCATCCACTTCCGAGTTGACTTTTTTGATTATTTTTTTATAGATGGTCTCCTTACTATGTAGATCATATATACCGAGTTTAGTTAAAAAATATATATATTTTTTTAACTAATTTTAAAAAATAAATTTGTTCATAGGTATGTTAAATGGGGTATATTGGAGAGTCTAACTATACACGCACACACACACACATGTGTATATATATATATATATATATATATATATTCCCTTTCGTATCATCATAACTAATTATCTTCTAGTGTGGCTAATCAATTTAACGTCTTAAAATTTTTAATTTATTATCTCGTTGATTCTTCTCAAAATATTTAATTCTTCCGAAAAGAATAGGGTGAGGCAAAAATTCCATAAAATAAATTCAAAAGGGAAAATTAATTATTTCAAATAGTAATTTTATCATTTTCACATATTTCTAAATTTACAATTCATCTAAAAAAATATGTTACCAAGCAAGTCATTAACAAAATAAGACCTATATCGATTTTTTGTTAAGACAACAAGTTTGTTATAAATTCAAAATTTCACCTAGACCCAACTTAATTAAGGGATCATCTTTGAGAAAACTATATATATTTTTCAGATTCATGGTGTATGAGATATTAGTTTTTTAGTACAATAGAGTCACTCTATCAAGATAATCGCTTATTTTTTATTTCAACTTTATAGATTAATCTGTACTAATTGGAAATGAATTAGGTGTTGTATAATAGATGATGGGAAAGTATGTGATCTAGTTTTATATAAACTTGCAATCACATATAAATCATTTATATTCTAGGAGATATCGGTATAGTATGGTCACACTGTCGAGCAAACAATCTATGCTTTTATGTTAATTTTGCAATAAATATGTACTAATTGGGAACTAGTTAGGTGTTTTACCATACATGGTTGGAAAGTTATATGATTCTAGTATTATATAAACTTATAATCACCTAAAAATCATGTATACTCTATGAGATATTGGGTTTTTAGTACAGTAGGTCAGACTTTATAGAAAACAATTTATGTTTTTATGTCAATTTTGCAACTAAATATGTAATAATTGGAAACTAATTAGGTATATTACCATATATGGTTGGAAATTTATGTGAGTCTAGTTTTATATAAACTTTTAATTACCTTAAAATAATTTATTCTCTAAGAGATATTGGTATTCTAGTATAGTAGGTCACACTTTCTAAAAATCACAGTCTCTGTCTTTATGTCAATTTTGTAGAAAAATATGCACTCAATGGGAAGTAAATAACTTATTTACCTTGCATTGTTGGAAGTTATGTGACTCTACTTTCATATGAACTTAGCATCACCTAAAAATCATTTATACTTTAGGATATATTCAAGTTTTAGTATGAGGTGTACAATCTGCCAAACATCAGTTTATATATGTGCACGAATTTCTTAAAATAAATTTCTCCCACTGAATAATTTCAAATCGATTTATTATATATAAAAACTACTACCAACATATATTATTAACATATCCCATTTTAATAGATTTTAATAAAATTATTTAGACCACGAACTTAACTACAAACTCTTTCTACTTTAGTGGTTACGTTTTCAATTCAACACTAATGTTATAGGGAAGAAATTATAATCCCTAATTATCTCTAATTGATTTTAATAATTAAGATTAGGTTCAAATAGATATTAATATTCAAATACATAAAAGTGGACAAGTAAAATTCTAACATGCCTCTTGAAAAAATTCCACCAAATAAATATAAGAGAATTGGAGAGAAAGAATTGTAGAAGAAATTCATTCTGAAAATATATTAAAAATGTTCATCAACTCTTGCACCAAAAATGATTCCACAAAGTACTCCCAAAATAATTTTAGAATAATATAATTTTGTTCCTATAATTTTATAGTTTAATATCTCATATGTTAAGTCTCTCAAGTGTGTGTGAAACACTTATTTTTTAAAGGAAAATAATTACCATATCCATTTTTAAGAATTAGAATAATCACCTTCATTTTGTTAGGAAAATAAATACCACGTCCATTTTTTTAAGGAAAATAATAAACACCGTAAAATTTAAGGAAAAAAATAACCACTTTCATTTTGCTAAGGAAAATAATGACCATCTCCATTTTCTTTAAGAAAAAGAATCATCACTTCCATTTTTTAAGGAAAATAATAACCACTCCCATTTTCTTTAAGGAAAAGAATAATCACTTTCATTTTTCTTTAAAAAAAAAATAACCACTTTTATTTTTTAAAGATAAAAATATTCATCTCCATTTTTTTAAGGAAAATAATAATCACTTCCATTTCTTTAAGAAAAATAATAGCTACCTCCATTTTCTTTAAGGAAAAAGTATAATTTTTTCCATTTTTTTGTGTAAAAGAATAGCCACCTACATTTATTTATTTACTCTTCGCATTTACTATTTACTATTCATATTTACTCATTTATTATTCATGTTTACTATTCATATTTAATATTCACTATTACTTTTCACACATTTTTTAAAATTTTAATTTTAATTGAAATAATTAATTAAAATTTATCCAATTTTAATAATTAATTATTTTATAATTATCGCTAAATTATGGGGTATTACAATTAGATTGAGTCCATTTAGGTCGTAAACTTAATTTCGGGATTAGTGACTTTTATAACCTAATTAATAAAACCTAAACTCTCATTAAACAATTATAAACAAGCCCTCGTAGCTAAAGAGAAAGAGGAAGCAAAAGGATTGAAGAATTAGGAATTTGGGGATTTGATTTTTGTAATCGATCCGAGAAAAGTCTATTTTGGTTATGAATTTAATCAAGTTTAAATTTTTTTATATTCTTACCATTAAAATGCACAAGAGGTTTCCTAAGAAACCGACAAAACTTCTCTACGTGATAAACCATTTTGCAATGGGTGCAAGAGTATGACTTGAAAATGTTCACTATATGTGGTGTTTTAGGAAAAACTAGGGACTTGTGTTTAATTCTTTTATCTTATTAAAATTTTTATTCAAATCACCTTTCTTTTTGTAAAAAGATAAACAATAGATATGTATCTTTTTACCAACTTTAGTGGAAAATGCTCTAATAAAAAATTATGGAGACACTAGAAGTAATCATGTTAAACTTGTTAAATCCCAAACCTTATTTATATTTGGCTCCTTCGGTTGGTGCCATAAACTTATTCCCTAACTTTTCCAATCTCTCATTCAACTCTACTTTCAAAGTTATGATAGTCTAATCATCTTGGAGCAATTAGAGCTTAACGTTCAAGGCATCCTCAGTCTCCATATATTATTTTAACGCCTTTTAATATTTCAAAATCAAAATGAAAAAGTCTCTCTCTCATTACTTATAATGTATTTCTCACTCTCTAACAAAATGATCTAATCCATTAAGTTATCTCTTTTATCAACCACCCGACTCAATAAATCACTATCGACCATCCTTTTATCTTTCTCCTTTTCAAAAAGGGATAGTTGGTTGGAGAGTTATAAGTGTCTCTTACCAACTTCAAGAGATTTTATTGGGAGAAAAATCGTATAGGATCATAGATTCATCTTCCTCACTATCACTAGAATAAGATTAAAAAATATATATTGTCATGTGTTCTCACTAACTGGAGTGTTTTAAAAAAAAGAATGAATTTAGTTGGAAACCAAAGTCGTGAAAATATTAGTTTTTGAGGGTGAATCAATCTTCGAGTCCATGATCACATATATAATCTTAGCACTATAAATTCCATTACATTTTTCCTCTCTTGGAGCGGAGAAGCATTGGTTGGACACATTTCCTCTACCACCAAAAGTAAAACAAGGCAATGACTCGTTTGGGGGTCCAACCTTCTTTATACAACTTATTTTATTTACATCATATTAGGCCAACCGACACTTGTCATTTCCCTCTTTTTTATGTTTATTTCTCCACAAGTCGGTGAACTTTTTGCCGAAGTAGATATTGTACTATTTCTGAAATTAAAAGAAATAGATACAATCCTTATTAGAGTTATATTTCAAAGAAATATATTTGTCTTTGTTGGACCCTTGTTGACGATCCGAACTCGCCTCATAAGTTTGAAGTGAGACAAGAAACTCATCGAAATGCAAAGAAGTATAATTTCATTAATAGCATCAACCTTGACATAAAACCTCTTAGGTAGAGATCGTATTATTTTATCAACAACATAGTTTTATAAAATCTCTTTTCCCAAGGAAAACGAAGAGTTCAATATGTCACTCAAACATGCATTGAACTCGTCAAATTTTTTATTATCCGTCGTGATCAAGACTTTACAAGATGTCAAAAACCTTTGAAGATTCAAGTGCCTTATGGATGAGGTGACTTTATAGATGACCTATAAATATCCCATACTTTATTAGACAATGTACATTTTTTATACATCTAAACTCATCATTACGAACGACTCCAAATATATAACACTTAATACTTTAGTAGTCCACCCACTCAATTTGTTATCACGGTTATTCTTTTTTTTTTTTGGAAGCCATAAAAAAATAAAGGGAAACATTCCATATTCTATCATACATGAACTGTAAATAAGTCCTCAATCTAGTTTTCTAATAGGAACAATTACTACTGTGGGTACCTCGATTTGTCACTTTGGTCCAAACGAGTAGCCCAATTACACACGGCCCAAAGTCTAGAGGCCTCACGCCTTAACCAATTCTGTTATGACCCAGTCAGTTCCTAAAATTTCTCTTCAGAGATACTTTAGAGATTATGAGCTAATGTGGAGGGGCCCCACACCTCCACTCTCCGAAATAACATGTATATATCAAACCCCTAGCCTGGGGCAAAGGGCATGCAATTGTGTAAACACTCCCCCGGAGTAAAGAGCAATAAAATACTGAGAGCACCACCGTGGATGTAGGCCTTCTTACCGAACCACGTATATCTTATGTTGTGTGTTATGATTGCCATTCTTTTAAGTTCGTTATTTCTTCTGGTGAGTTTAATTGTCACCACAATTGGCTCCGCCGGTGGGAAACATTCGTTATTTCTCGGGTACTTGGTTAGCAAGAGAGGCATTGAAGCCAACCCAGACCAGATTGAGGCCATCAATAGGGTGAAGCCCCCCATACGATAAGAGATATGAAGAAGCTCACGGGGATGCTCGCCTCCCTAAATCGATTCATCTCGAAGTCATCCGAAAGGTTCCAGTCATTCTTCCAGTTGTTGAAGAATAGCAAAGATGTGGAGTGGAACAAGGATTACTCAAAGGCATTGGAGGGACTCAAAGCTTACCTCAGCAAAACCTCCCTTGCTTGTAATATCTCAAGAGAATGATCCCCTATACCTATACCTCGTAATTTCCAGTCACGCTGTCAGTTCTGCACTGGTATGCGAAAGAACGGGAATCCAACCCCCAGTCTATTACGTGAGCAAAACTCTCTTAGACGCCGAACAGCGATACCTACCACTGGAAAATCTCGCCTTTGCACTAGTGGTAGCCTCGAGGAAATTGAAACATTACTTCGAAGCTCACTCTATCATCGTCCTCACCTCTACGCCCCTTAAAGCAGTCCTGCAAAAAGCAGATCTGTCCGATAGACTATCAAAGTGGTCAGTCGATCTCGAGCGATTTGACATCAAGTTTCAGACAAGGAAAGCAATCAAGGGAAAGGTGCTCGCCCACTTCATCGCAGAATTTATAGGAGAACATCCTTGCAACCAACCTCAACCTATTGATCAAAGGGAAGACCACTCAGCGCAAGGCGTTTAGTGATTGTTCGTTGACGGAGCCTCCAACTCCAATGGGGCAGGAGTGGGCATCGTGCTAGTTACCCCTGAGGGTGCAATCGTTGAGCAAGGACTCAGGCTTGGATAGGAAGCCTCCAATAATGAAGAAGAGTATGAAGCATTAATAGAAAGACTACATAAGGCACAGGTACTAGGGGCAAGATAACTCCAAGTGTTCGGAGACTCATAGCTGGTCTCTAACCAAATAAGTGGAGACTTCAACGCAAGGGATGGGAGAATGGCGACCTACCTCGCCACAACAAAGAAATTAATGTCTAACTTCGAACAAGTCAGCGTTCAAAAGTTTCCCGGAGGATAAAACATCCATGCTGACACCCTAGCGTCCTTGAGCTCAGCGATCAATTTTGACTTGAAGAGAACAATTCCAGTCGACTTCCTCGCCCATCTAAATATTAACCAGAGCGGTGAACTGTAAGACATAGGTCATATCCTCCATATTGAATCATCCCCTAGCTGGATGGACCCCCTAAGGGATTATTTGAAAGATAGTACCCTACCAGACAATAAGAAGGCAGCTCATCAGATAAGAGTCAAAGCTCCTCGCTTTGAATTATCTCCTGAGGGCAAACTGTATAAGAGATCTTTCACCGGTCCTTACCCCCATTGCATTCACTCGGAAAATGTCGAGCAAGTTCTACATGAGCTCAATGAGGGAATCTGTGGGATTCATATTGGGGGCAGGTTGTTGGCTTTCTAAGTAATGAAGGAAGGCTACTGGTGGCCATACATGCAGAGGGATTCTAGGATATATGTTCGTAAGTGCAAAAAATGTCAACTCAACGCTCCTATGGTTCACTAATCGGTAGGCGATGTAAAGTCTCTTACTAGCCCATGGCCTTTCGCCCAATGGGGGATGGACATCGTAGGCCCTCTTCCTACCGCTGTCAGTAATTGCAAGTATTTGTTGGTCGCGACAGACTACTTCACCAAATGGATAGAGGCAGAGCCACTAGCAAACATCAGAGACACGGATATGATGATGTTCATATGGAAGAACATTATCACCCGCTTCGGGATCCCCACGACCATCATCACTCATAACGAAACCCAATTTGAAAGTGGCCTCTTTCAGGGTTTCTATAATGACCACGGGATCAGGCACCATTTTAGCTCGGTGGCATATCCTCAGAGCAACGGACAAGATGAAGGTTCCAATAAAATAATGATTGATGGATTAAATAAACGATTGGAGCGAGCCAATGGGGCATGGGTGAGTGAGCTGCTACACATCCTATGGGCCTACTGCACTACCCCATGGCGAGCAAAGGGGGAAACCCCATTCGCACTAACATATAGAATGGAGGCAATCATTCCCTTGGAAGATGGCCTCCCCACTGTGAAATCCACCCTAGTCTACCAAGGACAGAACAATGCAGCATTGCTTGCTGAACTTGACCTAGCTGAGGAACAAAGGGAGCTCGATCTAGTGAAACTAGCAGGCTATCAGCAACAGCTAGCAAAGCACTACAACAAAAAAGTCAATCCAAGCACATTCCAAGTTGGGGACTACGTCCTAAGGAAAGTTCTTGGTAACCCAGTAAAACCATCGGATGGCAAGCTAGGACCAAAATGGGAGGGACCATTCAAGGTGATAAGGGACAATCTACTTGGAGTCTATCACTTCGAAACGCTAGAGGGTAGGGAGATACCTCGAGCTTGGAACGCAGCCAATTTAAAGAGATTCTACTTCTAGTTTACTGTGTTGATCTTTTATTACAATGTTGAAATTTGAAATTCATTTCCGATTAATAAAATATTATTTGGCAGTAGCATTCTACAAAGTGTTGATTTTATCTCAAATACTTTTTTAATTCATGCACCTTTTCCGAGTTACAGGATCCACTCTCAACATATAAAAATAGGGTATTACCCTCCTCAGGTTTTCGTTATCAAACATAAATAGCCTCATAGCATTGCTCTTGGTAATATATTAAGCCCTACAGGGGACCCTTAGGCAGCTCGACCAACCCAGGTTGGTCGCCAAATAATGTTTGGCCCAAAAAACCTGCTCGGATAAAACATATAACACCAGGTGTGTCCTCGTCATTGCCACACTTAAGGAAGTGTGATGACATAACCTAAAAGGTAAAGTAAGTCAGAATGGTATCTTATAAGCATACTGGACTGGGGGGATACTCACTCAACAAAATAACTCTGCCTATATTCAATCTAGTCGGCTAAGAAGAGATCAAGATAAACAAATAAGAAATCAATGAAGTGACAAATACACAACACATGTTTAGTAGGCAAATCGCCCAAAATATAATTATTTCATTACTTCACTACATGTACAAAGATTTAAATTGATTGAATTGAACACATCCTAATGAGGAATAGGTCACCGAGCAAGATAGTCAGCCACTTGCGCTCTTCGACCATCGTCTGGGTGAGGAACTAATTCCTCCTCAACTTCATTTGCATCTAGCTCCCATATCTACCTGGGGATAGCATCTATGGGGACCCACTGATCATCCCTCCTAAATGTGTTAGACATCAAAGTTGAGGGCGAGATCTCATGGCGATACCAGAGAACCGAGTTCCTAGGGACCTGCAACTCCATAAGAGCACTCAACCATCCTCTAACGAAGAATAACTCCTCGACCTCCTTCAACTTCGTAGGTGCATCGGTACGTCCCTGATCATAACTGTTAGCCCACACCTATCGAGGAACATTCTTGAACAGGTGCCTCAGCAAGGTAACATCTCTTTGGAGGCCGACAGTTATCACATACGCCCTGCGAACATCACCCCGGAGCTCGGCAATCTCCCTAGCCGAGCCACTACTGTCAGTACCAGCTCGTGACCTAGTCGATGAGGAGGAGCCCCACAAAACTTGGGGGAAATGCTTGGCGCATGCTCTCTAAGTCGCAAAACCACTCTCCTCAGAGTGTCATTCTCTTGTTGAAGTACTTCTCCAACTTGATCAAGACTTTAAAAGATGTCAAAAACCTTTGAAGATTCAAGTGCCTTATGGATGAGGTGACTTTATAGATGACCTATAAAATCTCCCATACTTTATTAGACAATGTACATTTTTTATACATCTAAACTCATCATTAATAAGGACTCCAAATATAACACTTAATACTTTAGTAGTCCACCCACTCAATTTGTTATCATGGTTATTCTTTTTTTTCTTTGGGAAGCCATAAAAAAATAGAGGGAAACATTCCATATTCTATCATACGTGAACTGTAAATAAGTCCTCATTCTAGTTTTCTAATAGGAACAATTACTACTGTGGGTACCTCGATTTGTCACTTTGGCCCAAACGAGTAGCCCAATTACACACGGCCCAAAGTCTAGAGGCCTCACGCCTTAACCAATTCTGTTATGACCTAGTCAGTTCCTAAAATTTCTCTTCAGAGATACTTTAGGGATTATGAGCTAACGTGGAGGAGCCCCACACCTCCACTCTCTGAAATAACATCTATATATCAAACCCCTAGCCCGGGGCAAAGGGTATGCAATTTTGTAAACACTCCCCCTAAGTAAAGAGCAAAAAAATACAGAGAGCACCACCGTGGACGTAGGCCTTCTTACCGAACCACGTATATCTTGTGGTGTGTGTTGTGATTGCCATTCTTTTAAGTTCGTTATTTATTCTGATGATTGCCTTTGCTTATTATTTTGTATTGAGTTTAATTGTCACCACAACTACCATTAAAAATGGTGGTCTTCTTTAGGAACTTTCACACTATATGCACACAAAGGATCTACCTTAGGCAATAAAGCCTAAAACAATGGACCCTCTCTTATACCAACTGATAGTTTGAGGCTCTCGATGGAAACTATGTAAATAAAAATTATTTCTAATTAAAAGGAATATTTTCTTTAAATTCAAATTCATTAACAAATGTATATTATCATCTGAGTCACAAATGTCATTTGTAGATGTCATTCTTTTGTTAAAAATATATTTAATAAGCATGTGAATCATCACAAAGGTAAATACATACATTTTAGATGAGAATTTTTATGCGAAACCCTTGCGAGAGAAAACCTCGGGCCAAACCGTTAACTTGCACAATATAGGTAAAGATTTGCACAAAGGAAAAAGGACACATAAACTTGAACTTCTCCAAAACTCAATAATCCACAACCTCCACAATCAAAGTTTCCCATATTATAGTAGCCAAACCAAGCACATATCACATTCAACCACTCGACAAATATCAACGTGTCAACCTTGTTGATAATGTTGTGCTTTAAAATCTTCAAAAATATTCTCTAAAGTGGAATAAAACTTTGATCCAACTAAAATGAAACCAATATTAGCCAACGAGCTCACACATATAATATGTGAGGATATTCTTAGGTTAGTGGTGTAGAAAATATTTGAGCTCACTCAAAAATCTCACGAAAAAATTGTGAGACAATAAAAATACAAAGAAGGTTTCTATCTCTCATTGAATCTTATTTATTTTAGCTTGATAAAATTAATTCAAATACATTGACTTGATTATGGAGAGAAGAATCACATAAATATTAATTTCAAACTTGTGGACACAAGCTATCAATGACCTTAGATTATTATAATCTATAAAAATATTCCCAAAGCATATATATAACCAAAAGATAGAATGCAAAAGTAAATCTACCCATTTTATAATGAAATAACTACAAAAAGATCTCATTTTTACAAATTTATGCAACTTCTTTAAATTTGTCTCAAGTAGTTTGATTCAGCAAAGCATTGTTTGAGTGAACTTCAATGACACAAATAATGAAGATCTCCGAGTAAAAATGGCGATGACCATGAGGGTACACAGGAAATGAGCAATTATTTCACTAGAGCGAGGGGTTACTTTATTGTAGCGATCCTTTAGAAATAAGGTCGCGTACGGGGAAAACGTTTTTCCCAATTTGTCTCTTAAAATTTGCGGCCATGTCTTCACTGCAACGAGGGGAAAACTAAGAATACTTTTACAACCTATGCGATAAATTTTCAAATACACGAGGATGTGTTTTCTAATATGTGTTTTTGTATTAAAAAAAATAAGTATATTGCCTTGTGTCTTTGGAATCTCACAAACCATGAGGTTAATTATCATGTTTTTTTTATTTAAGAAAACATTTCATCATTGGATTAATAATTAAGTCCTCAAAGTCCTTTTACTTTCACCCAAAAGTCCAAAGGTTGGGATTATTCTCGAAAACTAATGTTATAAGACTTCGATGAAGCCTGATATTTTGTGCCCTAATTTTAATTTCTTAACTTCATTTACCCAATATTTAATCATTGCTATTAACTTTTGTTTATGAACTCCATATTTAATTTATTTACTATTAAATTAATTGTATTGATGCCAACTCTTGTATTGTTTCAAATATTGGTATTATAAATTAAATGGGTAATTATTACATTATAACTTGATTAAGTATCTGTTAATCAATTAATATATTTTAGAGCTAAAAAACTTCATAAAGCTATAAATAGTCCTAAAAAACTTCTTGGGGGACTCCCGCCCCCAAACCCTCATCAATACTCGAAACTTCCATACCCCCTCATTAAATCCCCCCCCCCCCCCCACCCACCCAAAAAAAAAATACAATCCGCGCTTTGCCTCTGATATTTGGTTATAGAAATATAGTTTCAAAATTTTTAAATATACTTATGTTTCATGAACAATGTTCATAGATCTCCTAAACAAGATTCTCATAATAACAATCATATAAATTGAAGTTATATTTCAAAGAATATTTAATTCCAAAATTTGTGAACACAAAATGTTAGAGGTGAAAAATAAAATATTCAAAAGTTTATAATTATTTATCGTTCATAGATCTTTTTTATTGATGTCGCCAAGAGATTTCCAAATATATAAATTTTGAGTAAATTGAACTTATATTTTGAGAAATTTAATTTTAAAGTCCAGTACAAAAGGATAAAAAAAACTTAAGGTTTAAACGGAAATATCTAAGTACTTTAAAATATTGAATATATAATAGTTTGTTCAAGCATTTAAAAATAATTTGAGAGGGAAACTTTAAGTATTCTAATATATATATATATATATATATATATATATATATATTTAAAATGGTGTCTCAAATTTTAGCTTTGGCACATGGGTTGAAAATGAAGCTCCAATTAAAACCAACCCCATTTCACCTTTATTATCTCTAATTTATCATATTTGATTTCAATGTGTATCTTAAATTAAAATTAAGACTTTTCCTTTCTCATTTACTCATCTCGGCTTATATCATCTCCAATTGCCTTTTATCTCTCTCCCTTGGTGCTTCCTCTCCTTTTTAATTTAACTATCTATTTTAATTTGTGGAGTTAGTCTCTCTCCCTCAAGCACGCAGCCGAACAGACTAATTAATTTTTCCTATTTTTATTTTGTCAGGGGACTTAGAACATTATATTGCATCTTAAATGAGGTATGTAATCTGTTAACTACTAATTTATTTATCAGTCTCACTTTTCATCCACATCACCATTGTTGAGGTTTGCTTCTTCTGAGTTGAGAGATGATGAGTTTTTTTATTATTGATACTTTGAATTCGTATAGGTAAAAATGTGATTTGGCAATCGGTAATCACATTCTCAACCAAAGTTTTTTTTGGTACTATATTCCATATGGATCTGCTACAAAACTTGGTTCAGTCGGTTTATTGTGAAGGTTTGTTGTGTAATCAATTTTTTTAATATTTTTTATTTAGAACTCATTGTAGGTTTAACTTCACACTCATGTTACATTACTTATAAAATATAATGTGATTTTGTTAGATTTTTATATAAACACTTATGAAAATTTAAAGATTACATTTAATTCATTTCTTTTTTATTGATTTTTTTGGATGCATTGCCTATGACTGTAGCATTACTGAGTTGGAGTACTTACAATTTTTTTCTTTATTTTTAACTAGTGTTTTCGGTTGTATTTGTTATTATTTTTGGTTAATGAATTAGTTTACACGAGGATCTCAGTTTCCAAAGACGTAAATAATAAAGGGAGGATAAAAAAATTGTATTTAATCATCTATTATAAAATTAATATGATACTTAACTCACATAGAAATATTTATTTCAGATTTGTAATTGATCTTTTTTCTCCATTTCTTTTGTCTCAAATAGTTAAAATAATTAAGATTTTTTTTTAGTTATTTGGTTTATGTTTAGTTAACAAGACTCCAGAAATTCTTGGAGTGATGTTTGTTGTGGTAATTGTAGATTCCTAATGGCCATTTCAACTGCTTTCTTTAAACTCTTCTCCGTTTGGTTTTCAAATTTGTTTTTATTTTCAAAAGAAATTTTATTTATTATACACTGGATCCAAACACATCAAGTGTTAATTTAGATTCTTTGATAACCATAACATTGCGACAAACAGTGTTCATTATTTAATAATTCCCTTCACTACACTTGCATATAGTATTGAACGTGTTGCATATTTTGATTTTTCTCACAATTCACTTTACTTGCAAACTTAGAATTTGAAATATGTATCTGATACTCCTTAATTTAATTAGTTAAAAATTTTAGGTAAATCATTTCCCCAGTGGCATTTAAAAAGTTGGGGGCGTTAGGATTTTCTTCCCAACGGTACAACTATTATACCATATATTTTATAAAACCTATACAAATATGTTTCTTGAAGTCTAACATTAGGCAATATGTTTTTATATGATAAAATTTGATCATATACCTATGATTTCCAAAACTATTAAAGTGTTTATTATGACTGCAAATAATCACAATTAATGATTCCAAAAGCATAGGAATTAAAGAGCAATTAATGTTATGACACACAGAATTTACGTTGTTCGACAACTGCCTACGTCCACAAAAGGGGGCAAAATTTTTATTAATTCTTTCACAGTTTCAGATTATATGTCCTATTGCTCAAGGGTAAAAGTTTTATTTATAGTGATAAAAGTGGTTTAGCCGTGTATGAACTCTCCTAGCTGCTTATTGGTTGATCCATGTTGATATCCTCTGACATTACATGAAACAAGAATGAGCCTCCATAATTATCCATATGATATGTTTCCACAATTATCCACATGATATATCTCCATAATTATCCATGTGGTACTAAATCTGACTTGAGCAACACATTGGGCCTGTTTGGGCTGCTGAATATTGGAACGTAATGGTTTGCACCCATAATTGATCTTAAAATTCTTTGTCAAAGATGGGCAGGAGGATTTCACATGTTTTGTTGGCCCAAATTATAAGTCCAAAGTCTGAGTTCTATGCATAGGCATGTTCTGTAATTACTTGAATAAAGCAAGGGTACACTGGTCCGGTGTAAAAAATGAACTGCTAGTTTCAATCTTGGGTCCTCTTCCATATGATTAATCTCTTGGAATTCGACCTTTGCTTGTTCCAAACATTGTACTGTCACTTTTCATACTCTTCTCTCACTCAAAAATACTTCTTGTAGATTTTGTCATCATAATCTACTTTGTAAGTCTTCTTCATCCTTTTTATTTCTTCTATCTCCATAACTTTTTCTATTTATTTTCATAAAATATGCTCTTCCCCCGTGCTTTTCTTCTTTGAAAATGGTTTACACTATTAATGAGAGGACCTTGGGGGTAATTTATAAAAATATACTCTCAAGTCCCCCTTAGGTCATGATTGAGTGTGCCCCAGTGCCAATAAACTGCATTGTTATTGAGGGTGGCCATTGGATCCATACTCTCTCAGTGGCTGAGGGGGGATAACATTTCCCCTAAACCAACTTTTTTTGGAATTTTATGAGTTCTTTGATGTCATTCACGCCCAATGTTCCCCAAACACATGGAAGATTATAAATAGACTCCGTAGAATAAATGAATTATATGAGAGGAATATATGAATCCTAGAAATTAGGAATTGTTATTCATGGTCCCGTATTACGGACGGTGTTTTGTACCTGAAGGCAAGGAAAGTTGACAGTGTTTTGGAAGTCATTTTCCCTGATTCTAATAAAAGGTATTGGGATCAAGGTTTTATTGATCGGAATCGATAACATACCCCCTTCCTGAGGGCGAGAAATATTAGGTTAACACTTTATTTATTCTTGCTTTGATCTTTTGATTGATTATTTGATTATTGATGAATTTTTTTTTCTGACCAGCTAAATCAAAGAAGAAAGAACCTTGTCATTACCACATTATACGGAAGAACTACTCAAAGTTTACAAGTTGAGGAGGCCCTTAGTTCAAGGTGAGAATCCCCGTTCTACCTCATTTATTCTTGAATATAGGAATTCTACCAATAACTTCACAGCACGCTCGATAGACACAATTATTGACCTTCCACTTCCTTCAGCAAGTGAGGAAACTTCCACTTCCTCTTCGTTTGAGTCTTTGAACGTTCAGTCCACTCTTGTCGAGGAAGAAGATTCAATGGCTCCCAAAAAGAGAATTTTATTGATCGATGATAATGATGTCAATCCCTCATCCCCCAAGGCCAAATCCTCCAAGAGGACTGAACAAAAGGACCCTTCTGCCCCTAAATTAGTCTTATCAGTCCGAGAAAAGGGTAAAAAGGAAAATTCCCCTTTCTCCATGCCCCTGATGCACTCTAAGAAGGGTGATGCCCTCACCTCAAGGAGAACACATCAGGTTATGTTAGTGGACAAGAAACCCTCTTTGGCATTTGGTTTGGTAAAGGAGGGCGTGCTCGCGCTTGACCGTGAGTAGGTCAAGCAGCTGCCATATTACCAGCTCTCCACTTACACCGCTTTGTAGTTTGTGGCGGACTTCATCGCTATTTTGGAAAGTCTCTCTGATCAGTCCAAAATAAATAATGATCTGATATCAACCTTGGATAAGTCCAATGACTCTCTTGTTTGATTCCTAAAAGGCATATTATGAGGAGAAGAAGTACAATAGCAACGTTATGAGCAAGTAGAAGAACGATCACGACCAACTAAAGGTTGCTCGTGAACAGCTGAAGGTTGAGCATGACCAACTTATGGTCGAACATGATAGTTTAAAGAAGGAATGAGAGGATCTTTCTTTGGATAAGGAGGCTAGCTAAGACAAGGTCCAAAATGAAGCCTTTTAGGATGCCTAACGCCAGTTGACATTCATTAGGAAGTCCAACTTTAAGAATATCTGGGATGCTGCGTTGGCGAGGGTAAATATCCTAGCCAATTCCGAACACTTTAATGAACACAACCCTGGCTCCCCGGCAAAGGCTGATGAAGAGGCTTCCACAAATTCCCCTACCGACCAAACTTCCTCTGCAGCTGTTAAGGGAAAAGCCCTGGAGATCTAAGAGCGGCTGAAGGGCAAGGAGACTAGTTATAAATAATTAGCCTATGCATCCTTGTATTTTTTTATCTTTATACGTAAGGGCCTTTCCCATTTTGGTTATTAAGCCAAGACTTCATTGTGAATTTTAATTTTGCCTTGAATTATTGTCGGGTTTCCCCTTTTTATTCTCACTTTTTATAACATACCAATGATGTCAAAGAGATTCCTTCTTTTTTTGACAATCTAGATGCTAATATTGGTCTAGAGGCTAGCGCTCAAGCTCGTCGTCCATTTATTTCTTTTCAAAAACCATCAAGAAGATAACTAATGCATATAAAGGACATTTTGCCTTAGTGGCCATGATGAAGCATGATGTGAAGGACTTGGGAGATGTGGCCCTTATGGAAGAAGAGGAAAGCTCCTTGAAGAACCATCTCGCTAAAGCTAAGGATGTTAGGATATTGGGGAACTTCTATAAGCCAACAATGATTCCCTAAAAAAAAGCTTATTGGGATAGAAGATGATCGCATAAGGCCTTGTTTGGTGATGATGGGCCTTAATCGTGGCACACTTAAGCTACGTTACCTCTTCAGGATAAGTCCTAAGGCAGCGTGGTATACTAGCTACGAACAACGGTGGATGGATGCCTCCATTAAACTAGACGAGGCAAAGAAATTGGCTTACAAGCATGGTTGGCTAAATTCCCTGGGAGTATTAAAAGTTCCTAAGGACTCTCAACTATGGTATAGGTACCAAGTTGATTAACCATCTTATAGGCATCCAACCTTTGGCAGTGAACAAATTTGGGTTTTGTTGGATGTCGTTCCTCTCCAATTGGCCAAAAGCTACCTGTCCTCACATGAGAATGACGATGAATTCTGACCATTTCCAAATGATAGTTGAAGAAGAGTTATTTCTGCCGTTCTTACTAGCTGATGATAATTATCATTTATTTTGTCCCTTCATTGTTGTAAAAGGACTTTTTATGACTTATAAATTTCTGTAACAACAAGTTGATTATATGGTATCATTATTTTTCATATTTCCATTCCATTATGTCGAGCATATATTTTATTTTCTTATCTTACCCATTAGTTTGTGTCGTCACACCACCTTAGGCCTAGAACAGACAATGAAAAATGAACCTGGGTTTAGGTCTATCCACCCATTTAGGATTTTTATCCAACTAACGTTGGGTTCATTCAGTGCCTAGTGATCCCCCATAGGTCTTTTGTTTGCCTTCACAATTCATGAGGCTTTCGTGTTTTTAATAACGAAGACCTTGAGACCATAGGTTTAGTTGTAATTAAATACTTTTAATTGTAATTCATTTAAGGTGATGTTGATCAATACTACGATCATTAATTAAAATGTATCTTGTTATTTTGGACCGATTTTAAGAAACTAACTAAACCTTTTTGGTTAATGACCGTGACAATTCTGGGGGTGATAAATTTTTTTGTCACGGACTTGTCACGGTCATTGACCGTGACAAGTTCATTAGACTTGTCATGGTCCTTGAACTTGATAATTTTTGCCATGGTTAAGGACTGTGACAAACCCGTGACATTTAATAAAAAAATTATCATGGTCAATGACCGTAAAAATTCTGGGCAGAATTGAAAAAAAAAATTGCTAGGCAGTATAGCCACTGCCACTGCCCAGCAATATATTTGTACATGTTATAGCACTGTTGTACCTGTTCAAACATTATATATCCAAATAAAATAGAGATAGTGTAAATATGCATTCAAAATAGAGACAATATGCATCACGTTATAATCCAAATATAATTCCAATGTACCAACTTAAAAACAATTCAAATGTACCAACTTAAAAATAATACAATTCAATTCAAATAATGTCACTACATGTCTTGGATAAGGTTAAATTCGAGTAGGTGAGTAGGCCACACAATATACGAATTGACACACCCACCGATATACACCGTGTCGCATCGTTGGTGCAACCACAACGGGGAGTTCTCCTTCCCGGGTATCACATGGGTGATGAGCACCTTGGACTCGATGTCTTGAAGCTCACGTCCATGAACTAGTCCACCCTGGTCGAGATTTGGGTCCCTCAACCCCCGCCCTATCCGTTGGCCATCAAATATGTCCAGTATAAATATGCTCGGCCAACCAAGTGTCGACATTGGTCGGTCAAAGGGAGACAAATTGGGAAGTGGATCATCAAAATCCGCATGTGTCGATGATGAAGCAGCGAGGTCCACATCCCAATCATCCTGCACCTCGTCCTCCCGCACCTCCTCCCCCACCACCTTATCCTTCCCTTTCCCCTTGCGTTTTCCTTCGCCCAAAGAACGCTTCATGAATGAGAACATATCTTGGACCATCGCCTGCAAACAGGACATATTCGCGTAATGTGAGTCCACTGTTCGAGCCAACTCAATGTCACTCGTCTCCAATCCGATGATCCTAGATTTGGCCACCCGCGAGATCACCCCCTTTGTCCTCCCCTTGCGATCAGAGCCAAGCACTTGGTTGAGTGCGTCTGTGGACAAAGATGCCTTGTCGACATCAGACTGCGACTCATGCACTTCCTTAAGCTTTGCCTGAAATGATAAAAAGCACATGATTAGTAAATAAGTAAATTAAAAAATTATAACGTAATTAACAAAAAGTAAATTGTCGGATTACTTACAATTATGGCTGCGACGCTCGGGGACACCTGCTTGTCCTTCCCCTTCTTCGTCCGAAGAGCCACATAAGTATCGAGCCTATGTGGCCTACCCCTAGGGCCACTCCTTGTCCCCTGAAATAAAATAAAGTAAAATTAGTATCAGCCTCGCAAAGTAAAATAAGGCAGAATAATATATTTATGTAGTTATAAAAAAATTAAATCTCACCATCATCCTATGCTCCACCTCGGCGTAATACGTCCGACCGAAGTAGTGCACGTACGTCTTTTTTACCCGGTTTTCCCTCCCCAATTGGCGAGATGCCAATTGTCGCTCCCCGATCTCATTATCAATGAACTTTTGCCATTATGCCAATGAGATCGGCTCCTTCGGCGGGACGGATTCACGCCTTTAGATAATGGACTCTCGTGTCTTCCCAAAGTACTGGGTCCACATATTTTTCTTCCACGTCTTGTGTTGCTCCCTCAACTGCTCCAAGACGGAATTGCGTAGCTTTGGATCAAGGCTGAATTATTCCTGTCCAACAAATACAATGTTAGTTGCAAATAAATATAAATATAAATATAAAATGATATTGAAATCGAAATTGAAATATTCATATGAATATAAATATAAATATATTACCTGTAGTGCCACCCAAACAGCTAACTTGAGCTCATATGGCACCTCCTTCCAACTAATGTACATCTCGCTAATAGCCCCGACTTGTTCTCGATGGCCATCCCCAATTTGCCAAATTTGGGGAGCCTATGGGACGAGGAGCCCTCATTGCCTCCGCTAACACCCAGCCCAGACCACATCATCATAACAAGCATCATCGTCCTCGCCTTAATACCTGAAGGAGACATTTACTGTAAAAAATGTTATTAGTACATATCAAAATGAATTAAAATAAGACATGAAAATATCTACAATTACTACAAATAAAAATGAAATGTTATTGTTAAACACCTCAATTCTGAATTCCAAATCAACAGCATCTAGCTCATATTATGTACAATTACTAAAAATCCGAAACATCCCCACCCCCACCCCTACTACCCACACACACCCACACTACACAAGGGTGAAAATGATAAAGTGTAAATCAATTAAAAGCATTAAAAATGGATGTTTCGGTACAAATTAAAATATTTATTACAAATTGAAAATTTCTTTAAAATTCGGGTTATCATAAAAAATGGATTGCTATTCAGTAGGAGCATCCAAGTCATCCACACTACTATTTAGACATTTTGGCGCGTGTTGGATAATTGACCACGGCTCGTTGTTGATATACTCCGAGTAAAACACTTGGTTAACCTTTTGAAAAGCACAAACAAATGGCTCATCGCTCACGTGGTTGTTGCTCTTCAACTTGGACAAGTCAACTATGATCAAATTGGTGATAGGATCAACTTTACAAGCATTTTTATCCTCAAATCTTACCCAGTCACAGTAAAATACAACCTCTTTGAATCTTATATAATCCAACTCAAATATATTTCGGATTACACCATAGTAAGTCATTTCAGCTTCAACGAGGTTTTTATCTTTTGCGCTCGCTCGAAAGAAAGTAAGAGCCTTGTATGAAATGCCCGAGTTCGGTACATTTGTACTGTCCTCGTACACTTTAGGGACGAAAATGTAACTGTTAAATCGATACTTTTTGTACTCTTGTGCCATGAACAAGGGTTCAGTGGCTAGACGAGCAAGCCTTGATGTCTCATCACCCGTCTTTAAGAGATGAGAATATAGATAAATTAATTATATTAGTTGTAAAATTTGAGTGTAATGTAACGTTATATAACAACCATTTTCATTATAATTACCTCTTGTGTTAACCACAGCCTAAATTCGCTGTCTAATTGTACCATTATTTTTCGTCTTTTATTCTTCTCACAGGCTTTATATTTTTTCCATATTACAAAATTAATCATGTATAAAATAATCTAAAATAATGTTAAATATTATAATAATCGAAACTTACTTTTTCCATTCTTCGACATCTCAAATAGATAACGAGCTACTTGTTCATGTTGCAAACTCGTTAATTTCACTCGTTTTCCCATCACATGACCACCATCATCGACGAACTAATTAATGTCATCAACGCTAGTCGAGTCAGGCATATATTCCCGAGTATATATTGATGACTCCATGGTGATGTATTCCTCTGCAATTGATCCTGCAATGTATCGCGTATTCTTGACGTAATCTTTAAAAACTTTCATCAATCTTTCAAATGGATACATCCACCGATATCTAACTGGAACACAAAGAAGTGCCTCGTCGCATAGGTTTACCAACAAGTGAACACTTATGTCAAAGAATGATGGGGGAAAGTACTTCTCCAACACACAAATCACTTCGGCCACCCCCAATTTTGCGGCCACTGTGTGTTCTCGATTGACTACCTTCTCACACAAGAGTAAGAAGGTAATACTAATTTGCATAATAGCCCTCTGCAAATTCTTGTGCTTGGAGAAACAGTGCTTAAACAATAGAGGAACCAATTGCAGGATCACATGCCAATCGTGGGACTTACACTTATGTAAATTATGAGTAGCATAATTCACAATCCTTTGCAAGTTGGACGAAAAAGTAGATGGGCCCTTCAAATTATATATTGTGTCTAAAAGAACCTTCCTTTCCCTACTCATCAAAGTAAACACACCAGGGGGAATTATTGTCCTTCCCCTACTATCTTCTTTCAACCATAGTTGTGGCTTAAGTTTCAACGATTTAAGATATTTTCGTGCATTTTCTCCATCCTTCGAATGACTCCCCCCAAGGCAAGTGCCCACAATATGTTGAACGAATTTCTTCTCTGCATGCATCACATCTAATATATGGCGCACCGAGTTAATCTTCCAATAAGGCAAGTCAAATAAAATTGACCTTCTAGATCATGTCTTTCTTGTCTCAGTTTCATTCCCAATGGGGGTCTTCTTATGCTTGACATTCTTAAATTTAGGATTCTTACCTGGCATATTAGGATCACATTCAGAAGATTTACTTTCAATTTCTGAACCTGATAGTTATCGGCGGTAGCCTATGTTCAACCCCGCCCAATAAAAAATTGGAGCCTTTCTCAAATCTGAAACTATGAGCCGGGGGTAAAAACCTCTTGTGGCAATGGTATACATTCTTTGAGCTAATGGATAGATGAAGAGATTCAGTCTCCTCTCCACAAATAAGACACCCCAAATAACCATGTACTAAACAACCAGATAACGTCCCATAAGCTGGAAAATCATGAATTGCCCACATCAACATAGCTTTCAGCGTAAACTCTTCTTTTCTAAAAGAGTCAAATAATTGCACACCCTCTTCCCACAACTCATTTAATTCTTATACCAAAGGAGCCAGGTAGACGTCGATGTCATCACTTGTTGACTTTGGCCCAGGCATCAACAAAGCCATCATAAAAAATTCAAGTCTCATACACTGTGAAGGAGGGAGGTTGAGTGGGGCTAGGATCACTGGCCATACACTCTGATTGGTGCTTAGATTTCCAAATATATTGAAACCATCTGTTGATATAGCCAAACAAATGTTGCATTATTCTCGAGCAAAATCCGGATACTCATAATTCATCCTCCTCCAGGCAGTAGAATCAATAGGATGACGCATGATATTACCCCCTACTTCTGCCCTAGCACGCCAAGTCATTGCCTTCACTATCCATGGTACTGTGAAAAATCTCTTTAATCTAAGCCGATCGGGAAAATATTTCAATACTTTTGAGGCACTTTTGAGCTTGTGTCTTCCTTAATATTAGATTGGACATATCTAGGTTCATCGCATACCGAACAACGATCGAGATTTTCATACTCCTTTCGGTATAGTATGAAGTCATACACATAAGCATGAATCTATTTATACTTCATTCCCAAACCTTTCAAACTGTTCTTCATAACAGGATAGCTATTTGGAAGTGTATTCTCCTTGGGTAATAAGCCCTTCACCCATTTCAGAATTCCTGTCACGCTATATCCAGACAAACCGTATTGCATCTTCAAACTGTGCAGACCAACCATGACATGTAAAGTTGTTTGATTTTTCTCACAGCCAGAGTATAACGATTGGGTCGCCTTAAATTTTAAACTTTGGTAGTCATCGTCAAGTTTTATCGTGATATCTTCACGAGCACTTGAACCTTCTGCATCATCAGTAACTTCATTCTCTTTTGCTTCATAAACTCCGTACGCATCATCAACTAAATCCTCTAACATATTATGATCTACGTCGTCCCCTTCTACAGAGGTTATAATGTTGAAACGATTTGATATTCGGATTCGTTAATTTAGATGCGATCTTAAATTTCTTCAATGGTGTAACGGCTATGACATACATATTGACAATGGACAAAAATGTCCTTGCACGTCCGTGGACAAAGATGCCTTGTCGGCATCAGACTACGACTCATGCACTTCCTTAAGCTTTGCCTGAAATGACAAAAAGCATATGATTAGTTAAATAAGTAAATAAAAAAATTATAACATAATTCACAAAAATAAAACTGACGGATAACTTACAATCGTGATCGTGATGCTCGGGGACATCTCCTTATCCTTGACCTTCTTCATCCGAATTTCCATATAGGCATCGAACCTATGTGGCCAACCCCCAGGGCCACTCCCCATCCCCTAAAATAAAATAATGAAAAATTAGTAAGTAACGCAAAGTAAAATAATGCAGAATAACATATTTCTATAATTATAGAAAAATAAAAACTTACCATCATGTACTCCACCTCAGTGTAAGACGTCCTATCGGAGTAGTACACGTACGTCGTTTTTGCCCGATTTTCTCTCCCCGATTGGCGAGATGCCAATTGTCACTCCTCGATATCATTGTCAATGAACTTTTACCAATGTGCCAATGCGATCGGCTCCTTTCACGGGACAGACTCACGCATTCTGATAATGTAGTCTTAGGTCTTCCCAAAGTACAAGGGTCATAAATTCTTCTTCCATGTCTTATGTTAAAACCTCAACTGCTCCAACACATAATCGCGTAGTTCTGGATGCAAGTTGAATGGTTCCTGTTAAACAAAATACAGAACAAAAACAATGTAAGTGTTAGTTGCGAATAAATATAAATAGAAATTGAAATATAAATTTGAAATTGAAATTGAAATTGAAATTGAAATTGAAATTGAAATTGAAATTGAAATTGAAATTGAAATTGAAATTGAAATTGAAATTGAAAAATAAATACATTACATGTTGTACCGCCCAAATAGCTAACATGAGCTCATTTGGCACCTCCTTCCAACTGGTGTACCCCGGGCCGATAATTGTCTTCATAATCTCGAGGGATCTAATCAATAAACCCGTCTTGTTCACAACGGCCATTCCTAATTTGCCCCATTTGGGGCGCCTAGGGGCCGAGGAACCCTCATCGCCTCCGCAACCACTGAGCCCTGAACAAGACAACATCATTATCATCATCATCCTTGCCTTAATCCCTGAAGGAGACATTTTCTATAAAAATTATTGTTATTAGTACAAATCCAAATGAATTAGAAGAAAACAAACACACTTGCACACACACACACGCCTGAAGAAGACATACAAACATTTTATGTGATCATGCCACTCTCGAATGGGTCGTGACAAAAAGTAATTTTAGAAAATAGTTGAAAACTCCCCCCCCCCCCCCCCCCCCCCCCGCCACACACATACACATATATACAAAGGAAAGAGAGAAAGAGAGCAAATGATCAAGCAGAAAAAAACATGAATCGATTTATACTCCATTAGCAAACCTTTCAAACTGTTCTTCATAATAGGATAGCTATTTGGAAGCGTATGCTCCTTGGGTAGCAAGCCCTTCACCCAATTCAGAATTCTTGTCATGCTATTGCCAAACGAATCGTATTGGGTCTTTAAACTATGCAAACAAACCATGGCATGTAAAGTTGTTTGATCTTTCTCACAGCCAGATTATAACGGTTGGGTCGCCTTAAATTATAAACTTTGGTAGTCATCGTCAAGGTTTATTCTGATATCTTCATGAGAACCTGAACCTTGTGCATTGTCAGTGACCTCATTTTCTTCAACTTCATGAATTTCGTACGCGTCATCAACTAAATCCTCTAACATATTATGATCTACATCATCCCCTTCTATATCTATCCTACTTGTTGAAGGTTGTTGTGAAGGTTGGTAGGGGACAAAAGGAACTTTCAATTCACTGTGAAAACTCCAAAATCAATAACTATCTTGCATACCCAATCTTAACAAATGTAGTTCAACTGTTTTCCACTCAAACACCTTACCATTCTTACACCTAGCACACGGACATGGAAACTCTTCATCATTATGACATCTCTCTGCATATTTTATAAATTCGTTAGCACCTCTGCGAAACACATCCCCCATTCTATTTGTCTCACCCATCCACTTTTTGTATTTCGGATATCCCATCATAGCTACCACAACTAATCACCTATTAAGGGTACGAAGCGTATATTCATGGATTAGTATAGACAAAACTTAGATTTATAGTATGTTTCATTTAATTATGTCTTATTTATATTCAAATTCAATTTATAATAGAAATTTCTATTTCCTCCATCTCCACTAAAGAGTGAGTGGTCCTATCCCATTCAAGACCGCATTTTTTTGTAATATACTTAACAGCTCATGCACATTGTTACGATTTGAAAAAAATTCGACAGCATATCCCCGTAGTTCTCTAAGTACTCGACATAGATTCCCAAGTGTGAGTGTTATTTCAATTGATCAATTGAAATAACAATCACACTTATCAATCTAGTATGTACCCCGATAACACTAGGATACGACTGCAGAACTTCCTCCAAAAGTAACAACTTTCAGCCACTAAGAATATTATACAGAAATTATGCAGTCCTAAACTGTCCAAATGGTACAATTCGAGAGATCTCATTACAGGGGTCATGACTCTCGAACGGGTCTAAGGGTTATTGAATGCGTACGCATAAGAACTGGAAATCTAGTATCTACGCGCACTATATGTAATTTCAAGTATATTTCATTTAATTATCATAGTATATATATATTGTTCGATATACAAAGTAATTTTCACAAAAAGTTAAAAAATCCCACCCCCATATGGACAATAATCCAGTGGTCATGCCACTTTTAAAACTAACCAACCCAACATCGATCCACTATAATCCAACAGCAATGTCAACAACAAATGTGTATCCCGTACTCCTTCTAATTCATCTACTCAATTAACTATTTTCATCAATTAAACTAACAATTAAAGTATACAATTATTAATTTACTAATTTACAATGAGGGGCAATCCTACTTTCATAATTAGTCATATATTAACTTACTAATTAACAATGAGGGGCAATCATATATTAATTTACTAAAAAAATTAATAACCAATCCATTCCTTTACAAGGGACATTACGCACAAGCACACACATACACGCACACTACACACACATATACACACACGCGCACATACACACACACCTGCTCACATTCACACACACACGCGCAGCCCCTTACCCCCTTCCCCCACCCTGACCCACCCCCTTCCACCAACAAACACACACACGCATGCACACACACCACTACACATACCACACACACACACACACATAAACAGCCCCCCCCATCCCTGCCCCCTCTGCCCCCACCCTGCCCCACCCCCTTCCCCCACCCTACCCCAACCCCACCCCCCACACACACGCACACACACACATACACACACACACGCATATATATATACACACACACACACACATATATATATATATATATATATATATATATATATATATATATATATATACACACACACATATATATAAATGGAAGAGAGAGAGAGAGAGAGAGAGAGAGAGAGAAACTAACCTGAAAGTAAAGAGGGAGAGCAGCGTAGAGAGAGAGAAAAAAGGAGGAAAGAATCGACGGGGGAAAAAAAGAAGGGAAAGATTTTTTTACTGGGACATTTGTCACGGACGTGTCACGGTCCTTGACCGTGACAATATTATAAGGATTGTCACGATCATTGACCGTGACAAGTCTTTGTCAAGGGTTTGTCACGGTCAATGACCGTGACAAGGCTAGCCGCTGGAAGGGTGCCAATTTACCCATTTTGGTTTAGTGTATGGCCACCAATATCCTTCTTTAGTTGCTCGAAAGGCAATAGACCTTCCTCCTGCGTGGCTTCTATAGATCCCATTGTGTAGTTTCTAAATAACTTGGTTAACGTCATTTGGATGTACGCATTGGAGGTAGGGACCTATATAAGACCTTCTGTAAAGTTTTTCTTCGAGCCTCAAGTAAAATCGCGCAGCTTTAACCCTAACCTGGTGGGCTTGTTTCTTGCCGGTCGACAAGATGTCGTTCTGCAGATAAACAATTATAAAGTCCATTCAACTGGAACTTTTTTCATGGTGAGAACCTACTCGGCGACCACTGCTTTATAATGTTGGGCTTGGCGAGGAATTCCACTTCAATTATTCTTCTTAGTTTAGAGTCCACTACTGATCTTAGGGCTTATACGGTGTCGACATGGTTATCATTCCCCTGGAGGAACTGTTGAATGTGTACTTCCTCAAATTTTGATATCAAATCGTGAGACACATTTATGTACGCTGCCATTCGTTCATCCTTGGTGCTAAAGTCTCCAGTTACTTGGTTGGATACCAGCTTTAAATTTCTATATACCTCAAGGTTATTTGCTATATACCTCTGGTGTGATGAACACAATTCCTACTCCAATCCCCTTAGAGTTAGGGGCACCATCTACACATAGTGTCCATTTTCTAGATTGGTCACTCCTACGGCATTTCAATTAATCAATGATCCATTGGTCACTAGTTGCATCGTCCTACATGAATTCTGTGATAAAATCGGCCAATAATTATCCCATAAAGGTTGTTTTTGGTTAGTATTGTAGGTCAAACCCCCAAGTTCGATCGACCATTTCGACATCCGTCAAGATAGTTCGACTTTACAAAGAACATTTTTTAGAGGAAAAGATGTGATGACTATAATTAAATGATCTTCAAAGTAGTGTCTTAGTTTGCACGACGCAATGACCAAAGGGTAGGATAATTTCTTTAGTGATAAGTAGCACCGATTGACATCCAGGAGCATTTTGCTGATGTATTAATAAGTGGACTACCGTCCTTCCTTTTCGAAAACTAAGGTTGAGTTGACCACACGGCTTGAAACTGATAGGTAGAGATAAATAGGATCTCCCAAGTCTGGGATAGCCAATAGAGGGGGGTTTCTCATATAGGATTTAATTTCCTCAAGGGGGTCTTTGACATTCACATTCCAGGTAAGGCCTTTCTCTTTATTCGCAATTGAAAGAATGACAAGCATAGTTCGGAGGACTTGAAGATGAAATAGTTTATGGATTCCAGCATCCTTGTTACCATTTAAATTTTGTGCAGTGTATTTGGAGGCTGAATGTTGTTGATAACAACTGTTTGGTCAAGGTTGGCCTCAATCCCTCTTTTGCTAACCATGTAGCATAGGAACGTTTCGGACTGGACCCCAAATGAGCATTTGCTAGCGTTGAGCTTCATTTGGTAATGTCTGAGGATTTAAAATGTATCCGATAAGTTCTTCAAGTGATCGGCTTTGCGTTTTCTTTTGACGAGCATATCATCAATGTAAACCTCCATTATTTCTCCTAACTGCTTTTTGAACATTTTGGTAACCAATCTTTAGTACGTGGCTCCAGCATTTTTGAGGCCAAAAGGCATCCCCACAATAATACAGGACCAAGGGAGTGATAAGTGAATTTTTATCTTGGTTGGGGCCGAACAGGGGAATCTAATGGTACCCTGAGTTGGCATCCAGAAAGATCATCATCTCCTGGGCTGCTGTGGCAACGACCAACTGATCTATCTTTGGTAGAGGAAAATTGTCTTTGGGATAAGCCTTATTTAAGTCGGTGAAATCCATGCATACTCTCTAGTTACCTTGCTCTTTTGCACCACCACTGGGTTTGAAATCCATTTCGATAATTCAACTTCTCTGATTGACCTTGTCTCCAGAAGTATCCCCACCTCAGTTTCTACTGTCTTGTCCTTTCTGCGGTAGTGAGGCAAGCCTTTTATAATATTGGTGAAAATGTTAGGTCAATGTGAAGTTAATGGCATGTGACTTTGGGATTGATCCCAAGCATATAATAAAGTTCCCATGTGAACACACATATATTTTTCTTTAGAAAACACTACACCAAAAATAGCATTTTGGCACACCTTGATATTAAAAATCTGGCACAGTTTTAAACTGTGCCAAATTTTGGTACGGTTTAATAGAAATTCGGCACACTTTAAAATAGTGCCAAAATTTGGCACTATTTTAAAGTGTACAAAAATTGAGTACACTTACTAAAATATAAAAGCCCTAAAAAACATTGGATAACATTTCTTTTCATTCCCTCTCAAGCCCGTCTCTCTTTCATCTCATTAGTGCTCTCGCCTCTCTCTCTCTCTCTCCGGCCAGCTCTCTCTCTCTGTATATATCTCCGGCCAGCTCTTTCTCTCTCTCTCTCCGGATAGCACTTTCTTCCATACTCTCTCTCGCCGGTAAAAAACCTCCGATCGATTTTGGCCACTGAGACTTCAATCGACCAAAGGTAGCAACTCCATCGTGTTTGGCCACTGAGGAAAGCTCTGAATCAAGGTAAACTCTGACCAAATATTTGAAATGTAGTTTTGATATTGAGATTTTGTGATCTGGGCATTTTAGGAACACCAAATTTGGGATATTTTGATTTCAATTGCTTGATGGGGATATAAGTTAATATACAACTTTTATTTTTTAGGTAAGATTGAGATTTTGTGATCTGTGTTGTTGGAGAAAGTGTTTTTTTAATGGAAATGTTTGTCGTTGAGATTTTGTAAGCGTGTATAATTTTGTGGTCAGTGTTGGCTTCCTCGCTGGCATATTGTGCAAGTTTTTGCCATTTTGGCGCTTTTTATTGGTGCTATTCAAAACATTATTAGCTATGGTTGGGTATGGCTCATCGTTACCGGTTGAGATCCTGTTTTTCCATTATGGGTTGTGAGTCTCTCTTTCCTTTTCTCATTATTTTTGTTAGATTGTAAGATTATTTCATGATTTGGGTATGTCTTTAATAATTTTCATGTTATATTATATGCTTATTTCATTGTGGGCTGTCAAATCCTATTTTGCCCAACGTGTTTCTCTCTAGTGGTAAAAAAGAGTTAAGAAGTCATCACTTTGTAATTGAATCCATTTTCAGCTTTTTGTGATTTTTGGAAACTTCAACTTTGAGTGACCAGACTTGAGATTTAAAAGCATTGCATAGTCATTTGTATAGGTGACCATATATGGATCAATTGATTGAACCTTCTCAAAATTCGTTATAGCTTCTCATTCGTATAGGTATTTTTGGTTGAGAAGCATTGGCGTCTTATTGGTTGGGGCCAAATTCAATGTAAATTTTATCATTTTAGAAATATTTCGTATGCAAATCATTCTTTAAACATGACGCATCACATTTGGCCAAAAGAAGGATGCCCCAGACGGTGATGCCACAAGTGATCCGCTTATGATTGACATCCGACGAATGTTGCATATTATTAACTCTACCAAGACTGAAATAATCCATATAATATATCCCTCCTCTTTTAGTATCACGACAAACAATCTCCTTGGTGAGAATATCCTAAAGAAAGGAAAAATCAGGATAGATTATTGGACAACAATTTAATTCCTCAGAAACTTAGTCTACATACATTAACTCATCACTTTGAAATAGACTTGGGGAAATAATTTATTCATCCCTCGACTAAAAGAATTTTCAGGAATGAGAAATAGACTTGGGGAAATAAATAGGATCCCCTTCTAATATATATCTTTACTGTTAAGGGCCATTAATAGTTTAGCTATGCAATTTTGAAGACTAACTCTCTTTGAATCACTTTTACATCCTTCATAATCCACCTCGCTTTTAAGAACTTCATCTTCCAAATCATTAACTAATTGGAATATGCCACAAAAATTGTTCTTGTTCTATGCTTTGAAGACATCGTTAAGTCTCTGCACTTTAATAGAGAATTTCCACATGACTAGAGCCCGAACCTCCCCACATCATGAAGATTTGACCACGTCAACAAAATCATGATGGTTGCACTACATAGATTAAAATTGAATCGCTTTAGGAATGATGACGAACTCAGTTTTCACAGACACTAGCAACGAATCATGATTCGAACAAATTATATTCATATTAAGGATGCTAGTATGAGATAAGAGTGAGGACCACTAGGAGTTCCCATATGGTTCCTATAAACCCCAAATCCAGTAATCCACAGTCATCTATGGCTTGATTAAAATCTCAAACAACATTGGAATCCACCTAATTTTCACCTAGTTTCTCTTCTGATAAGTAACAACATTGAATCTGCATTTTGTGAGTTTTCATCAACTTTTTAACTCTTATTGAATAAGATCTTTGAACCACTCAACTAATATTCCACACAATGAGACTGGTCATTTAGTTAGTTTGGGATTGGAGTTTAAGGATCCATTATAATTGGATCTGGTAGCCTTTTTATTCACGTCTTTGAGCCGAGCATTATTGGCTACTTTAATAATGTTTTTTCCCTTGTGACTTCATTCTTCTTTGTACTTCTAATTTATTTCCATTGTATCACCTTAAAAATTTTGTTCTAGAATTTGTAATGAAAAGTTCAAACAGAGCCTTATAGTTCCACCTATTATAAGTTAATAAGATATATTAGTCTTTTCATCACGCTTCCCTCACAATTCTGATTTTTAATAAATTTTGGTTCTTTCCAATTTTGTTCATCTTATATCTCATTAACGTGTACATTGGTGGTATCGTGTAGATTCAAGTATTACTTGGCGGTATCCTGTTTTTGTCAAGCGAGTACAAATTAATGGGGCAATTACTTTCGCATCTTCTGGTATGTCACAAACTTCACTTATTCTCTCCAGTGTAATAGTTGAAAGGTATCAAATCTTATGTATTTTATATGTTTTGTTTTCATAAACAACTACATGTTAGAGCGATAATAGGATTCCGAAACTGAGCAATTCAAACTTTTCACCCCTCGGCCTTTGAACATGAACTGCAATATCCAAGTGTATGAGCTTATTAGGACCAAGAGTGGACATTGGGATGTAGGAAAGAATATGGGAAATTTTAGGGACAAGAACAAGTTAGTTTGACATTATGAAAGAAGCGGTCGTTTTTTGACTCAAAGCTCTAACAAAATGATCTTCCATTTAAATCTTTTAAATGACAATGCTGGTGGGAATTTTCCCTCATCTTCGACAAAATGGTATAAAGTGGAATGTGGTATGGAAGTATGAGGTCCCTTCTAAAGTGAAGCATTTTAATGGAGGGTGTGGACGGAATCACTTCCGACAAATGAAAATCTTAGGAAGTGGAAAATAATACAAAGTTCTCACTCTTACATGTGTAAATCTCATCGAAACTATTGTACATTTGATGTGTGATTGCGTACTTACAGGAGAAGTAAGGAATCTATCAAGAATCCCAATCTCTAAGCTGCACAACACCTCTGGAAATGGTAGGCAGTGGATGGAGGAATTCTCTGATCATTTACCCAGACCAATAATTTCAGCATGCCCCAATTTACACCCTCAATCAATTACTGTAACTGTGCAGCCATCATATTTGGCTACAAAATGGGGATTTGGCAAAGGGGAGCTCAAGGCAGAAAGCCTAAGCCTCCAAAGCATGGTTTATCCTCGAATGAATTCCGCATGATACCCAACTAAAGGTATCCTTGATGGATTTCGCACGATACTCATTTTTCTATGTTTGTCATGACTGACTTGTCCTCACTACCCTGTTTAGTCAGTTGTTGAATTGTACACAGTAGTAATTCATTTACCTAACTTATAGATTAGGCACGAGAAGAATCAAACCTAACTAATTTTTTATATATAGCATCTATATACCAGCTATACCTACTATATATTAGCTATAGCTGTTATAGCTTCTATATAGTTGCTATTGTTGTTATATAGATGCTATATGCGATGTGTTTCTATTGTAAATGCGATATGCATATGTGCATATATGAAAGTTGCTATATGTGCATATATGATTGCATATATGCAGCATTTATTCATATATCTCCATATATGATTGCATATATGCACATATATCCATATATCTGCATATATGTGCATATATGCATATATTCTTGCATATATGTGCATATATGAAAGGGTATATGCATATATGCAATCATCACTACACCAAAACTGGCGATTGGTCACGGCCAAAATCCCTGACCAAAGTTGTGGGTCGCGGACATGGGTCATGACCATTTCGGGCGTGACCATTTTCGTGGGTCGCGGCCCAAGTCCGTGACCAAAAAATGGTCACGGATGAGAGGGGTCACGGCAGATGGTCGCGGACTTAGGCCGTGACCCATGTCGTGACGGGTCGCGGCCCTCATCCATGACCCACAACCGTGACAAATTGGTCACGGCCAAAGTCCGCGACCCACAACCGTGACAAAAAAAAAATTAAAAAAAATGGTCGCGGCCCTTATCCGTGACCCACAACCGTGACAAATTAGTCGCGGCCAAAGTTCGCGACTCATTACCGTGACAAAAAAATATAAATCAAATTGGTCGCGATCCTAATCCGTGACCCACAACCATAACAAATTGGTCGCGGACTTTGGCCGCGACGCACAACCGTGACAAAAAAAATGGTCGCGACCCAAGTCCGTGACCCCCAACCGTGACGAAGAAATGGTCGCGGACTTTGGCCGCGACCATTTTTATGCGTGACGAAAAAATAAAAATGGTCATGGACAAAGTCCATGACCATATTTAACTATAATTTTCAAAAAAATGTATTTTTTTGGTCCACTCCTAAAACTAGGGGTCCTGTGAGTGCACCATCAGTTGCTACGTGTAACGTTTGACGCGTACGACGTGTTACAAATATTTATTATTGGCAAAACAATAAAAAAAAATCACAAATTGCGAATCGAGAACGTTGTTAATAAACAAATATATATACAAACTTATAAATATTACACGTCTTAATAATTCACAGACCAAAAAAAAAATTGGGCAAAGTTTCCTCTATTTTCTTGACATTCCAAAACCTGTAAATGTAAAACCTACTTATTATAAAGCCTGCACGGCCATAAAATTCAACAATCAAATTATAAAAGCCTGCACGGCCATAAAACTAAACAATAAAAGCCTGCATGGCTGACAAAATCCTGATTGTCCACAACCTATAAACAATCTTCATGCTGTAAACCATTGCCTCCTTCGTTTGTTCCGCGTGAAAAATCCTACAAATGATGGGATACATAAAAAAAAATATCAGTAACCAAGTAGTTTTACAAAAAATTTAATCAAGAAGAAAAATTGCATATATGAGTTAAAATTATCAGTAACCAAGTAGAAATATGCAAATTACCGTCGTATTCTCAAACCGGGAGTCCCGCGGCTGCGGGGTCAGTTCCTACGAGTTACATTGGTCCCGTGGGAGGTGTTGGTACCACCCACGGGGACGTTCGGGGGTTGTTTCGAGTTCTCACCCTCTAACGCCATGTTTTTAAGCCTAAGTCTACAAATATGCAAATTATCGTCGTATTCTCAAACCGGGAGTCCCACGGCTGCGGGGTAAGTTCCTACGAGTTACATCGTGGGAGGTGTTGGTGCCACCCACGGGGCCGTTCGGGGGCTGTTTCGAGTTTTCACCCTCTAACGCCATGTTTTTAAGACTAAGTCTAGAAATATGCAAATTACCGTCGTATTCTAAAACCGGGAGTCCCGTGGCTGCGGAGTCAGTTCCTACGAGTTACATTGGTCCCGGGGGAGGTGTTGGTGCCACCCACGGGGCCGTTCGGGGGCTGTTTCGAGTTCTCACCCTCTAACGCCATGTTTTTAACCCTAAGTCTATAAATATGCAAATTATCGTCGTATTCTCAAATCGGGAGTCTCGCGGCTGCGGGGTCAGTTCCTATGAGTTACATTGGTCCCGTGGGAGGTGTTGGTGCCACCCACGGGGCCGTTCTGGGGCTGTTTCGAGTTTTCACCTTCTAACGCCATGTTTTAAGCCTAAGTCTAGAAATACGTAAATTACCGTTGTATTCTCAAACCGGGAGACCCGCGGCTGCGGGGTCAGTTCCTACGAGTTACGTTGGTCCCATGGGAGGTGTTGGTGCCACCCACGGGGCCGTTCTGGGGCTATTTCGAGTTTTCACCATCTAACATCATGTTTTTAGCCTAAGTCTAGAAATACGCAAATTACCGTCATATTCTCAAACCGGGAGACCCGCGGCTGCGGGGTCAGTTCCTACGAGTTATGTTGGCCCCGTGGGAGGTGTTAGTGCCACCCACGGGGCCGTTCGGGGGCTGTTTCGAGTTTTCACCTTCTAACGCCATGTTTTTAAGCCTAAGTCTAAAAATACGCAAATTACCGTCGTATTCTCAAACCGAGAGACCCGCGGCTACGGGGTGAGTTCCTACGAGTTACGTTGGTCCCGTGGGAGGTGTTGGTGCCACCCACGGGGCCGTTCTGGGGTTGTTTAGAGTTTTCACCTTCTAACGCCATGTTTTTAAGCCTAACTCTAGAAATACGCAAATTACCGTCGTATTCTCAAACCGGGAGACCCGCGGCTGCGGGGTCAGTTCCTACGAGTTACGTTGGTCCCGTGGGAGGTGTTGGTGCCACCCACGGGGACGTTCTGGGGCTGTTTCGAGTTTTCACCTTCTAACGCCATGTTTTTAAGCCTAAGTCTAGAAATACGCAAATTACCGTCGTATTCTCAAACCGGGAGACCCGTGGCTGCGGGTTCAGTTCCTACGAGTTACGTTGGTCCCGTGGGAGGTGTTGGTGCCACCCACGGGGCCGTTCGAGGGCTGTTTTGATTTTTCACCTTCTAACGCCATGTTTTTAAGCCTAAGTCTAGAAATATGCAAATTACCGTAGTACTCTCAAATCGGGAGACCCGCTGCTGTGGGGTCAGTTCCTACGAGTTACGTTGGTCCCGTGGGAGGTGTTGGTGCCACCCAGGGGGCCGTTCTGGGACTGTTTCGAGTTTTCACCTTCTAACGTCTTGTTTTTAAGCCTAAGTCTAGAAATACGCAAATTACCATCGTATTCTCAAACCGGGAGACCCACAGCTGCGGGGTCAGTTCCTACGAGTTACGTTGGTCCCGGGGGAGGTGTTGGTGCCACCCACGGGGCCGTTCTGGGGCTGTTTCGAGTTTTCACCTTCTAACACCATGTTTTTAATCCTAAGTCTAGAAATACACAAATTATCATCGTATTCTCAAACCGGTAGACCCGCGGCTGCGGGGTTAGTTCTTACGAGTTACGTTGGTCCCATGGGAGGTGTTGGTGCCACCCACTGGGCCGTTCTGGGGCTGTTTCGAGTTTTCACCTTCTAACGCCATGTTTTTAAGCCTAAGTCTAGAAATACGCAAATTATCGTCATATTCTCAAATCGAGAGTCCCGCTGCTGTGGGGTCACTTCCTATGAGTTACGTTGGTCCCGTGGGAGGTGTTGGTGCCAACCACGGGGCCGTTCTGGGGTTGTTTCGAGTTTTCACCTTCTAACGCCATGTTTTTAAGCCTAAGTCTAGAAATACGCAAATTACCGTCGTATTCTCAAATCGGGAGACCCGTGGCTGTGGGGTCAGTTCCTACGAGTTACGTTGGTCCCGTGGGAGGTGTTGGGGCCACCCACGGGGCCGTTCTGGGGCTGTTTCGAGTTTTCACCTTCTAACACCATGTTTTTAAGCCTAAGTCTAGAAATATGCAAATTATCATCGTATTCTCAAACCGGGAGACCCGCGGCTGCGGGGTCAGTTCCTACGAGTTTCGTTGGTCCCGTGGGAGGTGTTGGTGCCACCCACGGGGCCGTTCTGGTGCTGTTTCGAGTTTTCACCTTCTAACGCCATGTTTTTAAGCCTAAGTCTAGAAATACGCAAATTACCGTCGTATTCTCAAACCGGGAGACCCGCGGCTGTGGGGTCTGTTCCTATGAGTTACGTTGGTCCCGTGGGAGGTGTTGGTGCCACCCACGGGGCCGTTCGAGGGCTGGTTCGAGTTTTCACCTTCTAACACCATGTTTTTAAGTCTAAGTCTAGAAATATGCAAATTACTGTAGTACTCTCAAATCGGGAGTCCCGCTGCTGTGGGGTCAGTTCCTACGAGTTACGTTGGTCCCGTGGGAGGTGTTGGTGCCACCCACGGGGCTGTTCTGGGGTTGTTTTGAGTTTTCACCTTCTAACGCCATGTTTTTAAGCCTAAGCCTAGAAATACGCAAATTAGCGTCGTATTCTCAAACCGAGAGACTCGCGGCTGTGGGGACAGTTCCTACGAGTTACGTTGGTCCCGTGGGAGGTGTTGGTGCCACCCATGGGGCCGTTCTAGGGCTGTCTCAAGTTTTCACCTTCTAACGCCATGTTTTTAAGCCTAAGTTTATAAATACGCAAATTACCGTCGTATTCTCAAACCGAGAGACCCGCGGCTGCGGGGTCAGTTCCTATGAGTTACATTGGTCCCGTGGGAGGTGTTGGTGCCACCCATGGGGTCGTTCTGGTGCTGTTTCGAGTTTTCACCTTCTAACGCCATATTTTTAAGCCTAAGTCTAGAAATACGCAAATTACCGTCGTATTCTCAAGCCGGGAGACCCGCGGCTGCGGGGTCAATTCCTACGAGTTACGTTGGTCCCGTGGGAGGTGTTGGTGCCACCCACGGGGCCTTTCTGGTCAAATGTATTGTATACAAAACTGATGTTTATATACAAAATTGATGCATACCGAACTGCTCAAATGTATGTATTGTATCTACTCTCAAACAAAGTAATGATTTAAGATGCTATAACTGTCAACCATGACATTTTGTTTAGACATTTTTTCAAATAAAGTATTGATTTAAGATGATATACTTTAAAAACATAAGAGTAAGTGTGGTTATATTAAACTATTGTATTGATGATTTGTTAATACTCCATCCAGTCCACTCTTTAATAGGTGATATGATCAAAATTGGTAATTTATCTAACTAACATAAACCATAATGTTGATCGTATGAGTAAATGGAATTTACCTATACAAACACAAATGAAAGCCCATATTGAAGTGACATCTTAGCTCACGTCTGGCGCCAATGCACTTATTTCGAGATCCGATGTTTAGTAAATCTGAAAATACAAATAATAGTTTATGTATAGAATAATCATAACAACCATACAATCTCTATATCGAATAGTAATGCACTGTACTTTTGATTTTTGCAAAATTACACCAAATATCTGCAAATCCAAATGTTTACACCAAAGTACAGTGCATTATTACACCAAATATCTGCAAAACAACCATATAAAGGTTTTATTGGAAATCTCTAATATACATTTCAATCGAAAATTATCATATCCAGAAACCTAAAAAGGTAAAACACAAATTAGATACAGAGTTTACCTAAGAGATCCAAGACTCTGAACCTAATAGACCAACCTGCTACTAGCAGAAACAGAGGGATAATACACATCTCAAAAAAATTATACCAGTATAGATATCCATGTTGTCCAATCTTACTCATTTTTGGCAAGCATGGATGAAAATACAAGTACTGATTACTGCATTATAACAAGTGCTAGGTTTGTGAATAAATCCATTTGTCAAAGAGTTACAGATGTTGCCATCTGGCATTATTCAAATTCCAGAGGAAGGGTTGCAGGCCATTATATATGCATATATATACCATTATATATATTGTATATATAGTATATATATGCAGTATATATACTGGTATGCTACTCTGTAGTACACTGCATATATATAGCAGTACACTGCATATATATATATATATATATATATATATATATATATATACTGCATATATATGCACTATATATATGCATATATATGCACTATATATATGCACTATATATACTGCATATATATGCAGCAGTTGCATATATATGCAGCAGTTGCATATATATGCAGATGCAACTGCATATATATGCAACACTGCCCCGCCCCGCCCCCTGACCCGTCGCCTCCCCCCTTTCCCACTCACACACGCACACACGCGCACACAAACACACACACAAACATGTATACACTGACATATCTGTTAAGTTTTTGGATAGGGGGTTTCACGTTGCTGCTAAAAACGAGGTATACCTCACGAATTTGTTTTAATATGTTTTTGTTGAATCTTTTGTTTCAGCAAGTATGATTTATCACTGTGAAGCTTCTCATCACTGTTGTAATGGATGGCCTGATAAGTAGGATGCACTGAGCATATGGTATGTTTTATTTCTAAATCTCTCATTTAGTTTCAAATTAATAATTACATAATTCTGATATGTTATTTCTCTTTCAGGTGACAATTATTTGAAGTCCTACGTGATACCGGAACCGGAGGCAACCGTAACGGATCAGATGACTGAATATGAGTGTCAGGAGGTTTGTTTTATAGATCCCACTCTTGGATTCACCCTAGATCAGGTACACTCTATATTTTATTTTGGATTTTATCACTTTTAAGCACACACTCACACGCGCACACAAACACACGCACGCGCACACGCACACACTCTCACTACATATATGCATACATGCCTCGTCCCCTCCCCCTTCCCCACTCACACACACACACATAAACACACACACACGCACACACATGCCCCCTGCCCGTCCCCTTCCCCACTCGCACACGCGCACACACGCGCCCCCTGCCCATCCCCTCCCCCTTTCCCACTCACACGCACACACGCACACACATAAGTCAGGAGCTCCGTGACTACACAGTCGGTTCCTACGACTTACATTGGTCCCGTGCGAGATGTTCGTGACTCTTACGGGACCGTTTTGTGGGTGTTTTACATTTTCACCCTTCGATGGCATCTATTTTATTCTCAAGTCTAACTTTTTGCAAATTTACGCTGTATACTCAAACCGGGATCCTTGTGACTACCCGTTTGGTTCCTACTATTAACATTGGTCCCGTGTGAGGTGTTCGTGACTCTTACGGTACCGTTTTGTGGCTTTTTTACGTTTTCACCATTCTAAGGCATGCTTTTATGCTTTAGTCTAATTTTTTGCAAATTTATGTCGTACACTCCAACTGGGAGCGCCGTGACTAAGCGGTCGGTTCCTACGAGTTACATTGGTCCCGTGCGAGGTGTTCGTGACTCTTACGGGACCGTTTTAAGGTTGTTTTACGTTTTTACCCTTCGATGGCATGCAAGTCTAACTTTTTGCTAATTTACGTCGTACACTCAACCCGGAAGCCCCGTTACTACGCGGTCGGTTCCTACGAGTCACATTGGTCCCGTGCGAGGTGTTCGTGACTCTTACGGGACCGTTTTGTGCTTGTTGTACGTTTTCACCCTTCTATGGCATGTTTTTATGCTCAAGTCTATTTTTTTTGCAAATTTACGTCGTACACTCTAACCGGGAGCCCCGTGACTACGCGGTCGGTTTCTATGAGTTCATTAATCCCGTACGAGGTGTTCGTGACTCTTACCGGACCGTTTTATGGCTATTTTACGTTTTCACCCTTCAATGGAATGTTTTTATGCTTAAGTCTAACTTTTTACAAATTTACCTCATACACTCAAACCGGGAGACCCGGGACTACGCGGTCGGTTCCTACGAGTCACATTAGTCCCATGCGAGGGGTTCATGACTCTTACGGGACCGTTTTAAGGCTGTTTTATTTTTCACCCTTCGATGGCATGTTTTTATGCTTAAGTTTATTTTTTTACAAATTTACGTCATACACTCAAATCGGGAGCGCCGTGACTACACGACCAGTTCCTGCGATTTACATTGGTCCCGTGCGAGGTGTTCGTGACTCTTACGGGACTGTTTTGTGGCTGTTTTATGTTTTCACCATTTGATGGCATGTTTTTATGCTTAAGTCTAATTTTTTGCAAATTTACGTCGTACAATCAAACCGGGAGCGCCTTAAACCTAGAAAGTAGCAATCCGTTGGATAATGACTTCTTTTTCTAGTGTTCACCCTAACTATTCTTTGTTCAAAAGTTATGTTCTCCCCCCCCCCCCCCCCCCCCCACTGGAAGTGACAAGAAACACATGCGCCAACAATACCCAAGCTATAGGGGGCACAAAAAACTTAAAATTACGGGGTTTAGACATAAATAGGATCCAAACCTAAAAAAATTAAAAAATTGAATCAATGCATAATTAACCTTAAAATAAAGTTCATCATAGGTCTATCCATTACCTGGATATTCTGTTACACTCAACGCCAATTAGAACCTTCTCTATGCCTGTTAACGTAAAAATTCTCCATCTACGAGGACCAATTAGAAAAGGACACATGTCATCCTACGTGGCAATATTCGACACCCAGGAGAGTTGGTCGGCATCCGAGGAGTGTTAGTCGGCACCCGAGGAGAGTTGGTCAGTACCCGAGGAGAATTAGTCGGCACATGAGGAGAGTTGGTCGGCATCCGAGGAGAGTTGGTCGGCACCCGAGGAGTGTTAGTCGGCACCCGAGGAGAGTTGGTCAGTACCCGAGGAGAATTAGTCGGCACCCGAGGAGAGTTAGTCGGCACCCGAGGAGAGTTGGTCGGCATACCAACCAGGAAGATCAAGGGATAACTATGCATTTAATGTGCATTAATGAAGATGACTATGCATTTAATGAGCATTAATGTACATTTATACTGTAGATGACAACACATAGCATACCAAGCAATTCAACAATTAGATTCGTTGAATGTAGACATAATGTATAAATGTCTACATACAATGAATCTCTTTATCTCCCATCACTATAAATACATGTATTCCCTTAGCAAAAAGGGGGGGAGGAGATCCAACAAGGATGAGAGACACCATACACAAGATCCACACCTTTTTCTCTCTCTACACCACATTGTGCTATTGTAAACCCCTGGGAATAAAATAACAGTGGACATAGGCTTTTCCTTATAGCCGAACCACTTTAAAAATCTTTGTCTCTTATGTGCTTGATTGTATTGCTTTTATCTATTTATCTGTGATCATAAAAATGGGATTCGGTCCAGTTTTTTGCATCAACAGATTGGTGCCGTCTGTGGGAACGTGTTACAAGCATTGTTCTCCATCAAAAGCTAAGTTTTTATTTTCTATATGTATAATAAATTAGATATTATACATACATCTGTTGATTCAATCATGATTTTTATGTTTATGTACATAAATTAATTGTCCAATTTTTATTTACAAAATATTGCATATCATGATTTTAAAATCATAACTGTTAGATTAATTCTTATTTAGAAATCTGAAAAATAGTGGATTTCATAAATCATAACTTTTTGCTTGATTCTCAAGTTTCAATTTTATATCATGGAATAAATATTTTTAATGATTAAATATACCAATATATAGAATGATGATAAGATTTGATAATTTCCTTTGTTGATTTTGAAATAATTTGTGAAAGATCTTTGATGACTATTCAAATTCCCATTATATTTTTGTTCAAATCATGATTCTCATATGTTTATATCCATAAACTTATAGATCAAATCAATTATATATTGTGCATTCATCTTTTAATTCAATCATGATTTTATATTCACAAATTGTTGAATCTAATTTTACAAATCTGGATAAATGTACATTTCATAATCATAAAGTTTGAGAAATTTGTGTACATATTATATTATTTCTTCTTTAAGGAGATAAAATAATTTCTCTATATTCATATGCACTAACTGTGTGATCGATTTCAATTTGGGGATCTGGTGAATTTTAGACTCATAAATATTATACAAATCCTTGCATCTATGGATCCACTTGAAGATTTTCTGAACAAATATGTTAGGATAGGGATAAGCATTAAGAACGATTATGTATTTTCCATTCCAATATTAACATGAATCGAATCAGACCCATTTTCTCTCTCTTCAAGAAAACTATGTTCTCTGCACAAATAATCATATTATGTAATTGTGTTGATACGATCAATTTTATCAATATATGAATAATCAATTATATGTTGTACATATATACATACATCTTTTAATTCAGTCATGCTTTTTATGATTATAAACATAAATTAGTTGTCCAATTTTTCACTTATCAAATCTGCAAAATATTGCAAATCACAATTTTATTAAATTAGTGGATCGGTTTTTAATTCAAATATGAATAAACGAAAATTTCATAATCACAAGTTCGTTAAATATTTTTATGGAGACACGTTTATGTACATCATATTTTTATGAGAACACGAGATATTTTGATTGTTATCTCTCATATTATTATCTGGAAATTTAAATTGTCCAATATTGAAGCCAATGCACACTATATATTGGTCGGCTGAATAATTATTCTAATCTTAATTTTTATATGATTCAGCCTCAACAGGTGCTCAGGAAAAATTATTTGCCCAGTACAATTCTTGGATGCTCATCAACAGCACATAAAGACCTTAAAAGGTCAATACCGAACAAAAACAACGCAGCTAGATTGCACACAACACAGCAGCAAGACTGCAAACAACAATTCAATTGGCACCATCAGATTCATTTCATACATGCCCCAATCCTAGGCATAGAGCTTCATACTTGACTTAATCGAGTTAAGAGTAGGATTGAAGAAGTTCGAGGCAGTGCCATCTACAGTACATCAGAGCCTAAAATTTCCAACAAATTTTGGAGTAGGAGTTGTGAAAGGTGATCAAAAAGTAGCTCGGGAATGTTATTATTCATCTGCCGAGCAAGAGGAGCTGGAGGAGTCGAGGAAAAAGGCTACTACCAATCAAGTGGATGAAGGTGCAGAAATTGAAACATCGGATCCTAGAGATGAGTCGCAATTCGTGAAGGGTCAAGTGGTGGAAGCTACTGAAAATATCATTCTGGACGACGAGCACCCTGAACGAACTACTCAAATAGGTTCGTCGTTGGATACCTCGTTAAAACAGGAATTAATAACTTTCCTAAGAAGCAGAAAGAAAACTTTCGCATGGAGTCATGAAGATATGCCCAGAATAGACCCAAATTTCTTATGTCACGAGCTCAACGTTAATAAGGAGATCAAACCAGTGAAGCAGAGAAGAAGAGTATTCAGTCCCGAGAAGAATCAAGCTATACAAGAGGAGGTCGAGAAGCTCCAGAAATCTTGCTTTATCGAAGATGTTAAATATCCAGACTGGTTAGCAAATGTGGTGATGGTAAAAAAGAAGAATAACAAATGGAGGATGTGTGTAGACTTCACCGACTTCAATAAAGCATGCCCAAAGGATCACTTTTCGCTGCCCCGAATTGATCAACTAGTCGATGCTACCTCGGGACACGAGCTGCTGAGCTTCATGGATGCTTATTCTGGATACAACCAGATTAAAATGAAACCTGAAGACAGGGAGAGTACTTCTTTCATTACCCCTAGGGGAACTTATTGTTATAATGTTATGCCTTTTGGTTTGAAAAATACAGGTGCGACATATCAGCGGCTGATGAACAAGGTCTTTGCTGAAAAAATCAGTTGCAATATGGAAGTCTATGTTGACGATATGCTGACAAAGAGAAAGAAAGTTGTCGATCATCTAGTTGACTTAGGCCAGACCTTTGATCAACTGGATAAATATCAAATGAAGCTGAACCCGACGAAGTGAATATTTGGAGTTCGAGAAGGCATGTTTCTCGGGTACATTGTCAATCAACGAGGCATTGAAGTAAATCCTGAAAAGATCAAAGCCCTATTAGGGCTGCGATCTCCAACGACAAAGAAATAAGTACAGAGTCTCACAGGACGAGTAGCAGCACTCAACAGATTTGTATCGCGAGCAACTGATAGATGTCTCCCATTCTTCACAACGCTCCGAAAGACTTTTGAGTGGAATGATGAATGTGAGAAGGCCTCTCAAGACTTGAAGAAATACCTGGGAGCACCTCCACTGTTGTCCAGGCCGGTGATGGGAAAAAATTGTACTTGTATCTAGCAGTATCGGAGAATGCAGTTAGCTCGGCGTTGATCAGAGTGGAGAATGGAGTGCAAAAAACTAATTTATTACACGAGTAAGGCCTTCCGAGGAGCAGAAATCAGATATCCGAGGCTGGAAAAATTGGCACTGGCGTTGATTGAGGAAAGTAGGAGAATGAGGCCATACTTCTAGGCTCATACCATAGTAGTATATAATGATATGCCGTTGAGGCGAGCCCTTCATAAACCAGAAAAATCAGGGAGATTGATGTATTGGGCAATAGAGGTCGGTGAATATGATATAGTTTATGAACCCAGATCATCGCTAAAAGGGCAGGTTGTAGCAGATTTTATAGCAGAGTTCACCTATCCTGATACCCCCGAGGAGCAAAAGTTGCTCGCTGATCAACCTGTGGATGTTACAGAATCAACAGACACAAGCTCAGACCAACTCCGATTGGTAAAAGGGCGAGTGGATATTACAGGATCATCAATTTCGAGCTCAGACCAACTTCAGTTGGTAAAAGGGCAAGAAAAGATGATCGATGAGAAGCAAGAAATATCAGGGGAGGATGAAAGGAAGCAAAAAATATTTCACCGAGGAACTCTGTCAGATCAGAAATTTGAAGACGAGTTACCTATATGGAGGCTATATGTAGATGGCTCATCTTGCACAACAGGCTGTGGGGCAGGGATCGCTTTGAACAGCCCGGATGAGGTCGACATGGAATACACCCTACGATTCCGATTCAAAGCTTCCAATAATGAGGTTGAGTATGAGGCCATGATTGCAGGTCTTAATTTGGCAAACATTATGGAGGCGCAGCAGGTTATTGTCTTCAGTGATTCTCAATTGATCGTAAATCAAATGTTGGGAATATATGCAGCCAAAGTAGAATCAATGATTAGGTATCATGCAAAGGTGATAGAGTTGGTATCAGAATTTGTTGCTATTCAGCTGGTCAGAATACCAAGAATGGAGAATGCGAGAGTAGACGCCTTAGCTCGATTAGCATCAGCTACTCGTACCGAGCTACGAAGAACAATCCCAATTGAAGTTTTAGTTGGTCGGAGTATAGATGAAGATCTGACGATGAATTTTATTACCCTTGATTTAGGACCATCTTGGATGGATCCCATCAGGGCATATATTGAGGAGGGAGAATTACCAATTGACAAGCTCGCAGCCAAGAAATTGATGTTTAAAGCTGCTCGGTATGTATTAACTAATGGTATTTTATATAGATGAGGAATTATGGCAGGTTTACAAAGATGCGTACACCCCTCCGAGGTGAAAGAATTAATTGAAGAGATCCATGAAGGGTCCTGTGGAGCACATGTAGCAGGTCGGACGCTTTTGCAAAGGGTAATAACGCAGGGATACTACTTGCCGACGATGAGGGGTGATTGTATAGCCTATGCCAAGAAGTGTGACAAGTGCCAGCGCTTTTCCTCCATTCGAAGAACTCCATAAGCATTTTAGACACCCATAACTTCCCCTTGGCCATTTGCCATGTGGGGAATTGATTTGGTTGGGCCAATGCCAACGACCAGGGGAAGGTTCAAATACCTCGTCGTCGCAGTGGATTATTTTACTAAGTGGGTAGAAGCGAAACCTCTCATTGATATGATGTACGAGGAGTTCGTTGCCTATTGCCATCAGTCCAATATCTTAAAGATCCACTCGGCACCAGGACATCCTCAAAGCAACGGACAGACTAAAGTGACGAACAGAACACTGCTAAATGGATTGAAGAAAAGACTAAGTGACGCAAAAGCAAACTGGATCAACGAGTTACAGTCAGTACTGTGGGCTTATCGTATTACTCCCCGAGCAGCAACTGGAGAATCACCATATATGCTGGCGTTTGGAAGTGAAGTTGTTATACCTGCTCCTTTTATTAAAAAAATTTCGGAGAATACTAGTGCTACACTACTCGGCAAAGCTCAGACTACTCAGCAAAAATATTCCTAAAAATGCCAACCTCGGTTGGTTAGGAAACAAAATATTCCTAAAAATGCCAACCTCGGTTGGTTAGGAAACAAAATATTCCTAAAAATGCCAACCTGTTTGGCTAGGAAACAAAATATTCCTAAAAATGCCAACCTCGGTTGGTTAGGAAACAAAATATTCCTAAAAATGCCAACCTGTTTGGTTAGGAAATAAAATATTCCTAAAAATGCCAACCTGTTTGGCTAGGAAACAAAATATTCCTAAAAATGCCAACCTGTTTGGCTAGGAAACAAAATATTCCTAAAAATGCCAACCTGTTTGGCTAGGAAACAAAATATTCCTAAAAATGCCAACTTATGTTGGTTAGGAAGTACATATATTCTCGAAAATGCCAACTTATGTTGGTCGGGAGGTAAATATATTCTCGGAAATGCCAACTTATGTTGGTCGGGAGGTAAGATTATTCCAGAAAGCGCTAAAGTTGCTCGTAGAGGAAAAATCCACTAACTATGGCTGGTCGGGGATAAAAACCCACTAACTGTAGTTGGTCGAAAAGGAAAATTTAACGACCTTGGTTGGTCGGAAACATTTTATGAAAACGAGAAAGTGATCAAGCAACATTTTTTATACTCGTAACTTTTTTACTAAGTTGGTCGACAAACAAAACATCATTTTTTATCAAATGGTTACCACAAATTCAAACTAGTCAACAATAAGTTGATCGACAAACAACACAATATTGTTATCTTTTTAACATATACATACACACAGATGTAAAGTATTTTACAAGACAATAGCAATTAAGATTGCGAACAAAAATGAAAGTCTTTCATTAAAATCAAAAACAAAATACATCGGGAATGAAATACAAATTTATTACATCAATATTCCCATTCTATTGGTTTATTCCCCTCTGCTTTTGAAACAGGTTCCTCGCCAGCAGGTGGATCATTTAAAGCAAGAGGAGAATTTATGAAGTTAAGATCTTTGAGCATCCTGATATTCATCACGGATGGTCGATCTAGGAGGTGCTCGATAAAGTATTTGTTCATTTGGGGGCTTCTATTACAGATATATTTGTTCATTTGGTGGCACATTCTTATAACATCATGCAGTCGAGCACCAAATTCAACTTCACAAACTCACACGGAGGCGTATTCAGAAGTTCAGGAGTCATATTCAGGAGTTATTATGCACATACTATTGAAGTTCAGAAGTCAAATTTAGCATCTACAGCACTCAGATCTTTACTACTATCCCGACCAATATTGAAGAAGAAGTTGTATGAAAATGTTTCGAATTCCACCACTAGCTTGGTACTAATCAGATTGAAGAGTTGGGTTCAAAAGCTAGTATCTTACTCGACAAAGTATTCAGAGGATCATAAATCAGAAGAATCAAGCACGTGAAGTTAGCATTCAGTTGCTCGGCACAGGAGGCAGTTGGTCGGCTAGCAAACCAATCAACATATTTGAAGATTATTATAAGCTACAAGATGCATACTATGGCATGGTTGCATCCAAATTCCCAGGGGTGATACGTAGCACACGGAGTTCCTCAAAAGAAAGATTAGCAACCATCGATCAGCCTGCATCATATGTCGTCCAGGAGATAATGAACTTTATGTTGAACAAATCAAGAAGGTAGATCAAGAATTTCACGAGCACCGAGCAACACTGCAGAATAAATACTCCATCCTTTCAAGTAAACCATCAAGCATGGAGCATTGGGGACTTCTGTTAACGTAAAAATTCTCCATCTACGAGGACCAATTAGAAAAGGACACATGTCATCCTACGTGGCAATATTCGACACCCAGGAGAGTTGGTCGGCATCCGAGGAGTGTTAGTCGGCACCCGAGGAGAGTTGGTCAGTACCCGAGGAGAATTAGTCGGCACCCGAGGAGAGTTGGTCGGCATCCAAGGAGAGTTGGTCGGCACCCGAGGAGAGTTGGTCGGCACCCGAGGAGTGTTAATCGGCACCCGAGGAGAGTTGGTCATTACCCGAGGAGAATTAGTCGGCACCTGAGGAGAGTTAGTCGGCACCCGAGGAGAGTTGGTCGGCATACCAACCAGGAAGATCAAGGGATAACTATGCATTTAATGTGCATTAATGAAGATGACTATGCATTTAATGAGCATTAATGTACATTTATACTGTAGATGACAACACATAGCATACCAAGCAATTCAACAATTAGATTCGTTGAATGTAGACATAATGTATAAATGTATACATACAATGAATCTCTTTATCTCCCATCACTATAAATACATGTATTCCCTTAGCAAAAAGGGGGGGAGGAGATCCAACAAGGATGAGAGACACCATACACAAGATCCACACCTTTTTCTCTCTCTACACCACATTGTGCTATTGTAAACCCCTGGGAATAAAATAACAGTGGACGTAGGCTTTTCCTTATAGCCGAACCACTTTAAAAATCTTTGTCTCTCATATGCTTGATTGGATTGATTTTATCTATTTATCTGTGATCATAAAAATGGGATTCGGTCCAGTTTTTTGCATCAACAATGCCAGCAGCGATGAAATTTCAGATTATGTTTGATAGTAGTTCGACCCCAACATCAATGTATCCTATGATAGTGAAAAAATAATGATTTTTTTGCAAACAGTTATGTTCAATTAAAAAATGGTAGAACCAAAAAATCAAATTCAAAACCAAAGTAAGAAAACCAGGGCTAGTTCTTTCGTCACTCACTGTCCCGACGAGTTACATTGGTCCTGTGGGAGGTGTTGGTACCACCCACGGGGCCTCACGGGGCCGTTCGGGGGATTTTTCCGGTTTTCGCCCTCTAAAGCCAAACGATAGAGATAAATAAATGAAAACATATCTATTCTAAACAAAAGAACTGATAAATCACCTAACATTTGCACAAATAGCAGGACATTACACTTAAAAGTAGATGAAATTCATAAATTAATATAAACTGCTAATACAATGTCAATATCATAATAGGATACAAATAAGATTGATGAGGATAAAACAATATTTTGATACTCAATCTTCCTCTAAATCAACTAAAAGATCCTTCAAATTAGGGTTGTCATCAAGAGCTGACTGGAACTCTTTTGGAGCCTTTAATGTGTCTACTTCACTAGTCATACCCATTGGTCCATGCACAACAATAGACCAATTTCCATCGTTTATGCACTTCGAGTAGAATACCTTCTTTACATTCTGAAAGGCACAAATAAAAGGCTCGTCGACTATGCGGTCTTTAGTCTTCAGCTTTGATAAATCTACCATAATAAGTTTGGAGTCGGGATCAACTTTCCAAGCATTCGTTGTATCCTCCACCTTTACCCAATCACAATAGAATACGGTTTCTGTGAAATCCAAGTAATCAAGTTCTAGGATTTGTTGAATTATCCCATAATAGGTTAGCACTGTATTCTTTGGATTTTTATCACTTTTGCTAGCGATACAGGTGGTCAAGGCGGAAATTGATATTCCACTGTTTTGCGTCAAAAGCTTTTCCTCATATGGATATGAAATGAAATCAAAACCGTTGGTGCGGAATTTTTTAAACTCTTTCGCATGAAAACTAGGACCTTTTGCTAGGCGTGCAAGTCTGGAAGAGACATCAACTCTTTTTAGAAGCTGCATTTATTAATGAATTTGTATTAGGGCATGTTTTTACCACACATGAATAAATAACCGCACACATAAGATGTGAAAAGTACCTCTTTTGACACCCATGCCCTAAAGTCAGTTTTCGTTCAATTTCTCCTTTAATTTTGGATAATTTCATTCTCGTACTTCCTACCAAAAAATTATAGAGTTTAGATCATAAAATAAAAAATACATATAATCAAAGAAGAAGAATTCAGTAGATACTCACTCTCTCCAGTCTTGGACTTCATCTTGCGATTCGAAGACATGACGAGTTGCTTGCTCGTATTGTAGGTTTGTGAGTTTCACCTCTTTAGGGTTCCCAAACGATAATTCATCCTCAAACTCGTCAGGTTCCTCTATCACTCGTTCTCCATGAGGATTAGACCTCCTCACCTCTTGTTCTGGCATATGTTCTCTAGCGTATAGCGATGATTCCACCGTTACGTATTCTTCAGCAATTGACCCTCCAATATACCGTGTATTCTTTATATAATCTTTGAAGGTTTTCATCAAGCGCTCAAAAGAATACATCCAATGATACCTCACGGTACCACATAATAAAGCTTCATCACATAAATGCACAAGCAGGTGGATACTGATATCGAAGAATGACGGAGGAAAATATTTCTCTAATACACAAACTGCCTCGGCTAAAGTTGATTTCGCATCTTTAATGTGCCTTCTATTTACCACTTTTGCACAAAGTAGGGTAAAACATAAACCGATTTGCATAATTTCCCAACGGAGATCTTTATGTTTAGAGAAGCAATGCCGAAATAACAACGAGATTAATTGGATGATTACGTACCAGTCGCGACACTTGCACTGTTTCAAGTCATTTGCTTGGTAGCTTACTACCCTACGTAAATTACCAGAATAACCGGTTGGAGTCTTCAAGTTGAATAACGTGTCTAAGAGGATCTTCTTCTCACTAGTAGTCAAAGTGAAAGAAGTCGGGAGATAGAAATTATTCCTGTCGTTGGATCATTTTTTAACCAGAGTCTCTTCTTTATTTTCATATCCTGTAGATCTCGGCCGGCACGCTCTCCATCTTTGGAATGAGATCCACCCAGACATGTTCCTATCAAATGTTCTACAACATTCTTCTCTGTGTACATCACATCAATTATATGCCTTAGACGATGATCTCTCCAATACAGCAAATCAAAAAATATTGATCGCCTGGACCATGGCTTCGCTTTACTAGGGTCGTTCGGATCCTCCCTAGCTTTATGCTTCAGGTTTACAAACTGGGGGTGTTTGCCTAAGTACCTATTCCCCGCAGTCGCAGCCATCGCCTTCTCCTCAATTTTCTGAACAGAAAGTCGAATAGGTGTCGTTCTTCGCTCGTGATCGACAGGCAAAAAGTTAGACTTGTCATTCCTAAAAGGGTGACTGGTCGGCAGAAATCTACGATGACCCGTGTAACTCAACTTACCACTATGTTTTAACCAACAGGCTTGAGTTTCCTCCCCACATATGGGACATCCATAATAACCATGAACATTACAACCGGACAAGGTCCCGTAAGCAGGAAGATCGTGGATCTCCCACATCACCATTGCTTTAAGTGCGAACTCTTCACCCTTATGAGAATCGAACGCCGCCATGCCTTTATCCCATAACTCTTTAAGTTCTTCGATTAATGGTGCTAAGAATATATCAATATCATCACTGGGAGCCTTCGGCCCGGGTATCAACAGAGATAACAATGTGAACTCCTTTCTCATGCATAATATCGGAGGAAGACTTAAAGGGGCCATAAGAACTGGCCAATAACTCTAACTAGTACTTAAATTACCGAAAGGGTTAAACCCATCGGTTGAGATTGCAAGACGAACGTTGCGCGATTCCTTTGCAAATTCATGGTGTTGTGCATTTGAAATTTTCCAGATGAGTGAATCAACCGGATGACGCATCAAATTCCCACCCACCTCGCATCGAGCATGCCATGTCATGGCCTCCGCTATCCACAGTACAGTAAAAAAACGTTTTAACCGTGGTCCAAGTGGAAAATACTTCTAAACCTTTTGTGGGACTTGCGAGCACTTGCGATTTTTTGCATGTTTGCCACTTCCATTCTCACAAACCATATATCTAGGCTCACTGCATACAGGACATTCATCCTTCTCTTCGTGCTCATTCCGGTACAATATGCAATCATACTTGCAAGCATGAATAGATTTGTATTTCAAACCTAAACCCTTTAAACTCTTCTTCATGGTAGGATAATTGTCTGGTAACATGTTCTCTTTTGGGAGAATTTCTTTAACCCACTTAAGAATTTCGGTTAGGCTGTTTCCAGATAAACCAAATTGACTCTTCAAATTATGCAAACCAATCATTGCATATAATACTGAGTGATCTTCATCGCAATCTTTATACAACGGTCTAGCCGCATCGGCTTTCAACCGTATGTATTCCCGATATCCTAGTAGTTCAGCATCAATTTGTTCATTTACTTGGTCATAATGCGCATTATTTGTATCCATAGGTTGGTGGTTTTGTTGGTTGTGGAGTCCGTAAGCATCATCAATTAAGTCGGTCAATGGACGATGTGTTGGTGAATCATGTACCACTTCTACTCCTTGAGGTTCCGTTACACGGTCGGCTCCTGGTAATTCTTCTGGAACATAAGGTATAACTTTTTCACCATGGTATGTCCATATTTTATAGTCTTGACAGATTCTCCACTTTAGTAAATGCAACTCAACAACTTCCAATGACTTATATTTTCCGTTAATACAATGAGTGCACGAACACGGAATCTTCTCACTTTTAAGATTTTTGGAAGCGTATTTAAAAAATTCATAAACGCCCTTTACATGATTAATTGATATCCGGTTAGTCTCTCCCATCCACTCTTTGTATTGTGGGAAATCCATGTAATAATCTTCAAATTTCAGTCCTGTGGTAATAGGTTAAAAAATATTATTACAACTGAAACAAAAAGAATATTCTTACGACTGAAACAAAAAAAAATATCATTCCAAACGAAACAAAACCAATATTCTTACAACTGAAACAAAAAAAATATCATTCCAACTGAAGCAAAACAAATATTCTTACAACTAAAACAAAAAAAAATTATTACAACTGAAACGAAAGAAAATATTATTAAATCTTGGCCAACAGATAAAGTGGCCAAGTAATAAAAGATTTTGCATAATTCCTCAATTCCATCCCATCCCCGCTGTTAACGTACACAGGTACATCTCCGCAGCCGTTGTATATTTCATCGACCATTATTTTAGCCTCACCCTTCTCCAAAGGTCGGTGATGTACTAGAGTTCCAGGAACCCTGGAGATGAGTATGCACACGCCAACAAACCTCGAATTGCTCATGTCCTTGATATAGTACTCTTCGCCATAGTCACTGTGAGTTGTTGACGATGATCCGAGCCCCGTGATTGGCGGAGGTGCAGGGGAGGGGAATGTTGGAGGATGAGGCATTTGAGAGGGGAATGTTGGAGGGGAAGGATGTGTGAAACCTTGAGTAGGAGTAGGGTAAGGGTAACCTTGAGGAGGCATTGGGGGCATATAACTTTCCCAAAGATTCACAAGTTTCCCAATGTGATTTGTCAATAATCCCAAGGAATTTTTAATCTCATGGACATCCCCATCGGTCTTCAACTGGTGCTCCTTTTGGGATGAGATACAATTCTTGACCGAAGAAATCTCATTCACAAGAGGTACAATGTGTTGAAGTTTTGTTTTTGGCATATGTGAGCCAACACCTCTCGTCCTCCCCCTTTTGTCCTTTCCAAAGGTCTTAGTCAGGGCATCATTTTCAAGGTTAAAGTCATCAGTAGGGCTCGAATCTGATTGACTGCTGATAGCCTCTATTGATTCCAGTGTCTTAGCCAAGTGCAGCGGGAATTTATTATCTTTGTCCCGTCGAGCATGAAGGAATAAGTTGGACCGATTTGGGTTTTTATCGGCATCTGGACCATCTTTTGTCCTACTCTCCCATTCACTCTTCAAATCCTCATATGATTTGGATCCCAGCCAATGGATATCAGTTTTTTGTGCCCTATTTTTTTTGTTTTGCTCCCTCTGGACCAACTTTTTTTCCTTCGCCTCATTCTCCAAAAACTTATTCCACTGATCCACCGGCATTTCAACATTGGGAGGCACTTTCTCTTTCAAAGCCAAAATATCTGAGCTCGCTGCCTCTTTCGGGAAATGTTTCTTCCGAAGGTTTCTCCTGTATGTCCTCAATCCTTCAGCAACCCGAAATAGAACCTTATTCTTGGAACGGTTAGGAAATGAGAAATGCTTGCAAAGTTGGTCATATATGTCATCTTTGACAGCTTGATCAACAAGGTTCCAATTGTCTGGTCCACGGACTCCCACGTTCATTTTTCCCAGCGACAAACACCGGGCTTTAAAGTTCAGCACGTCATTCCTATCACCCGTCGGGTTATTCCCGAGAAGGGATAATCCAATAGGCTTCTTTTTATTTGAGCGGGTGGCATCATGAGGGTTGGATGGGGGCGTTAAAGCAACGGGAGTGCTGGATTGGGGCCTAGGAGCACTTGGAGTTGGACTTGGTGAGGAGTGAACCATTGGTGGAGTTGTGAATTGCTCAGCCATTGGTGTTGAGAATTCGGGTTCTGCACGAGATGGTGAACCTCGTTGTGGTGTCACATCGGCACTTGGTACCCTTGGGTTGTTTCCTCTCGACATTATCTACAAAAATTAAAAAATATAAGTGACTAAATAATTATAGTAATATGAAATTATAACTAATTAATCAAGCTTAATTAGTTTTATATATATAGATAGATAAATACCTTTTCAAAGTAAGACTTTAGAATAAGTTCAATGTGTCTGATCTCCATCCATTCGGTATTAGTTTTTAAGAACCTGTGAATTTTTGCACGTGGACAACTAGAAGGAAGGGTATTCATGATTGATGTGTAGATGTCAGTGACATGAACTCGGAATCCCCTATTTCTCAACTTGTTGGAAAGATTCAATTTTGCGTGCGTGTGGCGCGAGACATCACAATCTATGTCAATGCTCCTTGTACGCAGTTGTATCCATAACGGGTGGATTTTTTTTTCCGCCTTCTTCAACAACGTAACCAAGGTCAAGGCTATGTCAGGATTACGTGTGTGAAATATATTTTGTATAACGTCATCCCAGTTTTCTGGTAAAGAAAATAAAATACGATCGAATAAGTAATCTTGCTGGATATCAAATCCATGATTTACAAGGTAGTTAAATTGTTCGATCTTTTTATTTCCGTACCTATAAATAGGAGTACCCTCCATATGACGCACGCTAATAAAAGAGTTATGTGTGCGGTCTAATTGCAACCTCTCCCACTCTTGTTGACAGTATTTATCACCGTGCCTCATTTTTCCTGAGAAAAGTATACGAGGGCGTGAATACGAGTCCTGCTATTAAGGTTTAGGTTTGAAAGTTATGAGAGTTTAAACATACATATACACATAAACAACTTGTTCATAATTACACACATAAACATACATATACACATAAATCTATACACAATTTATTTGTTTGCCCAAGTCCGCGACCCACTGGGTATGACAAAAAATGCACATTAATCGCAAGATATGTGATATACTTTTTCATAGGCAAATCAAGAGCACACCCAACAAATTTAATAACATATACATTTATCGACACTAGTATAAATTCAATAAATTCAACATAGTATCCAACAACCAAGCCAACAATATCTCACTATAGTAATGTGCACACGTGTTTGCGACTCGTATGTCAAAAAAAATCATTTAATTATATTTTCTCAAAAAAACAAACAAGACAAGCATATTTTGTCGAAAAAAAATACACACATATACAATCTAGGGTTTATTGACATAATCTATACATACACACACATACAATCTAGGGTTTATTGACATAATCTATACATACACACACATACTATTTAAGGTTTACTAAACCCTAATATTTTTTTTGACATAAATCTATACATACACACACATACAATCTATACATACACACACATACAAACATAAATCTACACATACATACACAAAAATTAGGGCTTTAGATAGAAATCACGAAATCCAAATGAATCAATAATACCAACTGAAATCGATTATCCAAATGCAAATCCAACTGATATCCAAATGCAATTCCAACTGAAATCCAACCGAAATCGCAGGAGCTTGAAATCGCACGAACCCTAACAGCAAACGAAGTCGCACATAATAAATGAGAAGCTGGGAATATTTCTTTTTAAGACCAGACTATGGTCACGGCCTAGAGTCGTGACCCGATGTGCGCGACCCATTAATGACCATGAGGCTGGCGATTTCGACCTGGTCACAGCCTAGAGCCGTGACCCATTACTGACTTGGACAATGGTGATTTCAAATTGGTCACGGCCAAGAGCCGTGACCCATGCGCGCGACCCTTTACTTACTTGCAGGACAATGGCGATTTTGATTTGGTCACGGCTTAGGGTCGTGACCCATAATGCGTGACCCTTTTCCAGCAGCCTTGGTGTTTGAATGATGTATGGTCACGGCCTATAGCCGTGAACCAGACCAACAAATGGTCACGGCCCTAAGCCGTGACCCTTAATGTGTGTGTTTTATGCTTCGTCGCGCCTTTGGTCACGGCCCAAGTCCGTGACCCATCCGCGACCAGTTTGGAGGGAATTTTGGCTCCAAGCTGGTCACGACCCAAGTCCGTGACCCATCCGCGACCAGTTTGGAGGGAATTTTGGCGCCAAGCTGGTCACGACCCAAGTCCGTGACCCATTATGGTCAGGGATTTAGTCCGTGACCACTTCCAGAGCATGGATAATTTAGTGTGGTAATAAAATTGGTCACGCCAAATATTGAGTGGCTCACGGCCCAAGTTCGTGACCCACTGGGCGTGACCATTCGCAGGATTTGGTGTAGTGCATATATGCAGATATGAAGTAAAAAGACGCAGAACATTAATCTATGCATATATTTGCAAACTTCATAAAGTTCCTATTGTAGCTCTTTTGGAATTTTAGAAATGAAGTTTGCAAATATATGCATATATTTGCAAACTTCATAAAGTTCCTATTGTAGCTCTTTTGGAATTTTAGAAATTAAGTAAAAAGACGCAGAACATTAATCTACACTCGGTTTCCTTATCACGTGCTAATAGGAACTGACAAAGATTGAGCAATTTTTTTAAAATAGCAATACAATTCATTTTGAACAGATTTTTTTTCATGGTCCTACTGAAAGGTTTAAAAATCATAAAAAAAATCAACCCAAAATTATTTTTTTACTATTTTAAAAAAATGGTTTGCACGGAGGATATGCAAATTGGGTATGGATGAGATCCTTTCTGCATATATATATATATATATCAAATACCCCGGCTAGTCGTGCTTGTCACTCATAGCACTAGCCTATCTTACCGAGTCTAAACCGACTCCAATTTATTAAATAATCACTTATTTAATTAATTTATCATTTATAATGATATTCTGGACACATAAACACTCTCACCTGCCCGTATCCCTTCTACCCAATTTTTTCATAAATTCAGTATTTAAATTCTCGAGTATTATTCATTCTAAATACCTTAATTCTCTCCCCGGATACAATCCCGATTAACCCAAGGTCATACTCATAATTCATAAAATTTCCAGAAGTCACAACATATAATTACAAACTCTCCATCATTGACAAAATCCCATAAGAATTTCAAATTTAAATAAATCGATTCGGTCTCTAGGCTCGAATCGATTTGTTGCCGAATCAATTCCTCTATGAAGGCCGAATCGATTGGATTCTGGGCAGAGGCCCTGTTCTTGTTACCAAGTACGTATTTTCATGTTTTCTCCTTAACCAATTCAATACTTAACACCAATTCAACCCAAGTAATTCATTACCCATCAATACTAAATAAGATTTTACTCAATTTCATATTTAATTCCATATTAACATCATTAAAATCATGGGATTCACTACTTTAATCAAGAATCGTACTACTTCTTAATTAAATAAAAAACTTTCAATAATCTTTAATCTTTCTCATTCAAGATTAAATCTTTCTATCTAGATTGAAACTCGAATTCATATAGAATAATTAGCACTTTCACTTTTAAGAATCATTCTTAAAATCCCATATTTTCACATGTGATACCCACCCAAAACATTTCTCAGCAACCCTAATATGAATTGCATTGAAAACATAAATTACTAAGCAAGTCAATCACTTGCATTAATCAATATGTAGAGAATGAATTTGCCTTTGTTGATGATAATCCCAGTCTAAAAATCTCCCAAAAGGTTCTCCCAATTGATTTATTCTTGAATTTTTTTGGTTCTCCTCTTGAATTCTTTGATTTCCTTTATCTTTTCTCTCTAACTTCACTCTAAACTCTTGGTATAAAAACTTAGACTTTTGATATGATAATATAGTTGTTCTCTCACCCCACATATATCATTATATAAGTCTAATCCCAAAATTAGGTTAACCTCATATTTTAAAATGATCCGTATGACTATTTGGCCCATTTCAGATCAACCCTGCATTCAAAATGATCATTTAATTCACCAATCATAAATAACCCATCTCATCCTAATATCACTCAGACATGTATCCCAGTTGCGATCCAATGAAATCCCATTATGTGTACCGGTTGAGCTCCAGACAAATCCCATCATGTGTCCCGATTGAGATCTAGAAAAAACCCGTCGTGTTTACCCACTTACGACAACGTAATACTATTTAATATTAATTTATTTACTTTATCACACTATTAAATATTAAATCACATAAATATTATCCACTTCGCGCTAATTAATACTTATTTTAAATTCATTATATTTCTCAATTTTTTTAAATTACCTGCACACTTGAAATTTAAATGTCCAATTATAAATACTCAAAAATATGGGGTGTTATATTGTTCCCCCCTTAAAAAGAAATTTTGCCCCCGAAATTCGGACATACCTGGAATAAAGAGCTCGGGATATTTCTCACGCATATCATCCTCCTTCTCCCACGTTGACTCGTCGGTGTTGTGAAGTCCCCACTAAACAAGAACCAAGGGCACCACCTTAGATTGAAATTTATGCTGAGTACAGTCCAAAATAACAACCGATCTCTCCTTATACGAGATATGAGACTGCAAATCAATATCCTCCAGTGGAATGGGCCAATAAGCCATCTCACTCCTCTAATACTTCTTCAATGATGATATATGAAAGATGTCATGAATCCACTGTTGATGCTCTGACAAGGCGAGCCTATATGCCATAGGCCCTACCCTATCGATAATTAAAAAAGGCCCCACATATTTTAGTGCAAGTTTCCCCTTCTTCTCGAACCTCATAACTCCTTTGATCGAAGACACCCACAGAAATACCTGGTCCCCCATTTCCAGCTCTACATGTCTCCAGTCTGCATCGGAATAACTCTTCTGCCTAAAAAAAGCTCAATCTTGGCACAAGTATCCTGGAACATCTCTGGTCGAAGGATCTTATTAACCCCAACCTCTAACCAACAAGCGAGTGAACGACAAGGTCATTCGTATAATGCCTCATAAGCATCATCCCAATGGTAAAATGGTAAGAGTTATTATACGCAAACTCCACTAGTGGACGTTACTGCTCCCAAACTCATCTAAAATCAAGTATACACATCCTGAGCATATCCTCGAGCATCTAATTAACCCGTTCAATCTTCCCATCGGTCTACGAATGATAAGCCTTACTCAGTCGTAACTCAGACCCCATCGCCTCTTAAAAAATCTGTCAAAAATGGGGCACAAAGATCTTATTCTGATCGAATACAATACTAATCAGTATCCCGTTTAGCCTTACTATCTCGAATATGAAGATCTGGGCATACTGTGTCGTTGTATAATCTCTCCGTACTGATAAAAAGTGGGCCACTTTGGTCAAATGATCCGTAATCACCCATATAGAATCATGAGCCCTCTGAGATGTAGGTAATCCCGTGATAAAGTCCATCGATATAATCTCCCACTTCCACACCGAAATCTCAAAAGATTGTAATATTCCTGTTGGCCTCTAGTGGTCTACTTTCACTAACTGACATGTGGAACACTTTGAGACAAACTCAGCTATATCCCGCTTCATACCAGCCCACTAATACAGTTTGCACATATACTGATACATCTTATCCCTATCGAGATGTATTTCAAACCTCGACCCGTGGGCCTATGTCATAACAGTGTGCCGCAAGTCCCCCTTATCTGGGACTATAAGTCTCCCATTTAAGTATAAGCCTCCCACATAACTGATCGAGTAAGAACCTGCTCCCTCTGCTAACAACTAATGCACCATGTCCCAAAAAAATTGATCCGCAGCCTGTGATTTCATAACCTGCATAATAATCTCAGGTGTAATAGTCAATACTGCCATACAAGCCCTAGCGACGACGTCATCCTGGAGAAGCTCACTTCACTTAGCTTTCCAAAGCGCCGCTAACTCCCCGTAGTTCGTTGGCTCAATCTGCCTGCCACTACGTTAGCCTTCCCTAAATGGTACTGAATATCAAGTTGATAGTCTTTCACGAATTTCAACCATCTACGCAGTTGCATGTTGAGATCCTTCTGAGTGAACAGATACTGCAGCGACTTATGATTCGTGAACAAACTAAATTTCTCCCCCGGGAGATAGTGCCTCTTAATTCACTAGGTGAAAACTATTGCAACTAACTCTAAATCATGCATGGGGTAGTTCATCTCGTGGGGTATAAGATTTAGATAAGCATAAGCTATAACCCTATTCTCCTGATGTAGCACACCCCCAAGTCCCTATAAGGATGCATTAGTAAATACAAGGTACTCCACTCCTACCCTAGGTAGTGCGAGCACATGTGCTGAAATCAAATTGTCCTTTAGCTCATCAAAAGCTAACTGATAATAATCATCTCACATAAATGCACCCCTTGTAAGTCAAATTTGTTAATGAACCCACAATATTCGCAAAGGCCGTTATGAAATGATGATAATACACTGCCAATCCTAAAAAACTGCGGATCTCTGTTGGTGTCATAGGCTGACCCCTCTCCCTCATCACTGTAACCTTACTCGGGTCCACTAAAATTCCTCCGTCAGACACAATGTGACCCAAGAACTGCACCTCATGTAACCAGAATCCATACTTCGAGTACTTGGCGTACAGCTGATGATCCCGTACTGTCTGTAAAACCCTACGCAAATGCTCTGCATACTCATCCTCAATTTGAGAATATACCGAAAAATCATCTATGATTACGATCATGAACTGGTCAAGGAAATCTTTAAACACCCTATTCATGAGATCCGTGAATACTACTAGCGCAGTTGTTAGCCCAAATAGCATAATCAGCAACTCATACGACCCATACAGCATCAGGAATGTGGTTTTAGGGACATCCTACTCCCTAATACGCAACTAGTGATACCCCGATCTCAAATCTATCTTTGAGAAGTAAGAATCTCCTCACAACTAGTCAAACAAGTCATCAATTCGAGGCAATGGATAATATAATGAATCGTGACCTTGCTCAACTCTCGGTAATCAATTCACAATCTGAGTGATCCATCCTTCTTCTTCACAAACAACACTGGAGAACCCCATGGAGATGTACTTCGTCTAATAAATCCCTACCTCAAGAGATGCTTAATTTGGTCCCTCAATACCCTTATCTCTTATGGGACCACGTGATATGATGCACGTGTAATTGGCCTAGTCCCAGGCACTAATCCGATAATAAACACTATCTCCCGACTCGACGGTAAACTCGGTATCTCCTGAAATACGTCTGTAAACTCCTTAACCACTGGGACCGAGTCTAATGATATAACCACCTCATGCGATGTCTTCTCTTCAATATAGTACAGGTGAGTGCTCGGCCCTCCCTCGGGAAGAGGCATCACTACGAAGAACATATCTTGCCCTAAAATGGCAAACACAATGGTCCTACTAAAACAATCCACTATTTCCATATACTCTGTCAACCAGTCCATGCCCAAAATGACATCATACCCATCATATCTAATACGAGTAAGTCGACTGCTAAACACAATCTCCCGATATTTATCCCCACCCTTCTACAAATAAAGTGAATAAGGGACCCACTACCTAAAGATTAATCTGCACGCATAATAATGCTATCGGTTGTCTATAATAAATCGGTCGTGCTTAAAAATCTAGTAGCTATGAAAGAATTTGATTCTCCCGTATCAAATAACCCCCAACCCATATGCCCATGGATAAGAAATGTACCCTTGACTGCAGGTGGCACATGCGTCGCTTGAGGTATCATCACATTCTCGACGTTATAGACATGCCTATACTGCATCGGTCCCTGCTGTTGTGGGACTGATGAAGTTGTGCTACAGGTGGTAACTACGCCTACTGCGGGAAATCTCTCTTCATGTGACTTGTCTCCCCACATTAAAAGCAACGGGCGGTAAAATCCCCCTGTCTCTGTCCCTACAGACCGTATCGGGGTTATCGTGATCACTAACCCTAGTGGCCTCGGCCCTGCTGGCCACTCAATTGTTCCCTTAGCCTTGCTGGACCTGGGAAACATGTTGTTACTGATTTTTTGGGCCCTATTGACACTACCTAAATCCACTGCCACAGAGCCCAAAACCCCCTTAACGAAATCTCTTAGATCCGGCTCCTGATGATGACAAGTCTGTTGCTACAATGCCCTACTAGCACCATTGCCTCCTAATTTGCTTGGCTGGCTAGATTCTTTCGCTCTCTAACTCCCCTTCAAATGAAAGCGATGATCCTTACAGTGTAATAATGCATTAATGACGACATTAATGTACGTCTGTAATGTTGGGTTCCCCAATAAGATCTTTTTGATCCTCCAATTCAGCCCATCCATAAATTTCAGCATGTTTTTCTCCTCAGTGTTCACTTCATCGGGCACAAAATTTTCCAGATGGGTGAACCATTTCTCATACTCAGCCAGATATTGGCCCTCTTGTGTAACATCTAAAAATCTCCTCTGCATCTCAATATGAATGGTTGAAGGAAATTACTTGCGACTAAACTGTACCTAGAACTTAACTATAGTAATCTTGTCTCTTTTCGCACATGTAGTCACCGACTCCCACAACTTTAAAGTCATACCCACTAGCTTAAAAGTGGCAAGTATCTGCTTCTGAGTTCCACTGCACTCAGCCATATGAAGGTGACACTGAATGTCCTTCTTCCACTTACTGGCAGCTACTACATCACCACTGCCCTGGAATTTCGATGGATGCCCCTTCTGAAGGCCGCCTTAACCCTTTCCCAGATAGATGGCCCCCGGTGTGCCTGGACGGTCGGTGCAATTGGATTCTACTATTTTTCTTGAGGAAACCGCTGAGCCATAGCGGTCATTGTGACATTGACCACCTAAACAATAATTTTAGCCACCTCTATGGCCGTCACAATTCCCTGTGGCTCCGGTTGAGCCTCTCCATCATTAGCCCCTCCAGCGGCCCTAGTCTATTGTGCTCTCCTGGTAGCATCTGAAACCAGACCGAATTGTATAAGTCCATTTTAAATACAAATTATATTAGCCGAAGAAAGTAAATGCATAAACGAGTACAACTGTTTTAATAATAGGGCTCTATATCAAAGAACGCTACATTGGAAATGTAATCATCCATACTGATCCTAAAGACACTAGAACATGATGCTCTCATACTATCTGTGTGACCTCGCTTATTAAAATAACGGGTGGCCAACCTTCTACTAAAATAAATAGGAATCTCATTTGGCTCATTCTTAGCATCACTATCAAAAATCCAATTAATTACTAACCACCTATTATTTAATTAAGTCGTGTATCAATTTGAACTTTCTTAAATTTCCAGTATAAAATCATTCACCATAACTCATTCATATAAATAACTAAATTCATAATCACATAATTAAAATTGAGTACTGGAATATAATAAACACCAATTAACCGAATAACCCATCGGTATACAATCTCATACAATAATCCAAATAAACTGAATTAAATAAAATTATCATTGGGCGACATGCCCGGATAGTAACTGATTGAGTCCTACTTAGAATCTCAAAGATAGAAAATGTCTATAGCAATCCATGCAAGCACTCCATAGCTGTTGTAGCTCCGATAACTTAAAAAGGATACTCATGCTTAGCGTCCATATGGCTGGACATCTAAAAAATTTTGAATATATTTTGACACTAGTAAGAGCCCAAAACTTTTTGAAAATATTTTTCAAGTAATTAAAATGCATTAATAAATATGTGAGCATTATTCCATATTTAAATCAATGTCACACTCCCACGAGATAATCATCATCCCTCAACTGCAGCGCACATATAATGTATGCATTTCAATTCCTAGTAATTCTATCCAGCCTAACTCGTCTCAATCCACCCTCAAGTCCATATGCTACCCTGTGATATGCGTATTTCATATAATTAGCTTTAACATCCGTTTAACATTTATAATTCTCAATTATGATTAACTCAATTCATTTCAAATAACTTTCACTAGTTATTAATTCAATATTCATATCTTAGTATCTTATGGCCGTATATAATTTTCTTCACTTTTATATACGTATTTTCATATCACATCAAGTATACATACATATATATCATGCACAATATATGTACAACTGCAATCCCTCAGAATATTAACTCACTGTGATATACCCAGATATACTCTCCTGGCCAGACGACCCTTCAGGGGGCCGACCCTTCATCATGCTCCGGACGACCCCTCAGGGGGCCGACCCTTCACCATGTTCCAGACGACCCCTCAGGGGGTCGACCCTTCATCATGTTCCATACGACCCCTCAGGGGCCGAACCTTCATCATGTTCCAGACGACCCCTCATGGGGCCGACCCTTCATCATGTTCCAGACGACCCCTCAGGGGCCGACCCCTCATCATGTTCCAGACGACCCCTCAGGGGGCCGACCCTTCACCAGGCTCCGGACGACCCTCCGAGGGTACGACAGTACGAGGCCAGAATTGGGCCAGACACTACCGGAAGGAACTTTTCCATCGGCCTCGGCCCATAGGCCGAGGGTGACATCATCGCAGCGCGTGGTTTGGGAGACGCGTGGAACAGTGCGCGTGAGGCTCACATGGCACATGGGAGACCGTTATAAAAAAATCACACCCTCACGTAAGGGAATATTATGTCATCATTTGGCATCTCCAGGTGTCAACAGGGGATTGGCTAGATCATCATTCACATGCACCATGCATACTTGGGGGGTACACTACACCCCCCAAGACCTATATATACTTGTCACCTACAACCCTACAAGGGATCGATCAATTTATTGTAACCCTAGCTAAAACTCTGCTTGTACACACAGTAGACAGAGAAAGTGAGCTTATGTGCATTGTATCCAAGGCCATTAGTGCCCATACTTAGTGGACCACACACTCACAGTGGATGTAGGCCAAAATTGGCTGAACCACTATACATTATTGTCTTATCCCCTCTTATACTCATCCCCTTTTACATACTTACACACTTGTACATCTCTATGGCTGCCATGGTTAATACTTTTTAAGCTCATTATCACTTATCCGGTGGTACTAAATCTCAGCATCATCAGTTTGGCGTCGTCTGTGGGAACGAGAAGACATCTCTTCCTTTGTACAGCTTGACCTCACTGGGCACTCTAGTGGTGAGCCAGCACTCCCCCTGAGAGGAGGTGTTTCACCACTGAAAGAGACCCACTAAGGTTCCTAAGCTCACCAGTCTTTTCTGCAATTCAGCTTTTCATAGCTCAAACACATGGCACCTGAAATGCCACCGCCACCGCTTCCCCCGCCGGATGATGGGGGAAGACCCAGTTCCAGTCAGCCGTCGCCACAGTCTGAGATGGCTGATGTGGCGGCAGCCTTAAAGTCTCTGGCAGCAAGCCAGCGGATGATGCAGGAGCAGTTCACAACTCTAAGCCAGAACATACTAAGACCACCAGGGGTTTCACATGAGATGATTACTCCGACAGCAGCTCCAGGACAGCAGGAGGCCAGGGGACCACCCCAGGCACCACGCAAAGACCTGCCACCCCCTCAGCGGCGTAGGGATGTTGCTGACCCCCGGCGTCTAGGCTTGGGGAGGCAAGGAAACCCTTGCCCTGAGGATAGGTATGACGATCTGGAGGGAGAGGAGGTCCCTATAGAGTGCTGGGAACCATATGAGGTCTCCAACAATACTGTACGACCTCTCTAGGATAGTAGAGGAAAGTGCGGGAGACCAAACCCTGATGATCGCCCGAGAGGCTCTGCTTTTGATCGCTTGAGCAGGGGGTCAGCCTTTGAGAGGCTAGGCCCAGTAAATGACATGCGGGAACAATTGTCCAGGTCGAGAAGTGCTGCGAGGTCCAGGAGGGAGGCAGCAGATGGCCGACCCCAAGGACGGGATGACGGCCAAAGAGAAGTAAACAGCCGACACAGGCCCACCGCAGCAGAACCCCCCGTCCACCTTAAAGAGGCGGCAGGGGATAACATCGGCCAAGCCGACCCTGTGAGGCCCTAGAATGACTCAATCCAACATCTAGAGGATAAGATCAGTGATATACTGAAGAGCCGGGACCCTCTTCAGAAGGGATACACCATAGGCTCACCCTTTGTGGCGAAGATAGTCAACTTCCCTACGCCATCAAAGTTCAAGCCACCTGTGGTCACCCCAAGATACGACGGGAGCACCAACCCTGTCCACCATGTTGAGATGTATCAATCAGCAACAGACATATACTCTATCTCAGATGAGATGAGGTGTCGAGTCCTCTCTGGAACCCTGACGGGGGCTGCACATGTTTGGTACACGTCTCTTCTAAAAAATTCCATTGAAAACTTTAAGCAGTTGGCAGACCGGTTCATCCATAACTTTTTCTTTGGGGTGAGGCCACAGAAGAAGACCACCCACCTGCTCTATGTTAAGCAGGGGAAGAATGAGAGTCTGAGGGACTACATAGCCAGATTCAATAAAGAGAAGCTGGAGGTGGAAGACTATGAGGAGAGTATAGCTATGACAGCCCTGATTGGAGGACTCCAAAAGGGGAAGCTGTTATGGAAGCTTGCTGAAGACCCTCCGAGGACGATGGCTGAATTGCTGTCGACAGCAGGAAAGGTGATGAACGCCGAAGAACCGATGGCCGCAAAATATGAAGACGAAAAAGGAGGTGCTAGTGGGGGTAAATACCCTAAGAAGAACAAAGAGGGGAAGAAGAGGTCTACGGATGACAAGTTTGCTGGTTACACCCCTCTAACGGTCAGCTGTGAACAAATTCTCAATAAGATAAAGAGTGACCGGTCTCTGAAGTGGCCTGAGAAGCTGAGGGCAGCCCCCGGCAAGAGGAATAAGAACCTGTGGTGCGAATTTCACCAAGACCACGGCCACGTAACAGACAAATGCTTTGCTCTGAAAGATGAGATTGAGAAGATGCTGAAAGAAGGGAAGCTCAGAAAGTACGTCGACAAAGGTGCCTTCAAGAGGAGCCGAGGGGACGACCCCGAAAAGAAGCGAGGCGATGCATGTAGAGAAGATCCTCAAAAAAGAGGGGACGACCCTTCTGATGATGAGGACGACCCTGACCTCCCGCCTATAGACGACCACGGCCCTGTCAAGAGGCTTAATATGATATCGCTCGGTGTGGGAATGATCTCCGGGGGTCTAGCAGGAGGAGGGTCTGAGGTCGCCGACAGGAAGGCACATGTGGCTGAGGCCAAGGCAGTGATGAAGACAGTACACTCAACCTCTCTGGAGGTCAAGTCAGAAAAGAGGAAGAATGTTGATATGGACACTCTGATAGTGGGATTTTCAAGAATGGACTTCAAATGCCTCTTAGCCCCACATGATGACCCTCTCGTCATCACTACCAGGGTGCACGGGTGCGAGGTGCCGAGGATCCTAGTAGATGGGGGCTCATCTGCAGACGTGATGTTTTGGCCGTGCTTCAAAGCCTTAGGTCTTAGTCATGCTAGAATTGTCCCATACCATCATCCATTGATTGGGTTCAGTGGGGAGAAGGTTCATCCCCTTGGAATGTATGAGGCTGATGTCAGGATGGGGGACGAATGGCCGAGATGGCTCACCAAGAAGGTCAGTTTCTTTGTGATGGATGAGCATGTGTTTTCAGCCTACAACATCATACTGGGGCGAGTGGCCCTCAAGGGGTTTGAAGCTGTGTCGTCTACGGTCCATCAGATGATCAAATTTCCTACCCCTTACGGGGTGGGGGAAGTTCAGGAAGACCAGACGACAGCGCGAGAATGTTACTACAACTCCGCTGAAGAAAGAGAGGCACACAAGAGGGCTACGACCACTTACAATATTGATACCCTAGACCCCAGGGATGAGACGAAGCTAAAGAAAGGAGAAGCCGCGGAAGAGGTAGAATCCATCATCCTCGATGAGGATGACCCGGAAAAAACCGTCCAAGTCGGCAAATCTCTGAAGCCCAACATCAGGGAAGACCTCATTAAACTGTTGAGGAGAAGACGAAGCGTCTTCGCATGGAGTCATGTAGATATGCCAGGGATTGATCCTGAAATCATGTGCCACAAGCTCAATGTGGTAGAGGGAGTGAAGCCGATAAAGCAGAAGAGGAGAATTTACTCTAGAGAAAAGTATGAGGTCATCAGGGACGAGGTCAAAAAATTAGAAGACGCTGAATTTATCAGAGAGGACATCTACCCGAATGGTTGTCCAATGCAGTCATTGTCCCAAAGGCCAACGAAAAGTGGAGAATATGTGTGGACTTCACAGACCTCAACAAGCACTGTCCCAAAGACATCTTCCCTCCCCCCCCCCCACTCCCATTGACCAGATGGTAGACGCTATCGCAGGCCATGAGCTCATGAGCTTCATGGATGCCTATTCAGGGTATAACCAGATCTTCATGAACCCAGAAGACTCGGAGAGGACAGCCTTCATCACTGACAAGGGGACATACTGCTATAGGGTCATGCCCTTTGGCCTAAAAAATGCGGGGGTAACGTACCAGCGCCTCGTAAATAAAATGTTCGAAGACCAAATTGAAAAGTCTATGGAGGTCTATGTAGATGACATGCTGACTAAGAGTCTGGAGGCAGAGGATCATGTGGCAGACCTGGAGAGGACCTTTAATACGATGGAGAAATACACGATGAAGCTTAATCCGGCCAAGTGTGTCTTCGGGGTCGAAGCAGGGAAGTTCTTGGGGTTCATTGTCAACCAAAGAGGCATCGAGGCCAATCCTGAAAAGATAAAGGCCCTTGTTGAAATGAAGACCCCCAAGTCCATTAAAGACGTTCAGAGACTCACAGGGAGAGTTACTGCCTTGAACAGATTCGTGTCTAGGGCCACAGACAAGTGTTTGCCATTCTTTAAGATCCTTAGGAAGGCCTTTGAATGGAGTGAAGAGTGTGATGAGGCTTTCAGGGACCTGAAGTCATACTTAGGGTCTCCTTTGTTGCTGTCACGACCCGTGCAGGGTGAACGACTTTATGTATATCTCACCGTCTCAGAGTCGGCCATCAGTGCAGCCATTGTGAGAGACGAAGACGGGATACAGAAGCCTGTGTATTTTAACAGCAAGGCACTCCAGGGGGCAGAGCAAAGATACCCGAGGATGAAGAAGTTAGCCTACTCCTTGATCCATGCCTCAAGGAAGATGAAGTCGTACTTCCAGTCCCATACAATGGTCATCCTCACCGACTCTCCTCTTAGGCAGGTCCTACACAAGCCAAAAAAATCAGGCAGGCTAATGGCCTGGGCTATAGAGCTGGGGGAGTTTGACAAAGTGTATCAGCCTAGGACGGCCATTAAGGGGCAAGCGCTGGCGGATTTCGTGGCTGAGTTTACTTGGGAAGGTGATGAAGCCGAGGGTGAGACTCTCGGGAAGACAGATACACAACAAGACAGGCCCACTGACACACCCGCAGATAGGGCTGAGACAAGCACCGCTAGAAGGAAAGCAACTGAAAACGAAGAGGGAAGATACATCTTTAGACAGGGATCCCTCTCCGAGGGAAGTTTCTCAGAAGAACGCACCGTGTGGAGTCTCTTCGTCGATGGGTCCTCTTGCTAAAGCGGGAGCGGAGATGGGTTATTGTATCAGCACCCGACGGCACAGACATTGAGTACGCCCTGAGGTTCAATTTCAAAGCCTCCAACAACGAGGCTGAATATGAGGCCTTGGTAGCAGGCCTCTCCTTGGCCAAGTCTCTTAGTGTAGGGCAGATTTTGGTCCATAGTGATTCAAGGCTAGTAGTGAATCAGATACTAGGAGCCTACGAGGCTAAGGACGAGAGGATGGCTAGGTACCTTGAGAAAGTGAGGTCATTACTGAAAGGCTACAGAGAAGTGAAATTAAAGAGCATACCTAGGCTCGACAATGGCCGTGCTGATGCCCTTGCGAGGTTGGCCTCGGCAACTAGGACAGACATCAGGAGGATGGTCCCAGTAGAAATTTTACTTCGGCCAACTATTGAAGACGTCGAGGGAACACTTTGCAATTGCCTAAATGTTTCTCAAGAAGCTTCATGGATGGAACCTCTGATCAGATACATTAAATAGGGTGAGATGCTAGAGGCAAGGCAAGAAAAGAAGAAGCTGAGGTACAGGGCTGTAAAATTCACTGTCATCGGAGACATCTTGTACAAAAAGGGGTTTTTTCTCCCCTTACTTAGGTGTGTGCATCCCTCAGAAGTCCCTTCCATTTTGTAAGATGTGCACGAAGGATCGTGCTCAAGCCACATCGGGGGTAGATCCTTAGCGAAGAGGGTGATCACCCAGGGGTACTGGTGGCCGACCTTGGGGAAAGACGCAGCGGCATATGTAAAAAAGTGTGACAAATGTCAAAGATTTTCCACCATCCCTCACCAGCCCCATCAGCCTCTTACTTCCATTACACCCCATGGCCATTTTCAGTGTGGGGAATTGACCTAGTAGGACCCTTGCCTAGGGCCATCAATAACTATCGGTTCCTCATCGTAGCCATTGACTATTTTTCAAAATGGGTGGAAGCGAAGCCGATGGTGACGATCACAGAGCAGAAGACCTTCCAGTTCATCTGGAAAAATAATATATACAGATATGGTCTCCCCAACACCCTCATCTCGAATAACGGGACTCAGTTCAAGAATACCTCTCTACAGAAGTACTGTGAAAGGGTGAGTATCAAACAATTTTTCTCCACCCCAGGCCGACCTCAGTCCAATGGGCAAACAGAAGTTACAAATAGGACAATCCTAGATGGAATCAAGAAGAGGCTTGAGGAGGCAAAAGGAAGATGGGTCGAGGAGTTATATGCCGTACTGTGGGCATATAGGACGACAGTGAGGACCTCTACCGGAGAGACCCCATTCATGCTGGCTTATGGCTCAGAAGCCGTCATCCCCACCGAGATTGAGTTTCCTACGCATAGATTCCAAATGTATGACCCCCAGAAAAATGCGGAAGAGAGGAGACTCGACTTAGACCTGATTGAGGAAAGGAGGGAGGACGCTGAGATAAGGCAGGCTTCCTACCAGCAGAGGACCGCAAGGTTTTACAATCAGAGGGTGAAACAGAGGCCTATCGCAGTGGGGGACTTGGTCCTCAAGAAGACTTGGCAAAAGCCCAACAAGCTCCATCCTAATTGGCATGGCCCATATAGGGTCATCGATGAAGTCGTCCCTGGGACCTATAGACTAGAAAACCTAGAAGGGGAACCTTTTTCCAACCCCTGGAATGCAGATCATTTGAAGAAATACTATCAGTAGTGTTGTAAGGTCTTGATAGACCATAATTGTAATAAGAGTTGCTCCAACAGAACACTTGGAAAATTAATGAGAAATATCAGTGTTTCCCCTCATCCTGTGGTTAGCAGTTTTAGTACGCATGGAAACATCTACAGAGAACCACCCTCGGCTATAATGAGTGCCAGTGGAGGGGACGACCTCACCACTGTCCTCAAGAAAGACGAGGGAAAACTTTGTTAAAAACCATTAATTTGGTAAGTTGATCCCTCGACTATAGTGAGGGCCAGTGGAGGGGACGACCCCACCACTGTCCTCAAGAAAGACGAGGGAAAACTTTGTTAAAAACCATTAATTTGGTAAGTTGATCCCTCGGCTATAATGAGGGCCAGTGGAGGGGACGACCCCTCCACTGTCCTCAAGAAAGACGAGGGAGAACTTCATTAAAAACCATTTGGTAAGTTGATCCCTCGACTATAATGAGGGCCAGTGGAGGGGACGACCCCACCACTGTCCTCAAGAAAGACGAGGGAAAACTTCATTAAAAACCATTAATTTGGTAAGTTGATCCCTCGGCTATAATGAGGGCCAGTGGAGGGGACGACCCCACCACTGTCCTCAAGAAAGACGAGGGAAAGCTTTATTAAAAGCCATTAATTTGGTAAGTTGATCCCTCGGCTATAATGAGGGTCAGTGGAGGGGACGACCCCACCACTGTCCTCAAGAAAGACGAGGGAAAGCTTTATTAAAAACCATTAATTTGGTAAGTTGATCCCTCGGCTATAATGAGGGCCAGTGGAGGGGACGACCCCACCACTGTCCTCAAGAAAGACGAGGGAAAGCTTTATTAAAAACCATTAATTTGGTAAGTTGATCCCTCGGCTATAATGTGGCAAGAGGAATGGGAAAGATGGGTCGTACCCAATTAGGGTCGGCCCCTCGTCTCCTCTCTTCCTATTCCTCTTCCTCTATTCGTCTGATCTCTGCAAAGAGCTTCTCTCTCAAGGATGGGAATTCAGATGCTAAACTATAAAGCCTCCTAAGCATTAAAGGGAGGACCCTACACTTAGAGAATTGAACTAAACTTAGCTACAAACAAGTTGGAAGTTGACCAGATTGGACTTTTGGATTGAAACAAAGGAATTCAAGGGTTTTAGTCAAGAACACTCAAGAACCAGTTGCCGGAGAAGACACCGGAAAAAGTTATGAGACAACCCAAAGAAAATGCAGCCCTACGAGCCTAAAAAGCAAACAGAAATGAAGATAAAAGAGAGCGCTGGGGCAAAGGGATTACCTGATAAAGAGAGAGCAAGAACTGCCAAAGTTGCTAAGCTTGAGGGATCGAAGGCTGCACAAATGGCAATGAAGACTGGTAAAAGGCTAGAGAGAGAAGGCTTGGGCGCGAAGAAGAAGAAGAAGAAGAAGAAGAGAGAGAGTTTGAAAATCTCTTAAATACCTTAGTAATGAGTGGGCCCATTAACCAAGAAGGGTATCATTAGGGCACAAAGCCCCAGGCAAAGTGTGCAGCCGCCATACCTAGGAAACTGAAGTGGCAATGAATGCCCATCCAGGTGTCACTCACCTAACTGATCATACACATCTCAATTACAACACTATCCCTCAGCCATCTCAATAGCACCTATGGCTAAGGGTTGGGGGGTGATTGATATACCCAGATATACTCTCCTGGCCAGACGACCCCTCAGGGGGCCGACCCTTCATCATGCTCCGGACGACCCCTCAGGTGGTCGACCCTTCACCATGTTCTAGACGACCCCTCAGGGGGTCGACCCTTCGTCATGTTCCAGAAGACCCCTCAGGGGCCGACCCTTCATCATGTTCTAGACGACCCCTCAGGGGACATCCCTTCATCATGTTCCAGACGACCCCTCATGGGGCCGACCCTTCATCATTTTCCAGACGACCCCTCAGGGGCTGACCCCTCATCATGTTCCAGACGACCCCCCAGGGGGGCGACCCTTCACCAGGCTCCAGACGACAGTACGAGTCCATAATTGGGCCAGACACTGCCGGAAGGAACTTTGCCCTCGGCCTCAGCCCATAGGCCGAGGGTGACATCATTGCAGCGCGTGGTTTGGGAGACGCGTGGAACAGTGCGCGTGAGGCTCACATGGCACATGGGAGACCGTTATAACAAAATCACACCCTCACGTGAGGGAATATTATGTCATCATTTGGCATCTCCAGGTGTCAACAGGGGATTGGCTAAATCATCATTCACATGCACCATGCATACTTGGGGAGTACACTACACCCCCAAGACCTATATATACTTGTCACCTACAACCCTACAAGGGATCAATCAATTTATTGTAACCCTAGCTAAAACTCTGCTTGTACACACAGTAGAGAGAGAAAGTGAGCTTATGTGCATTGTATCCAAGGCCATTAGTGCCAATACTTAGTGGATCACACACTCACAGTGGATGTAGGCCAAAATTGGCTGAACCACTATACGTCATTGTCTTATTCCCTCTTATACTCATCCCCTTCTACATACTTACACACTTGTACATCTCTATGGCTACCATGGTTACTACTATTTGAGCTCATTATCACTTATCCGGTGGTGCTAAATCTCAGCATCATCACACTGGATGCAAATCTCTAGTGTACGATCAGGCCCCAGGGCATACACACATCATCCTGGGCCACCGGGTAGGAATCGCACCACCGAACCCAAATCGTAAATGTAATTGGAGGTGGTCATAGTCTTAAGTCAGTGGGTCATAACCATACCACATTAGTCCACTTAGATTGCAACCTCACATAGTGTGGGCATGCACAGACCTATGATCCGGGGAACCGATACTACACCTGTTGAGATTCATCAGTAGAGATCTCTTACGGTGCGCAACATTCACCTATAGCATCCCCACTATATATATTTATATGGAGAGGTTCAAAAGTGAACATAAAAGATTAACATTTTAATGAACCTTAACAAAAAACATATTACAATCCATTAATTTTAATTCCTATGTTGTAATTGGTCCACGCAAGCGGAAACGAACGCGTGTGTCTTTTAATATACGCCCCCACCCCACCCCATAATCGAATCCAACCTACTGAACCAAAGCCTTAGTTCTTCCAATTTTTTCCTTCCCATTATAATCGAAGTAGCCCACAAATATGCAAGTAGGTCTTCACTTTGAAAAGAGTAAGCTAAACCAAAGGAGAGCGGGTCTTAATAAAATGATAGTTGACATAAGAAAACAAGCATGTATGTTTCAAGGCTTAACACATAATAATAACAAGTTCTGGCTTTGCCAAAAGGAGCAAGTAGGTCTTTGTTTGCTAACATAAAAATAAGAGAGCGGATCTTTCTTTAAAAAAAAATAGCAGGTCTTAGGCTGATAAAACATATGAATTGTCTTTGGCCATTAAAAAAAGGAAATGGTCTTTGGCTTAAAAAGCATGCAAGCAGGTTCGCACCATTAATTGTGAGAAAGTATTTGTATTAAAAAAAAAAAAGACAAGCATGTCTTTGTTTTTTTTTAAAAAAAAAAGTGGACACTCTTGTTGCCTACATTAGTCGTTTTAGATGGCAGGGGTGGGTGGGTGGATCTCGTGTCACATGCCTGTTCGTTGCCGCTGGCGCGGACCAGTTACAACATAGGAATTAAAATTAATGGGTTATAATGTGTTTTTTGTTAAGGTTCATTAAAATGTTCATATTTATGTTCACTTTTGAACATCTCCCTATATATATATATATATATATATATATATATAATACCTCAGTTAGCCGCGCTTATCACTCGTTGCACTAGCTTATCTTCCCGAGTCTAAACCCAACTCCAATCTATTAAATAATCACTTATTTAATTAATTTATCCGTTGTAATGATATTCTGGACATATAACCACTCTCACCAGCTCGTATCCCTTCTACCCAAAATTTTCATAAATTCAGTATTTAAATTTCTCGAGTATTATTCATCCCAAATACCCTAATTCTCACCCCGAATATAATCCTGATTGACCAAATATCATAATCATAATTCGTAAAAATTTCAGAAGTCCCAACATATGATTAAGGACTCTCCATCATCGATAAAATTCCAAAAGAATTTTGAGTTTAACTAAATAACCCAAACTAGTTTTCACAACAAGTCCGAATCGATTCGGTTTTCAGGTCTGAATTGATTCGCCTATGAAGGTCGAATCGATTGAAGTCTGGGTAGAGGCCTTGTTCTTGTTACCAAGTACGAATTTTCATGTTTTCTCCTCAACCAATTTAATACTTTACACTAATTCAACCCAAGTAATTCATTACCCATCAATACTAAATATGATTTTACACAATTTTATATTTAAATCCATAGTAACATTATCAAAATCCTAGGATTCACTACTTTAATCAAGAATTGCGCTACTTCTTAATTAAATCACAAACTTTCAATAATTTTCATTCAAGTTTAAATCTTTCTATCTAGATTAAAACTAGAATTCATATGGAATAATTATCACTTTCACTTTTAAGAATCACTCTCAAAATCCTATATTTTCACATGTGAATCCCACCTAAAACATTTTTCACCAACTCTAATATGAATTGAATTGTAAATATAAAATATTAAGCAAGTTAATCACATGCATTAATTAATATGTAGAGTTTGAATTTGCCTTTGTTGATGATATTCCCAGCCCAAAAATATCCCAAAAGCTTCTCCCAATTGATCTCTTCTTGAGTTCTTTTGGTTTTCCTCTTGAATTCTTTGATTTCCTTTCTCTTTTCTCTCTAACTTCTCTCTAAAATCTTGGTATAGCAACTTAGACTTTTGATATGATAATATGGTTGTTCTCACCCCAAACCTATCATTATATTAGCCTAATCCCGAAATTAGGTTAACCTCATTTTTAAAATGATCCGTATACCCCTATGCGGATCCCGTTTGGTTTAAAAAGACCCCAGAACCCTATCACTACCCCCGGGTAGTTAATTTTGACTATTTCGATCCATTCCGGATCAACCATGCATTCGAAATCATCATCTAAGTCACTCAGACTTGTGTATTGATTGAGATCCAGTCTAATCCCATCATGTGTCCCGATTGAGATCCAATTAAATCCGGTCATGTAAATCCACTTACGACGTAATACCTTTTGACATTAATTTATTTACTTTATCACACTAGTAAATATTAAATCAAATAAATATTAATCCATTTCACGCTAATTAATATTTATTTTGAATTCACATTATTTCTCAATTTATTTAAATTACGTGCATACGTGTAATTTAAATGTCCAATTATAAATACTCAAAAATACGGGATGTGACATATAGTTTACAATTTTGTAGCTTTTTGCAAATGTGACTATTGTGCTTCCAAAGAAAAGAAATCTAACAAATAGTATTTCTTTCAGTGAACTATAATGTATTTATAATTGTTGTCGCAATGCATCCTTTTCCTTATAAAGATTATATTTTTAATTTTGTTATCGATTAACTTTTTACTTATTTGGTGTGTATGTTTATAATTTTATTAGTTTGCAAATGTTTTTAAAGTTTGAGTGAATGTAAGATCAAGCTTTTTATCTTATTGAATTACATGATAAATTTATAGTAAGGGAGTTTCATAGTTCAAAGAGAGAGAGAGAGCTCCCAATTTCTAGTTGTCCAATGGGGAGGAAAAGTTAGTTATAAAGTTTGATCACATACATTTTGTTTCATAGATTAAAATAAAAATGAACGAGGTTTTAAAGTAGTTTCTATAAAGTTTAAGGCTCAAATTTAACCCGATCTTCGATTTCTTACCTTTTCTCATGTTTTGTGGTTCAAAGGTAAGATTTGTTGTTGTTTTCACTGATACAACTAAGTTTGTGTTAACTCCAACTAATTAGTATTCAACTTAATTTTATAAGGTTGACTTATAAGTAGCTCTTTATAATTAAACTCTAGATATTTATTGATGTTATAGTGCTTAACCAGTAGAAAAATAGTATTTTGATTCTTTGTCTTTTCAATTTGGTTTCTTAATGTAAGTTATTGTTATTTTATTTATATTTTTTTGTGTGTGCGTGTGGTCTTAGGTTATCTATTCAATAATATTCATCTACTTTTATGCATAAATATTCATATATGATGTTTTGTGTCTTTATGAAGGTTAATTCCACTCTTTTATATATTTGTTGGGATAATTTCTCTATATCTAATGTGATTTATTACTTTTTTTCCTATGATGCGTTTTTATATCTTTTGTTATCTATAATATATATACTTTTGTGTTTTATCAAATTTAAAATATGAAATAAATCATATTTATGCAATAAAAAATAATATCACTAGAAAACTTACAAACGAAGAAGATGACCGAGTCAAGTGTTTGACACTCTCTACTTAAGACAAAATGCGCTCCCGCTACGGTGCTACGGCAATGAACAATGAGCGTTTGCGTCCCAGGATAAAACGGTCTCGACACGCTCAAGAAGCACTTCAGTGTGCGTGTCCCACGAACCAATTATGTTTGATACTCTATCCGACTCGATCGGGAATGAAAAGTATTGAAAATATATTCTCTCCTTTTTCTCTCTCTAAAAAATGAAGACAAGTCATGTATTTATAGAAAACAATGTGTTTTTTCATAAAAAGACCTGTCTTTGAGAAAACAGTCACTTTAAGGACGTTTTTCATGAACTGTCACAACTTATGGTGAACAGTCACGATCTTTAGGGACGGTTCTGAAAAACAGTCATTATATAGCGAACAGTCACAACCTTTAGCGACAGTTACGAAAAACCGTCCCAGAAAATTAAATAAAATTTCTCAATAAACTTCATACATAAATGGGACACTTTAATACCAAATTTCTTATTCATCATTTATCCGTTTTAAACAAATAAATATATCGCGTGACTCGTCATGTTACAAGGAACGCGGACGTACTTGGTCCTACTTTGACCAATATATTAACTTGGTTATAAAATAATTTGTGTAAAAACACAATATTTTCCTAACATCTTTTTATATATTTTATTGTCTATTTATAAGGGCACGCCTCTTGAGTTGTGGGTTATAGAGTAACTATAATCCATGAGCGCATCTGAATAAGTTAAAACTACTTTTTAATAAATAGAGGCATTATGATAAATCAATTAACAAAGAAGCATCGGCGCCACCCTCTGTCTAGGTTAATTTATTGAATCACATGCATCATTGTCTCATTTTTCTATATTTGTTTGTGCATGTTTACATTCTCCGTTTAAGTTAACTATTCATCATTGTTTTTGTACCTGCGTTTTTCCAGGTAGGATAATTAGCCCGCCATTGGTTTGTCTGTATGATATGTGATGATTAAAACAGCTTTGAAATTCGAAAATGCCAAGTTGGCCTCCAAGTTGAAGACACATTTGTATTAGTTGATGCAAGCGAATAGGACCCATATGTGCCCTCCCCATCACTCAATTGTACAAAACGCAAATAGCGTTGTTTCTTTTGTATTTGGTGGTATCACATAAATTTAATTTATCATAGACATTTCCGTGTGCAGTTGTTGATGTTATTTGTATCTTTCTTCTGCACAATTCAACATCATTATTTAGTACGGGCTTTCCAAATTACTTTTTAGTAGGACCAACTTTACATTATGTGCTCTTTTTCTATTTCCGGTTTTTTGCAGTGTTGAAGTTTAATGGATAAATTCACAGATAATAAATTCAAACTTTTTAACAAAGAATATATCCTGCAGTTTAAGCTCCTGAAACGAGTTATTAAACTTTATACATAATTTTATCAATTTTGCTAATGTTTTGTTAAAACAGGTCTCCAATCTCAACATATAATACTAAAACGATATGTTTTAACACAAGCATAAAAAGAACATTTTTAAAATGATAGGACAAAATGTTGGCTTTTAGGTTGTGTTTGTTTTTTCATTTGAATTTGAAGACTGAATCTGAAGTCTGAAATCTTAATTTGAAAAATATATTTATTTTTATCTCTGATGAATGTATTTAGACTCATTTATACATCAAAGGTACGTTTACCACTTAATCACTCAAAAATAAAAATAGCCGTTAGCCTTTTAATTATTTACAAAATAAAAATTATTTTACCTTTTAAATTTGAATTGTTCAAATTTAGACTTAGGTCCCGTTTGTTTCTTCCTCTGAGATCTGAATCTAACCCATTCAGATTTCAGAGACAATGAAAGTCCATTTGTTTTTTCCAATTTTCTGAAATTTTCTCTTAATGGTTGAGAGGTATAAGAGCCTCTGAATATGATCGCTGAACTCTGAACGAGTTTTAAAAATGACGCATACCAAGTGTTTGAAATTACCTTTGACTACATAGATTTCTCATTGGAAATCAGAGTTGCATAACATTCATTGCATCTGTCAAAGAACAGGTACGCAAGTCTCTCCTCTTCATTGTGGGCACAGCACTTATTTAACTATAATCTTTGACACCCATGTCAAAAGGGGCTAGAATATATGGGGTCAAAGTAGAAATCACACCCTCTTCCAATTTTGAAAGCATGTTTTTGTTTTAACTAAGAGTTTTTTTTACCTTATTCTACAAAGGGGTTATTTAAAGTTTGGCACCAATATAATTAAAAGTAGCTGATCAGTTTTTATTTATACACATTTAGCTCTATAAATGATATCAATACCTAAAAATCCTCCTAACAGATCCTCAAAACAGTTATAAAAATACATTTTGAGATTTTTTTAATAGTTTTTTAGTTTTAGTCCCATTTTCAAAGTTTTGTTAGATTTCCTCTTATTTATTAAATTACATATTGGTCCATAAATTATTTACGTTTAAACTTTATTGTCAATTGTCCATTGTAGATGTTCTATGTAAACAAAATTTGTATTTGTGATTAATTTGCTATAACTACTAGAAGTTATAGCTTAGTTCTTTGCTATAACCAAATTACAGTGTAAGGCAATCACACTACATGAAATTACAGAAAAATATATTTCTAAAAATTATTTACTGAGTTTTTAGTAAAAAAAAATTCAGTAATGTTTAATGAGGGCTGCATTTTGCATCTTTTTGGTTCAACATTAATTCTACAATGCTCATACTTAATCAGTTTTTACATATTTTTAAACATTTTATAGTACGCAAATTTCTTACTACTTGGAATGACTAATATTATTTACATATTAAATTGCATATTGTGTGTAATAATATTTATTTACGGTCATGAATGTTTTTAATATACATTTTGTTTATAAAATAAATATAAGAGTAAAATGGTCCAAATAATTTGCATTCAGAGTTCATATATAAATCTGCAAACAAACAGTATACATTCAGAAGTTTAATTCAGTCAGCAAACAAATAACTTTTTCAGATTCAGACTTTAAATTTTAGATTCAGACTTGAAACTTCAGATTCAAATTTTAGATTCAGACAAAAAAACAAATGCAACCTTAAGATGTAAAAACAAACAACACTTTAATATTACTTTGTTAAAGGCTGCCGATATTTTAAAACATTGAAGAAGTGCAAATGATGTTTATGCATTTCGTTTATTACCCCTTTCTCCCCCCTGCCTTGTTTAGAATAAATTATTTTTAGTGTATAGTGACTTACAGATTAAATTAGAAACTCAGATCTCTTTTATTTTAAGTATTGATTCATAATTCTGAAGTGATAATCAATAAAAAAATAATTTTATGTCATTGAGCATGCCTTATATTTTGGGCAAAGGAACAGGTATTGAAAAGCCATATAACTGGATTCTTTTAATGAAGTTGACTGTTATCTAATTTGTCATGAACACAAATAGAGGTTTAGATTTCGAGATGGTTTGTTTTTACCTTTTAATACTCAATTGAGATCGTACAACATTAAAAGATAATATTTATATTTATTTTTGTTTCAACAGTTAAAAGTTAACATTTAACATTAAGAATGCAAAAATACTGCTTAAGAATAAACTTTTTAATAAGAAATTATTTAAAATTTACCCTTATTATATATGGTAGATGATGCTTTTATAACGCTTCATAAATAATTATTAAAGTCATTTAGTGTTTGAGGTACGTTTATTTATAATATTTTATACTTGGAATACGCTAGTTTCTGTATTAATTCGTTAGGTGTAAAACTAAAGAAAATCTTCGTTGACTCATTTGATCGTCAGGTGACATCTTTAACAATTGTCTTTCACATGGTAAATAACATTTATAGCCAGATCAGATTAATTCTTTAAATTCAGAGGAAAAAACAAACGTTTATAATGATTTTCTAATTATTAATAGTAAAATAATTAACATAAAATATATTTGACATTTATAGCCAGATCAGTTCGAACAAATCATATTCACTCAAACAAAAAAAAAAACATGCGTTTTAATAGTTAGCATTAAACATTCAACATGGAGAAACTTAAGAAACAAACGCTTGCAATTTTATTGATTGCTGTTAATGTCTAAATGGTGACATAAGTTTATACAGAAGATGACCTTTTACATAGACTATAAAATTAGCTATACTTGTAAACATACTGCCCCCCAAGACTTTGGAGTAAAAGACAAAGTTTCTAAGGTGCCCTGTTCTACATGCTAGCGTCCCACAATGCATGTGCAACACAAACCAAACACCGTACCTTGTGATAATTCGTATATACATTACTAAAAATATCATATATACATTGCAATACAATGAAACGACATACAATACCAGTGAATTTTAGTTTAAATATTTTTATCATGTCTTAAATTTAGTGGCGGAGTCAGAATTTTTTTGGGAAGGGAAAATGTACAAATTATCAACCTTTTGGGGGGTTTGGGAAAGGCAACTCTCGAGACGAATTTTTTTAGAATTATTTTTATTTTTTTTACATATATTCAATTAATAATTTTCATTGTTAGAGAATTATAATTCAAATAAACCAACCTCGGATACAATAGCACAAATGCACATAGTACGTTAATAACAAAACCCTAAAATAAAAACAAGAGGTCTTAAACTAGGATAGGAAGGAATTAGTCCAAACTAGTAAAATCCTAAACAACAATGAAATTAAATTAACTCAAACCATTAAATATGTCAAACCCTTAAAAGAAATATCAACAAATTAATTCAAACTATAACCCAAAATAAATAATAACAAATTGATTCATACACTAAACAACAACAAAATAATCAAAGTGATCAAGTGGATGGAAGTATGTAATGTTTTTTTAAGAAAATATTACAATTTTTTGTCTTTTTTTTTGGTAAATCAGGGTATTCACTAGCGACTTAGTGACTAATCCCTTCGCTGATTGTAGGCACCTCGATGGGTGGGACAGCTGGCCCAGAAATTTAAGGTTGCTCCATGTCCAAGGTGGGAATCGAACCCCCGACACTTGATTAAGGGAGGAAGAGCCCCTACCGCTCTACCACACCCCCTGAGTTAATTTTAAATTTTGTCTTCAATTTTAAAACTTAACCTTTATAACCTTATAATAAAAAATAAATAAAAAATTCTTGGGGTGTGCACTTGACCACCCTAAGCTCCTTAGCTACCAAAGAGCACCGCCCCTATTTAAACCAATACACACACACATATAGGTATGCAAAAGAGTGACTATATATATTCCAGGGACGGATGGACATAGGGCCCAAGGGGGGCGGCAGCCCCAGTTCAATTTTAAAATATATATATATATATATATATAGGGTTTTTTGGTAAAATTTCAAACTTCAAGGTATACCTCTAATCATTTACAAAACTAAGGGTGTAAAAAAGATTGTAATTAATTAAAATAATAAACATAAAAATAAGGTCTGCTATCTCTTTGTAGTTATAGTTGTTTGGACATTATAAAACTATAATTTGTAGTTATAGTTGTTTGGGCATTAAAATAATAAACATAAAAACAAGGTCTGCTTTAATTTGTAGTTGTTTGGGTATTATAAAGTTATAATATGTATAAAACTTGAAATAACCAAAAAACATATCCCCTCGGTGGCTCCCGCCACCGAACCCCCGACACCACTCGAAACTTTCGCTCCGGTTGAACAAAAATCCTGGATCCGCCACTGCTAGGGACCACCCCCACAACACCTCCAAAAATTTTAACTAAAAAATAATTTTTTTTTGCTATTTTAAAAAAAAATCAATCAAAATATGTCACTTTTAAAGCAACTTATAAATTTAAAAAAATTACCCTTTTTTTTAAATAGCAAAAATAATCGTTTTGAGGTTTTTTTTGTATCTGAAATGTTTAAATACCACCCAAAAATATTATTCAAAAATATTTTTTTACTATTTTAAATATTGGTCTTCATACTTGGTAATCACAGTATCCTGATTGTATATATACATTCACACGCACACACATAGGGAGCGAATCTCATACATACCCAGTAGGAGATCCCATTACGTGGACAATTTTTTTTTAAATAGGTATAAAAATATTTTTGGCCTGGTTTTTTTATGATATATTTTAGGGGATCCATAAAAAAAATAGCACAAAATGAATTTGTTATCTATTTTTAAAAAATGGTCAAACTATGTGAGTTTTTAAGCACTTTTTAAGCTGCTAAAAACTAACATAGTTTGACTATTTTTTTTAGCAAAAAAAATCATTTTAAGCTGTTTTTATTAGCGATCCCCTAAAATGTTTAAATACCATAAAAATTAGCTCAAAATACTTTATTTTTTATTTTATAAAAAATGATCCGCACGAAGGATATGCACGAGAAAGTTGGGGTGTATACATGAGAATCTCTATACATACATACATACATACATACATACATATATATATATATATACATACATATATATATATATATACATACATATACATATATATATATATATATATATATATATATATATATATATATATACTCTCTCCTACATCATACTCTATATATCACACCATTACACCTAGTTCTAGACTCTAAAAAACCTTTTTCCAAATTTTTTATTTTTCTTATTGAAATTACCTTTCAATCAACAGATTTTCAAAAAATAAAGTCAAAATATAATTTCTAGTTATTTTTATAATATTCACGAAATTCTGCTGACGCGGAGCCTTATAAATAAGGTATTTTCAGTAGTTTTTTTTTTAATTTTTAAAAAATCACTAGAAATTGTATTTTGGCCTAATTTTTTTAACATATGTTGATTGGAAGGTTAACTCAATGGGTAAAATTTTAAAAAAATAGGATCTATAAAAAAGTGTGATGTATTAGTCTTGTAAACGGATCGAATTCGGACCGGATCAGGCAAATCCAAATCCATATCCGTTTATGTTAAACGGATTCAGATCCGATCCGTTTATTAATCGGATCGGATCAGACAAATCCAAATTCATATCCGTTTATGTTAAACAGATTCGGATCCGATCCGATTATTCGTTTATGTTAAACTTGATTTGCAACATTTTTATTTTCAACTCTTATTTCATAAATTTATTTTGCAAATGTTCCAAAAAGACAGATAATGAAAAAAAACTATTCAAATATATATTTAAAATATTATTAAATAAAATATATTTTAATTAAACATATATATAATATGTAATATATAATATATATAACATATATAATATTAAAATTATATTATACATATTATATATAATATATATAATATAAAAGCTGGGTAGAGAGAAGAGATCTTAGTGTGAGGACTTACCTTGAACTTCCTTATCTCACTCTAAGTTCTTCCCATGCTTCTAAAAGGTTAGAGCAATTTAGGACAGAAAAGAACTAATGAGATCTCTCATGGTCTTTGCCTGAAGGTTAAAACAAGCTAGGCTAGATAAGAATGTGTATTAGATGTGAGCTCTTTTTTTCTTACAGGGAAACACGTCGCTATCCGAAGGTGGAAGGAAGATTTTCTTTTCCGCGGGGAAGCCAGCTGACTCTAGTATAGTATATCACTTTACTGACTCGGGTTAGTAGAGAGTTCGGTCAACTGAAGTAGTGGCAGAGCCAATAGAGAGCCTAGGGGTAGCGGCTTCAGTAGCTTATCTAACTCCTGTAGTGGGGGTGGCAAAGCACCAGTGGTAGCATCAGTACCGGCATAGCCTTTTTTTTTTACAATAAAGAAAGAAGTAGTTTCGCCGCTTGCATTGTAATTCTCGCATTTAGGGCGGATAAGAGTTTTCAGTCGGTTGTCACGCCTCCCATCTCATTCTCTGGTCACGTATTCGTCCCTGTTCTAGTTCTTTCCCTTGGATGCTTCTGTTCGCGCTTCACTTATACTTCAATACTTCCATCGCTTAACCCGGATGGTATTGTTCTACGCTACACTTGATTTAGGAGCCTGACTAGCCACTTGATTTAGCCTACCTAGTTTCATCAGTCTGTTGTTGATGCTGCTTCATACAGACAGAAACACAAGCAACGACTTAACTGACGATTATATATATTATATATTATATATTATATATTATATATATATTAAAAATATTAATCGGATCGAATTCTTAACAGATCGGAGTATATAAATCCAAATTCGCTCCATTTAATAAACGGATAATCGGGTAATCAAGTAATCGGATAATCGGATTTTAGGCATGATCCATATCCGCTTAAGTGGATCGAATTCAGATTCGGATTTGGATAAAATCTGATCCATTGATAGACCTATGATTTATGGTTGATGTAGAAAGCATGATGTATAGGAGTTTCTCTCTCTCTCTCTCTCTCTCTCTCTATATATATATATATATATATATATATATATATATATAGGGAGAGGTTCACAAGTGGACCAAAAGAATGGACTTTTTAATGGACCTTAACAAAAAACACATAATAACACATTAATTTTAATTCCTATAGTGTAATTGGTCCGCGCTAGCGTCACCAAATACGCGTATCGATCGATCCCCCACCCCCCACACGCACCCCACCCACCCCACCCCCCACCCTCCCACCCCCACTCCCATGGTAGCCCTGCTGTCATAAGGGCTGCCACAAGGGCTGCTATGGTGATGGTGGTGGTTGGGTGGGTGGGGGGGCGGTGGGGGGGGGGGGGTAGTGGGGTGAAGGTGTGGTATCGGGTGCCGCTGACGCGGACCAATTACACTATAGAAATTAAATTAATGTGTTATTATGTATTTTTTGTTAAAGTCCATTAAAAAGTTCATTCTTTTGGTTCACTTGTGAACCTCTCCCTATATATATATATATATATATATATATATAGGAAAAGGATCAAGTAAGGTTCAAGTTTGAGGACCTTGAATGAGATTCAATTTTTTAAAATAGTAAAAAAAAATATTTTGGGGTTGGTTTTTTTTTATGATTTTTAAACATTTCAGTAGGACCATAAAAAAATAATCAGCTCACAATGAATTTTTTTGCTATTTTAAAAAATTCGGTCACACTGTGTCAGTTTTTAAGCTGTTAAAAACTGACAAAGTTTTGACCGATTTTTTTAAAATAGTAAAAAAATATATTTTGAGTTGATTGTTTTTTTATGATCCTACTGAAATGTTTAAAAACCATAGAAAAAAAAATCAACTCCAAAATATTTTTTTTACTATTTTAGAGAAATGGACCTCATTCAGGGTTCTCAAACTGAGGGACCTCACTTGATCATCTCTCTCTCTCTCTCTCTCGATCTCTCTCGATCTCTCTCGATATATATATATATATATATATATATATATATATATATATATATATATATATATATATATATATATATAATGTCAACGGGAGAACAATGATTTAAGTCCATGTCTTATATTCAATATTCAAAGATATATAGCGATTTTAAATGTACGAGTTTGAAATTTTTTAAGGATAACTATTAACATGGTGGTCATATGTAGCCTCCCTCATTGAGATTTTGAATACACACACGTGCGCACACGTGCGCATATTAGAAATTTTATAAGGTCCCAAGCATGACTTATTTAAATTACCACACAAACACTATTAACACGATTCTTGATTTTCATACCCAATTAAACTCAAAAAGATATGAAAACAGTAATAAAAATACGACAACCCGACCAACACATGTAATAACTTTTAAACAAATATGACACGACTTGTGTCAAAAAACCCAACATAAACACGATTTATCGTGTCAATTTATAATTAATTTTGTATTATTTTATATCGTGCTGCTTTTAATATCGTCACCCTTACCCTTTTACATGTTACATTGGTTCTATTTGATAAATATTTTAGGATTCAATTATCCTCATTAGAGATAAAAAAAAATATGTTGAAATGCAATTTTAGCATTCTTAAGACTAGAATTATCAAAACGATACGACACAAAATTATAAGTTAATTGATTTAGGCTTATCGAGTTTGGGTTAATATTGGATCAGCACGAAGAACTCGTTAAAATAACGGTTTGGGTTTAAAAATTTTGATATGCGCGATTAAATCCGTTTGTACATATTTAAATCCATCAATACTATCCGAACTCTTTGTTAATATCTTATTTTTGATCAACTTCGTAATATTTGTTTTATATATAAATTTAGGCAGGAATATTTTGTTGTTGATATTCTATTAGAAGGTTGGATTTGTTAACAATATTGATTTGATTTTGAATTTATTAATTGAAATCGATTTATTAACGAGCGGCGTATAATTTGAAGGGGTTTGACAACTATAAATCGAAAGGTTTCCAGCGTCGGTAGACAACTACAAATGAAGGGTTCGTGATTAAATAAGACAAAAAAATTGTATGAAAAGGTGGCTAAAAGCACCAAAAATATTCCAAAGTCCAAGTTTGGTTGAACTAAATAGCCCACAAATCTCTTTGCGAAAAGACCGTACGCAGCAAACGATAAAGGGAGGGCTCCATTGTTTTACTGCCAACATTACTTCTCTTTTTCAGAATTCAGTGTATCGTATTCCCACTTGGTGAGTAGTAGTTGGCAGAGTCATCACACCCGTCTTCAGATATTAAAGCACCTCTTTGGTTGTTACATAATTGACAATAGAGTGAGGTTGCGTTTGTTTTTTTATTTGAATCTGAACTCTGAATCTGAAATTTGAAGATTGAATCTGAAGTCTGAAATCTGAATCTAAAAAATGTGTTTGTTTTTACGTCTGAATATACTTCTGAATGAATGTATTTAGACTGATTCAGACTTCAGATTCAGACTTCAGACCTAACTCTACCTCTTAATCATTAAGAGGCAAATATGACCGTTAACCTCTTAATCATTTAAAAAAACAAACATTTTTTGATACCTCTTAAGTCTGAATGGTTCAGATTCAGACTTAAGAGGTAAAAACAAACGACCCCTAAGAATAATGTTAGGCTACCCGGGTGTTAACCCGGGTTAGCACAGGGATGCTTTTTCTTTTTTTTGATTTTTGATTTCTCATGTAAAATAAATTAAAAATAATTATAAAAAATAATTTTTTATTAAAATAATTTATTTTTTTTCAATTATTTTTTTTAAGCTCATTTTATCCCTCAAACACCCATTTACTCAATATTCTTTTATTTTTAAAGGTCTGAACTAGCGGTACCTGTTATTTTTAAACTCTTTTTGAATTTACAACATTTGAAATAATTTTTGTATTTCTGCATTAAAAAACTAATCTGATAATTTTTTTAAACTGATTTAGTCCCTCAAACACCCATTTACCCAATATTCTCTTATTTTTAAAGGTCCGCGTCAGTGACACTCGTTATTTTTAAACTTTTTTTTTTAATTTTACAACATTTAAAATAATTTTTGTATTTTTTCAATAAATAATTGTGTTTTTAATTATTTTCAACTCATTTAGTCCCTCAAACACCTATTTACCCAATATTCTCTTGTTTTAAAAGGTCCGCGCCAGCGGCACTCGTTATTTTTAAACATTTTCTTTTAATTTTACAACATTTAAAATATTTTTTGTATTTTTGCATTAAAAAACTAATCTAATAAAAAATTATGTTTTTAATTATTTTCAACTTATTTAGTCCCTCAAACATCCATTTACCCAATATTCTCTTGTTTTTGATGGTCCGCGCCAGCGGCACTCGTTATTTTTAAACTTTTTTTAAAAAAATTTACAACATTTAAAATCATTTTTGTATTTTTGCATTAAAAAAATAATCTAATAAAAAATTATGTTTTTAATTATTTTCAACTTATTTAGTCCCTCAAACACCCATTTACCCAATATTCTCTTGTTTTTAAAGGTCCGTGCCAGCGACACCCCTTATTTTTAAACTTAATTTTTAAAATTTAAAACAGTTTAAAATTGTAAAGAAAAAGTTTTTTTTATATTAAACTAACTTTTATTTTTTTTAAACAGTTTTTTTCAAAAATATATATATATTAAAATAGTGGTTTTTAACAATACAATTTTTCTAATTTATAAAAAAAAAATCTTTTTTTATAAAAGAGTTTTTTTTCTAAATAAAAAAAAAAAATTAAGTAACCTTATTAAAAAGTATACCATATTTTTTCAAAAAACAAAAAATACAGCCAATGAAAAGCTGCCAACAAAGCACCTGGTACTAGCTTGGTGCTAGTACCCGATAAGCATATCAGTGCTCTTAGAGTAATACGAACCCATGGTTATCCCCTATACCAAACCGAAAAGGTGAGCTGTACTTTCCATCCTGTTAACAAACCTAAAACCTTTGGAAAGAAAAGAAAGGAAGATGCATAAATTGATTAATTCAACCAAATGGACTAAGATTTTTTTCCAAAAAAAAAAACACTCTTTATTGGTGTCCTAAACTTACTTCCATTTCCAGAATAGTAATTTGTCCATCGAATATTTATTAGGTCGAACAAAACACAATAAATACTATTTAGATACAAACACAACACAACATAAACATGATTCATTAACATGATTAATACTTAAGTCATTTATTTTTTTTATGGATCTAGTAATTCTCATTATTTCGGATTGGGTCCACTCGTTTTCGTGTTATGGTCAGTTAACATGATAATACATTAACTTGTGTTAATACGTCGATACCACAGGGACGTTGGAATTTTAGGATAGTTATGCGTTTACCTTTATTTTTAAGTTGGTTGCTAGGCAGGGATGGAGTCAGGAACTTCTGATAGTGGGAGCTAAGTTAACGGTGATTTCCGGGGGTTCGGGGGCGAGAGCCCCCAAGCCGAATTTTTTGAGATTATTTTGTATGTACAAAAAAATAATGTAATTTTTTTATTCTAATGGAAAGAGAAACAAATATTCAAATCAACATTTCGGCCCCAAGTTTAAACTAACTATCTTTAATTATCCCCTACAATTAACCCTAAAATACAAACCAACAACATTAAATCAAACTCTAACAAACATAACATTATTACCCTAAAATAAACCCAAAATTCTAACATCAATATATTTAGTTCAATGCAACTTAAATTCAGTCCTAAAAATATCCTAAAATTCAATTCTAGAAATTTTCCAATATTAACACAAAAATTTATCCAAATATTAACCCTAAAATTAAAGGCAAGACAAATAGAGAGAAAAAAAGAGAAGACATACTCGTCAAAATGGGAGGAAGGATCTCTAATGGAGAATAAATAAATTTTGATTGACACAAAAATTGTGTGACAACCCGCCATCCGAAATAGGGGGTGGCCAGCCCGATACTCCAAAATAACGGAATCATGGATGGAAATCATTCTCAGCATCACAACAAAATAAGAAGTATACGGGATAACCACTCCTTATTTCAGAAAAACGGGTTGCCAAAAATTTTGGTTTTAAAGTTAAAGAAAAGAATTTAAACAACCCAACTTAAAGGAAAGTGGAAACCCAATAATACATATAATATTACACACATCTCGAATAAACAATAAGGGACCGAATATGCTGTCGGCCACAGACTCATAGCACAATATTAAACAAGTTCAATAATTTACATAATACATTACATTAATCAATTACAAAAGCTTGGGCCTCTCGCCCGAGTAAAAAGACCCGATCTTAACTAGAGTGCAAAGATGACGGCGTCTATTTCAAAATGTCCCGTAATACCCACAAAGCATCACGGCTCGCCAAAGACATCGGGATAGGAAGTCAGATCAGGCATCCTTACGGCGGAGTACCTGAGCGGATACAAAATGCATGCACAACAAGAAATATGAACGGGCCAGGGCCCGATTCTATATGATTACCAGATGAATAAAGAGTATGACAGTTATGAATGATAATTCATGATGAGAAAAACAAAATAAGAATCTACCTACGCAATTTAAAACATAAGTTAAGCAGGAAAATAAAATGAATAACATCAAACTAAAATCTTCATCGTATGTACCAATTATCTCATATATCTTTTCCTTAACAGGAAATATATATATATATATATATATATAATCACAATCTTATGCACTTTATGGCAATTTTATCTCAATTTTACCTTTTGTAAAAATCCTTTCCTTATCAGGAAAATAATCATTTTCAAATGCTCTTTGTGGCATTTATATGTGCTCTTTGTGGCACTTCACTATGCTCTTTATGGCATATATAATCCATAAAGTCCCACTTAATTATGAATAGTTATATTTATATACATATAACGATTCTAAGATCGTCCGTCCGGATTTCCCCACTGTGCGCGCCCCTAAATGACCATCATCTTCTAGGGCCTATCATTAAGACAACCTGGGCACCTATAACGCAAAACATCGGGAAGCGGACATGTGCCTACGGGGTAGTCATAACCACACCCGGAATTACCTACCCATCGTAGAAAATATACAACACAAACGCTCACATGGCCTAGGACTATACCCACCCTGCATTCATTAGCCAGGGGACTTCACCTCACGCACGAACTTCCCTTGTGATGTCATTTAAATAGGGTGTGTTCAAACCATTTTATTTACAATTTTCAAAAATCAAGTAATTTATCAGTTACCATATTCATGATTAAGTAAATTATCATTTACCATCATCATTTCCATATCCATTTCATTTCCATTTATGCATGTATGTTTCGTTTTATTTAAACCATACTTATTTACATTATTGTAAATAATTCACCTTATTATCCGGAGCCATACGATAAATTATATTGTTACTACAACTTCAAAGGAGTAAATAAACTCTTAATTATCTCCAAACAATTTGGGGTATTACTTTAAAACCCCAGCACTATCATACCTTAAAGAAATGAACAAACTTTCATTTTATTCTCCCAACACTCTTTTATGGTGTTATTATAAACCATCAAGACTAATATAGCTCAATGGAGCCTCTAAATTCTCCCGAACATAACACTACGACTCCTAGTTTAATAATAATCAACTAGAAGAAATAATGGCCTAACATCAATTGGCATATCCCCGGAAAAGTCCCCACATAACCCATTTCTAATGTATGGTAATTAACTAACTCAAATAAAACTCTAGTTCACTTAGTTTACCTCATTCAAAAAGGTTCCTAGGCTCTAGACTTAAAGAAAATGAATAAGAACTAAACTAAGAAAATCACTCATAAGTGCATGGTTTTCGAATCGATTCGGACCATCCGAATCGATTCGGTCAGAAAAACCTGACTTCTGCATATCTGCCGAATCGATTCGTCCATGCGGAATCGATTCGGTCCACTCGGACCTGGACACTGCCCCTCTAGCGAATCAATTTGGCCAGGCGGAATCGATTCGCCCCTGCGAATTTTCCAAGTTTTGTTTTAAGGGTTATGAACCCTAAATTTCCCCAAACTCAAATCTCTTCACTTTTATACACATCCAACAACATTAATCAACCCCAAAACGTCCCACATGATTAATAACCATTATAATCCCTCATTTCTCCTCAAAACTAAGATTAGGGCTTAAATCTCATAAATTCCACATTTAAACCATAAATGTCAAATACATAACTATCACAAAAATTATTCAATCTTAAATCATATATTAGCAAGTAGAAAACTTGCAGTAGAGTTGAAATTCAGATTTCTTTTGGGTAGAAGCAATCCAAGCTCCAAGCTCCAATCTCTCTCTCAATCTCCACTTTTCTCTCTCTTTTCTCTCTATGTTTTAAGACATGAAATGAGGAAATGGAATAAGGGGCAAGACTTAAAATCGTGGCTTAAGTCTAAAGTCTCCAACTTAAGTGGTTAATACCACATTAAAATGACTCTCAAATACGCGTTTAAGTTAAAACCAGGTAAAAGTGTCCGAAACCCAAAAATACAAAATGGCACTTATTTTGACTATCTCGGACATTCTGGGACTAACTACACCCTCTAAACTGGCATCCAAAAATTTTATAAATTATTTCTAGTTCTAATTTCATTTAAACCATAATGTCATTTAAGACACATGACACTATAAAACATGCAACCTGATGATATTTACTTTTACGTACAGTAAATATGCATCAACCTAGTAAATATTAACTTTCAATTCATTCAATTATTATTTACTCCAATTCCAACATTTTGTATAATTACCTTATGCGATAAATTAATATAAAATTAGCCTCCTAAAATCGAGGGTTGTTACATACTCCCCCCCTTATGAGGGAATTTTGCCCTCAAAATTTGGGCATACCCTATACGCATAAAGGGTATACTATCTTAAACTATCATTATATCACTCTCCACAACCCCTCATTATTGTGGCATCCCAAATGGACTCGAACTAAGGTCATCACCATCGATCTCAGTCTACATTCTTTGTGCTCTGTCCTAGAACAACGCGTTCCTCACAAACTAACAATTCTAACTTCCTACGGCGGAAGATAATACCCACGCGACTCGGCATAAATAGTCTTACAACTTGAATCGTGTTACATCATACCTCAGGGGTACTCACACCAGCGCTAATTGGCATAACCCTAACACCACTCAGCTTCTCCCCGCACAGGCGTAGCCCTTCAAGGCATATGGCTCAAAAGTCCAATCCTTAAAGAAATGCTCCGGGACCGTTCTAAGTTTAAGGAACATATTGTTCGCTGGTCTCATCCAACGAGTATGTGAATTCCTCAATCGGCTACCCAAGGCCACTCACGGCGTCATACCTTAGGAAATGATCCATAAGGCCATCAAAAATCCCAATTATTGTACGGGAATTTCCATCCATACAACTACTACACCGTCCGTTATGTATCCTAAGGTTCACATTCAAGATATGCCCTTCGGTATTAAGTCAACTTCTTCCGTTCGCAACGTTTCATGATGAACACTTTAGGGTGGAAAGATATACACCATTTCCATACGGTTACCATTCCTTTATGGAACTTTACCAAACCTTGACATGAATAACTAGTCTCGGTCCACCACCCTAACACTTCACACAGTTCTACCACCCCTCCATAAAAAGCGGGGCGTACTCTTCTACATATCGTCCGCCCGCAATGTCTGGAAAAACAATGGCTTGGTTGGACGATCAACACTTTCCTCAAACAGGATCACGACTAGTTCAATGCCGGCAATTCAATGCAAATGTCTATGAATATACCCTTCTTCGTTCCACCGCGACTCTTCTTCATGCGAGTAGGTGAAATGGTCAATCATAGACCGAAATGCTATTACTACAAAGTCCTCCTAGTCATGCTCATTTTATTTGGCTTTCCATGCCAACACAAAAATCTCCAATGGTTTCTTACTTGACGCATCTACTATCCCAATCGCATACCCTAGCGAATGAGAATATCCAATCAATAATCCGTTATGAACTTCATACACCAACTTGATTTCTCCTTCGACATACTGAAACAACTTATTGCTCGCCAGAAAAACTAAATTTCCTGCCCAGGAAGTAGTGCCTCCAACACTTTAAGGCGATTGCTACCGCAATGAATTCCAATTCAAGCATGGAATAATACTTCCCACAAAGTTTAAGCTTGTGAAACGCATAAACAACGGGTTCATGCTCCAGTATTATTACTCCCCATCTTGGTAGAGACTTGTTCCTTAAATTCACCCTCGAAGTTAACAAAAATTGGCTCAGGAGTGACAATCAACTCACCCTTTTTAACTCCCCGGAGGTTAAGTTACCAATGTAACACTTTAACTAAGAGAGGTCTCATCTCCATTGACCTAAACTTCGAAGTCTCTCGAGATTCCATACTCCTCTTTCCTAGGGACCTACTCCCCCTAAGGATCAACCCACAACATAATTGTGGTCAACTCCCTATAACCTTCATAAATCAACATCACATGCCCTAATGGCCTTACGTCCTAATAAACCTAAGTTCGATCTATATATATATCCTATTTAAGTCGTATACATATAATACTAAGTATCACTACAAGAATTTGCACCATTAGCAACATATAAATTATGTTGCTAAACTTAGAATTTTGTTGCTAAAAGGTATCGGCAACAGATTTCACTCTGTTGCCAGCTTGTTGCCCATTGCCTGTCTAGGAAACCATTTGGCAACACAGCAGGCTTGTGTTGCTGAAAGTATACTTTTGGCAACACGCAATTGTGTTGCCAAAAGTATTTTTTAATTTGTCAAATTTATAATAAAAAATATTATTTGTGTTGCCAAAAGTCACTCAACAGCAGCTGTGTTGCCAAAACGCTATACCTTTGGCAACACAGGTCCTGTGTTGCCAAAAGCAATATCTTTGGCAACACAAGAGTTGTGTTGCCAAAGGTATAGCCTTTTGGCAACACAGCTCTTGTGTTGCCAAAAGTCGTACCTTTGGCAACACATCTCTTGTGTTGCCAAAAGCGATACCTTTGGCAACCAAACATGTGTTGCCATATCCAAAGTGATTGATGTAGATGATAACTTTTAGAGACAAAAAATTGTGTTGCCAAAAGTACAATATTTTATTTATTACCTATTATTTTTTTCGCAATTGTAAGCACTTTTAAACCTGCACTTTTTCATCAAACGTGCAACCTTCTAATCCAAAATAACATTACGCATTTTTCATACAATCATAAGTAATACAAAATTCCGTAATTTTCAACCAAATATGATAAATATGAATTACAAAATAATATTTCATCACAATCCAAGTATAAAGGTACAAAATAAATGTCTCCCGAATAAGAACGTAACAAAAGATGTAAACATGATCTAACCTAATACATTAACACATTAAAATATGTTAAAAAATCCACGTAAACTAAAACGACGACAATATCGCTCCCCTATACTATAAGAAACCGCAGCTCCAAGCCACCACGAACATAATAACTTCAAGCAAAATCCATCATAACCTGCACAAGATACAAAAATAAATTACTACATGGGTTTGTATAACTTCAAATGCATGTATGTTTGACTTGATCAATTTAAAACACTATTTAATTTCAGAAAATTTCGGCAGAGTTTCCTTTGTTTATTCATGAAATCCAACATGTTTTTAACATTAAAATAAACCCAGCAGCAAAAAACGCAGTTAAACCACCATTAAATCCCTTTCGCCAATTTAATATCTAAAAATAGTATCCGAGTAGCTACATAAACTTAAATAAGTATCCGAGTAGCTACGTACCTCGATCCTCCGTATTCATTGACGTTTTCATGTGTCGCAAATCTATTTTCATTCTACACAAAATACAAAATAAATTATAATCTATCCGACTTCAAAAGATAATAATAATTTATAACTATTAAACATTTATATATAACTATAAAAACAAAATGTCTAAGAAAAACATTTATATATATGTCTAAAAAAACAAAGTGTCAATTTTTAAAATAAATTGGACACAGACTCCTTTGTTTATTGGACTATCCACCCTTTTTAAGGGAAAACGACAAATTCAACAATATAAAAAAAAATCCCAAATTCGTCTAACAAAAGGTTCAATGAAACAAAATTCTTATTAGCCCGTGTTCGATGTGAACTAACCAACTGTCACGTGTTCATTTACATGGGGACATCACCATGGTACATCAAATAGCACTCCATATACTTCCCTTGACGGGGGTTCCATATTGCCAAATTTCATCATTCATATTGTGTTCACTAACGACACAAAACTAAAGTGCCATAGCTTCATTTTTTTCCACGTGGAATGGGACTAGAGAGAATCATTTGAAAAACCATAATGTATATATATACTGGGCAAAAAAGCTACAAAACCATTGAAATTCCAAGACACATGTTGACATTACATACTGGACTGCAATGGAGAAACAAAAATAACAAGCATTCTAGTCAACGAGACGGTCCCGACTTGCTTATGTGTCGACAAAACTACAAGTATCGTACATGTCGTATTCATAATCCTCGTTATATATAACTAAGTTCGTTATGTCGTATTCATAATCCTCGTTATATATAACAGTGTATATAACTATTTTATGTGTATATATATACACATATATAAAGCAGTTATATACACTGTTTTATGTATACATAAAAAAAAACAGTATATACATAAAACATAAAAAAAACAGTATATAACTGTATATGTATATATATATATATATACACATATATATATATATACACATAAAACGGGTTATATATATATATACACATAAAAAAAACAGTAGTTTTATGTATATATATATATATATATACAGTCCTGCTCTTGTGCGGACTAGTCCGCATTTTAAGAATGCGGACCGGACAAGTGTCACCTGGCGGTGAGCCCAGAAAAAAAAGAGAGAGTGTGCCTATAAGTTAGGCGATAGTTTCTAGGCGCATCGTTAGATGACACATGTCCGGTCCGCATTTTTAAAATGCGGACTAGTCCGCATAGGAGCATTATTATATATATATATATATATGTATGTATGTATACACAGTTATGTATATACAGTTATATATATATATAACTATTATATACATAATACATAACAGTTATGTATATATATATATATACACAGTTATATATATGTACTGTATATACTATTCCTAGTCAGTACTTCATCTTTTTCATCATGTGTGTAACGCTGTAGCACTCGTACATGGATTAGAGCAATGGAATATATCCCTTGGTGCCATTAGAGATGACTTGTACGTGCGGTTCTAACAGGAAACCACTGATGTAAATGTCCTTACCTTTGCGTTGAATTTACAGGACTAAAGTATTGGTTCCTTCTCCTTAGAGTAAGTATTGGTACCGTTTTGTGGCTGTTTTACGTTTTCACCCTTCGATGGCATGTTTTTATGCATAAGTCAAACTTTTTGCAAATTCACGTCGTACACTCAAACCGGGAGCCCCGTGACTACGCGGTCGGTTCCTACTAGTCGCATTGGTCCCGTGAGAGGTGTTCGTGACTCTTACAGTACCGTTTTGTGGCAGTTTAACGTTTTCACCATCGATGGAATGTTTTTATGCTTAAGTCTAATTTTTCGCAAATTCACGTCGTACACTCAAACCGGGAGCCAGGTGACTACGCGGTCGGTTCCTACGAGTCACATTGGTCCCGTGAGAGGTGTTAGTAACTCTTACGATACCGTTTTGTTGTTGTTTTACGTTTTCACCATTCGATGACATGTTTTTATGCGTAAGTCTATTTTTTGCAAATTCAAACCGTACACTCAAACCGGGAGCCCCGTAAATATGCGGTCGGTTCCTACGAGTCACATTGGTCCCGTGCGAGGTGTTCGTGACTCTAACGGTACCGTTTTGTGGCTGTTTAACGTTTTCACCCTTCGATGGAATGTTTTTATGCATAAGTCTAATTTTTTGCAAATTCGCGTCGTACACTCAAACCGGGAGCCCCGTGACTACGCGGTCGGTTCCTACGAGTCGCATTGGTCCCGTGCGAGGTGTTCGTGACTCTTACGGTACCGTTTTGTGGCTGTTTTATGTTTTCACCCTTCGATGGAATGTTTTTATGCTGAAGTCTAATTTTTTACAAATTCACGTCGTACACTCAAACCGGGAGCCCCGTGAAGACGCGGTCGGTTCCTACGAGTCGCATTGGTCCCGTACGAGGTGTTCGTGACTCTTATGGTACCGTTTTGTGGCTATTTTACGTTTTCACCCTTCGATGGCATATTTTTATGCATAAGTCTAATTTTTTACAAATTCACGTCGTACACACAAACCGGGAGCCCCGTGACTACGCGGTCCAGTTCCTACGAGTCGTATTGGTCCCGTGTAAGGTGTTCGTAAATCTTACGGTACCGTTTTGTGGCTGTTTAACGTTTTCACCATTCGATGGAATGTTTTTATGCTCAAGTCTAATTTTTTGCAAATTCACGCCGTACACTCAAACCGGGAGCCCCGTGACTACGCGGTCGGTTCCTAAGAGTCGTATTGGTCCCGTGCGAGGTGTTCGTGACTCTTACGGGACCGTTTTGTGGTTGTTTTACATTTCCACCCTTCGATTGCATGACTTTATGCTTAAGTCTATTTTTTTAAAATTTACGTCGTACACACAAATCGGGATCCCCGCGACTACGCGATCGGTTCCTACGAGTCACATTGGTCCCGTGCGAGGTGTTCGTGACTCTTACGGGACCGTTTTACGGATGTTTTGCGTTTTCACTATTCGATGGAATGTTTTTAGGCTTAAGTCTAATTTTTTGCAAATTTACGTCGTACACTAAAACCGGGAGCCCCGTGACTACGCGATCGGTTCTACGAGTCACATTGGTCCCGTGCGAGGTCTTCATGACTCTTACAGTACCGTTTTGTGGATGTTTTACGTTTTCACCCTTCGATGGCATGTTTTTAGACATAAGTCTAATTTTAGGCAAATTCATGTCGTACACTCAAACCGGGAGCCCCGTGACTACGCGGTCGGTTCCTACGAGTCACATTAGTCCCGTGCGAGGTGTTCGTGACTCTTACGGGACGGTTTTGTGGTTGTTTTACGTTTTCACCCTTCGATGATATGTTTTTATGCATAAGTCTATTTTTTGCAAATTCAGGTCGTACACTCAAACCGAGAGACCCGTAAATACATGGTCGGTTCCTACGAGTCGCATTGGTCCAGTGCGAGGTGTTCGTGACTCTTACGGGACCGTTTTGTGGTTGTTTTACGTTTTCACCCTTCGATTGCATGTTTTTATGCTTAAGTCTATTTTTTTAAAGTATACGTCGTACACTTAAATCGGGAGCCCCGCGACTACGCGATCAGTTCCTACGAGTCACATTGATCCCGTGCGAGGTGTTCGTGACTCTTACGGGACCATTTTGTGGATGTTTTACGTTTTCACCATTCGATGGAATGTTTTTATGCTTAAGTCTAATTTTTTACAAATTTACGTCGTACACTCAAACCGGGAGCCCCGTGACTACGCGGTCGGTTCCTACGAGTCACATTGGTCCCGTGCAACGTGTTCGTGACTCTTACGGTGCCGTTTTGTGGCTGTTTTACGTTTTCACCGTTCGATGGCATGTTTTTAGACATAAGTCTAATTTTAGGCAAATTCACGTCGTACACTCTAACCGGGAGCCCCGTGACTACGCGGTCGGTTTCTACGAGTCGCATTAGTCCCGTGCGAGGTGTTCGTGACTCTTACGGGACGGTTTTGTGGTTGTTTTACATTTTCACCCTTCGATGGCATGTTTTTATGCATAAGTCTAATTTTTTGCAAATTCACGTCGTACACTCAAATCGGGAGCCCCGTGACTACGCGGTCGGTTCCTACGAGTCGCATTGGTCCCGTGCGAGGTGTTCGTGACTCTTACGGGATCGTTTTGGGGTTGTTTTACGTTTTCACCCTTCGATTGCATGTTTTTATGCTTAAGTCTATTTTTTGAAAATATACGTCGTACACTCAAATCTGGAGCCCCGCGACTACGCGATCAGTTCCTACGAGTCGCATTGGTACCGTGCGAGCTGTTCGTGACTCTTACGGGGTCGTTTCGTGGGTGTTTTACGTTTTCACCATTCGATGGAATGTTTTTATGCTTAAGTCTAATTTTTTGCAAATTTACGTCGTACACTCAAACCGGGAGACCCGTGACTACGCGATCGGTTCCTACGAGTCGCATTGGTCCCGTGCGAGGTGTTCGTGACTCTTACGGGACCGTTTTGTGGCAGTTTTATGTTTTCGCCCTTCGATGGCATGTTTTTATGCATAAGTCTAATTTTTTACAAATTCACGTCGTACACTCAAATCGGGAGAACCGAGACTGTGCGGTCAGTTCCTACGAGTCGCATTGGTCCCGTACGAGGTGTTCGTGACTCTTACGGTAACGTTTTGTGGGTGTTTTACGTTTTCACCCTTCGATTCCATGTTTTTATGCTTAAACCTAATTTTTTGAAAATTCACGTCGTACACTCAAACCGGGAGCCCCGTGACTACGCGGTCGATTCCTACGAGTCGCATTGGTCCCGTGCGAGGTGTTCGTGACTATTACGGTACCGTTTTGTGGCAATTTTACGTATTCACCCTTCGATGGCATGTGTTTATGCATAAGACTAATTTTTTGCAAATTCACGTCGTACACTCAAACCGGGAGCCCCGTGACTACGCGGTCCGATTCCAACGAGTCGCATTGGTCCCGTGCGAGGTGTTCGTAACTCTTACGGTACCGTTTTGTGGATGTTTAACGTTTTCACCATTAGATGGAATGTTTTTATGCTCAAGTCTAATTTTTTGCAAATTCACGTCGTACACTCAAACCGAGAGCCGCGTGACTACGGGGTCGGTTCCTACGAGTCACATTGGTCCCGTGCGAGGTGTTAGTAACTCTTACGGGACCGTTTTGTGGTTGTTTTACGTTTTCACCCTTCGATTGCATGTTTTTATGCTTAAGTCTATTTTTTGAAAGTATACGTCGTACACTTAAATCGGGAGCCCCGCGACTACGCGATCAGTTCCTACGAGTCACATTGATCCCGTGCGAGGTGTTCGTGACTCTTACGGGACCATTTTGTGGATGTTTTACGTTTTCACCATTCGATGGAATGTTTTTATGCTTAAGTCTAATTTTTTACAAATTTACGTCGTACACTCAAACCGGGAGCCCCGTGACTACGCGGTCGGTTCCTACGAGTCACATTGGTCCCGTGCAAGGTGTTCGTGACTCTTACGGTGCCGTTTTGTGGTTGTTTTACGTTTTCACCGTTCGATGGCATGTTTTTAGACATAAGTCTAATTTTAGGCAAATTCACGTCGTACACTCTAACCGGGAGCCCCGTGACTACGCGGTCGGTTCCTACGAGTCGCATTAGTCCCGTGCGAGGTGTTCGTGACTCTTACGGGACGGTTTTGTGGTTGTTTTACATTTTCACCCTTCGATGGCATGTTTTTATGCATAAGTCTAATTTTTTGCAAATTCACGTCGTACACTCAAACCGGGAGCCCCGTGACTACGCGGTCGGTTCCTACGAGTCGCATTGGTCCCGTGCGAGGTGTTCGTGACTCTTACGGGACCGTTTTGGGGTTGTTTTACGTTTTCACCCTTCGATTGCATGTTTTTATGCTTAAGTCTATTTTTTGAAAATATACGTCGTACACTCAAATCTGGAACCCCGCGACTACGCGATCAGTTCCTACGAGTCGCATTGGTACCGTGCGAGGTGTTCGTGACTCTTACGGGGTCGTTTCGTGGGTGTTTTACGTTTTCACCATTCGATGGAATGTTTTTATGCTTAAGTCTAATTTTTTGCAAATTTACGTCGTACACTCAAACCGGGAGCCCCGTGACTACGCGATCGGTTCCTACGAGTCGCATTGGTCCCGTGCGAGGTGTTCGTGACTCTTACGGAACCGTTTTGTGGCAGTTTTATGTTTTCGCCCTTCGATGGCATGTTTTTATGCATAAGTCTAATATTTTACAAATTCACGTCGTACACTCAAATCGGGAGAACCGAGACTGTGCGGTCAGTTCCTACGCGTCGCATTGGTCCCGTACGAGGTGTTCGTGACTCTTACGGTAACGTTTTGTGGGTGTTTTCGTTTTCACCCTTCGATTCCATGTTTTTATGCTTAAACCTAATTTTTTGAAAATTCACGTCGTACACTCAAACCGGGAGCCCCGTGACTACGCGGTCGATTCCTACGAGTCGCATTGGTCCCGTGCGAGGTGTTCGTGACTATTACGGTACCGTTTTGTGGCAATTTTACGTATTCACCCTTCGATGGCATGTGTTTATGCATAAGACTAATTTTTTGCAAATTCACGTCGTACACTCAAACCGGGAGCCCCGTGACTATGCGGTCCGATTCCAACGAGTCGCATTGGTCCCGTGCGAGGTGTTCGTAACTCTTACGGTACCGTTTTGTGGCTGTTTAACGTTTTCACCATTAGATGGAATGTTTTTATGCTCAAGTCTAATTTTTTGCAAATTCACGTCGTACACTCAAACCGAGAGGCGCGTGACTACGGGGTCGGTTCCTACGAGTCACATTGGTCCCGTGCGAGGTGTTAGTAACTCTTACGGGACCGTTTTGTGGTTGTTTACGTTTTCAACCTTCGATGGCATGTTTTTATCATAAGTCTAATTTTTTGCAAATTCACATCGTACACTCAAACCGGGAGCCCCGTGACTACGCGGTCGGTTCCTACGAGTCGCATTGGTCCCGTGCGAGGTGTTCGTGACTCTTACGGTACCGTTTTGTGGCAGTTTAACGTTTTCACCATCGATGGAATGTTTTTATGCTTAAGTCTAATTTTTCGCAAATTCACGTCGTACACTAAAATCGGGAGCCCCGTGACTACACGGTCGGTTCCTACGAGTCACATTGGTCCCTTGCGAGGTGTTAGTAACTCTTACGGTACCGTTTTGTGGTTGTTTTATGTTTTCACCATTCGATGACATGTTTTTATGCATAAGTCTATTTTTTGCAAATTCAAACCGACAGTCAAACCGGGAGCCCCGTAAATATGCGGTCGGTTCCTACGAGTCACATTGGTCCCGTACGAGGTGTTCGTGACTCTAACGGTACCGTTTGGTGGCTGTTTAACGTTTTCACGCTTCGGTGGAATGTTTTTATGCATAAGTCTAATTTTTTGCAAATTCACGTCGTACACTCAAACCGGGATCCCCGTGACTATGCGGTCGGTTCTTACGAGTCGCATTGGTCCCGTGCGAGGTGTTCGTGACTCTTACGGTACCGTTTTGTGGCTATTTTACGTTTTCACCCTTCGATGGCATGTTTTTATGCATAAGTCTAATTTTTTGCAAATTCACGTCGTACACTCAAACCGGGAGCCCAGTGACTACGCGGTCCAGTTCCTACGAGTCGCATTGGTCCCGTGCGAGGTGTTCGTAACTCTTACGGTACCGTTTTGTGGCTGTTTAACGTTTTCACCAGTCGATGGAATGTTTTTATGCTCAAGTCTAATTTTTTGCAAATTCACGTCGTACACTCAAACCGGGATCCCCGTGACTACGCGGTCGGTTCCTACGAGTCGCATTGGTCCCGTGCGAGGTGTTCGTTACTCTTACGGGACTGTTTTGTGGTTATTTTATGTTTTCACCCTTCGATTGAATGTTTTTATGCTTAAGTCTATTTTTTGAAAATTTACGTCATACACTCAAATCGGGAGCCCCGCGACTACGCGATCGGTTCTACGAGTCACATTGGTCCCGTGCGAGGTGTTCGTGAATCTTACGGGACCGTTTTGTGGATGTTTTACGTTTTCACCATTCGATGGAATGTTTTTAGGCTTAAGTCTATTTTTTTGCAAATTTACGTCGTACACTCAAACCGGGAGCCCCGTGACTACGCGATCGGTTCCTACGAGTCACATTGGTCCCGTGCGAGGTGTTCGTGACTCTTACGGTACCGTTTTGTGGCTGTTTTACGTTTTCACCCTTCGATGGCATGTTTTTAGACATAAGTCTAATTTTAGGCAAATTCACGTCGTACACTCAAACCGGGAGCCCCGTGGCTACGCAGTCGGTTCCTACGAGTCGCATTAGTCCCGTGCGAGCTGTTCGTGACTCTTACGGGACGATTTTGTGGTTGTTTTACGTTTTCACCCTTCGATGACATGTTTTTATGCATAAGTCTATTTTTTGCAAATTCTGGCCGTACACTCAAACCGGGAGACCCGTGAATACGCGGTCGGTTCCTACGAGTCGCATTAGTCCCGTGCGAGTTGTTCGTGACTCTTACGGGACGGTTTTTAGGTTGTTTTACATTTTCACCCTTCTATGACATGTTTTTATGCTTAAGTCTAATTTTTTGCAAATTCACGCCGTACACTCAAGCCGGGAGCCCCGTGACTACGCGGTCGGTTCCTACGAGTCGCATTGGTCCCGTGCGAGGTGTTCGTGACTCTTACGGGATCGTTTTGTGGCAGTTTTACGTTTTCGCCCTTCGATGGCATGTTTTTATGTATAAGTCTAATTTTTTGCAAATTCACGTCGTACACTCAAACCGGGAGCCCCGTGACTACGCGGTCGGTTCCTACGAGTCGCATTGGTCCCGTGCGAGGTGTTTGTGACTCTTACGGTCACGTTTTGTGGCTGTTTTATGTTTTCACCCTTCGATTCCATGTTTTTATGCTTAAACCTAATTTTTTAAAAATTCACGTCGTACACTCAAACCGGGAGCCCCGTGACTACGCGGTCGGTTCCTACGAGTCGCATTGGTCCCGTGCGAGGTGTTCGTGACTCTTACGGTACCGTTTTGTTGCAGTTTTACTTGTTCACCCTTCGATGGCATGTGTTTATGCATAAGACTAATTTTTTGCAAATTCACGTCGTACACTCAAACCGGGAGCCCCGTGACTACGCGGTCCGATTCCTACGAGTCGCATTGGTCCCGTACGAGGTGTTCATAACTCTTACAGTACCGTTTTGTGGTTGTTTAACGTTTTCACCATTAGATGGAATGTTTTTATGCTCAAGTCTAATTTTTTGCAAATTCACGTCGTACACTCAAACCGAGAGCCGCGTGACTACGGGGTCGGTTCCTACGAGTCACATTGGTCCCGTGCGAGGTGTTAGTAACTCTTACGGGACCGTTTTGTGGTTGTTTTACGTTTTCACCCTTCGATTGCATGTTTTTATGCTTAAGTCTATTTTTTGAAAGTATACGTCGTACACTTAAATCGGGAGCCCCGCGACTACGCGATCAGTTCCTACGAGTCACATTGATCCCGTGCGAGGTGTTCATGACTCTTACGGGACCATTTTGTGGATGTTTTACGTTTTCACCATTCGATGGAATGTTTTTATGCTTAAGTCTAATTTTTTATAAATTTACGTCGTACACTCAAACCGGGAGCCCCGTGACTACGCGGTCGGTTCCTACGAGTCACATTGGTCCCGTGCAAGGTGTTCGTGACTCTTACGGTGCCGTTTTGTGGTTGTTTTACGTTTTCACCGTTCGATGGCATGTTTTTAGACATAAGTCTAATTTTAGGCAAATTCACGTCGTACACTCAAACCGGGAGCCCCGTGACTACGCTGTCTGATTCCTACGAGTCGCATTGGTCCCGTGCGAGGTGTTCGTAACTCTTACGGTACCGTTTTGTGGCTGTTGAACGTTTTCACCATTAGATGGAATCTTTTTATGCTCAAGTCTAATTTTTTGCAAATTCACGTCGTACACTCAAACCGAGAGCCGCGTGACTACGGGGTCGGTTCCTACGAGTCACATTGGTCCCGTGCGAGGTGTTAGTAACTCTTACGGGACCGTTTTGTGGTTGTTTTACGTTTTCACCCTTCGATGGCATGTTTTTATCATAAGTCTAATTTTTTGCAAATTCACATCGTACACTCAAACCGGGAGCCCCGTGACTACGCGGTCGGTTCCTACGAGTCGCATTGATCCCGTGCGAGGTGTTCGTGACTCTTACGGTACCGTTTTGTGGCAGTTTAACATTTTCACCATCGATGGAATGTTTTTATGCTTAAGTCTAATTTTTCGCAAATTCACGTCGTACACTCAAACCTGGAGCCCCATGACTACATGGTCGGTTTCTACGAGTCACATTGGTCCCTTGCGAGGTGTAAGTAACTCTTACGGTATCGTTTTGTGATTGTTTTACGTTTTCACCATTCGATGACTTGTTTTTATGCATAAGTCTATTTTTTGCAAATTCAAACCGACTGTAAAACCGGGAGCCCCGTAAATATGCGGTCGGTTCCTACGAGTCACATTGGTCCCGTGCGAGGTGTTCGTGACTCTAACGGTACCGTTTGGTGGCTGTTTAACGTTTTCACGCTTCGGTGGAATTTTTTTATGCATAAGTCTAATTTTTTGCAAATTCACGTCGTACACTCAAATCGGGAGCCTCGTGACTACGCGGTCGGTTCTTACGAGTCGCATTGGTCCCGTGCGAGGTGTTCCGGACTCTTACGGTACCGTTTTGTGGCTATTTTACGTTTTCACCCTTCGATGGCATGTTTTTATGCATAAGTCTAATTTTTTGCAAATTCACGTCGTACACTCAAACCGGGAGCCCAGTGACTACGCGGTCCAGTTCCTACGAGTCGCATTGGTCCCGTGCGAGGTGTTCGTAACTCTTACGGTACCGTTTTGTGGCTGTTTAACGTTTTCACCATTCGATGGAATGTTTTTATGCTCAAGTCTAATTTTTTGCAAATTCACATCGTACACTCAAACCGGGAGCCCCGTGACTACGCGGTCTGTTCCTACGAGTCGCATTGGTCCCGTGCGAGGTGTTGCTGACTCTTACGGGACCGTTTTGTGGTTGTTTTACGTTTTCACCCTTCGATTGCATGTTTTTATGCTTAAGTCTATTTTTTGAAAATTTACGTCGTACACTCAAATCGGGAGCCCGGCGACTACGCGATCGGTTCTACCAGTCGCATTGGTCCCGTGCGAGGTGTTCGTGACTCTTACGGTACCGTTTTGTGGCAGTTTAACGTTTTCACCATCGATGGAATGTTTTTATGCTTAAGTCTAATTTTTCGCAAATTCACGTCGTACACTCAAACCTGGAGCCCCATGACTACATGGTCGGTTTCTACGAGTCACATTGGTCCCTTGCGAGGTGTAAGTAACTCTTACGGTATCGTTTTGTGGTTGTTTTACGTTTTCACCATTCGATGACTTGTTTTTATGCATAAGTCTATTTTTTGCAAATTCAAACCGACTGTAAAACCGGGAGCCCCGTAAATATGTGGTCGGTTCCTACGAGTCACATTGGTCCCGTGCGAGGTGTTCGTGACTCTAACGGTACCGTTTGGTGGCTGTTTAACGTTTTCACGCTTCGGTGGAATGTTTTTATGCATAAGTCTAATTTTTTGCAAATTCACGTCGTACACTCAAATCGGGAGCCCCGTGACTACGCGGTCGGTTCTTACGAGTCGCATTGGTCCCGTGCGAGGTGTTCGTGACTCTTACGGTACCGTTTTGTGGATATTTTATGTTTTCACCCTTCGATGGCATGTTTTTATGCATAAGTCTAATTTTTTGCAAATTCACGTCGTACACTCAAACCGGGAGCCCAGTGACTACGCGGTCCAGTTCCTACGAGTCGCATTGGTCCCGTGCGAGGTGTTTGTAACTCTTACGGTACCGTTTTGTGGCTGTTTAACGTTTTCACCATTCGATGGAATATTTTTATGCTCAAGTCTAATTTTTTGCAAATTCACGTCGTACACTCAAACCGGGAGCCCCGTGACTACGCGGTCTGTTCCTACGAGTCGCATTGGTCCCGTGCGAGGTGTTGGTGACTCTTACGGGACCGTTTTGTGGTTGTTTTACGTTTTCACCCTTCGATTGCATGTTTTTATGCTTAAGTCTATTTTTTGAAAATTTACGTCGTACACTCAAATCGGGAGCCCCGCGACTACGCGATCGGTTCTACGAGTCACATTGGTCCCGTGCGAGGTGTTCGTGACTCTTACGGGACCGTTTTATGGATGTTTTACATTTTCACCATTCGATGGAATGTTTTTAGGCTTAAGTCTAATTTTTTGCAAATTTGCGTCGTACACTCAAACCGGGAGCCCCGTGACTACGCGGTCGGTTCCTACGAGTCACATTGTTCCCGTGCGAGGTGTTCGTGACTCTTACGGTACCGTTTTGTGGCTGTTTTATGTTTTCACCCTTCGATGGCATGTTTTTAGACATAAGTCTAATTTTAGACAAATTCACGTCGTACACTCAAACCGGGAGCCCCGTGACTACGCAGTCGGTTCCTACGAGTCGCATTAGTCCCGTGCGAGGTGTTCGTGACTCTTACGGGACGGTTTTGTGGTTGTTTTATGTTTTCACCCTTCGATGACATGTTTTTATGCATAAGTCTATTTTTTGCAAATTCAGGCCGTACACTCAAACCGGGAGACCCGTAAATACGCGGTCGGTTCCTACGAGTCGCATTAGTCCCGTGCGAGGTGTTCGTGACTCTTACGGGATGGTTTTGTGGTTGTTTTACATCTTCACCCTTCGATGACATGTTTTTATGCTTAAGTCTATTTTTTTGCAAATTCACGCCGTACACTCAAGCCGGGAGCCCCGTGACTACGCGGTCGGTTCCTACGAGTCGCATTGGTCCCGTGCGAGGTGTTCGTGACTCTTCAGGGACCGTTTTGTGGTAGTTTTACGTTTTCGGCCTTCGATGGCATGTTTTTATGTATAAGTCTATTTTTTTGCAAATTCACGTCGTACACTCAAACCGGGAGCCCCGTGACTACGCGGTCGGTTCCTACGAGTCGCATTGGTCCCGTGCGAGGTGTTCGTGACTCTTACGGTAACGTTTTCTGGATGTTTTATATTTTCACCCTTCGATTCCATGTTTTTATGCTTAAACCTAATTTTTTGAAAATTCACGTCGTACACTCAAACCGGGAGCCCCGTGACTACGCGGTCGGTTCCTACGAGTCGCATTGGTCCCGTGCGAGGTGTTCGTGACTCTTACGGTACCGTTTTGTGGCAGTTTTACGTATTCACCCTTCGATGGCATGTGTTTATGCATAAGACTAATTTTTTGCAAATTCACGTCGTACACTCAAACCGGGAGCCCCGTGACTACGCGGTCCGATTCCTACGAGTCGCATTGGTCCCGTGCGAGGTGTTCGTAACTCTTACGGTACCGTTTTGTGGTTGTTTAATGTTTTCACCATTAGATGGAATGTTTTTATGCTCAAGTCTAATTTTTTGCAAATTCACGTCGTACACTCAAACCGAGAGCCGCGTGACTACGGGGTCGGTTCCTACGAGTCACATTGGTCCCGTGCGAGGTGTTAGTAACTCTTACGGGACCGTTTTGTGGTTGTTTTACGTTTTTACCCTTCGATGGCATGTTTTTATCATAAGTCTAATTTTTTACAAATTCACATCGTACACTCAAACCGGGAGCCCCGTGACTACGCGGTCGGTTCCTACGAGTCGCATTGGTCCCGTGCGTGGTGTTCGTGACTCTTACGGTACCATTTTGTGGCAGTTTAACGTTTTCACCATCGATGGAATGTTTTTATGCTTAAGTCTAATTTTTCGCAAATTCACGTCGTACACTCAAACCGGGAGCCCCGTGACTACACGGTCGGTTCCTACGAGTCACATTGGTCCCTTGCGAGGTGTTAGTAACTCTTACGGTACCGTTTTGTGGTTGTTTTATGTTTTAACCATTCGATGACATGTTTTTATGCATAAGTCTATTTTTTGCAAATTCAAACCGACAGTCAAACCGGGAGCCCCGTAAATATGCGGTCGGTTCCTACGAGTCACATTGGTCCCGTGCGAGGTGTTCGTGACTCTAACGGTACCGTTTGGTGGCTGTTTAACGTTTTCACACTTCGGTGTAATTTTTTTATGCACAAGTCTAATTTTTTGCAAATTCACGTCGTACACTCAAACCGGGAGCCCCGTGACTACGCGGTCGGTTCTTACGAGTCGCATTGGTTCCGTGCGAGGTGTTCGTGACTCTTACGGTACCGTTTTGTGGCTATTTTATGTTTTCACCCTTCGATGGCATGTTTTTATGCATAAGTCTAATTTTTTGCAAATTCACGTCGTACACTCAAACCGGGAGCCCAGTGACTACGCGGTCTAGTTCCTACGAGTCGCATTGGTCCCGTGCGAGGTGTTCTTAACTCTTACGGTACCGTTTTGTGGCTGTTTTATGTTTTCACCATTCGATGGAATGTTTTTATGCTCAAGTCTAATTTTTTGCAAATTCACGTCGTACACTATAACCGGGAGCCTCGTGACTACGCGGTCGGTTCCTACGAGTCGCATTGGTCCCGTGCGAGGTGTTCGTACCTCTTACGGGACCGTTTTGTGGTTGTTTTACGTTTTCACCCTTCGATTGCATGTTTTTATGCTTAGGTCTATTTTTGGAAAATTTACGTCGTACGCTCAAATCGGGAGCCCCGCGACTACGCGATCGATTCTACAAGTCACATTGGTCCCGTGCGAGGTGTTCGTGAATCTTACGGGACCGTTTTGTGGATGTTTTACGTTTTCACCATTCGATGGAATGTTTTTAGGCTTAAGTCTATTTTTTTGCAAATTTACGTCGTACACTCAAACCGGGAGCCCCGTGACTACGCGATCGGTTCCTACGAGTCACATTGGTCCCGTGCGAGGTGTTCGTGACTCTTACGGTACCGTTTTGTGGCTGTTTTACGTTTTCACCCTTCGATGGCATGTTTTTAGACATAAGTCTAATTTTAGGCAAATTCACGTCGTACACTCAAACCGGGAGCCCCGTGACTACGCAGTCGGTTCCTACGAGTCGCATTAGTCCCGTGCGAGGTGTTCGTGACTCTTACGGGACGATTTTGTGGTTGTTTTACGTTTTCACCCTTCGATGACATGTTTTTATGCATAAGTCTATTTTTTGCAAATTCTGGCCGTACACTCAAACCGGGAGACCCGTGAATACGCGGTCGGTTCCTACGAGTCGCATTAGTCCCGTGCGAGTTGTTCGTGACTCTTACGGGACGGTTTTTAGGTTGTTTTACATTTTCACCCTTCTATGACATGTTTTTATGCTTAAGTCTAATTTTTTGCAAATTCACGCCGTACACTCAAGCCGGGAGCCCCGTGACTACGCGGTCGGTTCCTACGAGTCGCATTGGTCCCGTGCGAGGTGTTCGTGACTCTTACGGGACCGTTTTGTGGCAGTTTTACGTTTTCGCCCTTCGATGGCATGTTTTTATGTATAAGTCTAATTTTTTGCAAATTCACGTCGTACACTCAAACCGGGAGCCCCGTGACTACGCGGTCGGTTCCTACGAGTCGCATTGGTCCCGTGCGAGGTGTTTGTGACTCTTACGGTCACGTTTTGTGGCTGTTTTATGTTTTCACCCTTCGATTCCATGTTTTTATGCTTAAACCTAATTTTTTGAAAATTCACGTCGTACACTCAAACCGGGAGCCCCGTGACTACGCGGTCGGTTCCTACGAGTCGCATTGGTCCCGTGCGAGGTGTTCGTGACTCTTACGGTACCGTTTTGTTGCAATTTTACTTGTTCACCCTTCGATGGCATGTGTTTATGCATAAGACTAATTTTTTGCAAATTCACGTCGTACACTCAAACCGGGAGCCCCGTGACTACGCGGTCCGATTCCTACGAGTCGCATTGGTCCCGTACGAGGTGTTCATAACTCTTACAGTACCGTTTTGTGGTTGTTTAACGTTTTCACCATTAGATGGAATGTTTTTATGCTCAAGTCTAATTTTTTGCAAATTCACGTCGTACACTCAAACCGAGAGCCGCGTGACTACAGGGTCGATTCCTATGAGTCACATTGGTCCCGTGCGAGGTGCTAGTAACTCTTACGGGACAGTTTTGTGGTTGTTTTACGTTTTCACCCTTCGATGACATGTTTTTATGCATAAGTCTATTTTTTGCAAATTCAGGCCGTATGATAAGCACTCAAAACTGTACAATTTATACCCCAAATAGATGTATTTTAGTTGCTATTTCTCGACAATATGGGTCTTATGCGCTTAATTGTTTATCATGCAGGCTTAACTGTAGTTGCGGTGCCAAAAGCTACATTTCGAGGTCAATTACAGTTACATTGGAGCTAAATACCCTTGTCCCGTAACCTCATCCTACCCAAACCTAGCCTAAACTTGTCCCTAAACCGTCACCCAAGACCCGTGTGTGTTGGTTTATTCCCTTTTTATTTTATTTTAATTTTTTAGATTTTTAGTTTGAGTCATTTTAATTTTAGGATTATTTTAGCATTTTTTTAGGTTTTATTTCCTATTTTTATATTTTATTTCTATTTTTATTTTATTTTATTTTATTTTATTAATTTTTTTAGTTTTAGTTTTTATTTTATTTTATTTTATTAGGATTAGTTTTTAGGAATTTAGTTTTATTAGATTTTATTTTTTTTATTAGGACTTTAGTTTTAAGTTTAATAGATTTACATTTTTCTTTTCATTTCTTTTTAGTTTTAATTTTTTATTTTGAGTCTTGATTTTAATTTTTATTATAGTAATTTAATTTTTAGATTTTTAGTTTTATTTTATTACTTAGATTTTATTTTTATTTTTTTAGTTTTATTTGGGTCCAAATTAAACACACACACCCCTATCACCCCACTCATCTTCTTCCCCCAACACCCACTTTCTCTCTCATCTCTCCTCATCCACCATTAAAATCCTCCATTACCCACCTAAAGGCAAACCTCCATAACAACTAAACTCACCTGCTACCAAACCGCCTGCCCCACTCCCGAAGACCAAACTCATTCCGGCGACCACCGCCGGAGCCTTCTCCGGCACCGACGTGTCAGCCCTCTCTCTCTCTCGAGCCTCGTCGGCACCCCCCCCCCTTCACCGACGTTCCACTGCCCCGCCGTCGGCGCTGACAGACCCCCATTCCGCCGTTATCCAGCCGCCGGTACCTACCCATCTCCGCCCACAACCCGACCATCCCTCCGACGCCTCCTCTCTCTGCCTCACTCCATGTCCAACCAACCCATTTCTATCTTCAAAATACCTCTCTCAACTATAACCCATGAAACCCATTTCAAACCTAAGTCTAAAAACCCACTTCTTCAAACCCACGATTTGTTTCCACCTGCCAAATCCCAAAACCAAAAATAAACCCATAACCCACATGTCACTTATCCCTTTTAATTCCTTTTACTCAAATACCCCCTAACCAACCACTTTAAGCCATTTTCCCAAAATACCCCTCAAACTAAATCTGAATTTATTCTTATCTCATCACCCACACGTGCTCTCACCTTATACACATGCACCTTTAGCCAATTCCCACTTATACCCCTTTGCTCCATTGCATATTTAAAGAGAGATGAAGACTCAAAATGGATCATCATCAAATAGAGAGCTTTGTAGAGAGAAAATTCTAGAGAGAGATAGTTTAGTTTAGAAAATAAATCCTTGTAAATAGTTTTTCATTTTTTTATTTTTTGATATTTGTGAGATTAAATATCGTTAGAGAATTAATTGAGTGGATATTTTAATTTCATTTGGATGATCAATTAAGAGGTGCATGCTTCAATTTCAAGGATTGGAGTTCAACATAATCAAAGAGATTTGGTTTGATTGTTCTCTTCCCTTCTTTTATTATTTTATGCCTTTGAATATTAATTTGTCATATTTTATACCATGTTAGGCTAAAACCCCTTTCAAGGGGTGGGGTGAAACCCTTATTTGATATTATTTTAGTTTAATTAGTTTGCTTACTTGAAATATCCCTTTGAATGTTAATTTTGATCCCTCACCCTTAGATTTACGCCTCGAGAGAGGGTAAATGATTTTCGAGAGAAAATCGAAATTCTAGTGATAATACCCATTTTAGATTCGAACTAGAGATAGGGGTTTCTTAAGTGGGGTATTATCATTTGAATTTCAACTCTAAATTTAATTTCTAAGATTGACATAAATTCTAATTGATCGATCCTAACGGGTGATTAATTAAAAGGAGTGTAGATCTAATTTTCTAGAGTTGTGGGGTGTTAATTTTAACTTTCTAAAAGATTACTATTCTAATTACACTTGCAACGAGAGTTGGTTTGTAATTTTAATATTAATTTGGGAGAATTCAAATAATTAAATTAATTAATTAGAATAATTAAAATTTGTGGTGTAATTCCATTCCTTGATTGCTCTCACAATTATTTTCCTCACTTTATCTTTTATTTTAGTGTTAGACTTTATTTTTCATTTTAGTAAATTTCTAGTTAGTTATTTTCATTTAGTTTAGTTTAGTTTAGTTTAGATCTCACCTCACCCTATTGTTTTAATATTGAAAAAGCTAAAAAAAAATTAGAAAAGTGAAAAAGAACAAAAAGAAAATAAATAGTGAATTACAATTGAATTTGTTCCATTTGCTTTACTCCCTAGAAAGTGGATTGACACCCTTACTTACCTCTATACTTGAGTTTATTATTATTTGTAGGTATTTGAGGTTTTGATTAACTTGGCTTTCAACAACGACATATACACAAAAGTCACGCTATCAAATGGCGCCGTTGCCGGGGACGTGAAAAAGTCTAGTTATCAAATGGCGCCGTTGCCGGGGACGTGAAAAAGCATAGTTATCAAATGGCGCCGTTGCCATTCTTGGGATTGTGAAGCTCGGAGCGGATTTCATATTGTAGTTCATTTATTTTTTGTACTTTATTATTTTTTTTTGTAACATTTTTTATATTTTTAGAAGGATTGTATTAGGAATTTTTTTATTATTTGACTTGTATTGCGGTGCATAGAGACACCATTTATTTTTCATTTAAATTTGTAATAATTCAAGACAAGCGTGATAGGGAAACCGGACAAGGTAGAGAGAGGGCATCCATTGGCGAGGATTTAGAAGCCTCTCTACCTTGGGTCGGTAGGACTCCCGGGGACGACTGAGATTGGCGTATTCTCCCCCCGGTCGACTCAACATTTTCGGCACCCCACGGCGTAAAAACCGTGGGAGGTATATTTCTTACACCCTCGCGCCTCTCCTGTTAGCGAGTCAATTCTTTTGTGTGCTCTTATTTTATTTTATTCTCGCATTTATTTTCGAATGGTGTGATGAATTAAATTGCTAAGACCTACACCCGGTCACTCACGAGAAGGGATTTCATCACCCGACTCACTCGCTTAACATTGTGTGCTACCCTAGCCATCACTAAATTTAAAATCAATCAACTAGGTAGCCCACTAGGAGAACATTTTGCAAAGGCGATCACTAAAATATTTCCATGATTTTTATCGCCCACGGACTTAATTAAAATTGGACTACCCTTTCGCTAAATCTAAAGATAAAAATTGGCTATGTGCTAGTTAGGAATTTTTCTTGACTTGTGTGTGTGTGTCCAATTCCATTTTTCGGTAGTCGATTTTAGTTAGTCCGTCCAATTCAAAGAGTCCACACTTTTCCCCACCTTTTCTTCCAAAAAAAAATCCAAAAATATTTTTCTTCCTTTATTTTTTACAAAAAAATCCAAAAATATTTTCTTTCTTTTATTTTTATAAAAAATCCAAAAGTATTTTCTTTCTTTTTGAAAAAAATTTCAAAAAATCAAAAAAATATATTTCTCTCCACATGGCCGAGGAACGTCCTTTACGGGACTACTTTGGTCATTTTCCATTGACACGTGACACGTGTGAGAGTAATCCCTAGCGATCTCTTTATGATATTCTTCGTGATTTCACCTCTCTCACGAGTACCGTTGGTACTCTTGACCCATCTATGCACTCACCTCCTATTCCATCACCCCCGGTGTCAAGTGTCACCGTGCGTCCTCCCTTATTGTGCACCCATTGTTCTAATGCCGATCACATGTCCCATGTCTGTCCATACTTGTCATATCCATACAAACCCACCATGGAACATGTGTATCCATATGACACTGTTCCGGAACCCATCTCGGCCTATTCTCCCGATATACCTAATCCCGAGTTGTGTGAGTACCCGAGCTATTCGTGGAGACCTGATCACCCTTCCACGCAATACGTATCCCAACCCGATGTTGTGGATCCTCACACGTTCCAAAAGTCGTCATGGAAACCTTGTGCACCTAGTCACGATCAGTTTCCTCACTACGCACCCCATGAGTATCAACCAATTGTCCATCACGAAAGCAATCCTTTCGTGTATGATGTACTTGACCCCACCCCACACACTTCATATGAGTATTCTCCATATACTCCCGGTTATAGCGAGTTGTGTCCACCTCACCCACCACCACCACCCATCATTCCACCAACACCTTCATCCACATCCACTCTCGAAACCCTCTTGCAAAAGTTCATACTTGAGCAAGAGCAAGCAATTCAAACTCAAGCTCTCCAAAGGCTTGAACAAAGGTTAAATGAATTGGTGTATGCGCGAGAGTCGGATATTCCCATGACCCCACCCATCGTTGCCACCGAGTGTGACGATGATGTGTCCCCTTGTGACACAGAATTTGAGTGTGACCAACCCTACCACCCCGAGAATCTTGAAGTTGAGACCATTCCATGGTCCGGGTCCCAAGTCGACAATTGTGTTGACATACCTTTCATTAGTGAGCCTGATTCAACCCCATCATATCCATATGAACCCCACCTTGAGGTTCCCACTCACTTTCCCGTCGAATCGAAAATAACGCCCGAGTCTACACCTATCGAGCTTCACCATTGTGTTCCCGAGGAACCAATTTATCTTAGGTTAGCTCCGGCTACGAGTGTTCACCATTTTCCCGAGATAGAATCCGTGATAGTTCTTAACTATCCGGATATGGATGATATCCCACCATGCATGGCTCCCATTGAGCCTGATATTTCTAGTGAGTCCTCTATCTCTAAGATTGGTGCCTCGTCTTACCCACCCACCCCATTTACCGATACTACTATTATGGAAAAGTTGATCACTCCATCTTTAGAAACCACACTCCCTTGTGAATATTCCTTTACTCCTCCCAATGAGTGTGTGTCTCCCACGCTTGAGTTGGATCATCTTCCTCCACCATTTATCCCACCCGACCCACCCATTATCATTTCCACCCCACTACCTGGTTTGGATCTTGATTTTACACAGTTCAAGTTTCCATCTACATTTTTAGATCCTCACCTGAAGCCATCCACCATCTACGAGAGTATTTTTGGTGTTACTCTCCACTTCCGTGACACCGAGTTTGTTCCCCCATGCCCACCACTTCCTTGTGGTGTTGATTTTTCTCAGCAACTCCCTGGCGTGTCACGGCGCGACCATTATCATCGCCCATTCATAGAACGGTCGTGGGATTTTTATGAGGCCCATCCCATTACGCTTTTCAAACCATTTTGCCTCCCTCACCAATTGGAGCACTATGCTTATAGGGCCCTTGTTGCCCTCACCTTTCGGTTCAATAAAGCTCGAGACCGATGCCTCTTCACCCTTACCTTAATACCCACCAACCCATGGTCCACCGATGCTTTGCATCGCGTAATGCACTTCGCCATACAAGTGCATTGACCACTTTAGCCTGTTTCCAGCAAGACTGACGCTTCAGTCTTGTTTGGGGGTGATTTTCATCACCCATTCTTATGTCGCCCTGCGCTTTCATAGATCTTATCTTTAGGGTGAGATTTCATCGGTCTGGCTGAAGACATTAAACTTAGCGCTACCGGGAGGCAGCCCGCGTTTCTTGTACTAGTCTCATCCTGTTTGGGGGTGGTGTTTCACATCACCCTATGCTTTATCATGCTTATAGACTTGTACATCTTTTATTCAGGTTTATTCTTGGCTACATATGTCCACTTCATTAGCGGTTCATTCTGGTAATCTCTTTCCTACCTTATGCTCTCAATTTTAAAAATCATTTTACTTAAACATCGAGGACGATGTTCCTTTTTGTTTGGGGGTGGGGAATTTTATCAAAATCGTGCCTCTTTTGAAAAATTTTGATTTTTAAACCTGATTTTTAAAATTTCGTGCAGTTTCTTTCATCTCACTCATTGATGTGAATTTTCAATCATCCATCTTTCAAAAGTCTAGGAATCAAGCTAGAGAATATTTTTTCTAATAGCTTATGTAATACGTAACAAGGCATTTTGCACCATGAATTTCTAAACTCAACAAAATTTGCGCACTTATCATGTCATTACGTTTAGAGTTGAAGAGTACTATAATTCTAAAGAGAACCTTAAGGATCACTAGTAGAGACTTTAGCCCGTGAGATTTGTGCCTTTCACCCTTTTAGAGTGTTTTACGCAATCTCCGAGTCACAAGTTGATTCAACTTCTTTTGGGTCCGCACTTTAATTGTTGTATGATCTCATTTTCTTTCTCAAAATTTTGGTTGATCACTGAGAATGACATCTTTTTCGAGTTGTAAGAAACGCGTGTCTTGATATTTGTCCCGATCACTAGGATTTTCATCCATATACCTACCACTTTCCCCCCATATCACATTTCCATTCACTTCACCCATTATATTCCCATATGTCATATATATTCCCCTCACCATCCATATATTTCCCCACACATCCACCTATCATTCCACTCATATATCATCCATTGTTTTGAGAAAAAGAGTGTGATTTCAAATGTAAATGTCCTCATTGTTAGTTTGAAAAGTGAGAGAAAAAAGAAAAAGAAAAAGAAAAAGAGAAAAATAGAAAAAATAGAAAAAAAAAAGAGAAGAAAAGAAAAGAAAAGAAAAGAAAAACAGCAAGAAAAAAAAAGAGAGAAAAAAAAAGAAAGAGAGTTGTAGTTAGTTTTGAAATAAAGACATTTGTTCCTAAAGTGTATACACTCTTCTTTCGCATCAATTTTTCATCCATTTCACATCGCATATCCACCATCCATCCATCATATCATCATCCCATCCTATCCTACCTCATCGCATCCCACATATCCCATTTCATTTACCCCCTCACCCATATACATCCATATTTCCCATAGGTGTTCGGGCAAATGAAAGTCAACGTGGTGAATAACTCCACATTCTAACTGTAGTGATTAACATTCTTTCATGAGATTATTTTTCTTTCGTATTGTTCGTTCTTTCATATATGTGTGTGAGACGTTTGAACTTGCTTACATTTACTCACCTCCTCACACACAAGAGCGATACACTTACCCATATCTCGAGAATTCGTTTGAGAGAGATATATCCGTGAGATTTGAAGTTGAAGCGTTGATTCCGACAAGGCAATCTAGGAATTACTTTGATGATACTCGACCCGTTTTGACTGATTCACACTACACACGTTGAGTTCTAGGAAGGATGTGCCTTGAGTATTTACTTAGCTAAATTTTTATGCACATTCTAGCTTGTATTTCTCAAATTTTCTCATGTGATGGATTGTGCGATTATTCTATGTCTAATAAGAGATTGACTGCCTTTCAATAAATCTTTTGCAAATAAGAATTTTGTGGGTATATTCCCTGCAAACCCTCACGAGACACAACTCGTCCTGTAGGGCAACCTATAGGTTTAAAGGCTTGTTGCACAAGCTAAGTGCAATCACAAGTGCCCGCGAAAGTGGTACACTTTTGGTTACTTATCTTTCTCTTTCTATCTATCTTATTGGTCGAGGACTAGCAACGCTCTGTTTGGGGGTATTGTGATAAGCACCCAAAACTGTACAATTTATACCCCAAATAGATGTATTTTAGTTGCTATTTCTCGACAATATGGGTCTTATGCGCTTAATTGTTTATCATGCAGGCTTAACTGTAGTTGCGGTGCCAAAAGCTACATTTCGAGGTCAATTACAGTTACATTGGAGCTAAATACCCATGCCCCGTAACCTCATCCTACCCAAACCTAGCCTAAACTTGTCCCTAAACCGTCACCCAAGACCCGTGTGTGTTGGTTTATTCCCTTTTTATTTTATTTTAATTTTTTAGATTTTTAGTTTAAGTCATTTTAATTTTAGGATTATTTTAGCATTTTTTTAGGTTTTATTTCCTATTTTTATATTTTATTTCTATTTTTATTTTATTTTATTTTATTAATTTTTTTAGTTTTAGTTTTTATTTTATTTTATTTTATTTTATTAGGATTAGTTTTTAGGAATTTAGTTTTATTAGATTTTATTTTTTTTATTAAGACTTTAGTTTTAAGTTTAATAGATTTACATTTTTCTTTTCATTTCTTTTTAGTTTTAATTTTTTATTTTGAGTCTTGATTTTAATTTGTAGTATAGTAATTTAATTTTTAGATTTTTAGTTTTATTTTATTACTTAGATTTTATTTTTATTTTTTTAGTTTTATTAGGGTCCAAATTAAACACACACACCCCTATCACCCCACTCATCTTCTTCCCCCAACACCCACTTTCTCTCTCATCTCTCCTCATCCACCATTAAAATCCTCCATTACCCACCTAAAGGCAAACCTCCATAACAACTAAACTCACCTGCTACCAAACCGCCTGCCCCACTCCCGAAGACCAAACTCATTCCGGCGACCACCGCCGCAACCTTCTCCGGCACCGACGTGTCAGCCCTCTCTCTCTCTCGAGCCTCGCCGGCAACCCCCCCTTCACCTGCGTTCCACTGCCCCGCCGTCGGCGCTGACAGACCCCCATTCCGCCGTCATCCAGCCGCCGGTACCTACCCATCTCCGCCCACAACCCGACCATCCCTCCAACGCCTCCTCTCTCTGCCTCACTCCATGTCCAACCAACCTATTTCTATCTTCAAAATACCTCTCTCAACTATAACCCATGAAACCCATTTCAAACCTAAGTCTAAAAACCCACTTCTTCAAACCCACGATTTGTTTCCACCTGCCAAATCCCAAAACCAAAAATAAACCCATAACCCACATGTCACTTATCCCTTTTAATTCCTTTTACTCAAATACCCCCTAACCAACCACTTTAAGCCATTTTCCCAAAATACCCCTCAAACTAAATCTGAATTTATTCTTATCTCATCACCCACATGTGCTCTCACCTTATACACATGCACCTCTAGCCAATTCCCACTTATACCCCTTTGCTCCATTGCATATTTAAAGAGAGATGAAGACTCAAAATGGATCATCATCAAATAGAGAGCTTTGTAGAGAGAAAATTCTAGAGAGAGATAGTTTAGTTTAGAAAATAAATCCTTGTAAATAGTTTTTCATTTTTTATTTTTAGATATTTGTGAGATTAAATATTGTTAGAGAAATAATTGAGTGGATATTTTAATTTCATTTGGATGATCAATTAAGAGGTGTATGCTTCAATTTCAAGGATTGGAGTTCAACATAATCAAAGAGATTTGGTTTGATTGTGCTCTTCCCTTCTTTTATTATTTTATGCCTTTGAATATTAATTTGTCATATTTTATACCATGTTAGGCTAAAACCCCTTTCAAGGGGTGGGGTGAAACCCTTATTTGATATTATTTTAGTTTAATTAGTTTGCTTACTTGAAATATCCCTTTGAATGTTAATTTTGATCCCTCACCCTTAGATTTACGCCTCGAGAGAGGGTATATGATTTTCGAGAGAAAATCGAAATTCTAGTGATAATACCCATTTTAGATTCGAACTAGAGATAGGGGTTTCTTAAGTGGGGTATTATCATTTGAATTTCAACTCTAAATTTAATTTCTAAGATTGGCATAAATTCTAATTGATCGATCCTAGCGGGTGATTAATTAAAAGGAGTGTAGATCTAATTTTCTAGAGTTGTGGGGTGTTAATTTTAACTTTCTAAAAGATTACTATTCTAATTACACTTGCAACGAGAGTTGGTTTTTAATTTTAATATTAATTTGGGAGAATTCAAATAATTAAATTAATTAATTAGAATAATTAAAATTTGTGGTGTAATTCCATTCCTTGATTGCTCTCACAATTATTTTCCTCACTTTATCTTTTATTTTAGTGTTAGACTTTATTTTTCATTTTAGTAAATTTCTAGTTAGTTATTTTCATTTAGTTTAGTTTAGTTTAGATCTCACCTCACCCTATTGTTTTAATATTGAAAAAGCTAAAAAAAAATTAGAAAAGTGAAAAAGAACAAAAAGAAAATAAATAGTGAATTACAATTGAATTTGTTCCATTTGCTTTACTCCCTAGAAAGTGGATTGACACCCTTACTTACCTCTATACTTGAGTTTATTATTATTTGTAGGTACATAAGGATTTTGATTAGAAGGGCTTTTCAAGCAACGACAAAATACACGCAAAAAGCCTTTTTATCACCGTACACTCAAATCGGGAGACCCGTAAATACGCGGTCGGTTCCTACGAGTCGCATTAGTCCCGTGCGAGGTGTTCGTGACTCTTACGGGACGATTTTGTGGTTGTTTTTCACCCTTCGATGACATGTTTTTATGCTTAAGTCTAATTTTTTGCAAATTCACGCCCTACACTCAAGCCGGGAGCCCCGTGACTACGCGGTCGGTTCCTAGGAGTCGCATTAGTCCCGTGCGAGGTGTTAGTAACTCTTACGTGACCGTTTTGTGGCATTTTTACGTTTTCACCATTATATGGAATGTTTTTATACTCAAGTCTAATTTTTTGCAAATTCACGTCGTACAGTCAAACTGAAAGCCCCGTGACTACGCGGTCGGTTCCTACGAGTCACTTTGGTCCCGCACGAGGTGTTAGTAACTCTTACGAGACCGTATTGTGGCTGTTTTATGTTTTCACCCTTCGATGGCATGTTTTTATCATAAGTCTAATTTTTTACAAATTCACATCGTACACTCAAAGCGGGAGCCCCGTGACTACGCGGTCGGTTCCTGCGAGTCGCATTAGTCCCGTGCGAGGTGTTCGTGACTCTTACGGGACCGTTTTGTTGATGTTTTACGTTTTCACCATTCGATGGAATGTTTTTATGCTTAAGTCTAATTTTTTGCAAATTTACGTTGTACACTCAAACTGGGAGCCCCGTGACTACGCGGTCGATTCCTACGAGTCACATTGGTCCCGTGCGAGTTTTCGTGACTCTTACGGCACCGTTTTGTGGCTGTTTTTTGTTGTCACCCTTCGATGGCATGTTTTTAGACATAAGTCTAATTTTAGGTAAATTCACGTCGTACACTCAAACCGGGAGCCCCGTGACTACGCGGTCGGTTCCTACGAGTCGCATTAGTCCCGTGCGAGGTGTTCGTGACTCTTACGGGACAGTTTTGTGGTTGTTTTACATTTTCACCCTTCGATGGAATGTTTTTATGTATAAGTCTAATTTTTTACAAATTCACGTCGTACACTCCAACCAGGAGCCCCGTGACTAAGCGGTCGGTTCCTACGAGTCACATTGGTCCGTGCGAGGTGTTCTTGACTCTTACGGTACCGTTTTGTGGCTGTTTTACGTTTTCACCTTTCGATGGCATGTTTTTAGACATAAGTCTAATTTTTTTCAAATTCAAGTCGTACACTCAAACCGGGAGCCCCCGTGACTACGCGGTCGGTTCCTACGTGTCGCATTGATCCCGTGCGAGGTGTTCGTGAGTCTTACAGTATGGTTTTGTGGTTTTTTTACGTTTTCACCATTCGATAGAATGTTTTTATGCTTAAGTCTAATTTTTTGCAAATTCACGCCGTACACTCAAACCGGGAGCCCCGTGACTACGCGATCGATTCCTACGAGTCGCATTGGTCCCGTGCGAGGTGTTCGTGACTTTTACGGGACCATTTTGTGGTTGTTTTACGTTTTCACCCTTCGATGGCCTGTTTTTTTGCATAAGTGTAATTTTTTGCAAATTCACGTCGTACACTCAAACCGGGAGCCCCGTGACTACGCGGTCGGTTCCTACGAGTCGCATTGGTCCCGTGCTAGGTGTTCGTGACTCTTACGGGACCGTTTTGTGTTGGTTTTACGTTTTCACCCTTCGATGGCATGTTTTCATGCATAAGTTTAATTTTTTACAAATTCACGTCGTGCACTCAAATCGGGAGCCGCGTGACTACGCATTCGGTTCGTACGAGTCGCATTGGTCCCGTGCGAGGTGTTCGTGACTCTTACGGGACCGTTTTGTGGCTGTTTATCGTTTTCACCCTTCGATGGCATGTTTTTATGCATAAGTCTAATTTTTTGCAAAATCACGCTGTACACTCAAATCAGGAGCCCTGTGACTACGCGGTCGGTTCCTACGTGTCGCATTGGTACCGTGCGAGGTGTTCGTGACTCTTACAGGACCGTTTTGTGGTTGTTTTACATTTTCACCCTACGATGGCATGTTTTTAGACATAAGTCTATTTTTTTGCAAATTCACGTCGTACACTCAAACCGGGAGCCCCGTGACTACGCGGTCGGTTCCTAAGAGTCACATTGGTCCCGTGCGAGGTGTTCGTGACTCTTACGGGACCGTTTTGTGGTTGTTTTATGTTTTCACCCTTTGATGGCATGGTTTTATGCTTAAGTCTATTTTTTGCAAATTTACGTCGTACACTCAAACCGGGAGCCCCGTGACTACGCGGTCGGTTCCTACGAGTCACAATGATCCCGTGCGAGGTGTTTGTGACTCTTACGGGACCGTTTTGTGGCTGTTTTATGTTTTCACCCTTCGATTGCATGTTTTTATGCTTAAGTCTATTTTTTGCAAATTTACGTCGTACACTCAAATTGGGAGTCACACACACCACCTTACACAACACACAACATTATAACTGTTAACAAAAAATGATCTAAAGCTTGCATGCTATGAAATTATAACTATTAACAAAAAATGACTCATTACAAACAATACAACGAACAATATAACAATACATACAACGAACAATATAGCAATACGTTATATATATATATATATATATATATATATATATATATATATATATATATATATATATATATATATATATATATATATATGATCAAATATGATCAGATATAACAATATAACAATATATATAATCAGATATATATATGATTAGTATATATATGATTAGATATATATACGAGAGCATTTGGCTTCAGAATACTTGTTTTCTTTCTATTGACTGCATAAATTTGATCTTCCAACCCAAAGGAGGATAATCTCTTTTGGCAGCTCAATCCTCGCGGTAATAATTATGCCAATTCTGCCTAAAAATCCTTTAATTATAGTTCAAGAGGCCCCATTAAACTGAACTGATGTATATATATATATATATATATATATGTATACCAGATATTTATATATGATTATCATATATAAATATCACCTGATTGTCATATATCTGATATATTATATATCTGATTATATACTGATATTTATATATGATTATCATATATAAATATCAGTATATAATCAGACATATGATAATCATGTATATTTATATGATTATATATATATGATATATCAAATATATGATAATCAGGTATATTTATATGATTATATATGATTATATATATATATATATATATATATATTAAATATATCATATACACTGATATAATATATAATACTGATATAATATATAATATACACTGATATATAATATTAATCAGTATTATATATTATATATACTGATATAATCATACACTGATATATAATAATCAGTATTATATATACTGATATAATCAGTATTATATATTATATATAGATATCAGTATTATATATTATATCAGTGTATATCTGATATAATATATAATACTGATATAATATATAATATACACTGATATATAATAATAATCAGTATTATATATTATATATACTGATATAATCAGGATTATATATTATATATACATATCAGTATTATATATCAGTGTATATTATATATATATATATATATATCACAGCCGATTTTTAGGCGTTTTTTAAACCTAAAAATCGAGCCCCAAAAATCGATTAGACAAAGATCTGAAAAATTGATTAAACCCAAAAATCGAACCAAAAAATCGATTAGACAAAGATCTTAACAATCGATTAAACAAAGATCTGATATATATATATATATATATATATATATATATATATATATATAGAGAGAGAGAGAGAGAGAGAGAGAGAGGGATACCCCGTAAAAGATGGAGCGGTGGTGACTGGTGGGGCGGAGCGACGATGACGGTGGTGGACGACGGGGCGCCAGACTTTGATCGCGACGGAGAGGTTTCAAAAGGAGAGTTCGTGTGTTTGTTTTCGACGGAAAGTGTTTCGGAAACAAGGGTTTGGAACTTAATTCTTATTTGACAAAAAGATAAAATACATTTGGCATCACAATTTCTGTTGTTGTCAAAAGTCTTTTATTTTTCTCAACACACTCTTGTGTTGTCAAAAGTCACCATATATTTGGCAACAAACAATTATGATGCTAAAAGCTAATATTCTCCCCCCTTTTATTTTGGTACCTTCCCGCTTAAAATTTTAACCTTTGGCAACAAAATTTATTTTATGCTGCCAAAAGTACCTTCTAAAATAGTCTTTTGGCAACATAAATAAGATTTTGTTGCCAAAAGGGTATCTTTGGCAACAAAAATAGCTTGTGTTGTTAAATATTGTTGCTAATGGTGTAAATTCTTGTAGTGTATATCCCTAGTGTCCAAGACCAATCTCAACTTTCGACATTCGCTCGGTTTCATGCGTGGGACATCTCGCCGAAGCAAAATCCAAACAAGGAACCCTCCCATTACACTACTACCTCGAATCGTCGGTCATCAAGATATAACGGTCAAAAGCACATGATCGGGATCGATAAATTTTAACTTGAAATTTTATTAACAAAATTTTACTTCTACGTCTTACCATAGCATCATTAAAGATTCCAATTAATCAGACACTCACATTATGTGAAGTCTTACAATTTTTTTTTATCTCATAACATATATACATCTTTTCAAATAGCCTTCTTATCAAGGCATAACCCGAAGTCTCAATTCGACTCCGTAACTCAGTCTCCCTCACATCGTTCAGAGGAGAGAACTATATACAGTGCTTTTATCTCGCACTTTAATTGCCCTTAATCACTCTTCTACGTGATTATCGTCTAAACCTTTCAACCCATCTCTTAACCAACAAAATAAAATAAAATAAAACGGAAGGAACTAAAAGAAGAAAGAACAGCATCTCTCCACTTCCAACGTCGTTGAGGTTCACGCGTGGAGCATCCCACAAAAGTGGAATCCAAACAAGGAACCCCTTCTATGCATTACTACTCAGCCTTGTTGGTCATGGAGATAAGGCATACCAATCACACACAATGAAAACAATCAATCCAAACACTCAAACAAGATAACACAACAACGAATAAAAACCTCCTACAACCCTCAACCACCCCTATAAAGTCTCGACCTGTATCCAGGAGAGATATTATAGGACAACTAGTTCCATCCTGAAACTATAAGTAAGATAGACTCGCAATCTAATTTCTTGCTATCACCCCAAACAACCCAAAATATCTTTACTTGTATAGTATACATGTCATACAAGTAATACATAACATACATAGTTCTAAAAAAGAAAAATATATCATCACTCGCTTTATAACGAGTGAAGGAAAATATAAACTTCCCTACCACGGAAGTCATATAATTACTCTATTTATAATAGCGTCAATATTACCACAACCTCAATATGCACACCCGATTCTAGAGTAAACGTAATACTACTCTATCTTATCATGAAGAATGCACCACCCACTAATAAGGTGGAATTCCCACTAGCACTTTATCTCAGCCCTTGATCTCCAATCAACATAATCAAAATGCGTGGTTCTTCCACGTCATAACCATTGTTCCTCCCCTAGCTGCCAAACAATTATCCACGTAGCCCCTTTTACTTTCTCAGTAAAATAGAACACGCTACCGGCCTCCTCTTCCTTAGTTCAATGAAACCTCCCCAGGCGGATGTCCACCAATGGGGTTTTATGAACACTTTTCCTTCAGAAGTGTTAACAACACTTATTCTGGAGCCTATCATCCCATTGAAGGGCTCCCCCTTATACCTACCTTTCTTTAGTATACGATCTCTCTAATCGCACAACTCTTCATTCACATATCGGCCTCTGATCGAGCCTCGCGTGAACATTTGAGGATCTACCTTCTCCCCCTTCCAACTATCCTAGAGAAACTTACTGTTGAAAGTATCCACTGGGTTCTCCATGGGCAGAACTTCCTGCACCCACAAATAAGGTGACTACGTTCCCACCATTTCAACACTACTCCAGCGGGTGAAGTATTTCCTCCATCCTTTTTATCTGGGCACTTCTCCACTTCAATATAACGTCGCTTGAAATCTCAAGCTTAGTACCACCCTCTACTCTAGCGGTACTTGGAAAACTGCATCTACTGTAATCAGTGGTCGCAGTGGTATGACAAGAAAGTGCTATAAAAAGGGAGCGACCCCCAAAGCGATCCTCATCCCCGACCACGACTTACAGTTCCTAGTAATTCCATCTAATGACACCTTCACCACAACCTTCCCTGGCGCTCTTCTTCAATCGACCTACTAATCTCACACGAAAGCGCGAAAGGATTCTATAGGTTCTACCTCATGGCAGAAGAACGAAATCTCACAAGAGAAATCAACGATCTTAATCCTAAGGCTCTATATCAAATCAAAAGCAACGCTGAAGATGTAAAGCGTTCACACAGATTCCTAAGGACTCTATAATCTGATGCTTTGATACCATCTGTGACAACTCGCCATCCGAAATAGGAGGTGGCCAGCCCGATACTCCAAAATAACGGAATCATGGATGGAAATCATTCTCAGCATCACAACAAAATAAGAAGTATAATGGATAACCACTCCTCATTTCAGAAAAACGGGTTGCCAAAAATTTTGATTTTAAAGTTAAAGAAAAGAATTTAAACAACCCAACTTAAAGGAAAGTGGAAACCCAAGAATACATATAATATTACACACATCTTGAATAAACAATAAGGGACCGAATATGCTGTCGGCCACGGACTCATAGCACAATATTAAACAAGTTCAATAAATTACATAATACATTACATTAATCAATTACAAAAGCTTGGGCCTCTCGCCCGAGTAAAAAGATCCGATCTTAACTAGAGTGCAAAGATGACGACGTCTATTTCAAAATGTCCCGTAATACCCGCAAAGCATCACGGCTCGCCAAAGACATCGGGATAGGAAGTCAGATTCGGCATCCTTACGGCGGAGTACCTGAGCCAATACAAAATACATGCACAACAAGAAATATGAACGGGCTAGGGCCCGGTTCTATATGATTACCAGATGAATAAAGAGTATGACAGTTATGAATGATAAATCATGATGAGAAAAAAATAAGAATCTACCTACGCAATTTACAACATAAGCTAAGCAGGAAAATAAAATGAATAACATTAAACTAAAACCTTCATCGTATGTACCAATTATCTCATATATATTTTCCTTAACAGGAAATATATATATATATATATATATATAATCACAATCTTATGCACTTTATGGCAATTTTATCTCAATTTTACCTTTTGTAAAAATCCTTTCCTTATCAGGAAAATAATCATTTTTAAATGCCCTTTGTGGCATTTATATGTTCTCTTTGTGGCACTTCACTATGCTCTTTATGGCATATATAATCCACCAAGTCCCACTTAATTATGAATAGTTATATTTATATACATATAAGGATTCTAAGACCGCCCGTCCGGGTTTCTCCACTGTACGCGCCCCTAAATGACCATCATCTTCAAGGGCCTATCATTAAGACAACCTGGGCACCTATAACGCAAAACATCGGGAAGCGGCCATGTGCCTATGGGATAGTCATAACAACACCCAGAATTACCTACCCATAGCAAAAAATATACAACACAAACGCTCATATGGCCTAGGACTATATCCACCCTTCATTCATTAGCCAAGGGGCTTCACCTCACGCACGAACTTCCCTTATGATGTCATTTAGACAGGGTGTGTTCAAACCATTTTATTTACCATTTTCAAAAATCAAGTAATTTATCATTTACCATATTCATGATTAAGTAAATTATCATTTACCATCATCATTTTCATATCCATTTCATTTCCATTTATGCATGTATGTTTCGTTTTATTTGAAACCATACTTATTTACACTATTGTAAATAATTCACCTTATTATCCGGAGCCATACGATAAATTATATCGTTACTACAACTTCAAAGGAGTAAATAACCTCTTAATTATCTCCAAACATTTTGGGGTATTACTTTAAAACCCCAACACTATCATACCTTAAAGGAATGAATAAACTTTCATTGTATTCTCCCAACACTCTTTTATGGTGTTATTATAAACCATCAAGACTAATATAGCTCAATGGAGCCTCTAAATTCTTCCGAACATAACACTACGATTCCTAGTTTAATAATAATCAACTAGAAGAAATAATGACCTAACATCAATTGGCATATCCCCGAAAAAGTCCCCACATAACCCATTTCTAATGTAGGGTAATTAACTAACTCAAATAAAACTCTAGGTCACTTAGTTTACCTCATTTAAAAAGGTTCCTAGGCTCTAGACTTAAAGAAAATGAATAAGAACTAAACTAAGAAAATCACTCAAAAGTGCAGGGTTTCTGAATCGATTCAGCCTGGCCGAATCGGTTTGGTCAGAAAGCGAATCGATTCGGACCATCCGAATCGATTTGGTCAGAAAAACCTGACTTCTGCATAACTACCTCCACTCGGACCTGGACACTGCCCCTCCAGCGAATCGATTCGGCCAAGCCGAATCGATTCGCCCCTGCGAATTTTCCAAGTTTTGTGTTAAGGGTTATGAACCCTAAATTTCCCCAAACTCAAATCTCTTCATTTTTATACACATCCAATAACATTAATCTACCCCAAAACATCCCACGTGATTAATAACCATTATAATCCCCCATTTCTCCTCAAAACTAAGATTAGGGCTTAAATCTAAAAAATTACACATTTAAACCATAAATGTCAAATACATAACTATCACACAAATTATTCAATCTTAAATCTTATATTAGCAAGTAGAAAACTTGCCTTAGAGTTGAAATTCAGATTTCTTTTGGGTAGAAGCAATCCAAGCTCGAATCTCTCTCCCAATCTCCACTTTTCTCTTCCTCTATCTTTCTCTCTCTTTTCTCTCTATGTTTTAAGACATGAAATGAGGAAATGGAATAAGGGGCAAGACTTAAAATCGTGGCTTAAGTCTAAAGTCTCCAACTTAAGTGGTTAATACCACATTAAAATGACTCCTAAATACGCGTTTAAGTTAAAACCAGGTAAAAGTGCCCGAAATCCAAAAATACAAAATGGCACTTATTTTGACTGTCTCGGACATTCTGGGACTAACTACACCCTCTAAACTGGCATCCAAAAATTCATAAGTTATTTCTAGTTCCAATTTTATTTAAACCATAATGTCATTTAAGACACATGACACTATAAAACATGCAACCTGATGATATTTACTTTCACGTACAGTAAATATTCATTCAATTAATATTTACTCTAATTTCAACATTTTATATAATTACCTTATGCGGTAAATTAATATAAAATTAGCCTCCTAAAATCGAGGGTTGTTACAAATTGAAACCCTAAAAAATGACTGAAATCATAAAAATTAATAGAGTTAATAAGATAGAATAATATTTATATGAAAAAAATTAAATAACTTAGAATCTTACTAAATGTTGTCTTCTCTTGTAATTTTTAAAGAGGGAGCATGCACATCATATATGGATATTGAGAAGAAGAATTGAAGGAAAAGATTTTGAAAGAGGGAGGCGGGTGTTTGTGTATTGACACGAGAGAAAATAGGTTTTAATGTATGGGTATTTAAACTATTAGTATTCATCCCTTTTACCCTAGGTTTTAAAATAATCTCTTTTTACACCTTTTTTTTTACCTACAAAAATATTTTTTTTTAAACATGGGGGCTTGAGCCCCCACCTGGCTCCGTCCCTATTGCTAGGTATGGGACTAGTAGGTACACCTCGTTGTTATTAACACTTTCTAGATGTGAGACTAGTGAGTGTAGGATCGTACGACTGGGTATTTTTTGGGTGGGGCTAGGTAGTATGTCTTCACGTGTTTTCCGTTAGCCTAGGTGCGAGATTAGGTGGCGAATTATGGTAGGTATTCTTCCTAAGTGATAGGCAAGGAAATACTTTTGGTGTTGTTGATCTCTAGGTATGGGATTATGGATGATTTAGGTGGATTACCTGAATAAAGGGTGGGATTAATAAAGAGAAATGATAAACTCACAATAATTTGATAACGAATGCCTAAGACAAAGAGCGGGTACTAAAATAGATTTCTGTCACCAATATGTGCAAAACTAACAAAATTGGGTTAGCAGGCTATAGTGACGGCATATGTGTTGACGTCGCGAATATGTGCAGGATTAACGATAATTGGGTTGGCTCGCTATAGCGACGTGTCATGTGTGGATCATCACCAATATGTGTGGGCTTAACGAAATTGGGTCCACTGGCTATAGTGATAGGAATGGGTGTGATGGATTGATAATTTTAGGCGAGCCCAAATATGTGCGGGATTCATAGATAACTCGGCTGGCTATAGTGGCATCGCTCCAATAATAAATTGATTAAACACATTAAATTAAATTAGTAGTCTAAATAAAATGAAGTGTTATAACTTTAATAATTAAACCTGAATAGTGGGGCGACTTAGTATATAGGTAGTTAGTGTTGTGTTTCTTTACTCGCCTTTAATTATATCGTTTAATTTAAAATACCTCATTGTGATATTTATCATGTATGATGCTTATGTCTGGATTCACGGACCCTAGTTGGGAGGAGTAGCTTGTGTTGCATTGACTAATATTTCAGCTATAGTTGTTAGAGTAGCTGCATAGGATGGATTAGAGATCTTTGGATTGCAGTTGGAGATTTTTTTGTTTTTTTTGCTTTAGTAGTTTGATTTATTTTCATTCCATCGCTTATTTATAAGATGGTTATTTATGGATTTTAGTGGGCCATTTGGTTTCACAGTTGTTTATGGATTTCAATCAGAGACTTTTTAGTTGTATTATTTATCTGGAGTTTTATTCTATCATTTGGAGCTGGACTTTATTATGGAGTTAGCAGTGTGATGGATTTTTATTGCATGGATGTTTATATTCGTTGGATTTATTCAAATTATATCTTGTGGAATAAAAGTTTTCTTTAATGTATCATATTTTTGTCACATACTGAGAATGACAATTTATTTAGTGATACCTGACGTAGTTCGACGGCAGCTGATGTCAGAGTGGACGGAGTGTTACAGGTTCATGACATGCTCCCATCCTATCATCCAGAATCCAGTCAATCGCCAATTCGAAACTAAAAAATCTTCATTAGTAATTTTATATTCATTATGTATTTGCATATAAAATTGTATAACAATATAACAAGTCTCATTTTACATTAATTTTATATTCAGTGTGATCAAGTGAGGAAGGTGATGGAATTTATCTATAAAAATATCCAAGACGGGGACGATGTTGATGTTGTAACCATACTTGTAAAAGATATTAAAGCATTCGACATCCTTATATTAACAACTGAATGGGGCTTGGACCACAAAAGAAGAAGAAAAAGAATAAGAAGAAGGTTTTCGAAGATCACAATAATGTTCTCAAAAGGGGACATCATAAAAGAAAGAAAAAATGAATTTGTGTGGAGTTTGTATGAATTTTTTTGAGTGAATTGGTTGGTTTTATGTGAATCAGTATTGTCATTTATTTATTTTTGTATAACCATAACTATTTTGGAGGTACTTTGTATGAAGTGGTTTGTTCATCTTGTCATTTAGTTATGTTATGTATGAATATGATTATAATGGTTTGTTAGATGTGAATCGTCTTTTTGTTGGACTTTAATTATTTTGTAGTGTTTTGAAAAATTATTGCATTATGACGTTGAATTTGGTTCATAGGTTGGATAGTGTCTACGAACACCCCCGCTCTGGTCATGTATCCCAATTATTTTTTAAAGTAATCAACATCTCAATAACGATTGGGTTTTTACCTTGTGGTGTTTTAAAGAAAAAATAAAGGCACTGTGGTATTTTGAGTCAATCGTCATCTCCATGTCGATTGGGTTCTTTCCCTGTGATTATATACAAAGTGGGGTTTATTGTGTTACCCGAATGGAGAGACTCCTATTCATTATTTACATACCAAAGGAAGGTACAAACATATTTCAAAAAACCTCATGTTAGGGGAACTCATCCCGAAACTTATCACATATAACCGTTATCTCCATCCCGATTGGGTTTTTACCTTATGGTGCTTTGAAGAAAAATAAAGGCATTGTGGTTGTTGATGTAAAAAACTAGATTTGATCTAATTAATTAATCACAGATAAATATGAATAAAGAAATAAGACAAAGGATTTTTAAAGTGGTTCAGCCTTAATGAAAATGGCCTACGTCCACTGTCTTGTATTGCGAGGTATTTTGCCTTGATTTCAATTATGATCGCAAGTGATCGATTACCCCACTATGGAGGGGGTTACAATGTATTTATAGCCCTTGGGATGTCAATATGAATAGACAATATGTCGTTATTTAATAGATATATACATTTGTACATAATAAGAATGTTCATTGAATCTGTTTTTGTCACTTGATCTTCTTGCCTAGATGCTCTGTACATTGAGTAGCTCGTCGCGTTTGAGTAGCTTGGTACGCTGAGTAGCTTGATGAATATATTTTATGCCACGCAGGATAACACGTGTCTTCATATAACTGATCCACGCCAACTGACTAATTTTTGTATTAACAGTGGTATTTTATAGCAGTCATCATATCCATGCTGAATGTTTCCCTAATTTTCGTTATTTAAATGTCGGATCATTATTGTAATCCAGTTAATGCAGTTTATACACAATGGTTGAAGTAACTTATTTTGACCTTATACAGTTAATATTTAAACATGTTATTTTGGTAATAACAACATCATTAAAAGAGAAAATTATTGAAAATAATTAAAAGATGACATAATAACTCCTAAAAAATACATCCACTCGTATTGCATTACAAAATACATCCGTTTGATCAGTCATTTATTCACATTTTGTCTTAATTTACAAAATAACGTTCACTCTCAAAAAATACGCCATCAAGTATGAATTGTGTACAAAAAATACGTAGTTACTATACTTCAATTAGATAAGATCAATTGAAGCATCGCAAGTAGTTACATTCTATGGGAAAAACTTCTCAAACTCTACGATCCGTTCTATGTATTTACCAATCCATGTGCATGCTTTGAGTAAGGCTTTGTTATGCCAATAACTTGCAACCGGTGGCATTGGGTACCCATGTCTCAACTTCAAAATTACAAAATGACTATTACTAATAAGAGTCATTTCAATAAACATCAGAAATTTTTTCGGCTTGTTTCTCAAACGCAAGAACGTCAAACACTATTTCCCAAATATAAAAACACAAACACAATTATAAATTTGTGCAATGAGATAACCATACTCGGACATAAGTAACCAATGTTTCTGAAAACATGGGCTACTAAAGTTGTTCAATAATGGAAGAATGGTGTCATGAAACTCCACCCCGGACATATATTCATATAAGGGTTTGTGTTTTATCTATCTTGCGTAAAATATGATCTTACACCCTTCTGAGTATCTGAATCACTACCCTTCCTCAATGAATCCACTACACACTTAAACCCACAATTACCATCAATGTTGACACTTATTACCTTCTCAATAAAATCGCGAAACAAACTCAAGAATATCCTTCTCATACTGCTGGTATGTGGGTGTGTATTTAGGGCACCTCGGTATTGGATCCATAAACTTCTTGTAATCAATGTCGGCTTCTTCTCTGCACTGCTGGGACATTAGCCTCCTCCCTCGCCTATTCAATTATGAATAGGTCCCTTCTGGTCGACATTTGATGATTTTGTTCCTTTAGCCTTCCCTTACATTGCCTCACAAAAGGTTCATATAGCCTCGTGGTGGTTGGTGAAATTATATCCTTAAGGTTCTGCAATAAAGCCTTCTGCTCAGCCTCGGTCGATCTTGAAAACCACTATTTAAATAATATCATATTCGATTCTTAATCAACCTCTTTGTATTTAACTAAGTTGAGAATCATTGTTAGATTATACGAATGAGCATCCAATTTTCCCCACATTATTGGGCGACCCTCTAGTACATAAATTTCAGACTCATGAGCACACGGAAGGCCATACACCATCCATAACACGTGTTCACAGGCATTACCATCAACACTACCAACATCAACTTTTCTCATCTCCTCTATTACCAAATTAATTCTAAAATAAGGAACCCGCTCCATTAACTCATTGAAGATCAGTATATTATGAGAATTCTTAATTTTATGCAATGAAGTCTCAAACCCCTTCTCAATCTCAGTTACTTATAAACCCAATTTATTATCCATCCCTGCCCACACCAAGTCAAATGCTAGTTATGAGTGCTTCAAGTGTTTCTTTATCTTTTTAAATGCACATTCATAACGGTTGGTGGTTCGGTTACCACTGTGTTTAATCATATTAGTCCACACGGAGATGAAACACTCCTTTAATGTTATCCATGTTCGACTTATATACTTTATGGTACTATAATAATGAACGCAATCCATATTCATCAATGTCCATAATTCGAAAAAATCTTACTCGGTAGGCGATTTAACAAGATGGACCCAATCTCGAATAAACTTTTGGTACACATACTCATCCACCATCTCTCTCCTTGTATAGGATTCCATGTTCCTCGCAACGTGAAATGTTCATAATATGTATTTTTCATGCGGGAATACATTTTGTAATGTATTCATACCTGCAAACTCATGATCTGTAACGGACACCTATGGAATGGTAGTTAGATCAAACAATATCTTTAAATGTCCCAATGCCCACCTATAATTATATACTTTCTTTTAGATTGGGAAGGAATTTTCAATAGAGAAAGTACAGCCGACAAAGGTCATCTCGACCATCTAAAAAAGTGGCATGTTGTAATGGTTGGTCTTGTGTGTACAATCCACTATAACAACAGAAGGAAAACATTTGGCTAAATTAATGGACTTAGGATGGGACCAGAATAAGTCTTCAACTTTCTCGGTACTCTCATTATGCCTATACCAATATACATAATGTTTATTAATCAACAATTTCATCAAATGTTGCATCACACTCTTGCCCTCCATCTCATTTACCTTCAATTTTGCTTTAGCATGATAAATCGTGTTCATGGTTGAGACATTAGATTGAGGTCATTATTTTAATGTGGTTAAAATTGTGGCATGTTTCACACCAGTAAGAGACATCACCTCTATTATTTTCCTCCCTTTTGTCGTTAAACGGATGACATATGGATAGCCTCCAAGAGTCTAGGGGAAGTAATGGTTGTGGACACCATTATAAACTTTAAGGATCCACCTCCCATCGTCCAAGGTAACACCCTTCAACAAAAGCGGACAATTTCATTTCTTTATGGAAGAATCTCTCTTTTATTTCTTCCCAACAACATTTGGCTTATTGTGATCCCTATAAACTCCTCCCCTCTCACAACCAAGTGAAGTTGACCCTTCCGTAAAATCGAAAAGGCCTCTGACTTGGTAGTTACAACAACAGTTCATACCAATCTGCCCTGATTTTGAGAAAATGAATCAATTTTTAAATAACAAGTGTATAATGAACCTTAGTTGCTTCACAATCATCCAAGTGTATAATAAAACACACACTAAGAAATAGCAAACTTGATCGGTGAAAAAATGCTCGCTAAGATCAATATTAAAAGCATCCTTATTCTTTTTTACTTCATTTCTTTCAACCATTGCATCGTCAAAAAGCACTGAGTTGAACTCCATTTATGGTACCTAAAAAATATTAATATTTTATTACATTAATATATGAATGAAGCATACAAGAATCTAGTAAAATAAGAATACAATAAATATAATAGGCCATCCGAGATGAAGACAACAAATGCTCGGGAGGAAAACAACGAATACTAAGATCATTCGTCATATAAATGTCGAATTAAAACTTGTGTAAAATTAAAAAGTGTTTCGGTATATATTTCACGAATAACCTTAAAAGAGATTTGGGTCCCATGTTACGATTTATAAGAAATATATTCAGGGTTTAGATGTTGAATAGTAACTTGTATAAAAAAACAATTATGTAGGTATATAACAACTTATATAGAACAGTTTCGGCATATGGCAGACAAATTTAAAAGAAAATCATTCAGGGCAAAGGTGTCGAATAGGAAGTTATTATTTTTAAAATAAAAAAGTTGATTCAGTATCGAGATACCAAAAAGTTCCATCGTTGTCGGTACCGTAATATCGAATGCAACTGTACTTATTTTATCGCCATTTTTAGCTAGTTTTATATTAACCAAACAACATAATAAGTAAAACAAAACTTGTAATATACCTTTTTCTTGTACTTTGGGACTGTTTTGATGAGATGTTGAAGCCCCCAAACCACCAACATTTGTATTGATATTTTGATCACTCGTGTATTATATGAGTTGATATGCTCCAAAAAAGTATCAAAATGATCCGAAAATGGCCAACTACCAATGTATAAACCAATATGAATGACAAAATAGTGTTTTTTCCAGTTTGATTTGTGTTTGTACGGTGTTTTTTTTTCCCTGAGCAAGGACATTTAGAATCAGGAGTTAAAGGTTTTGTGCAAAAATAAAAGTGGGTCCCTTGGTTAGTTTAAAAAATTGTTATATATGGTGTGATGGTAAATAGCAAAGGTAATTTTAATTTTTTATGTGGCATTATGGAGTTATTTATTAGGTGTCAATAGCAGCATCTTTGTTTCAATCACATTTTGAGTGATTTTTGTGACATAAAGATATTTATTAAGTGTAAGAGCATTATATAGTGGGGTTCCAATAATGATCCTTTACTCTTAGGTCCCTAACGAATTATTTAAAAACATTTACATATGTGATCATATTTTGTAAACAATGTGGGTCCTTTAATTTAAACGCTAAAATCTTTTTTCTTATTTTATATTTCTAAAACTTGAAAATTAAATATCTCAAAATACAAGTTCAATCTATAAAAAATTTATATATTTGTAAAGGTCTCGACGAGATGAATCAAAATAAAATCATTAAGGATAGGTGATTTTGAAGTTTTGATTTTTTTCATTTTCACCCCTGGTGGTTTTTTAATTTACAAACTCTGAAAATATATATTTCTCACACGCAATCCCGATTTATGTGATTTTTTCATAACCTTATTTAATGTTTCTATCAAAAGACGCCATGAAGCATAGGTAAAGTTTGAGTTTTGAAATTTTATTTTTCACCCCAAACATTTTATATTTGACATGTGTGAATGACACAACTAAGTTTATCAAAATTTAGTTGAACAGTGCCGAGTAGGTTTCACCAATTTTCATTCAAAGTTTTAAAATGTACCCAAATTGCTTTCAATTGTTTCTTTTCTTGATCATTATGAGGATTTTGCAAACGAACTTGGGTTAGGGTTTATAAAAGTACTTGCATTTTTTGCGTGCACTATGTGTAAAGAAAGTTTTGAAAGTTGTAATTTTGCTTAAAAAAATAAAAAATATTTTTTTTATGAAAATACATGTATCTAAAATGCGGGTCTTCCTATAAAAGTACATGCACTTTTTATGTGTACTATATGAACTTACACGCATTATTTTATTGTACTTGACGAAGTGCGCATAAAATATTTCTTGTTCTTTTGAAAACTAATTTACGATTTATTTTCATATTTTATGATCTCTCTTTCTCTCATAGGTGTTCTTATATATTTTGGAAATTACTCTATCCTTAGCACCAATATCTTATCGGCACCACAAACTAACTAAAAACTAATTCCAAACACCAAAGTAAGAGGCACCCCAAGAGTCAAAGCATATATAAATTAAATTTAACTAAAATCCTCATTAATCCCTCTTTCATCCTCTCTCTAAACCAAAAACACTCTCTCTAAAAAAAGACACGAACACTAGAAGTTCAAGCTTTCACTTTAATTTTTTATATTGTTATTATTTAAATACATAAACCATTCATTTGTTAACTTGATAGTTTGTAAAACCCTAATATTTTTATGTAAACTTCTTAAACCCTAAAGTATTGAAACAAACCCCGTTGTATGTAAACTTCTTAACTTATAAAGCCCTAGTATTTATATAAAAAAATGAAATGCTTAATGTACAAAAATTAAATGCTTAACCAAAACAAAGGAAAATAATTCCTCTATATTCTACAAATCCGGTAATCCGTCACCGGAGGAGACAAAATACCGCGATGAGTTCCTACCGTGTGTTGGCCACTACACATGGTGGAAACCCACAGTGTACTTCATTTGCCATGTGCACCAAAGTACACAGTGATAACTCATTGTGGTTTGGGTATTACACCCGATGACAAACCACCATGTTTTGTTAGTGTCGCATAGTGGCAACCTACCATGTAATTTTTTATTTCTTTCATATTACATACAATGAGTTGTCATTGTGCTTGATGTATGAGCATCAGTAGTAAAAGTAATGAGGGCAGTAAGAAGGGAGGAGGCAATGCATCACATAATGAAGGCTTAAAAATGAGAAATAAAAAAGGTATTAGTGAAGAGAGGGATGAGAAAGTGATAAAGGAAAAAGTAAAGGGTGTTGATGGGAGGAGGAGGTAGTGGTTGAAAGTGAAAAGATTTTAGGAAAGAACAAGGAGGTTGTTGATGATAATGATGTTGAGGATGAAGGAGGTGAGGATGAGGGTGTTAAAAAGAACAGTGAGGTTGATGATGAGGAGGTTGGGGGAAAGGGAAACAAAGTATTGAATCTACTAGCAAGGATGAAATTGAAAACAAGGGTGAATATTCATCAATTCCAAAGAAAATCCCGACAAAGAAGGCAAATGCGGGGGGGAAAAAAGGGTGACTCGATGCCTCTTGAGGGTTCTTTGACTAATAACCCAAAGTTATTTAAAAATTAGTAATTCATATTGGTTAAGAAATATGGAATTAAAATGGAGAGATGAGCATAATGAAACACGTTTATCACTACAAAAAAAATTGAGTGGGATATTTAGAAGCAAGAACCGCGCATCCTACAATTGATTTAACACTCAGGATTATGGAGTCTAGTTAAAAATTCATACCATTACGTTCATTATGTTGCGGTATGATATTTTGTTGAGCGATGGCAGCCATAGGCTAATACCTTGTATATGTCATTTGGTGAGATGATCATTACATTGAATGACATTTACCATTTACACAAGACACTGATGGAGAGGAAGCATTTGCATGGTGATAAGAGCATAGACAAGACCAAGTCCCTTAAGATGTCGAGGATAATGGTAGAATGAACGAAAGAGAAGGAGGATAAGGTGTGTAGGATGTTTTTATCCGTCCGTGTAGATTGTTTATTGCAGCAGTTCAAGGGGAAGTGGAAGGCGTTGGTAGAGTTTTCTACAAAGAGGCAGATCTGTCAATATGCCTGAGGATACTTGCTATTTGTTTGTTACTTCCCGATAAGTTCTGTAACGAGTTTCTTTTTATTACATTCAATCATTGGAGGAAGTCGACAAATGCAAAGACAATGCTTGGGGTATGGCTGTCTTATCCATTTGTACCGCTAACTAGGCATGGCATCCCGAGTTAAAGTTCGACAAGTGACGAGATATCTCCCCCTCTTTATGGTAAGGATCCTCTTATTTGTATCCCGAATTTCCATTATTATATATACAAAATTAAATTTCAATCATAATACTATATATTATTGCAGGCACAGATTTATGATCATTTTAGTCTTTACCGAGGGTTCGCAACTTGGAGTTTGACAAAATGCAACCATGGCTCTGTAAATAGAAGGTTGAAAATTTCTAAAGGGATGTGTTTGCCTAGATGATTGAGCTACGGGAGGCTATTGATGATCTAAATCAAACGGATGTAAGTATAATTGTATGTAATGTTTTTACATTGTCACATTATGTCTATTATTGATGAACATTCTAAAATGTATGTGTATTTTAGGTTGTTTGGTATCCATATAAGGGCAGTCCGAACGCATACCTATTTCAGGAGGTGTCATTTTATAATGGCATCTTGATTTGTTACGATGTGGTCGAACATTACTATCCCGAGTGTGTGCTTCGACAAGCCAATCAGGTTCAGACCTTACCCAAGTCCCCAATGAGACCGTTGCATGAGGAGAGGGGTAGGACCCTTGCTCGATAAACGATAAGGTGCAACAATGAAAAAAGGTACCAAGAGAATTAGGTAGACCACATACTCTCCAAAAGAAGACGATTGGTCCAAGCTCAACATCATCCATATCACTTGGATTGGTTCCTGGATCGATCCCACCCTATCATGAAAAATTTGGGCTATAGGTTATGGCAGAAATAGATCAAACAATCTGAAAAATTGGTAAGTAATAGGTTAAGTATTAAGTTATTTTGGACATGGCTGAAATTTATATTGCTATTCACTAGTAAAAATACTATTTGGAAGGTTAATGCAATTGATGTAGCCGTCAAAATTTTACAAGATGCAATTTACACTAGAGAGCACCAAAATGTCTCAAATGTCCTAAAAAGTGTGAGACCGGTAATTGACACTGGATGTGAAGGCTTTGTAGTGGAAGTCATCTCTTCCGATACAATAGCTAGTAATGGAAAGTGATTCTGGGACGGATTGAGAGATTTGAATGGTTGTTGTTGTCGGATTGAGGAATTGAGGGATTTGAGTGATTCCGGCACAATAGCTTCAGTCGCGGAACGATGAATTTCAACTGTGTGGGGCACATCAAAGAAAAGACACGAGTTCGAGCGCGGTAGCCCCTGAATTTTTTTAGGGCTATTCAAATATCTAAATAAAAATAAATATTCACACATTAATAGTGATAAAATAGAATAAACCAACCCATAATACTACGTTGCAACAAAGGACATCCAAAATATGAATTTGTCATTACAAATTGTAATTAAAATTTTCCCTCTACGATTTTCATCTTTTGGAACCGATCTAAAAAATTTCAGCTTTTAGACTAGCAATCAATAATTTCTTAGAAATGTAAAAATCTAATTGAAATCCATCTTCAATAAAGTAAATGACTCACAAGCGGATAACACAAAAAATGGAACAACTTCAAATAAATGAATCACAAGCAAGGGATACAAAAAATGGAACAACTTCAACATCTTTAAAAAAAAGCACAAGCTAGCAGGGGACACATAAAAAAAAATCACAAGTAGGGGGCACAACTTCAACATCTTCAAAAAAAACAAGCAGGGGACACAAAATACCTTCATCTCACAAGAAAAGGTCGAAGGACGGAACAGGGGAAGTTCAAGGACGGAGGTCGGAGAAAGCAGCTGGCCGGAACAAGTGAAGACAGAGACAGAACAGGTCCGCAACCGGCCATTTTTTAGCTTAGGTTTGGATGCTTAGGGTTTGGGATTTTGTTACATCTCGGGGTGTCTCTATTGTTGGGCAGCTTCAAGGTTCATCTTGAGAGAGAGAGAGAGAGAGAGAGAGAGAGAGATGAGACCAAAAATAGGTCTTGTGTGAGGGATAGAGAGGAGCGGGAGGAGAGACGAGGGTGAGCGGGAGATAAAAAATTAGAAGGAGGAGTATTATTTTTTTTTAGTATTTATATTTTAGTTAAGTGTGCTCAATTTTGGCACACTTTTAAACAGTACCAAATTTTGGCACAGTTTTAAAGTATGCCAGATTGTCATTAAACCGTGGAACGGTTTTAAGCTGTGCCAAATTTTTAATATTAAACTGTCCAAATTGATGATTTTGGTGTAGTGCATAGCCTGCTCCGATATCCAGTGAATTAACCTATCGAATAAAGTAAAAGTTCTATCCAGAAAAGCTAGTGAAGGCAAGTTGGTCATTGGCTTCTCCAAAATTGATTTATCAGGAGTGTTTTACCTTCACGATGACATATTGGTTGTCATCTTCAGAATATATAAAGCGAGAATCGCAAGCATTCTGGTGAACAATGGTATTTCGAACAATGTTATGTTTTATAACTGTTTTCATAACCTAGAGTTATAAGACAGTAAACTAGAACCATATTATAGGCCCTTAATTGGTTTTTCTAGTGAAAAGTTCTATCATTTGGGAATTATCAAGTTGGAGGTCTTAATCGACACTTGGCCAACAAGCAAAACTGAAAAAATACGTTTCTTTGTCCTAGATAAGAACGTTTAGTCAACCTATAATATGATTCTCGACACGGTCGGGTTAAACAAGTTTGAAGTAGTACCATCCACAATTCATTAATGTTTGAAGTTCCCCATATATTACGTAGTCGACATAGTAAAGGGAAATCGAGTGGAGGCCATAGAGTGTTACTATACTTCAGTCGATAAGGATGAGGTGAAGAAACTCACCACTACTTATCAAATTGATACCTTGGATTCACAGGACAAGGCTAACTTGGTCAAGGGACAAGTGGTGGAGGCTACAGAGACAATAATACTGGATGATGAAAAGCGAGAGAGGACTACTTAGATTGGCTCAAACCTAGCACCGTCCCTCAAACAAATATTAATCATATTCCTTAAAGAGAGAAAAAGTGTGTTTGCCTAGAGCCATGAAGATACGCCCGGAATCGACCCCAACTTTATATGTCATGAGCTTAATATCGTCAAGGACGCCAAGTCGATCAAGCAAAAGCGAAGGGTATTTAGTCCCAAGAAAAATGTTGCCATTCAGGAGGATGTCGATAAAATACAAAAGGCCAAATTCATAGAGGATGTCAAATACCCAGACTTGTTAGCCAATGTCGTGATGATAAAGAAGAAGAGTAATAAATGGAGTATGTGTGTGGATTTCACAGACCTCAACAAAGCATGTCCAAAAGATCATTTTTCTTTGCCAAGGATTGATCAATTGGTATGTGCAATCGCAAATTATGAGTTACCAAGCTTTATGGATGCCTACTCTGGTTACAATCTGATCAAAATGAAGTCGACGGATTGGGAAAATACATATGTCATCACCAGTCGAGGTACTTACTGCTATAAAGTTATACCTTTCGGGCTAAAAAATGCTAGAGCGACATACCAAAGACTGGTAAACAAGGTTTTTGAGGAGAAGATCGATAAGAATTTGAAAGTATACGTGGATGACATGCTCACCAAGAGCAAAACATTTACCGACAACATCAAAGATATATGCCAGTTGTTTGATAAATTTGAAAAACATCAATAAAGCTCAACCCGACCAAGTGTGTATTTGGTGTACAGGAAGGAATGTTACTGGGCTTCAGCGTAAATCAAATAGGGATTAAAGCTATTCCAGATAAAATCAAGGCGCTGATTAATATGAAATCACCCACATGCAATAAAGAGGGGCAGAAATTGACTGGAAGGGTGGCTGCACTCAATTGATTTATCTCTCGAGCTACGGATAAGTGCTTACCATTCTTCAAAGTGCGCAGAAAAATATTTGAGTGAAAGAAAGAATGCGGATAGGCCTTTTAAGACTTGAATAAATACTTAGGATCGCCACCACTACTTTCCCGGCCACTTTTGTGCAAAAACTTGTACCTATATTTAGCTATCTCATAATTTGTTATTAGCTCGGTGTTCGTTCGGTTGGAGAACGGAGTTTAAAAACTAGTGTACTACACCAACAACGTTTTTAGGGGTGCAGAGATCAGGTACCCCACATTTAGAGAAGTTAGTCCTTAATCTTTGTTGAAGCTTCAAGGATAATGAAGTCTTATTTTCAGGAACATATCATATTGATTTATACAAACTTACCCTTGTGCCAAGAGCTTCAAAAACTAGAGAAATCAGGAAGATTGATGTCATGGACAGTAGAGTTGGGAGAATAGGAAATCCTTTATGAACCTAGAACCGTGATGAAGGGGCAAGCTATAGTAGGCTTTATAGTTGATTTTTTGTATAAAGAAATAGTTGATAACCCTAGTTTTCCTACAAAGCATACTTTCTTAGAAGTGAGTCTAGCTTCAAAGTAAACTGAAAGAATCATCGACTAACATGAGACATCAGTTGCGCAAGGGATATCTTGGCAATATAACGAATAGAGCAAGAAGTTATTTAAACAATGAGTGTTTTATGAAGGGAATTTTGATAATAACATACGAACTTGGAAACTATATGGAGATGGATATTCATGCGCAACTAGTAGTGGATCCGGACTTACCATTAATACCCCAGATGATATAGATGTGGAGTATGCACTTTGCTTCCAATTCTGGGCCACCAATAATGAGGCAAAATTTGAAGCGTTAATCACAGGTTTGGAGTTAGCCTTATCTTTGGGAGCTGAGAAGGTCATACTGTATAACGATTCCCAACTAATTGTCAACCAGATGCTTCAAATATATGGTGTTAAAGGAGATCTCATGGTCAAGTATTTTTCTAAAGCTTTTGAAGTCATCTCTAAGCTCTCAACAGTCAAGATGATCAGGATACCAAGGATAGAGAATGTCCAATCAAATTCACTTGATCGCATAGCCTCAGTGACTAGGACAAAGCTTAGAAGAACCATACCATTACAATTCCTAGCTCATAGGAGCATAGATGTGGAAACTATTGATTTGGCACGAATATTGTATTTATTCACCCTTAAACTTATGCATTTTAGCCCCCTCGAGTACCTTAATTCCTATATTTATGCCCATTAACCAGAAAACCTTTGTTTTATATATTAACATGCTATATGAGGTATAATTGAGCTTTTATAGGTATTTTGGTGCTTAGTGTGAAGCTTTGTCGCTTTCCAGAAAAGTTTCATTGAATATTGCAGTTAGAGGGCATTTTAGTTATTTCACTATTCGTATTTTAATCCCAATATCTTTGTGGAAGTTGAATCCCTTTGATTTCTCTTTACGTGGCCGTTGTTGGTGCATGATTCCGATGTATAATGAAGAAGTTCTGGCATTTTAGGATGGTTTTGTCTTCAAAATCACACTCAAAGGCACATTTTAATCATTTCATTATTTGGTTTTTTTGCCCAATGTCTCTCAAAAATTGTATCCCTCTAATTTATCTTCGCGCAGGCTCCAACCATGCCTAATTTCAAGTTATATCGAAGAAGGTACGGAATTTTTCGTATTATTGGACAAAGCTGCAGAATTGCAGACATGCTAAATCGAATCGATTCGGCTAAGGCCAAATCGATTCGATTTGGCACCAAAAGCTAATTTTTTCTTATCGAATCGATTCGGATTGGCCTGAATCGATTCGGTCCCCTATTTTCAGCTTACTTTTAATTGCAAGTTTTCCATTAGGGTTTACGTATAAATCAAATTCATCTCATTTTGATGAGATATCTTTCATTTTGTATTACAACTTTGGGGATTTTGTTGAATCTTTTCCCCTCTCCTTCATTTTCTTTGGTTTACCACCATTAATGTAAGTTACTACTCATCTTCTTCTTCCTGGTTTTCTTGCTTTATTGTTTATTTTCTTGCTTAATTAATTAGTTTAGTGTATTTATTTATTGCTTTCAATAGTTTAATTATTGTTTAAATTAGTTTATTCATGTCTAGTACCTAGTTAAATAGGGCTGTGGTCATGTGTCCACCGTTAATGGGAGTCGAGCCCTGAAAGTTAGTTTTTGGGAAAAATCATGTTTAATTGAAACCTCGCGTATTGAAATGGATTTTTTATGTGTTTAACTTTCTTTGTCACGCAACGTTAGTGTTTATAGCGCCAATCCGATTTTAAGACGCGTGTGACCATTTTTTATTGAATATTTTATCTTGCATTTTTGGATTAAATTCCTTCATGTGTTATGTTTATAATTAAATAAAAATGCTCGGTTAAATATTTTCAAACTGAAATTCTAATTCTACGTGTTTAGCCTATGTCGGGGATGTGACCTTGACTCTCGTTTTATTAATTCTTGGTTAGCTTTAACTTCTTAATTTTTTTCCTTTTCTTTTAAACCAAACCATCACCTTTTAAACTTTTATTCTTGAAGTAATAAATCAATTAAAATCTATCCAAAACTCCCTGTGGATTTCTTATGATACCCGACTTATCGCTATACTTATTTTACAAGTGTAGTTTTAGTTTAGGTTTTTGTATTGAGGCGGTGAACCAAAAACAACGACATTGCTTCTACACGAACACTTAGTTCACGCCCGATCAACTATCGATCTCATCTCTTTGGAGTTATGACCTCCGTGGATGGATCCTATAAAAAAATTCATCGACAAGGGTCTTCTACCTGTCGATCCAAAAGAAGCAAGAAAGTTCATATACATGGCAACCAATTATGTGATAGAGTGAGGAGTTTTATACAAAAGAGGATATACTATTTCCCTACTTCGATGTGTACAGCCCAACGAAGTGCCTAACTAAATCAAAGAATTACATAATGGTTCATATGGAGCTCATTCCGCAGGACGATCATTGGTGAAAAGGATAACTATGCAAGGGTATTACTAGACGATCATAAAAGTCGATTGCATCTCCTTTTCCAAGAAATGTGACCAGTGTTAAAGGTTCATCGCAATCCATAGAAGATAGGGGTCTACCCTAACTCAAATCACTTCTCCATGGCCATTTTCCATATGGAGAATTGAATTGGTCAACCCACTACCGAAGACAAAAGGGAGGTTCAAATACTTGGTAATTATGGTGGACTATTTCACGAAATGGGTAGAGGATGAGCTAGTGGTTGAAATGCCATATTAAAGAGTCTTCTAATTCATTTGGAAGCATATCATCTAAAGATATGGGATGCCAAATGCCTTCATCACCGATCACGGTACCCAATTCGATAACTAAGAGTTTAAGGACTACTGTCTGCAGTTCGAGATCTAGAAACTTCATTCTGCCCCGAGGCATCCCCAGTGTAATGGCCAAATGGAGGTAATAAATAAAATGCTACTGGATGGACTGAAAAAGAGACTTGATGATGCGAAAGTCAACTGGATCAATGAGTTGCACAACATTCTTTGGGCCTATCAAATAATGTCGAGAACAGCTACTGGATAAACCCCCGCACATGCCTGCTTTTGGGATTAAAGCAGTAGTGCCAACCGAGGTAGGTTTCCCCACTCATAGAGTGTTAAACTTTGATTCCCCAAAGAGTAATCTCATATAAAAATTGGATTTATACCTGATTAAGGAAGTAAGGGAAGATGTTGCACTTAGACTCGCAGCCTACCAAAAATGAATAATTCGGTTCTATAACATAAGGGTGAAGTCAACCAACTTGAAGGAAGGACATTATGTTCTTAAGAAAGTACTCTAGAAAGGGAATAAGTTAGAAGAAAATGGATATGGTCCTTATTGTATGTCAGTAGTTGTTCGACTAGGAATTTATCGCTTAGAAACGCTTGAAGGAGAATCATTTAAGAATATATGGAATTCCGACCATCTCAGAAAGTATTACCAGTAATTTATCTCTTACTAGAAGAAAAAGCCTCTTCTAAATGGCTTACATGAGAGACGAAACTCATAGAAAACTTAGAAAGCAGGAGTAAATGAGGCTCTTTATAAAATGGAGCCCTTACAAAGAAATAGGGAGAGGCATATATGGCAACTAACTTTAAAACAATAAGAGAATAAACCTTAAACCATATACTCTTATTCACTAATTAAATTAGGAATTCCCCACTTGTCCACTATAAGAAGGCCCTTCACACCCTTTGGGAAGTCTGTGATATTATATGAGAATCCAAATTTACCTTGTTTACTACCTATTTTTGCGAAGAAATCAGCCACTTTGTTCCCTTCTCTTAGAAAATTAATGATAGAAGAAGACAATTTGTGCAATATTCTTCTAATTTTTTGAACTAATCATCTAATGTTCCAAGGGCAATTCACTTTATTATTCAAAATGTCCACTAAAATCATGGAGTCACTTTCAGTAATAAGGCAATATACCCTTAGATACTCATAATCCTCTAAATCTTATTTCAAAACCATTATCTCTGCCTCCATATTTGTAACCACACCATAATTACCATAAAAAGCCCATATGAAGTCTCCTTTGTGGTTTCTGAGCACTCTTCCACCTCAACCTTCTCCTGGATTCCCAATTGAACTTCCATCCACATTAAGGTTTATGACACATGTAGGGGGATTCATCCATCTGACTTGCTTCCTTTTGACATGAGAAAATTGGACCTGAGTGTAAGCATTCAATTTATATCTAATATGTTGACGGACTGAATTTACTTTTGATGAGAGACCCTCATATCTACATTTGTTTCTATGGGTTCATAAACACCAACATATGATTTATGGAGCCACCTTATTTATCAAATAATCAGGTTTTACCCCATGCATCCACCACTTGATAATTTGACATCAAATACCTGTTCCAGTAGATCTTTGAATCCCATAAAGCTTTGACATATGATCCCAGACTGATATAGCTAAATCTTTTAACTCAAATATGTGATTTAAAGTCTTTCCTTGTGATTTCTTACAGCAGTGTCATTTGGAAGGGCCTCTAATACTAATGGACTTAATTTTATCATCAGTTGGAAGAAGTTTATTGAGAATTTTCCACATAAGAATTGAAATTCTTATTGGGATTTTTGAATGCCAAATCAATCTGAAACTGTATATGGATACTCCTCTTTCTCTACAAATATTTCACGGAGATGTTATTGAGAAATTTCCATTGTTACTTGGCTTCCAAACAGGTAAGTCCCCTTTCCCTGATAAATTTCCTCAAACTTCCAAATGTTAATGGCCTCTGATCTTGAGCATTTTTCCAACAACTTCTCCTTGTCCTAATTACCCTCATTACCCTATAAAGGATAAATAGGGATTGCATCATCTATATTAAGGTTTTTACATTGGGAGATACCCCAATTATCAATGTCTATAGACCCATTCCCAATTTGCCACAATAGATAATCGTCTACTAGGCTTCTGACTAAACACGTCATATTCCACGTGTGTGAACCTCTCCTCATAGGGGCTTTAAAAAGGTGTTTGTTTATATAATAAGCTAGCTGCATATATTTGGACCATAAGGATTCTTTAGATCTTAAAGACCACTAAAGCTTCATACTCAAGGCCCTTTTATCTCAAAGATATTTCGAACTCCCAAACCTCCCTGTTTTACTGGTCTGTTGATAGAGTCCCACGAGCTCCATTGATGTCTATGATCACTATAGTAAGAACTCCAAAAGAATTTAGCAATCAATTAACTAATCCTTTAAATAATTGATTTTGGAGGAGACATGTCTGAAAGTAAGTACATATACATTGAAAAGAGGGATGATTTGATCAAAACTAGCTTTCTTCCTGTACTCAGACACTTTGCCTTCCAACCTCGGATCTTCTTTGTTATTTTCTCCACCATGTATTCAAAATAACTTATCCTTTTCCTCCCATTGTATAGAGGGAAAACTAAACAAGTAATTGGATCCTTTCTAATCTGCATACTTGTTTAACTCTCCAACTCAATTACATTTTTTGGTCTCACCTTGTTTGAAACAACCATTAACCTTTTTCCTTTATTCACTTGTTTCCCTGAAACCTTCTCATAAGAGCTTAAAACTGTTGATATCTTCTTTACTACTTTCTTAAGACCAGAGCTAAAGATGATTATATCATTTGCAAAACCCATGTGGTTAAACTTTGGACTAGATATAGGCATTTTAAAGACCATATAAACCTTAGTTTCCACTATATTCACCAAATTTCTTGATAAAACATCAGTCATTATTATGAAAAGGCTTGGGGAGAAAAGGGTTCCCTTTCCTTAAACCTCTAGAAGCTACGAAGAAACCAATATTCTCTCCATTGATCATAACAGTGAATTGGGGATTAGAGATGATTCTCCAAATCAAATCAATCCAACTTTCATTAAATCTCATATACCTCATGACTTTAACAAGGAACCACCAATACACCCTATCATATGCCTTTGACATGTCTAGCTTCATCATCAAATTACCTCCATAATTGTGTTGATGTATTCTAGCCATACATTCTTGAGCAAGAAGAACATTTTCTATAATGGATCTTCCTTTAATGAAGCCAGTTTGACTTTGTGATATTATAGTGGGGAGAAAAAGGGATAGTCTATCATTGAGTATTTTGGAAAATATTTTACTTATGAAATTATGCATGCTTATGGTCCTAAAGTCATTGAAAGAAGTAGGATTTTAAACTTTTGGAATTAAAGAAATTTTTGTAGTAGTGATTACCATTGGGATCCTTTTTATGTTTTTTTTGGGATATGGTTCACCATTATGTCTCACCAAAAACTACAGCTAACTGTAAAACTTCAAAACTTCACGTATGAATTTGTCTTTGACAAGTCATGAACAAGAAGTTCTTAAAACTTCTTGTATAACCTAAAGTCAAGAGCAAGAAGTTTTACCCGACCAAGTTAAATTCAGAAAATTCCTAAGGCATTCCTAAAATCCTTAGTCGCCAATGGTAAATAATGCAAACACTTATCTCCAAAAAAAAACTTTTTTTATAATCCTAAGTGAATTAGTAGAGCCTAAGGCCCAATAATTCAAGTTCACACGGGATAACACGCAAAAATAATCAAGCAAGTTAGTGGGCCACCTAGCCGACCAAATAATCATAAAGTTAATTGTTAAAATTCACATAAAAAATAAACATGTGCAAAAATAAGTTCTTTTATTCCAAATATTTTCTACAGGTCCAACATTAAAGCAAAAATTACAAGGAAAAAGACTAAGGATCCTTTATTGGATGTTTCCCTTCAGCCTTATCCAAACCAGCATGATGAACAACAAGGGTTGAGGGAAGAATGATAGAAGTTAAGTTTGTCGGCCTATCACTTGAGTTTCGTCTGGTAACCAAGTGCCAAGGGAGAACATAAGTATCCTCATCCTTTAAATCGAATTCGCCTAAATACTTTCAAACTCTGAGGAATGGTGTCAGTCGGGATCCAACTGGCATCGATTTTGAAAGGAGGATTTGGGTAATCCAGCATACTCGGGTCATTCCAATGATAAAGTTCATCGAATTGTGGAACCTTCATAACTGACAAGACGTTCAAGCAGCCCCACTTGTGACCCACACGACGAGATTATTCTAATTTATCTTCAAAGTGAGCCAAAGCTACATCATAGCCATCCTTCTAAACTGCCCTAGGATGCTTGGTGAAATGAAAGGTTAGCCGATCAATCTTGTCCGTCAATTTCTTAATGATTGCATCCTTAGTGATAACCAAGATTGCTTGGTCAGCTAAGGCTTTCTTGATCCACTCCTCATCAACTGTTGACCGAGCAACAAGTACTTATCTGAACGGCTAGCCAGACTTTATTTTCTTTAATTTCTCAAACTCCACCATTAGTCTGGCCTTCTCAATCTCTAAAAGTGATACTCCCTCGCTCGTGATAAATTTAGAAGACTTCTTCAAACTTTCTAGTTTATTCCTAAGGGAATTATTTTCCTTCTCCAGTATGTTGGCAACCTCCCGAGCACTTTCCACTTCTTGGTTGAGCAAAAATTCCTTCTTCCTGAAGGCCAAGGAAATATCCCGGACACTACACCAAATCCTGCGAATGATCATGGCCAAAATCCCTAACCAAGGCTGCGGGTCGCGGACATGGGCCATGACCATTTAGGGCGCTACCAATTTCGTGGGTCGCGTACCAAGTCCATGACCAAAAAATGGTCATGATCCGCAGGGATCACGGCAGATGGTCGGGGACTTAGGCCATGACCCATACCGGGACGGGAAAAAAATGGTCGCGGGCCAAGTTCGTGACCAACAACCATGACAAAAATTGGTCGCGACTAAAGTCCGTGACCCACATCGTGACGAAAAAAAGGAAAAAAATGGTCGCGGGCCAAGTCCGTGACCCACAACTCTAACAAAATTAGTCACGGCTAAAGTCCGTGACCTACACTGCGATGAAAAAAAAGGAAAAAATAGTCGCAGCCTAGGTCCGTGACCCACAACCGTGACAAATATTGGTCGCGGACTTTTGCCGCGACGAAGAAAAAAGGAAAAATTTGGTCGCGACCAAAGTCCGTGACCCACACCGCGACCGAAAAAAAAGGGAAAAAAATGGTCGCGGACTTTGGCCGCGACCATTTTTCATTACGGTTGGGGGTCATGGACTTTGGCTGCGACCATTTTTATGCGTGATGGAAAAAATAAAAATAGTCATGGACAAAGTCCATGATCATATATAAATATAATTTTTAAAAAATGTCCTATTTTGGTTGGGGGTCCTGTGACTGCACGGTCGGTTGCTACATGTAACGTTTGACACGTAGGAGGTGTTACAAATACTTATTATTGACAAAATAATAAAAAAATCACAAATTGCGAATGGAGAACGTTGTTAATAAACTAATATATATACAAACTTAAAAATACTGCACGTCTTAATAATTCACAAACAAAAAAAAATTGGGCAGAGTTTCTTCTGTTTTCTGGACATTCCAAACCCTGTAAATATAAAATTTGCTTACTATAAAGCCCGCACGGCCATAAAAATTAACAATCAAACTATAAAAGCCTGCACGACTATAAAACTAAACAATAAAAATCCGCACGACTGTAACACATAAAAAACATGATCCTGAATGTCCACAGTATTATATAAACAATCTTCATGTTGTAGACCATTGCCTTCTTCATTTGTTCCACGTGCAAAAATCCTACAGATGATAGGATACAAAACAAATGATATCAGTAACCAAGTAGTCTTACAAAAAATTTATTCAAGCTGAAAAATTGCATATATGAGTTATAATTATCAACATATCAATGTTGTAATGCCTAAGTCTATAAATATACCTAAGTCAAGAAATATGAGTTATAATTAAGCCTAAGTCTATAAATATACAAATTATCGTCGTATTCTCAAATCGAAAGTCCCGTGATCGCGCGGTCAGTTCCTACGAGTTACATTGGTCCCGTGCGAGTTGTTGGTGCCACTCACGGGGCCGTTCAATGGATGTTTCGGGTTTTCACCCACTAACGCCATGTTTCTATGCCTAAGTCTAGAAATATGTAAATTATCGTCGTATATTCAAACCGGGAGTTCGTAATAGCGCGGTTCGGGGGTTGTTTCGGGTTTTCACCCACTAACGTCATATTTTTATGCTTAAGTCTAGAAATATACAAATTATAGTTTTATTCTCAAATCGGGAGTCCCATGATCGTACCGTCAGTTCCTAGAAGTTACATTGGTGCCGTACGAGGTGTCAGCGCCACTCACGGGGCCGTTCGGGGGCTGTTTCGGGTTTTCAACCACTAACGCCATGTTTTCAAGCCTAAGTCTTCATATTTTTAAATTATCATCATATTCTCAGACCGGGAGTCCCATGATCGTGAGGTCAGTTCCTATGAGTTACATTGGTCCCGTGCGAGGTGCTGGTGCCACTCACCCGACCGTTCGGGGGCTGTTTCGGGTTTTCACCCACTAACTTCATGTTTTTATGCCTAAGTCTAAAAATATATAAATTATCATCGTATTTTCAAACCGAGAGTCCCGTGATAGCACAATCTGTTCCTACGTGTTACATTGGTCCAGTGCGAGGTGTTAGTGCCACTCACGGGGCCGTTCGGGGGCTGTTTTGGATTTTCACCCTCTAACGCCTTGTTTTCAAGCTTAGGTCCTCATATTTTCAAATTATCATCGTATTCTCAAATCGGGAGTCCCATTATCGCCCGATCAGTTTCTACGTGTTACATTAGTCCCGTGAGAGGTGTCGGTGCCTCTTATGGGATCGTACAGGGGCTATTTCGAGTTTTCACCCTCTGACGCCTGGTTTTTAAGCTTAAGTCTTTATTTTTCAAAATATCATCGTATTCTAAAATCGGTTGTCTCGTGATCGCACGATCAGTTCCTACATGTTACATTGGTCCCGGGAGAGGTGTTGGTGCCTCTCACGGAACCGTACGGTGGCTATTTCGTGTTTTTGCCCTCTAACGCCTTGTTTTTAAGCTTAAGTCCTCATTTTTTCAAATTATCATCGTATTCTCAAACCAGGAGTCCCATGATCACGCGGTCAGTTCCTACGTGTTACATTAGTCCCGCGAGAGATGTTAGTGCCTCTCACGGGACCGTACAGGGGCTGTATCGAGTTTTACCCTCTAACGCCTTGTTTTCAAGATTAAGTCCTCATATTTTCAAATTATCGTCGTATTTTAAAAACCGGGAGTCCCGTGATTGTGCGGTAAGTTCCTACGAGTTACATTAGTCCCGTGCGAGGTGTTGGTGCCACTCACCGAGCCGTTCGGGGGCTGTTTCTAGTTTTCACCCACTAACACCATGTTTTTATTCTTAAGTCTAGAAATATGCAAATTATCGTCGTATTCTCAAATCGGGAGTCCCGTGATTGCGCAGTCAGTTCCTATGAGTTACATTAGTCCCGTTCGAGGTGTTGGGGCCACTCACCCGGTCGTTCAGGGGCTGTTTCGAGTTTTCAGCCACTAACGCCATGCCTTTATGCTTAAGTTTAGAAATATGTAAATTATCATCGTATTTTCAAACAAGGAGTCCCGTGATCGCGCGATCAGTTCCTACGAGTTACATTGGTCCCGTGCGAGGTGTTGGTGCCACTTACGGGGACATTCGGGGATTGTTTCGGGTTTTCACCCTCTAACGCCTTATTTTCAAGCTTATATCCTCATATTTTTAAATTATCGTCGTATTCTCCAACTGAGAGTCCTGTGATCGCGCGGTCAGTTCCTACGTGTTACTTTAGTCTCGTGAGAGGTGTTGGTACCTCTCACAGGACCGTACGGGGTCTGTTTCAAGTTTTCACCCTCTGACGTCTTGTTTTTAAGCTTAAGTCCTCATTTTTTTAAATTATCGTCGTATTCTGAAATCGAGAGTCCCATGATCACGCGATCAATTCCTATGTGTTACATTGGTCCCAGGAGAGGTGTTGGTGCCTCTCATGGGACCGTACGGGGGCTGTTTTGAGTTTTCACCCTTTAACGCCTTGTTTTTAAGTTTAAGTCCTCATTTTTTCAAATTATCATTGTATTCTCAAATTGGGAGTACCGTGATCTTGCGGTCAGTTCCTACGAGTTACATTGGTCCCGCGAGAGGTATTGGTGCGCCTTATTTTCAAGCTTAAGTCCTCATATTTTTAAATTATAGTCGTATTCTAAAAATTGGGAGTCCCGTGATCGCGCGATCAACTTTTACGAGTTACATTGGTCCCGCGCGAGGTGTTGGTGCCACTCAACGGGCCGTTCGGGGGCTGTTTCGGGTTTTCACCCACTAACGCCATGTTTTTACTCCTAAGCCTAGAAATATGCAAATTATCATCGTATTCTCAAACCGAAACTCCCGTGATTGCGCGGTCAATTCATATGAGTTACATGGGTCCTATGCGAGGTGTTGGTGCCACTCACGGGACCGTTCGGAGGCTATTTCAGATTTTCACCCACTAACGCCATGTTTTTAAGACTAGGTCTAGAAATATGCAAATTATCGTTGTATTTTCAAACTGGGAGTCTCGTGATCGGGCGGTGAGTTCCTAAGAGTTACATTGGTCCCGTACGAGGTGTTGGTGCCACTCACGGGGCCGTTCGGGGGCTGTTTCGAGTTTTCACCCTCTAACGCCTTGTTTTCAAGCTTAAGTCCTCATATTTTCAAATTATCGTTGTATTCTCAAATCATAAGTCCCGTGATCGTGCGGTCAATTTTTACGTGTTATATTAGTCCCGTGAGAGGTGTCAGTGCCTCTCACAGGACTGTACAAGGGCTGTTTCGAGTTTTCACCCTCTAACACCTTATTTTTAAGCTTAAGTCCTCATATTTTGAAATTATTATCGTATTCTCAAATCGAGAGTCCCGTTATCGGGTGGTTAGTTCCTACGTGTTACATTGGTCCCGTGAGAGTTGTTGGTGCATCTCACGAGACCCTACGGGGGTTGTTTCGTATTTTCCCCTTCTAACGCCTTGTTTTCAAGTTTAAGTCCTCATATTTTCAAATTATCACCGTATTCTCAAATCGGGAATCCCGTTATCACGCGGTTAGTTCCTACGTGCTACGTTGGTCCCGTGAAAGGTGTTGGTGCCTCTCACGGGACCGTACGGGGGATGTTTCGAGTTTTCAACCTCCAATGCCTTGTTTTTAAGTCCTAATATTTTCAAATTATCATCATATTCTCAAACTGGGAGTCTCATTATCGCGCGGTCAGTTCTTACGTGTTACATTGGTCCCGTGAGAGGTGTTGGTGCCTCTCACTTGAACGTACGAGGGTTGTTTCGAGTTTTCACCCGCTAACGCCTTATTTTCAAGATTAAGTCCTCATATTTTGAAATTATCATCGTATTCTCAAACCGGTAGTCCCGTTATCGCGCGGTCAATTCTTACGTATTGCATTGGTCCCGTGAGAGGTGTTGGCGCCTCTCACAGGACCGTACGGGGGTTGTTTCGTGTTTTTCCCCTTATAACGCCTTATTTTCAAGTTATATAGTAGCTATATATGGCTTATATAACAGCTATATATGCCCATATATAGCAGCTATATAGGCTCGTATATAACTGTTATATATGGCCATATATAGCAGCTATATAGGCTCATATATAGCTGTCATATATAGGCTCATATATAGCTGTTATATATGGCCATATATTGTAGCTATATAGGCTCATATATCTCTGCTATATATGGCCATATGTAGCTGCTATATATAGCCATATATAGCTTATATTCCTTTCTTAGATATTTTGTAATTAGAAATCAAACTAGACAAGATTCAAGAGCTTTGTAATTTCCTTTACTCTGAAGGTTGTGGGGCAAATTCTAATAATAAGATTTAGTGGTTCTGGAGATTTCATATGGATGTTGAGTTGATCAATAATGGTATTCAACAAGTTATCTCCTAACTCTTTCTGCATTTCTTTAGTATATGTAAAATGTTGTAAGGTAGAAAGATTGTCTTTATGGGAAGGCTTAATGATTAATATGTCAACGATTGATGAAAACAAATCAAAGATTAATATGTCAATGTTAATATTTCAATCATAAATAACATCTCAAATTGGATAAAATTTGTACAAATTTGATAGAAATGGTATAAATTTAATGACCTTGATAATTAAAATAAATTCTATAATGAGTTGTTTGATATTGTTCGAGATGACCGAGATCTCACCGATATTGTCCGAGTCGATCGAGATCGTGCCAATATAGTCCGAGTCGACTGGCATATCGTCAATATAGTCCAATTCAAGCCAAGAACGCTTATTACTCAACTCGTGTCAAAGTATCAAAACGGTGGGTCACGAAACTGAATCAACTCAATATCAGCCAATAATTTGAACCATAATCACCATACAACTTTAGACATCACTACCAGCAACTTCCACACATTATGTGATGTTTAAGTCTAGTTGTGAATCACCTTTTTTTATTTCCACTGTAATTGCATCTAAATTTAACTTCTTATGCTTCTCGTCTTCTACTTGTCTACAGTGATTGTGTATTGGGTCAATAGCCTTGATGGAGTTAGACTAAATAAACAAAGCAAATTTATAAAAATATATAAATAAAGTGAAGTATAATATCACTTCCTATAGAATCAATCTTTAGTACCCTGTCAAATAAAGAAATGCTATCATTTGTAAATGATAAAATTGTTTACCTGGACATCATCATTAAACATTTTGTAAGTATTCCTATAGCGCTGCAATAACTTGAAGGCCCACTTGCTTTGAAAATCTTCAAACTGCATGAAATCAAGTCAAATTAATATCTTCTCGAGAAAAAAGGAAAAAGGTCTTTTTTTCTTCTTTTGGTCGAACATTGATGTTATTTGATTATGTAGTTGAGACACTAAGAAAAAGCCAGGATAAGCCAGATCCGAGAACTGAGACTATCAATTGATCCCAAATAGAATTTGAACGTAATATCAATCATAAGGAACTAAATGTTATTTAATGAGTATGTTAAGGTTGTTAAGATCAACTTAACTAGTAAGAGTGCAACTATTGAATAAACTAGAGAGTCCATTGCTATCCTACTTGCCACCGTTGAAAAAAAGAAATTTAATGTATTACTACAGCAGAACATGAACGAATTAAATTCACTTGAACAATCACGTGAGGCCAATGAGTGAACACAACCTCCATGAATTTGTCAATAACTGCAATATAATCTTCTCCTTCAAGGCGATGTTCTTGCAATCCCAAGTCTAGACGAAAAATAAAAAGATTACTAATTTATTTGAATAAATATTTAGAAGTCAAGATAACTATTGCCACTAATATCATCTATGCTATTACTCTTGTTCCTAGAGTCTTTAATTGTAGTGAGTCAAATTGACACCGAATGAACAACTTAATCAAAGCATACCATATAACATTGACATATTAATCATTGGCATATAGGGGAAACCATCACAAACTCAGTGTTTAACTAATATTAAACATATAGGTACTTATTCACATAAAAAACAGATCTAGGACACTATTTAAAAAAAATTCTACACATCCATATACACACAAAGAAAACAGATCAAAGAAAGAAAATATGTTTTAAAAATCAGATCCAAACTAATTTTGTTAACACAAAAGTTAACTTCTCAAATCAAGTTTAAAAATATACCAACAGTGATTTAAATAAAAAATCAAAACGAGTCAGATCAATGCTTAAGAAATTTCAAGAAATAGATATTTAAAATATAACCAGCGGGAAAAACACATCGTAGCAGTGGATTTCTATTCTAACAAAAATTTCCAAGTCTAGTAACACTATCAACATAATATTGCTAACAAAAATGGTTAACATGCACAATAATTTCAGATAAAAAAAATAGAATGAATTTTAGAAAAACAAACTCTAAATATCAGATCTAAACTCTCATAAACATTTAATAAAGATCCAGAAGATCAAATCGGGAAATGATCTGACCTCCCTTACGTTGTGTAGAAGAAACCCCCATCTCGTACAGCCGTATTTGAAACAAATAAAATGATCTAACCTCCCTTATGTTGTGTTATGAATAAAAAAATAACATCAAGGGAACGAAAAATTTAGAAACCCAAATACAAATCAAAACCTAAATATGAACCTAAACCTGAATATGTAGAAATGTAAGGACATATTTTCAATAAGTCCGTCACAATTTATTATGTCGTATACCGCTACAAGTCGTCGAAGAATTGTGAAGATTGCTTCTACAAAAGACGGATCTGAATTACCTGTTGCCTTCAACATTCAAGCCCAACAATATGAACTTTGGTAAGATATTGTTTTACAGTTTCATATACATTTCATATTAAGAGTGTTGGGATATCTTTTAAAAGATGTTTTAAAAAACTTTTATATAAAAATGTTTTATAATATTTTTAAACGGAATTTTAAAAATCTTTGTTATAAAAATTGTTTATTTTAAAAAAAAGGTGTTAACTGTTTTAGAAAAAGAATAGTATTGAGAAAATTTAATCGGCAGTTAACGCATCTCGGTTTCGACGCCAATCTCGTTCGTGCGAGATCAGCATCTCGTTCGAATGACATTGGATGTCGCGCGTAGTCGTTCAAACGACACGCAATCTCGTTCAAGCGAGATGGGGTTCTCGTTCGAACGACCCTGTTTCTTGGCTGACACGCTGCTGTAATGCTTATCTTTTGACTGACTCAGATTTTGTATAAAAAGGGGTCCTGGAAGCCTAGAAAAACGTGGAGAACAGTCTCAACTTTTAAGAGTCTTATTCTTTTGAAACTTTTGTGTATCTGCCCAGATTTAATTCAATACCTTTTGGCAGAAAGTTTTTCTCCAACAATTTTAAATGTTTTGTTTTTAATTCACAAAATCCCAATTAATTTTATGTGAATTGTTTTGTGGAACCGAAGAACATATTGTGCGTTGGTTTATTCTTTGTGGAGAAAACTTCTTCAACCGACAGTTGCGTGCTATTGTGGAGGGAGTACTTATAAAGTTCACTCTTGTGGAGAAGTCAGTTTTCTTCTTCATTGCTGCCCTCCTGGAAAGGGAAAATTCCAGCCGTAACTTGTGGAGGAGCCATCTTATTCTTCACTGCTGCCCTCCTGAAAAGGGAAAGTTCCAGTCGAAACATCGGAACTGACACCTGCGGGTATTTCGTATGTCACCCTATTTCATTGTAATCCGTGTAAGCCGTTGTATTACAAATTATAGTGAAATAAAAGGTTTTTCCCTTCGAGGATTTTTCCTTAAGCTTATGTCGCATGCTTTATTTATTTTATGGTTTGACACACGCACACACGCAGTTGAACGATTTGGGGTTGATTTATTTTGGTTTAAAAATAGACACTAATTAAATAAGTGTGTCAAAGTAGAAAGTTGCGAATTTAATCAATTATCACACAATCGTGTTTTTTCAAATTGGTATCAGAGCTTATTTAAGCGATCACCACTTTTACAAGAAATACCTTCATTTGTGGAGAGAGAGAGAAGCGTTTGACAAGAGAGAAAGAAGCCATACTTTGTCTTTGATGAGAGAGAGAAGACATCAACATTCGGGAAATGCCATCAACAAATAGGGGTAAATGAAAATGAGGCGCCTGGTTTCTTTTTTTAGGAATGATATGGTCACGGCCTATGCCGTGAACCACCATCGCAGCCCATTAGTTCACCATCATGTACCTGAAATGACGAATGGTCACGGCCTACAGTCGTGACCCCATGCGCGACCAATAATAGATAATCAATTGAGGGATGGTCACGGCCCATAGCCATGACCCACACAAAAAAATGGTCACGACCCCCAGCCGTGACCCATATGCGTATATTTTTGTGCTTTGTTATGCCTTTGGTCACGGCCCAAGTTCGTGACACATCCGTGACCAGTTTGGAGGGAATTTTGGCGCAAAATTTGGAGCCAAGATGGTCACGGTCCAAGTCCGTGTCCCACAATGGTCAGGGATTTGATCTGTTACCACTTCCAGAGCATCGATGATTTAGTGTGGTAATAAATATGGTCACGCCAAATATTGAGTTTGTCACGACCCAAGTCCATGACAAGCTGGTCGCGGACTTGGGTCGTGACCCACTGGGCGTGACCATTAGCAGGATTTGGTGTGATGGGGGCTTTTTGTCAAAACCATAGCCTGCGCTCAGTGCATGGTATTTTACTTCATAATTAAAGTGAAGCAGAGCTAAGGAAAGGTTATGATCATCCTGAAATTGTTCAATCATTTCATAGTAGGCGCTGTTATTAGCCACAACCCGATTAAAAAGACCATGTAGATAAAGGTATGTCTCTCTAACTTGGTTTGATGCGTCACCACCGAGCAACCCTTCTAGCTCGTCCTTAGTCAAACTCGCATGCCCAGATCTAAAAAATTTAAGTCTTTGTTTCAGCAGATCAATATCAGTAGATATTCTTGCAGTCTTCTTGGAGTTGAACTGAAAAATAAGAGTATAAGAATAACAATCTAGCAAGAAGGGTAAACAAGTATAGTTAAAGATAAAAATAGCGAGTTAACCAAGCCAAAACTTTCATTTATTACCATAATAAAGTGTTACAACTGATTATTTCCTTACAGTAAAAATATAAAATGGGAAATCAAACATCATCAAAAATAAATATAGAAGGAAAGAGCTATCCATCAGACTTTAAAAGAATTACACCTTCTCTTTGTCTTTTGCTGCTAACTTTGGAGGAATGGCCTCAATTTCAACTGTAAGGACATTTTTGTCCATCATCAAGTTGTATGTCGTACGCCGTTACACCGTTAAAGAAATTCAAGATCGCATCTACATCAACGGATCCGAATATCAAAGCGTCTTCAACATCATAACCTCTGCGAGAATGAACTTGGTAAAGTTTTGTTTTTAAGTCCCTTAAAGTTCATACTTAGTATTGGGAAATTTTTATAAAATGATTTTTTTATAAAAATAAGAAGTAGCTTCCACTACTGAGAAGCCGGACCAGTCCTCCCCTTTTAAAAACGAACCGATCTGCCCTCGAACCGGTCCGCCTACCTACCGGACCGATCCGCCTTGCACCAGTTTACCACGGAATGATTGTAAACCGAAGAAGCCTATTTTAAAAAAGAACCGATTCGAGCCCGGACCGATCCGCCTGGGATAAAATCGTACAGTTCCGTGAGTGTTTTTACCACCGACTCATATTTCTTATATATATACCTATTTCGGTGATGAATTTTCCAAGTCTTTGAGAAAACGTTTCTAAGAGTTAAAACACAACAAGACTTCGTTTTTTGATATGCCAAACATATTTTTGATTCACACACAAAAATCCCAATTACTTTTGTGAATCTTTTGGAACCCTATAACACAAGTTTTGCTATTGTTCAACCTTTGTGGGGAGATCTTTGCAACCGAGGGCTGCGTGTCATTGCTGAGGGAGTCTCTACAAAGTGTTATGGGTACGTGTCATTGAGGAGAGTTGCAGTTCTTCCTTTGTTGTTTGGGTTGCGAGTCCTTAGAGGGTGCTGCGTGTATTCTCTTACTGAGTTCAATACTGCGTGTCTTTGTGGGTTGGCTGCGCGTTGATCCATTGCAGATTTTTCTATGTAATTATACGTTGCGATTTATATATTCATAGTGAATTAAAGGTTTTATCCGAAAGGTTTTTTTTCCTGAAATCTATGTCTCAGCATATTTACCGTGTCGCATGTTTTATTTATTTATGGATTGACACACGCACCTTAGATGCATGTTTAGGGACTCTAATTAAATAAGGGGTACTTGGAAACTTGCGAATTTAATTTAATTTTATTTAATCAATTATCACACAGTCGCACTCTTCATCAACAACATGCACTAGTCAAGACTCCCATATCCCCTCTTCATCATCTACTTCCTCTTCTAGGTTGGAAAGGCGCAAGGATCAGGCCTCAGGAATAAGTCCGAGTTAGCAATAGTGTCGACCTGCTTCAAAGCGTTGGATCAACCGTCCTTGAAAGAAACTTTCTTTATATACTCGATCTACACAGCGACTGCAGAAAAATCCTTGTCCCCGCCCCTATTGAAGGAATTCTCCTTATCCTTATTATTTTGAGCCTTCATCTCTTAAAAAAAAAATCTTCTTCTCAGCAGTAGCTTCCATTGCTGAGTTGGCAGTTATCTGCTCAGTAGTCTTAATTTTTTTCTCAGCTTGATTTAATTTATCCTGCCACTCTGTCTCCTCCTTCTTGTGGTCCTCTTAAGTAGTAGCAATGGATTTATTTTGAGCTTCTAAAGGCTTCCTCCACATCAGTCGAAGATGTCCTCAGCATATTATCCCTTATCAATAACTGTTCATAGTCGATAAAAAATTATAAAATAATATAGCAACAAGGTAAGTATCTGATATACGTAAGGAAAGTTGAAATTACTGAAAATAAGTATGGGGCATACAACTACCAGTGCCAAGTTTTTATTAGCCTTTTATAACAAACGGGCCCTGAACAAAGGAGCTACTACCGCCCTTTTAGTAGGTAAAACTTCAGAGTGAATTAAACCACTCTCAAAACCAAGGTTCACTACCACAAAGGCAGAATCTGCAGTAGCGTAGTCGGCTTGGCTTTTTTGCTTCAACTCCAACGGAGGAGCAAAACCCCTATTCAATCTCTTAAACTAAGATTTTGTGGTCTCTGTTTCATTAATAGTGACAAGTACTTACCTTTTATCACTAGTGTTGGGTTTATTGGGTGGTGGAGACGGGCAGGCCAGACATCAGGTTAGGAATTATCCTATTTCCCATGTCCTCGATAGACGAAGTAGGGATGGTGCTGATATCAAAGGAATCAAAGGAAGATGATGTTCCTCAAATTACAAACTCTCTTCTTAACCCAAGGGATTCAGAAACTGCAGTCGAGGATATTGAGGTGGGTTCTTCTTCTTCAAGGTTAATGGGGGCTTAGGGTATATCTTTTGTTGGTCGGTCAACGAAAGAAGTAATCGAACTTCTATATTCCAATACCACAGATGCTGACCTAGGATGCTCTTCTCCCAATCTTTGATGAATCAACCAAAGAAATTTTAATTCATCAAAATTGACCTCAGAGTTATTATGGCACTTCTTTTTACCTTCCTCTGCAGAAAAAACCAAGTAAAATTTTTTTGTCGACATATTATCAAACAGTTAGCATGTGTAAAAGAAAAATAGGGCAAAATGATGGTAGACCCTAGGACCAGTATATCTAACCCTCTCAAGAAGGGGAGCATGTTTCCAATTCATGACCACCACTCCATAATCCAAATAGTCTTTATTAGAATTAGGCAGGTTGACTACTAAAGCCATATTAGCTTATCTGGTCTTTAAGTAATATGTGTTGTCTCCTATGGTTCCCCACTTATAACAGTACGTTAATTCAGTGATCCCTATATGGGTTCCATGGAGTTCATTCAAGTGATTAACCCCATTCACCACTCTTCAAGTGTTTGGGGATACCCTAGTAGGGACTACATCAAAGTATTGGTAGAACTCAAGAAATAACTGATTACGTGGGAAAGTTATTCCACACTCTGCTATAAATAGTGTAGGAATCCAATGCGCCTAATCCAGAGCAAGTACGTCTAAGGGACCATCCACTTTTTTCGTGGTTATTCAACTGGGGATTTTTCTTCTTTATTTAAACTCTTCTAAAGAGCCTTCGTCAATAATATAGTCCATTTTTTACAAGTAACATAGCAAAAAAATGAAAGAGAATGGAGTTTTACAGAGTTCTCTACAATAACCGAAGGATCTCAAGAACAACAAAAGTTTAAAAGTTTGAGGCAAAAAGAAATGGGGGGAAACTCAATCCTTTTATAGATCTAACAGATTCACCTCGAAGATTGGGAATGGAAAATATTCACAAAACTAATGATTGAACTCCTAACAGCTGCACATATTCCAAAAGGGCAGAAAGACCAACATACCCTTTGGGGGTTCTGTATTTTTTAAATTATTCATAAAAATGTCACTGCATTGATATACCAGGGAGAAAGTTGCAAGTCCTAAAGGTCGACCGTCGACCAACACCCTGATTGGGCACCGAGCAACATTTTAGAGTAAATATTCCACCCTTTCAGTAAAACATCAAGCATGGAGCATTGGGGGATTTTGTTGTGGGTTAAATTAGTCATCCAAGTGGACCAATGAGATAGGAACCCTTGTTCTCGTACATATCCACTTCAATGCTTCATATACACTTGGTCGGCCTCAGAGACACTTGGTTGCGCTAATCAGTCGACCATAACTAGGAAGGTGAATCATCAAGACAAGGGTAAGTCATTCACATGGGACAACCAATAGTCATTTCATACGTTTATTGGAAGATCGATAGTCTTATTTATTGTATATAGGTGCAAATGCCTGAATTTATAAAGGCATTCCATCTCTTGGATTCTTAACCACTATAAATATACCACCTCCTTCAGCTCAAGGGGGTGGATGGAATGTAAGTTAGCAAAATCAAGATTACTTTTAGCTTATTTGAACCACCCCTCAATCGTAATACCATAATCTTGCATGTAGGTTTTTCCAAAGCTCAACCACATTATAAACCTTTGTTGTCTTACTTGATTTGCTTGTTATTCATTTATATTTATTTATGATTAAGAATTGGTGTTATCAGGTTGAAATTACCTCCATACTAATTTTAGACATCAACAACGATATTTTGGGATATCCGGTATAATAACAAGTTTTCTCGAGTGGCCAACAAAAGACCATTAGAAAATTATATTTCCATCTACCTCATATAATACCAACTCATGCCCATACGGAAAATATTACATAATACATAAGAGGTGAGTGCATTCCAACTCTGAAAAGCGTTTATCCCTGCCACTACGTAAGACAACTAACCTCATGATGTCTAATTCCTGAACAATCATGTCCAAGTTTAATTAAGATGCTTGTCCTTGAATTTTTCTCAAAACTAGGTCATTGTGTGCATGCTTGTTTGTTCTAAGTGACTTTTCAAAATCGGTTGTTATGTGAGTCAGCTGTAGAGATAGCAACACATCCGTCCCTTTCCAAACTATGGAGAATGAACTAATGTTACTACCAAAATATTTCTTGAGTTGGGAATGCACACCTTCGGCTTTATATGTCATTCAATTGCCTCGATACATAACCTTGTTAGTCCAAACACAAGTAAATTGATAACGACATCCAACTTTTAGTAATATATATGATGGGATTTAGAAATTTCATCCATGCTTGGGCAAGCATATCCCAACTTTCATTCAAGGAATGTGGTGTGCCGAACTCTGTCACACCTATCCACCTTTGAATAAACAATTTCTTATCCTCCATCGTGAGACCATACTTTGCATAAGAAATTTCCACATTCCTTTGCATATGGATAAGCAAATCATAGTCTATGTGGCAGGAAATATAACTCAAACCTAATTTAGACATGACTGTTGTTTGTCAGACACAAAAACATGGGACAATGCTTTCTACTAGTATAAACTTTTCAAAAGGCTCAACGCACACTCGAAGTTTGAAAGTGAACACAATGCAAGATGACTGACCTATGGAAGTCATACCAATCATCTTAAATAATGCCTTATTGCACCTATATGTCTTATTTGTGCAGTGAATAATAAGTAAAATGGAAAAACACTTCGCCAAAAGTGCGGTTCTTACAATTTCCAAATCCGGAAACACATCTCGTACGTTAGATTCTCGGATCCTATTTTCATTATCATTTTGATGACAAGCATTTGTCACACTTGGGCAAGTAGATTCACTCCCTGAGCAGTCATTAGTGCTCTGATAGTCTTTTTTCTTGCTATTAAAGCATCCGTTGCTATTACTCGTGTTGGGGCACATAGATTGTCAATGTCCCACCAAAATTTAGCATCATTGAGAATTCCTTTCACAAATGGAATTTATTTTATAGTAATCAAGTTATTATTTTCACAATAATCGCATAAAAATATTTACAAAACTAAAAAATAATAACCATAGCTGGATGCAATCGTGTGTCGTTTTATGACCACAGTTGGCATGACAACGTAAACCAAACCATATGGTGACTTGTAGTCATGGTTTATGAAACAACACGGTCACAAGTAGCAGTGGTACAACAAAAAAAAAATCCCCCTACCCCACGGTGACTTGTGGATGTGGTTTTTGAGATACCACGGTCATAAGTAGTTATAGTACAACAAGTAAAAATATACCTTCCCCCACGATGACTTTTGGCCATGGTTTGTGAGACAACACGGCCATAAGTAGTCATGTTACAATAAATAAAAAATACCCTTATCCCGTGGTAACTTGTGGCCGTGGTTTTTGAGATACCACGGTTCTCAAGTAGTTATGGTATAATAAGTAAAATGTAGCTTCCCTACAGTTGGTCACTGTGAGACTTCATCTCTTACGATGACTCATCACCGAAGTTTCAGGGTACTGGTATTAGGGTTTTCTACATTTTAATTTTTAATTTTTGGTGCTCCAATGATTAAAAAATGAAAAAAATAGACTCAAACGAATCAAGCGAACTTTGAATGTTGGTATTTTGATGCTCCTATTATTGGGTGGGTTTTGACATTCTATTGAAGAGAACTGGAATTTTTCCTTGCAAAAAAGCACTGAAACAACAAATAAAGCCATGTAAATGCATAAAATAACAATGTATGTGGATATTGGTGGCTAATGGTGAGAGTGGTGGTAGAGGCTTGGTATGGCTGTGAAGGTTGCGCTTTCACAGTGGAATTTTCTAGAGAAGAGGAAGATCCAATTTTAATTTTGCATTTTAGTGGAAAAATATTTTTTAAAGGGGTGAACCCGGGCGCAACGGAAAGGTTTCCCCCGCTGTGACCTGGAGGTCACGGGTTCGAGTCACGAAAACAGCCTCCCTGCGTATGTAGGGGTAAGGCTACGTACATCCAACCCCCCAGTACCCCGCAGTGGCGGGAGCCTCGTGCACTGGGTTTACCCTTTAGTGAAAAAATACTTTTTGTGTCATTTATAATTTTTATTAAGGGTATTTCAATAAATTTATCCAAATTAAAAGGTTATGTAATTTTGGTGTTTGTAGTAAAATATGGTTTGATTTTTATTATAGTGTTAGAGATTAATATTTGGGGTGCCTTTAACAATATCTCTCTCTCTCTCTCTAGTGATGACAAATTACATATATGCATCTTTTTTCAAATCGATACATATAGTTGTAGATTCTAATTATATATAATAGTATATACACTTCTTAAATTTATTTTGAAAAATAAAAATGTGGTATTCCCTTTTAAAATTGATACACTTTTTTAACATTTAAAGTTCGGTTATATTTTATTATTTTTAGAGGGAAATTGGTGATAAAGGTATCCATAATCGTGTTTTTTTCTCGTTGATGAAAAATTCATAGTAAAAGAACATATAATTTTGTTTAAATAAAAACATAGGATTTTGGGGACTTACAGTAATTCGAGTTGAAAGAAAATGAATGTCGTTTTAGAAGAAATGTTAATTTTAAGAGTGCAAAATCAGAAAATATGGCGCGCGTGTTATTGTGCATAATGGACGTAAGCATTTATCTCTTACTACTATAAAATGCAAAACAAGGCATTAAGACTCCTCTCCAACCAGCTTATCCACGTAGGCAAAGCATTTAAGACTCTCAAACCCAATACTATCCACGTGTCAGTTGTTTGAAATTAATAATCCTCCTCTTTTACCATAAGCCTACAGTCGATAGGTATGAAAATAAAGGTAGATGCAATGACACTGGTCATTCTCTTGGGTTCTCAATACTCATCAAATGAAGCCTCTTTATCTTCTGAACATTCACATTTTCCAAAACTTTCCCTCTTTTGAGACGAATCATTCTCCTCCCCCTATTTCACCCTCTTATTCAAAGGACTACCACATCGGTTAGATTTTTTAGGGTTTTGAGATGGTTTGAAAGGGATTGATTGAATTTCCTACATCTGGATCTATTCAACGACATATCATCTCTCCTCACATGGACACCTCTCCATACTCCCTCCACCTTTACATCTTCTAATAGTCTTTTCGTTTCTCTCTCAATTTCTCAATAACATTACTATCATTAATAACCACAACCAACATCTTCTAATAGTCTTTTCGAACCAAAAAGATAAATGAGGTGAACGGACCAGACCTGGGCATCCTCATCATCGAAAATATAAGGCGGCGAGGGAGTGGAGTCGTCCTTATCAAATCCCTCATAATTCCTCCTCATTAACTCCAACCACACCGGAGTGGAGTCATCCTCATCAAAGCCCTCCTAATTCCTCCTCTTGAAATCCAACCATACCAACATCAGGTTTTCCAAAAACTATAAAGCGTACCTGTAGATCCACAACCTAATCGGAACATTTGTCTGCTCATTCGTTGTGTAAATCAAACAACCTATCATATTCCTCTTCCCTCTGCCTTTTAATTTCTCTCATAAAAACCCATCTCATACATTCTCTCTCCCCTCATGACTATCAACAAGTTGGTTTTCCTCTCCCTTCATATAACTCTCAATGTTATGGCCCTTTTGGTTACGAGCTTGGAAATACAGCTTCAGATGCTATGCCTAGAAAATTGGTTGGTTATATTGGTTATAGTGCTGCAAATAGATCGAATAGAGGAGTTGTTGCCTAGGAAGATTGTTACAAGGACATCAACACATGGTTGTTGTAGGTGAAAATTATGAGGTGAACCAATAGAGAGGACTGTGAATTACTCATATGCCTTTGGTGAGGTATTTTAGTTTGGTAGTACAGTTGATTAGAGATAATTGGATGACCTATTTTATACAACTCATCACAGGGGAGCATTTACAAGGGATTTAATGTAAGGTTTGAGGCTAAGCTTTTAAATATAGGTTTTCTTATTGGGATTTGATTTAGATGTAAAATTGAATTTTAATTTTGGACCTTTTCTTCATCAAAATTTCAGTTTTAGATGGATATGAGTTAACTTCTAAGTTTCAAGCATAAATTGGGGTTGTGGCTTTTTTATCCACAGTATAACAAAGGTTGCAGTCCGTCCAAAGGAATAGTAGAGCAATCATTTCGAGATCCCACACATTTTTTTTCCAGTTATTTATTTATAATTAGTACATTACATATTTTCTCATGGTGGGAAACTAAGATTGTAGACAGAAACAGAGTAGATTTCTTCTCATCTATTTATTCTCCGAATCTACTTTTCTTCTCTAAATCATTATTTTAATTTTGTACATTACAGTACCTTGCCGTTATGAGATTTAACATGGTTCATGCTTATCATTTTCATGAGATTCTACAACATATATGAATTAATATTATATATGTCTTTTCATTTCCTTTTTATTTTGCAGGTGGACATTAAGCATGTGATGAAGTGTCCAAAAGAATATGTCCTTATATATAAATATTTTAACATAAAAATCAGTTGTGGATTTTGTTGGTTTTATTGATGCCACTTTGTGAAACCATGTTATTGAGTTTACACATAAAGAATGATCAACATGACTGACTCGGTTCTTTCATTTAAGTTTTGACCTACTGTATGTTTAATATGATCAACTTAATTTTTGTATTAAGTAATTCATATTTATCATTTATGTTATACATTATGTTCATTATGATTTAAAACTTAAAGTCGTTACTAAGCCACAAAAATCGAACCCAACAATTTGGGAATCTTTTTAAGCCAATCATTTTTAGCTATTCAATCGAGCTCTTAATGATAGTTAATTTTTTTATGTTTTCGTCTTAGATTCTTACCATAACATATCAAATCATGTCTTTTAAAATTCAGTTTTCAATCTTCTTTATACCCTCTTATTGAGAGTTTTGTTAAAAATTTTGAGAGAATTTTTTTCCTATGTTCTGTACACTGCATCGCTCGCGCATCGCGCGAGCTTACAACTAGTCTATTATAATATTATAATACGAAAGAGTGTATCTATTTTTACTTCATTTCTAAGGGGTTCACGTGGACACATCAATTCAATACGCTCTTTAACAGGAGCATTAACTTATTTTTAACAGATCCGGGTGCCCCTTTCAATTCTTTTTCTCTTTTATCTCTTTGAATGCTTTTATTCATTTCAGCTTCTTTCACTATTTCTGTTTCATCTTCTTCTTCTAGCTCTTTGAATACTTTTATTACTCTTATATGGGCATAACCTCACTAGTTATATGACCTGAGAATGCCGATTGGTGGCTTTGTTTTCTCGCATTTTCAAACGCAACCTTTTTTCTAAACTAACCAAACTCAAAAAAATCTCCCATCATCATTTTCTCTCACCATCATGGCTACCTTAATTTTTCTCGGCCTCACCGTCGTGACTTACACCATCATCGAAGTCGTCGTCGGTGGATATGTCACTTTTCGTCAGTTATCCCCTGTCATCGTTGAAAATTTTAGTAGAAAAATCTTCGATCCTATGGCTATTGTTCCATCCATAAATGATATGGAATTGTCTTTAATTAAGTCTAATTTGAATTGTTGTTTCGATCATCTAGATGTTTTGGTGATTGGTTGTGGTTTTATCAGTTGTGGTGTTACTTTAGATGAGGTTATGCGACGTCTCCTTAACTTTTAAGCGCTCCTTTTGTATGCATTTGCTGAAGAGACATTTTATGTACTACTATTCCTATTGTATTCTAATGGTTTTATTAATACCGAGTGCTTATTGATGTTACTTTCGTATTGAGTATTCATTATTTATGCCATCTTTAATATTCTTTCTAACTTTGGATAAGAAAATGTTATGCTTTGTAAATGTCTTCACAAGGAAAAGAAGGAAAGGAGTTGGAATTTTAGTGCATTAGTTAGTAATTAAATGAGTAAAAGATTAATTAATAATTTTCTATTTGTTTCTTATTAATTCGAATTTTCTACATAACTTTTCTTTTTTATTTGAGGTCGTACGTAAATGTTTCCTAGGAACTGTTTACTTAATATATAACAATTAAAACTATTTTATAGTCGAGCACTATATGTATAATGATATATAACACCAAACATTAACATAATATTTTTATCACCAAAAAACATATAAGTAAATAATTTCCCTTATTTTCCTATTATTTTCTTTTTTGTAAATTAACAAATATAAATTTATTATGTGAATTTTTTATTTTTTGTTCCTTTGTGATTGTGACTTTTGCGTAAGGGTAAAAATTTGTGTTATAGAGTCGTGTTTGGGCCTAACACCATAGACTAACTACCATATAGGTACGAGCACAATATAATATGAAATTGTTAAGTGATACACATAAGTGTGAACTCGCCCCTTGACAAGCCCAACATGGTTCGAATGACACTGCTCAACATTCATCAAACATATCCATTCATCAGCCGACATAATATGGGTCACCTTCAAAGGTCTCGGCCTCCGAGACCTTATGCTCAGCACTTCACAATCACTCGGTATAGCTCAGTTTACGGTTACTCTTAGTACATCTCGTCTCGGCCTTGTACCAACCTGGTAGGCCGAGACAGTATACAAACTCAGCTTCATACCTACTTATTTGGAAGATTGCCTTTGTCAGTTTTGACTCGATCGGTACTATCAGAGCCGACATCAACAGTTCATTTGGCACGCGTGACTCATGTATCATTAATCCATGTGGACCATGCAGTTATAATATATTTCTAGCCCACATGGGGGAATATTTTGTCATCATGGATTGTGCATGTGTTAGACAAATGTTGGGCTCTCATTGGATTGCTTACATCACTCACACATACAGCATGCTTGGGGGCGAACTGTGCACCCTCAAGCCTATATATACCTTCATATTCTTCATTTGAAAGTTTTGAGATATTAAAACCCTGTTAAAACTCTACAGAATTATAATCTAGAGAGAGAAAGCTTGAGTGAATGTATCGATGGTCTTCAGTGCTTTATAGAAATAGAAAACCACCATCACATTGCATAGTGGAGTAGGCTAAGGCTGGACCACTTTACCTCGTATGTCATTTCTCTCTCTCTCTCTCTCTCTCTCTCTCTCTCTCTCATATCTCTCTCTTACATTTACGTTCCTGCATCTATATCTCCATTGCTGAATAAGCTAGAGCTTGAACTGTACACAAAAATTTAAATGGTGATTTCATAGCATCATCAATTTGGCATTGTCTCTAGGAAGATATTGATATCCTTCTTCTTGTTTTCCAACTTAGATGCTTACTTAGTCCTCTGGTGGTGGTCTAGCTCCACCATTATTGGGCTTGTACCACCATTGAAAGAGTTGGGTGTGCTCTTAAAGATTCCTTCCTTCTTACAATTCATTTAGCTTTATTATTTCTGCTCACCGAAACTATGGAATTATATTTGCAAGCTGGTGTTGGCCCAAGTTCCAACTAACCACCACCTAATTTAAACATGGTTGATGTGGCAACGAAACTGTGGTCCTTGGTGGCCAATCAATAAAAATACAAGAACAATTCATGTCGTTAAGATAAAGTGTGTTGGGAAGAGCACCAGCTGACCCGACCCTGATTATCACTCCGCTCGCCAGGGAGACAGTGGATTCGATGATGGGGGACCACCCCCTACCCCATATAAGCAGGCTCGGTGTCACCATCAATGGAGAGATGTAGCCGATCCTAGGTGTATTCAACTAGGAAAATAAGTGCAGGATTTCCCAGATGACTAGGACTGCGGCGAGGAAGATTACTGGGATCCGTATAAGGTTTAGGCAACACAATTCACCCGGTTCTAACCTATAAGGGAAATAGTTCTAGGTTAACCAAGGACTTCAGCCGTTGATAGGCTCAACAGAGGGTCAACATTCAATCATCTCGGCCCAGTAGGGGACTTGCATGATCGGATCTCCTATTCTCATAGTAATATAGTTTCCAGGGGGAATGGTAGACGTAGTGATGGTCGGCCACAACAAGGCCCAGATAGGGAACAAAGAGAAGTAAACAATCGATAGAGAACGACTGGATGAGAACAGGTTCGAGACTCGGTAGATCGAGAAAGGGGTGCTGATAATGTTGTGGTAGAGGAAACGCCTTGGAAAAGATCCATCTAATGGTTAGAAGATAAGATTAGTACACTACTGAATATTCGAGACCCAAACCACTAAGGTTATACAAAAGGTACTCCTTTCATCACCAAAATAGTAAGCTTTCCTACTCATGCCAAATTTAAACCTCCTACTATGACCCCAAAGTATAATGGAAGTGAAAATCCAGTGCACCACATAGAAATATATCAGTCAACAACCTACATATACTCCAACCCAAACGATATGGGGTGCAAGTATTTCTCTAGCACTCTTACAGGTGTGGCCCATATATAGTACACGTCCTTGACCAAGAATTCAATTAAAAACTTCAAGCAACTAATCGAGAAGTTTGTTCATAATTTTAATTCGGTATGAAGCCACCAAAAAATGTAACCCATCTCCTGAACGTGAAGTAAGGCAAGAACTAAGCTCTGAAGGATTAAATCTCTTGATTTAATAAAGAAAAATTGGAAGTAGAGGACTATGATGAGAACATAGCCATAACGGCTCTCATTAATGGCCTACAATAAGAGAAAGTCCTTTAGAAACTCTATAAGGATGCCCCAAAAACCATAACAGAACTTCGGGCTTCGAGGGGAGAGTCATAAATATGGAGGAAGCGATAGAGGCCAAGAGAAGAGACATGAAGGAGGCTACTAGTGGTAAGTCGAAAGACAAGGAAAGAAAGAATAGATCGACTGAGAAAAGGTTTGCAAAATATACCCCATAATAGTAAGCCCAGATATGATCCTCAACGAGATTAAGGACGACAGGGTGCTTCGTTGGTCGTAGAAACTCAAGTCCCCTCCTCATAAGAGGGATAAAATCAAGTGGTGTGAGTTCCACAAATACCACCGATATACGACTGATAAATGTTTTGTTCTAAAAGATAAGATAGAGAAGATGTGGAAGCATGGAAATCTTTGAAAGTATATAGGCCGGAATGGTGCCAAAGACGACTCTAGAAAGAAGTATAATGGATGGAAGGAAACAAAACCGAGATGACAAGAAGATGATGAATCAGACAGTGAAGAGGACGAACCATATCTTCCACCTAAGATCCCAAAAGAAAAAGGTAAATTGCATATGATATCCTTCAATATTAATATGATATGTAGAGGTTTAGTAAGGGGGAGGCATAAAATCATCCGACCGTAAAGTCCACATAGTGGAGGCCAAGTCGGCTCCAAAGAGGTTAGATGCTAACTCGGTTAGGATAGAGCTAAGGCCAGGAAAGCTGAAGAAAGTCGACATGGGCACCCTAGTGGTAGGGTTTTCAAGAATGGACTTCAAAGTAATTTTGGCCCCTCGGGACGATCCTTTAGTTATCAGCACCAAGGTCCATGGGTATGATATGTCACACATACTTGCTGATGGAGGTAGCTTAATCGACGTGATGATTTGGGACTATTTTATGGGTTTGAATCTCAGTAAAAAGATACGACCTTAGCCTTCAGATACGACCTTCCACAGTAACAACGCTTCCTTCCCCATCTTCCTTTTCTCTAATTTTTTTATACCCCACACACGACCACATCACACTCTCACACACACACACACGTGCACACGCACGAGCGCGCGCGCACACACACACATACTAACCATCCTTCATGTCTCTCTATACATTGCACATACACACATACCTTATACACAAACCTACTCTTATACATACATACATACATACATACATTCCCCCTGCATACTCTTACACACACACACACACACATGCACACAATAATCTTTTAAACATATACATATGTGTGTCTGCGCATAATATATACAAATATTTTACACACACGCCTAAAACGTAAAATTTTTGGAGAAATAAGAACATAGATTTCAAGATAAAAAAAAAACACATTTTCTTTTGAGCAGTCGAATTTTTAAACACAAAATGGCGAAATATATCCTTTTTAAATACGCACACGACTCTTTCCTTCTCACTTTATTATTTATCTTCCCAGTCCTTCTCTTTCTCTCTCTCAACTGATGGTGATGAAGGAGAAATTGGTATACTGTTGTGTTGAAGTATATTTGTATGTAAATATAAGCATGTACCAATGTGTGTGTGTGGAATAAAGAAGGAGGTAAAAAGTGGGTATGTGATATAGTTCATCTCTCTCTCTCTCTCTCTATATATATATATATATATATATATATATATATGTGTGTGTGTGTGTGTGTGTGTGTGTGTGTGTGTGTACGCGCGCGCGTGTGTGTATATATATACATATATACGCACAAGTTAGTGAATGTTACATCATCCCCAGAGCATTATGAAAAATGTTAAAATGACATTTTATATAATTATATATAAAAATTCCTCCTATGTCCCTCGAAAACATAGCTTTGTGCTATTTTTTTTTTATAAAAGCAGTTATAAATTATACAACTTTTGCAACACGAGGATTGGCAAAGGTAGGTTTGCTGCGATAATTGGAAAGACTTTTAGCATGTTTGATTTATTCATTAAATTATATAAAATCTTTAACAAAATTAAGAAAATCCCTACAAAAGATATAAAAAAATGGTGATAGTTGGGTGTAGAACATAGTTAACTCTGTACCGGTAAAGTTGGTAAAAGAACAATACAAAAAAATTTCAACATTGACGCAACCAAATGATAAAGATGACCTAGTATAAAAGACAAATGTAAGTAATAGCCATTGGGGTGTAGTGTTAAAATTAAAGAGGAAAAATTATATGACATACGGACAAATTTTATCATTGTGTCATGTTTGTAATGCTTATTAAAAACTTATAATTTTGGCTTTATTTTATTTGGATAAAAATATTTGAGTCATAGGTTAGGATGTTTATGTTTGTACCTTCAAGTCTATATAATGAACACATGTCACGACCCGAGTAAAGGGACATCTTCATGTCAAGTTTTTGTCTTCAACATTGGTATCTCGAAAAAAGATATAATGCTTAATTATGTTTATCCCGAGGTTTATAGTTTGGGTGTTTTTACTTTTGTTTTAAACATTTTTCCAAAAAGATTTTTTTAGAAAAAAAGATTTTATGTTTGTAAAGTCATTCTAATGATCTTACGTTTTCATTTGAACGAGTTTTATTTTTTTTCAAATGAGGATAACGTTTTCGTTCGAACGAGAATCTGATGACCTTTAAATGAGTGCATTTTGCCTAAATTTAAAAATTGCTATTAGAAGCTCACTGTAGCTCGTTCTAATGAGTTTGGTGTTGCCGTTCAGATGACTTTGTTTCGTTCAAACGATATGGCCAAAGTCATTCGAATGAGAAGGCTATTTTGTTCGAATGACTTGCCTCATTTTTTGTGAAGTTGACTTTTCACGTTTTTCAACATATATGGGGCACAATTTGTTCAGTTTTAAGTAAGGGTTCTGAAAAACTTTTTGAGAGACAAAATTTATAGCCTTATATAATCCCGTTAAATCCTTGTTTATGAGATCCATAAATCAATAATATTCGGTTTGATATCTTATGTTTTGAGCCCCAAAAGTTATATACTTTTCACACTTTCGAGTATCATTTGGCATGGTGGATTACGTGTTACTATGTGACAAATTATATTCATAGATCGGTGGATACCGAGAGGTAGAAGGACTACGTTGTGAAGCCGTTAGTGGGTTCGTACAATTTTTGTGAAGAAGGTTCAAGGAGAGAAGATTGCATCATGCTTCAAGGGAGTCGAGTTGGTGAGTAAGTCATCTGTCGTCCTTGTATAAACCCTATATCACAGTGGACTTGTGTAGGATAGGTTGCCTGAGGTTTTTCCCATTGTGGAGTTTTCTCGTACATTGCCACGTTATGTGTTTGATCTTTACTTTATTTATTTTCCTCTTCCATGACCACGTAGTAATGGTTTAGGCAAGATATGTACAATGTTTCTTTAATACGTGCTTGATTTAAAATTAGGGTAATTGCTCACTCATTATAGTTAGTTGGATTAAATTTAGAATTTGGTAATCCTACATTCACACACACCTTATTGTAAAAGTTTCATATAAATACCATCTTTAGAGTTTGAATCAAGATGAATTTCATTATCCTACATAAAAATAATTATTGGCAATAATTAGAGGTATTGAAATCTTTTGATTTTTTCAATGCCAAGACCATTTTAACAAGAACACTCTACAAAGGCCTACTAGATCTTATGAATAAGAATTTATCTAACATGTAGGCACAAGGCAAACTCTTAGAATGACAACTCTGGTGAAATAATTTACATTTGTTATAGAGTATGTACATGTAATATAAAAAATTAATTATTACCTTAAGAAGAAAATTTGCAACTGGATAAGAATAAAATACTCTCTCAACTTTAAATGGAAATAATCTTATTAGAGACAAAAAATGTTGAATTTGGTCACACATGACAACAAGAGTATTGTTAGGCATAAAAAAATTACTCGAAATAGTCATTTTGTGAAGAATCTCATCAAGGCAACCCACATGGTTTCGTTAACCTTACTAATATTAGAATTATTAACTTTCTTTTTTGATTCCCAATATATGTATAAGAGAAAATTTAATTTTTTTTATTAACTTATTTATATTATGGTACCATTATTGGAAAATCATGAACCGAGAAGAACAATCTCTACTTGTAATTCGAAAGCATGTGAAAGGCCTGTCGTTTTTCATATAAGGTAGTCAAGATCTCCATTGATCAAAATCTGGTCGTCTTTGAAGGTCCAATAACTTTGATATGGATGTTAGGAGTGGTTATTTTATTACATTCCTTCTCATTTAGAAGATTGCCTATTTTCGTGTTCTTCTAGTTTCATTTGTTTATATTTTTAAAAAAATTATGAACTTCGTGAGTTTGGAATCAAATATGCTTATGTTTTGAGAGTGCTTAATTCGAATTGGAGACCACCTTTATGCAATTCATTATTTTGTCATAATTTTGGACCTAAAAAACTGTATATTTTATCGATCACAAAGGATCCATGAAAATTTACAAAATATCTAACCAAAGTAATAACAATAGTTTTTTCCGTGATTAATTTGGTCACCACATAATTAACAAATGAAGGATTTGAACTTACTCACCAAGTAAGAATAACCTTTACAATTCTACCTTATTGGGAAGAATAACTTAGTGTCTCAAACTTACCATTAGATTCAATGCATGAATATATGGTCAATATATGTGAAAAACATTATATCGGAGAGACAATGTAACATGCATCACAAGCTTATCAGCACATAAAGTTACATGAAACGAAACACAACATACAATCCAGGCTCTAAAGGCGATGCAACTCACTTTTGGAATGGTCTCAATGATAGAGATTTTTAGAATATTAAGAACATAAGGGGTGACTGGAACTATCACATGAAGAGAGACTCTCATACTTTAATAATTGTTCCTTTCTCCTTTTATTTTTCTGTAAGTAGTGTAGTTATTAGTCGAGTGAATTATTGTACTAGTATCTGGTGCTTTTGAATTATCGTACTTTTATTTTCATTTAAATCTTATTTTGGAGTCCAAAAGTGCTTTAAAAGCCCTCCATTTGTAATGACAAGGGACATGAATTACCCGAGTATGCTTGAACTAAGAAGGAGTCTGGTCTCTCAGATCCTCTTGGAGGAAACAATACTTTTTCAATCTTCAACCACCTATAAGCACCCTTATGTCCTTCTAGTAGTTTATTTAATAAATACAAGTTTTCTTTGAGATGGAACAGTGTTGTATTTGAACATCTTATACTTTATATTATCATTTTCTTGAATATAGCTCCTTATCCACCTAGCGTGAATAATAATATAGAGTTATGATTTGAGGTAGAAAACGAGCTAGATCTACGATGTACCTGATATGAGGAAGGTGAGGTTGAGATTAATAACCTTTGTAAACAGTAAGCTTGCCAACACCAAATGCCTACACCTACTATGTTGAAACCTTCATATACTAATTCTATTTTATAAAGCGCAGTCAACATTTAATCATAAAAAAAAGTTTTATAACTAAGATCAATACAAATTATATGCCGAGTACCAAAAAAGCCATTATTAATAATTTGTGACAATTTTTTGTCAATTAAATCATAAATAAGCCACAATAGAGTTAAATATAATTATAAACTCAATATCCGGTTTATAATTTGTATTAATATAACCCACTTGGTAGTTTTATCACTTTATATTTGGTTCCCATATTATAACTTGCATTCAAGTAAAGTGTAAAATATTTGGGGGTCAAAATATAATTTCAAAAAAGTTTTGAAATTATGAAGTGCTAAATTAATACACATTAGAATGGTCGAGGGCCAAAGTGTTACAAAATAAAGGATAAGGTAAAAAGTGTTGCACAGTTAATAGTTTGAGAGTCATTATTGTAATTAACTATATTTTTTGTTCTTCAATTGAAGTCATTTTTTTCACCAATAGTGTCAAGTTTTCAAAGAGCAATTTCACCGCTTGAAGTCACTCCCCCCCATTTAAAATCAATTTTTTAGTCAATACTTCGGCTACCTCTCACGAATATAAATTATACTAAATAGAAAATATACAAGTTAATCTTATAATTGATAAAATAACGAGCTTTAACCCGAATTGACATGAGTGAGTATAACTCCTCACTCCTTCTCGGGGTGATCACACGCATTATTTAATTTTCTATAATATAAAAATATAGTTCTACTTTAAAGACAACCTTACATATAGTTTTATTTAATTTAAAAAAAAAGTGATATTATTGATTTTCTAAAATTCTTAAACAGTGGGTTGTGGTAATTGGTAAGATAAGGTTGTCACTCAACGATTGATGATTTATGATTAAATAATATTTAATTATTTATTATAATATTAAAACTAGTCATATTATTATTTATTTAAATGAGTCGAGAAATAAAATAATTTAAAATAGATTGATCACAGTTTATGTTGCACATTGGCTTGAAAAATAGTAAAAATAGAACTAAGGGTCCGTTTGGTTGGCATAATTTGCCTAGGCAAATGCCAAAAAGTTGGCAAATATGAAAATTTGCCCACATTTTGGCTGTTTGGTTGCATAATTTGCCTAGGCATTATTTGCCAATGTACAACACCTCCTATGCACAATCTGTGGGCAAATTTTGCTTACCTATTTGAGTGGGAAATATTTGCCCACAAATTTGCCAACTTCTTAAACGGTTTTAATGTTTTAAAAAATAATTTAAAAACTGTTTTAAATAATTAAAAAACGGTTATGAATATTTAAAAATTGTTTTATAATGTTTCAAAAACTGTTTTTAATATTATAAAAAATTGTTAAGAAAATGTTTACAATTTTAAAAAAAAATCGTATTAACAAAATATTGTAAAAACTGTTTTTAACATTTTTAAAAACTGTTGTGAATATATTATAAAAACAGTTTTAAAGTTTTAAAAAATAATTTTAAAGACTGTTTTAAATATTTAAAAAAACTGTTATAAATATTTAAAAACTGTTTTGTAATGTTTTGAAAACTGCTTTTAATATTATAAAAAATTGTTAAGAGAATGTTTTACAAATTTTTTGAAAAACCGTAATATAAAAATATTGTAAAACAGTTTTTAACATTTTTAAAAACTGTTTTGGATATATTATAAAAACTGTTTTAAAGTTTAAAAAAATATTTTGTAAAACTGTTTTAAATAGTTTAAGAAAACTGTTGTGAATGTTTAAAATTTGTTTTGTAATATTTTAAAAACTGTTTTTGATATTATAAAAAATTGTTAAGAGAATGTTTTACAAATTTTTTGAAAAAACGTAATATGAAAATATTGTAAAAATAGTTTTTAACAATTTTAAAAACTGTTTTGAATATAATATAAAAACAGTTTTAAAGTTTAAAAACAAAATTAAAAAATATTTTAAATAGTTAAAAAAAACTGTTGTGAATATTTAAAAATTGTTTTGTATTAAAAAAAATTGTTAAGAAAACGTTTTACAATTTTTTTTAAAAACTATAATATAAAAATATTGCAAAAACTATTTTTAACATTTTTGAATATAATATAAAAATTATTTTTAAATAAATTAATTGGATCGACTTTAATTTCGCCTAATATTGTTTGATAGCGTCATCTGAATTTGCCTAAATTTTGTCATGCGCACGCTTTTTCCCATTGACAACCAAACGCACCGTAAGTATAAAGAATGTCCTTTCCAGTTAAAAAATGTAAAAACCCAGTGTGGGGGGCTTTTGAAAGGTACACCAAATGCAATGAAAGCCCAACAAGAAAGAGAGAGAGAAAGGAGTACTCATCAATACAGTGATGCGTTGTAAGAAAAGGAGAGTGCCCCACCTCCAGCTAGCCTACCTATAATATGTACAAAGGGATAAGAGAGACGAAACAAAACCCGGTTGTTATAGTAATAATAATAGAAGAAGGATTTTAGCTGCAACTCTTAATATCGATGGCGGAGACAGAGGGAGCTTCCAAGGTGTCATCGCATAATCGACCAAATCTAACTCTCCCACCTCGCTCTTCATTCGAATCTTTCCTTAATGGCGGATCCGGGTTTAGCCCCGGCCCGATTACTATGGTGTCCAATTTCTTTTCCGACTCCGATTCTTTTTCTTTCTCTCAGCTTCTCGCCGGAGCTATGGCGTCTCCGGCCGCCGCAAAATCAAACTTCTTGCCCGAGAACTCGAAAGAAACTAGTTGTGTAGATGGGAATGAAAAGAATTTGGGTTATAAGCAAAACCGGCCCATGAATTTGGTAGTTGCTCAGTCTCCTATGTTTATGATTCCGCCTGGCCTCAGTCCTTCTGGGTTTCTTAACTCACCCGGGTTCTTTTCGCCAGTTCAGGTAATTTCTAAAACTTTATTGGGTTGGGTGTCTATTTTTTTTACTGTTTATGGTTTATGCTCGGTGTGTTGAACCCCATCAGAAGTTGTTGATATAACAGTATCTTCCACTATGGGTGTACGAAGAAACTAATTTTAGTAGTCGGTCGAGGATACAGGTTTATCCACAAATTGTTAATTAGGGAAACTGATTTATTTGTAACGCTACACCAAAATTTCCAAACAAGTTTCCTGGGCTTACTAAAATAGGCCTTTTTTTAAACTTAACTCCCAACTTTTTATAATTTTAGATTCAATGACGTATACATCAAAACTGTTTTCAATTGAATTTGTCACTGGTTGTCATGTTACCAGAAACTGAGCGGGCTTACTTGAACTTGATTCTAGGTTTTATGTGGTGCTAAACTGTTATCCTAGTACCTTTGAATTTGGAGATGGCAGTGGTGATGTTTGGTGGTTCAGTTTTTCAATTTGATTTTGATTTAAAATTAGTAATTGTGGGGTTTTTTTTGGAAAAAAAATTAGGGTTTTGATTTGGGGGTGAAGGCGAAGAGTTTGACGAATAAGTCCGGTTTACATAAGACATTTTGTAATTGTTACCATTAAAATAAAATTTCCCAATAGGATCATCCGTACATGTTTTACACAAGGAAAATCCTATCTTCCCCGAAAGCCAAACCCGCAATTATCGAAATCATGTTTTAGGGGTGTTGTATCTTGAACACCCCTAAAGCATGATTTCGGTTTGGGTTTCGGTAAGACTAGCATTGTTCTTTACACAAATAGTAGATATTACTACATTCCAAATTTACAACAGCGTGTAAATATTTACTATTGTTTTTCACAAGTAGTAAATATTTACTACCTGTTCACTAATGGGGCATATGGAGCAATTTTTTTTTATTTGGGACTAAATGAAGTAAAGAAATAAGTCCACATGTCAGATCAAGGAAGTTACTTACATGACAATTGATTAGGCGGTTTTAGTTACAAATTAGTTACAAGCTGTTTTAGAAGTTAGTTAGAATCTTGTTAGAAGTTGTTGCATCAATTTCTATATAAACACTGATTGTAAACGTATTGGGCATCTAATGAAATGTTACAAAATCTTCTTTCTCTCTCTCTTCATCTGTTCTGTCTCTCATCTCAATCTTCACTCAAAATTCTATTCCATTCCTACTTGTGAAATCCAATTAATCCAATCAGGTTGAGAACCTGACAATTGGTGACAATTGGTATCAGAGCAACCAATCTTGGGAAATTCAAGGAAAAACATGGCTGAGACCCGACAAACTCAGTTTGAGAAGAACATCGAAAATCGCATTTAAGAATGGCAGAAAAAACAGGATCAAAATGACTCATCTATGAAGATATGGATGGAGGCTATGTTCAAAAACTTGTCAGATCAGATCAAGAAAATAGAAGAAAGGGTGGATCATCAAGAAAAGAAATTACAGAGGAAGTCAATAATAGAGGGTTATTGGGATCTCAACCCAATGGTCCTGTACACGGCAGTCAATTCAATGATAGAGACAGAATAAACAGTTTTAAGGATAACTTTGGGGGTAAATACCCAAAGTTGAATTTCCATGGTTCCATGGAGATGATGTCAGAGGATGGATAAAAAGATGTCCGAGATTTTTTGCTGTTAACCCAATAGAAGAAGAAGAGAAGGTAGGGTTTGTATGCCTTCATTTGGAAGGAAGGGCTGAAGCATGGCTACAGGCACAATATGAATCTCTTGAAGGAGTAAAATGGGAGGAATTTGTCAAAGCAATCTTCTGGACAAAGAGATTTGATTGAAGAGTTCACCAAACTCAAGCAGTTTGATACTCCGAAAAATTACCAGAATAAGTTTGAAGACTAACAACCCCTAGTCCAAACAGAGAACAAAGGACTCAGTGAGAGTTATTTTGTGTCCAACTTCATAAGTGGCCTCAAGGAGGAGATCAAAGTGCAAGCAAGATGTTCAAACCCCAAAACCTCAATGATGCGATCGAGCTAGCCAAACTTCAAGAAATTGCATTAGACCTTCAACCCAAGAAAAACACGTATAAAAACTATCCTACATCCAGTTATACCACCAAGAAGCCCTACAACAATTCTTCTTTCAACCCCTCTTACCTTAATCAAAACAACAATACCACCAACAAACCTATCAACCCCACACCACCTATAAACCAAGCCAAGAACCCAAACCTCAATAACAACAACCTTCCTATCATAAAAAAACTAACCCAAGCTGAAATGCAAGCCAGGAGAGAGAAAGGGCTTTGTTATAACTGTGATGAACCATATAAGTGGGGTCATAAATGCAAAAATATGAGCATCTATATGCTAAATATTGAAGATGAAGATCTCAATGAGAAGGGCGACGATCAAGGAGAGGCTATTGAGTTAGGCTTAGACATGGCCATATCACTACAGGCCCTATCTGGAAGTTCCACACACCAGACCTTGCTCATTAAAGGAAAATCCAAAAATCATCCAATAACGATCCTAATGATACAGGAAGCTCTCATAATTTTTTGGACCCTAGCACAGCTAAACAAATAGGTTGTGGCATCACCAACACCAATAAACTCATAGTCACAGTGGCAGATGGCAGTCAGACCTACACTAAAGCAGTCTGTCCCAATTTCCAGTGGACTATGCAAGGAGAAGAGTTCTTAGCAAGTGTGAAAATACTTCCTTTAGGAGGGTGTGACATGGTGTTGGGAGTTCAATGGTTAAAAACTGTTAGTATTATGGTTCTTGACCTCAACAAACTCATATTGACCTTCAACAAAGATGGAAGAAGGGTAGTACTTAAAGGAGTGAACAGTGAACGAGGGCAACTCAATTTTATCAAGGGAAAGGCATTGATCAAATGCTGCAACAAAGAGCGTGAATTCATCATTGGTCAGCTTTATTCAATCACTGCAATAGACAAAGAGGTAACCACTCCACCAGAACTACTTCCATTATTGGATGCTTATCAAGATATATTCCAAGAACCTAAGGGACTTCCACCATTAAGAAATCAAGATCATCATATCCCACTTAAAAGTGGATTTGAACCAGTTAATGTCAGGCTCAGGCCCTATAGGTACCCTTTTGTCCAAAAAACTTAAATTAAAAAGATTGTTAATGACATGCTAGATAGTGGAATCATTAGACCATCATCAAGCCCCTTTGCCTCACCTGTGTTATTGGTAAAAAAGAAGGATAACTCTTGGAGACTTTGTATTGATTATAGAGAGCTGAGCCAACTCACTATAAAAAACAAGTTTCCTATCCCCATTATAGATGAATTACTAGATGAACTACATGGGGCTTGGTTTTTTAGTAAGTTGGATTTAAGATCAGGGTACCACCAAATTAGGGTATTCCCAAAGACTGCTTTCAGAACACATGAAGGCCACTATGAGTTCTTAGTGATGCATTTTGGTCTCACGAATGCTCCTGCTTCATTCCAAGGCTTGATGAACTCAGTTTTTAAAAACTTCTTAAGAAAATTTGTCGTAGTTTTTTTTATGACTGATTTACAGCGCTGACATGGACACACACAAATCTCATTTAGAATTGGTATTGCAAGAATTCAGGAAACATTGGTTATTTGCCAAAAAATCCAAATGTTCTTTTGGCCAAAAACAACTGGAATATCTAGGACACTTGATATCACTTGATATCTGGTCAAGGAGTAGCCGCAGATCCATCAAAAATTGAGGCCATGGTGCAGTGACCACTACCTAAATCATTAAAAGGATTGAGGGCCTTTTTGGGATTAACAGGTTACTATAGGAAGTTTGTGAAAGGATATGGGAGTATAAGCAAACCACTCACTGATATGTTGAAGAAAAATCAGTTTCAGTAGAGTGATAATGCTGTTCAAGCCTTCCAACAACTCAAGATAGCCATGGGCACCACTCCAGTACTCACACTACCTAACTTTACCAAACCTTTCATTCTAGAAACAGATGCTAGTAATGAAGGGGTGGGAGCAGTGCTAATGCAAGAAGGAAACTAGTTGCATATCTTAGCAAAACATTACTTATGAGGAAAAGAGGTATATCAACATATGAGAAGGAGTTATGGGCCCTAGTGATGGCAATGGACAAGTGGAGACCATACTTGTTTGGAAAGCAATTCATCATCAAGACTGATCACCAGAGCCTCAAATACCTCTTAGAGCAGAGACTAACCACTATGGGATTGGACTATGAAATACACTACAAGAAGGGGGAAGATAATAAAGTAGCTGATGCTCTCCCAAGGAAGGAAGAAGATGGATTATGTTGTGCAATATCTGCAGTTCAGTCAGCTTGGCAGGCAGAAATCATTCAAAGTTGGGAAGAGGATGAGTTGGCACAAGAGTTGATGTTCAAACTAATCAACAACGCTGAACAGGTTCCTAGTTATACCCTTAATAATGGCCTCATTAGGCACAATGGCAAGTTATATGTGGGATCAGCTGGAAGTATTAGACAAAAGGTGATAGAAGAGTTACATTCTACTGGTACAGGTGGACACTCAGGGAGAAAAGCAACTCTTAAGAGAGTGGAACAATTGTTTTACTGTCCAACAATGAGAAAAGATGTGGACCAAACAGTGGCCAGATGTGATACTTGCCAAAGGAACAAAGGTGAAACATGCCTATACCCAGGCCTCCTCCGGCCCCTACCTATTCCATTGCAGCCTTGGGAAGACATTTCTATGGATTTCATAGAAGGTCTCCCTCATTCCAACCAAAAAGACTCCATTTTTGTAGTTATAGATAGACTTGCAAAATATGGGCATTTCATTCCATTCACCCACCTTATATCTGCCCAATCTATAGCCCAACTCTTCCTAGACCACATTCATAAATTACATGGACTACCCAAAACAATCACCTTCGATAGAGACCCTATTTTTCTCAGCCAATTTTGGACCAACTTTTTAAAATCCTTGGCACCAAACTCCAACACTCTACTGCCTACCACCCCCAAACAGATGGGCAAACTGAAAGATTAAATCAATGTGTAGAGAACTATCTAAGGTGTATGACTAGTGACAAACATACCAAATGGTCTCAGTGGCTTTCCTTAGCTGAGTGGTGGTATAATTCCAGCCACCATTCCACCCTTCAGTGCTTCTCCATTTGAGGCCCTTTATGGCTACCAGCCCCCACACCTTGCTATACCCCAACAACCTAAATCTTGAGAACCAGACATCAACACTTTCATGGAGGAGAGAAAAATGACCATTCAACTATTGAGGGAGAGATTGCAGACAGCTCAAGAGAGGATGAAATACTTTGCGGATAAGAAAAGGTCTGAAAGGCAGTTCACGGTGGGAGAATGGGTTTATCTAAGGTTACAACCCTATAGACAGACTACAATAGCACTTCGTCGAAATCACAAGCTTTCTCCTAAGTTCTATGGGCCATATCAAATCATTTCTAAGAAAGGGCAGGTGGCTTACCAGCTCAGATTACCAGAAGAAGCAATGGTACATCCCGTATTTCATGTGTCCTTGCTAAAAAAACAGGTCGGCCAGTCTATCATCCCCCAAGATCAGCTACCTACTATGACTGAGGACGGCCATACAGTCCTACCACCAGTTGCTATCCTAGATCGTCGCATTATAAAGAAGCACAACAGACCGGTGGTCCAAGTTCTCACACAATGGTTAAACGCTGATGCACAGGCTTCCACATGGGAACATTACGAGTCCCTCATCAAAAGATTCCCTGAGATTGATCATTGAGGACAAGGATTTTTGAAGGGGTGGCGATTGTCAGGTCAAGGAAGTTACATGACAGTTGATTAGGCGGTTTTAGTTACAAGCTATTTTGGAAGGAAGTTAGAATCTTGTTAGAAGTTGTTGCATCAATTTCTATATAAAAACTGATTGTAAACGTATTGAGCAGCTAATGAAATGTTACAAATTCTTCTCTCTCTCTCTCCATCTGTTCTGTCTCTCATCTCAATCTTCTCTCAAAATTCTATTCCATTCCTATTTGTGAAATCCGATTAATCCAATCAGGTTGAGAACCTGACACCACATGACCTATTGGACTACTAATTTAAGTAAACGGGACCTATTGGTAAAATTCCCATTTTGTAATTGTGTAGAGGGGTATTTTGGTTAAACAAATGTGTTGGGGTTTATGACTAGATTATAGACTACGAGTTTTTAATGATGTTGGACTTTTGTTAAAAACTAGGGGTATTGTCAAAAAGACTAAGAAAGTGGGGTAAGTCAAAGGGCGCATTGAAAAGTGGGGGGTTGAGTCCCTAATGAATAATGAAAAGACTATATACGTATATAATAATGCTCTTGTGCGGACTGCCCCCCATTTTAAGAGTGCGGACCGGACATGTGTCACCTAGCGGTGAGCGTAGAAATTATCGGCTAAATTATAGGCACACCCTCCCTTTTTTCAAGGCTCACCGTCTGGTGACACATATTCGGTCTCTCTCTCTCTCTCTATATATATATATATATACTAGCGGAATGCCCGTTCCTGAAGGCACGACAAAAATTTTCAAAATACGTAATCGTGAAACGACAAAAAATTTCAAAGTTCATAATTGCAAAACGGAAAAAAGTTCATTCCCCGAAAAAATAGTGCAATTTTAAAAAATATTGACCATAATCCCAAAAAAAATTGTATAATCAAGTCAAAAGGTTCTTTTTACATCACGATTCTCTTTACATGACGGCCAAATTTTTTGAAAATAAAATACATGCTTACTACATATAAAACTAAGTCCCCCACAAAAATTAATGTTTCAATACACTACAAAAGAAAAATTTATCGGTTTATTGCTAATCATTATATATATAAATTTTTTGAATTAACTGATTAGTCTTATTATTATAATACTATTCCTATGGCGCTACTTATTATTAAACATTACTTGGTGCTAAATGTTTATGCCTAAATGTGATCACTTACAACTAACAACAATTCAATAGATGAAAATCAAGTACACATAATGAACTTAAAATAACAGTTAGTCACAGTTAGTCACAAAATGCAGTTAGTTACAGATGAAAATAATTCCACATTAGATAAAAAAAAAGGGTGGGGTGGGGTGGGGGGGGGGGGGGTAAGAAATAGACATGGACCATACTTCCATGACATCAAGGTGTTATAAGTAAATAAAATAGAACGGTGTATTAATATCTCAAAGACATTTAAAAGAATATAAAGAAAACAATAGGTACATTACACTTCTACAAAAAATTAAAACATAAAAATTCACATTCAATATAGATTCAACATGCATCTGCGTCTAATAATGTCAAATTGGAGTTCAAAATTAACATAACTTCAATGAAAATGGAAAATTAAACCAAACTAAGTAAAATAATTACTCCCAAAAAATTGATTCCTAATTATATATCAACTCTATCATAATCCAATATACATAACACCATATACCAAATGAAATCATGCTTCAAATAGTCCGTCCCAAACCTCGTAAATATAATACAAATAATTGTTAACAATTTAAAAATTTTGGACAGAATTTTCTTTGTTTATAGGACTATACACCCTGTTTAAAAAGAAAAAAAAATAGTCCAATAACATTATTAATAATCCCTCATGGACCTAATATAAAAATCATCGATTTAACTCGAGAAAATTACATCAATACATCAATAACTAAATAAAATAGTCTATGATGCAGGAACATAATTCTGCAAAAGGAAGAACAGACCAACTAATCAATTCAAACCTCCTAGTCATCTAAAACTACGAATTACTCCATCAGTTGCATTTGGTCCAATTTTTCATACTTGAAGTCCCACATGGACATGTTATCCCTTTATTATGGAATTCTTTGTTAGCTGCAAAAACATACAGAACCAAAAAACATTTTGTTGTTAGTTACCTTTCAATATACAACAAATTTAAGGATAAAGTACCTCAATATATATAAACTTTGCAGTGTCAATTGATGGTAGAAAAGGGAAGTCCTCTTGTAATGACAATTTAGTAAGAGTGTTAAAAGGCTTGTTAAAAAGCCTCGATAATATTTCATATATATGGACCATACCGCACAATTACAAATGGATACACATCGAAAACCATTTGATCAGGAAATAAGTAAATTGAAGTGTAAGATTCAAAGCAATTGTTTCTCATTAGTATGTCAAGAAAAGGTGGAGAGAGACAAAAAACAGAGTACTATCTAAAGTGGCGACTTTCATTCTTCTCAACATAAATAAATCTAAAAACTAATCAAATGGCACTTGTAATATCTCACACATTAAAGAACAAACTCGTGGGAATTAAGTTACAGAACGAAAAAGGGTATTCCATCATCTAGTAAGCATCTAGTAAGTATTTAGTACAGTAAAAAAGACTAACGTCAAAGCAAGCAACTGTGAAATAGACTATAACCAATCAGAGGTAGAATAGATGGATGGCAGGGGCATATACTTTCCACAGGTGGTAGAATTATTAATATAAAATCAGTTCTCAAATCCATCTATATTAATACCATTTCAGCCATTGATCCTCCAAAAAATGGCATTTTAGTGATTCAAAACGTTATAGCTAATTTTTTTGGGGGGCAATATGGATAGTCTTCCAAAACACCATTGGAGTAAATGTTAGATTTTAGGTATTGAAGGAGGTATGGGGTTTCAAAACATAGAATTAGTTATAAAGGCTTCTTCATCCAAACTCTGGTGGAATTTAAGAAATAAAAAATCCTTGTGGGCCAAATTTATGTATGCTATATAGTACAGAATTAAACATCCTAATCAAATAACCAACTGTAAAGGATCTTCAGTATGGCAGAGGATGTTTAAAATTAAGGATGGTGTGGGGAAATTATGCATATGAGATGTGGGAGAAGGGGATTTAGACTGCCTTTGGGATAACTGGATTGATATGGGTATTCTCAAAGACTGTGTAGCAGTTAATAATGTGGGAAGAGTGCATGAGTTGTGGGATGAGAATACAAACTGGAAGAATGTGGAAATATTTTATCCCCCAAAAATTTCCATAGAATACAAACTGGGATACAAAATGTGAAATAGACTAACCTCATTTTTGCCCTCTATGCCCACGCGTGGATTTTTTACGAAACTTTTTTGACCCTGAGAAGACAATCATCAATTCAATAATAAATGGGGGATCTTCAGGTGGTAAGGTAAGGCAGCAATTTGCTCAGCAAGAGGAATGAATTTATCAGAAGGTGGGGGTCTAGGACCATACGGATCATAGATTGGAGGGTACTTATATCAATAAAATGAACATGACTTATTCACTCTCTTCTAATACTTGAACATTAATTGAATATTTAAAGTTGATTATCAGTAAAATGCACTTGATCAGTCAAATGCTCTGTAAACCAAGTCAAATAACTCATATACCCAGTCAAAAATTTACGAAAATGATTTGAAAATATAACCGTGGATTTTTGGTAAACACCTGGAGTGCATACACATTAGAAATATTACCTGAGGCCCACATGCAGTCTCCTTTTCACCAAAGGAGAAATAGGGATTGGATTAGCGTCATTTTGAACATTTCTCGGCAGATCACTAATGATACTTATCAAGCAACGGAAATCTGAAACAACCAATAAATGACATCTTGTAGAATTGGGAATGTTTACAGAAGACAAAAAAGAATTCACAAATATCTATCACCAAGAAAATTCAAATATACACTCCAAGTACTAATGAAAAATTGGAAGTTATAAATAACACAAATAAAACAATAAGGTTAAAAAACACTAATGTTGAGCAAATCATGAGAACAAAACCAAGAGAGAATTGACTTAATGAACCACAGAACAAAACTCTAAAAAACTCACCTTTCTATTTTTTTTTCTTCCTTATATGTCGGTGTACCTCTTTTCATACCACAATTTATATCCCATGCATATACAATCATATGGTCACTCCCCCTGATCTTCAACAACCCCACCGACCAATTCAAATTAAGAAAAGCCTTGATAACAAAGCATTATCAAAACCTTCATAAGTTTAATACGGTTTCCTAACATAGCTAGTCATATATAAACTTTACATGATAAACCTTCGATTGAAGGTTTATAATGGCTGAGAAAGATTAGCAAAGACATATGATCAGAAGAAATAACTTCTTCTTCAAAGGCAATGCCTAAGACAGATCATAAATTTGTTGAAAACCTTATATTAGTCTCCCCAAGTTAATGAGTTCAAATCTGCGACAAAAATGAAATGCTTAATTTAGAACACACATAAAAATGTACTAAAAATGCAAAACTGATCACATTAGTTTCTAAAAATGTACTGAAAATGGGATTCTGAGATTGCCATAATTCACCAGTATATATCGTCATTGAACATTCTTTAATTGGTGGAATATTTACTCTACGATGCAGGAATATTCATCTGGCATCTATAGAATTTGCATTTAAATTATCAAGGACCAAGAGCTAATCAAAGCCTTAAAACTTAGTGTATAAGAAACCAAGATGTAAAATCAGAGGATGAGAGATCTAAGTCATAACTTTGTTTTAAATTTTAAAACCCAATCTATAATCTTTTTTTAATGTAGGAAAAGAAAATTTGTGTACACAACTTCATTTCCCAGGCATTGTATTTCCATCCGGGTGTTCTCTGATCCGAGTCATCAATCTTAACTTTAATCCCTGCAATTTTCAAAGAATCTTTGATTCACAGATACTTCAGCATTGAGAACTCCCTCCTTCTCTCCAGGTTTCTTCCAAACTGGGAGAATTACCACCTGGAAGCACGCCATGAAAACATAAGAGTGTTGTATACAAATCACAGAGCATCACAGAAAAGAAAAGGACCAAAAAACTCAACCCACACAACTGCAGATTGCTAATATCCATGCACATGAGTAGTTTATGTCAGCAGATATAAGTGTATATACCTTCATTATTGATTTTGTGCGAAGACACATAAGAGTACCAACAACTTTATGCAAGCCTATAACTTGTACATCATAACTAAGTAACAAATCATAGAAACTTCATATAGACATAATAAAATACACACAACAAATATAAGTATATATACCTTCACTATTGATTTTGTGCGAAGACACATACCGAAAACTTGATGCAAGTGTATAACTTGTACGTCACAACTAAGTAACCAAAAATTGAAGTCTGGCTTAACTGATGACAGATATTAGAAGTACATAAGTTGACAATGCTCGAGAGTAAAAAAATTGACAATGCTCTAGTCTTAACTGATGACAGAGATTAGAAGTACATAACAGTCAACCAAATAAACAGATCCATAAACAACACTTGCGATAACAAAAAGTTTAAAACTAAAGACTACACTGATCTATAGAACATAAGATTTCTTCAACACACACATATAAAGTTCTCTCTTACCATGATCTAAGGCCTTCCATTTAAATTATCAAAAAATTTCAAAATAAGAGTACTGACAGCTTGATGCAAGCAAATAACTTGTACGTCAACTAAGTAACCACAAATTGAAGTCTGGCTTGGCTCTACACTCAAAAGAAAAATCACAAATCTTTATCCTAGAAAGTAAATAAGTTGACAATGCTCTAAGCTTAACTGATGACAGATATTAGAAAATTGGTACATAATTGTCAACCAAATAAACAGATCCATAAATAACACTTGCGAAAAAAAATGTTAAAGACTAAACACTACAATGATCTACAGAATATAAGAGTTATTCAACACACGCATATAAAGTTCTCTCTTACCAAGAACTAAGGCCTTCCATTACACCATGAAAAAACAGCGAAATAAGAGTACTAAGAACTTAATCCAAGTGTATAACTTGTACATCAAAACTAAGTAACCACAAATTGAAGTCTGTCTCTACACTCAAAAGAAAAATCACAAATCACACTTGAAACTACAAAGATTTTGACGTTAATAAAGGGATAAAAAAGCATCGAAATTTAAGACCAATGAAACAGGTAATTTCACTGTCAAGATAAATTAGGGGGTAATAAATTTGATGGCTCTTGCAAGTGCGCTTCAAGCTGTGTATATACGCTAGCTTTTCAGTGAGTCAGTTGCGTACCACCGGGTTTGAAGGACCGGAAATAGACTGGTGCCACCAAAGTCTAACAGATGAGATTCATAACTTTTATCTTTTGGTGGCCAAGATTGCCTGCAACTAAAACAAAATAAAAAGTAAATACGGAAGTAAAAAGTACACATTCAAAGGAAAGAAACGCACAGTAACATCAAATTGCCATATATAGTGAAGAAAAAATGAAAGAAATCAAATTTTATTTCACTTTTAGAAAAAAAGGAACGAAATTGTAAAAATTCTTATAAATGGGTTGGGACTGTTGTGTAGCATTTCTCGTGACCTTCTTTTCTATATTTGAGGTCCTCGTCTTTTGGCCTATATTACAAATGACAGGTAGGTGCCCAAGGCCCGATCTAAAAGTTGTAGAGATCGGCAATGACAATCCTACTCTTTGTGAAACCTCCTAGAAGAGATTTTTGTATACCCCTGTCCCGTCCAGTATCCTGACAGACAACGAATGAACACATTCTCGTTCGAGTTACAACTTATGTGCTCATTCTCATTCACACCTACATCTTTGAGCCAGAACATAAGCATAAACTGGAGGAAATGATGTTACTACAGAACAGTTAGAAAGTGAAAAAAGAAAAGAGAACATAACTATAATAATGATAAATCACAGAAATGAAGAAAACATACCGATGGAGGATCATTCATAGTATGCCCTTTTTCTCAATAGAAAAGAAACAATTGCATTAAATATTTAAGAATATTAATAAAATTAGAAATAAAGAAGAATATGTGTTTTAAATCCTAGAAATAGAAAAGGAATATGTTAAAAAGGCATTTGTGCAAGACAATTAAAGGAACGATTGGAGTTACCTTACAACGAATGATGTTTAGTAATCGAATACGTGTGAACAAATCACCGAAACATTTTGTATATTAAATATATATATATATATATATATATATATATATGGCCCAATTCTCAATATAGTCTGAAAAATATTTTTCCAAAAAAGGCCACATCATCACACATTAATGGCGCTTTCCAATACCACAAAATGATTAGGAAGGAAATGAAAAGGTAAGCAAGTTGAGAGTTCATTTGAATGAGCTAAGATGTATACCATCATGTAAAATTAAATAAGCTAAATATAACTACATATTGTCATAAGGAACATAAATCTTCAAATGTTACAGATTCTTGTCTGGAAGGCCAATTTTCTCATGGTGATAGAACATAGTTGGTGCATTTAGCTTCAAGATGTTTAAAATATGAGCCCCGTGAGTGGCCAAATCTAAAGACATTAGTTGCTCATTTGCTTCCTCTTAAGAAGGAAACTGAGGTTGGATTTTTCCCCAAGTGGTGTACTAAAGGTAGAGCAGCAAAAATAGAGAAATGTATATGAAATCTATACAGAAATTTCATATACTGAAAGTGGAACCTCAAACTGAAGTATATCATACCTAGAAGTATATCAAACCTAAATGTAACTATGTTTGTTACCCTAATATTAAAAAAACTCACATCTGATTCCATCCAATTTTGGGGTCAGCATGAAAAGGGAGGGGAAAAAGAACATTAAAACATATGCAGAAATCAGATGGTCTGAGTCTTCCTACTCTGTTCAAAATAATAAAAGCTGTCTAAGTCCAAATCACAAATACCCTTTAAGAATAGTTGTCCTTGATACAACATTTCTGTTATGAATTTTATCACACATGTTATGAGCATCAATTAAGATCCCAAATCTTACATAAACACTGATCAAATTATTGAAAACAAACATGTCTAGATTGTTAAAACTTCTTATTACAACTATTAAGGCATCACTTCATATAAAACAAACGTATTACAATTTTCTATTCACACAACCCCAACCCCAATCTCACATAAATGTTCACAAATTTGAAATCATCTTATAACTTGAATATGGGTGTGTGAATGTCAACTAATTGCAAGTTTAGCTTCCCTTCACTCCATAATAATTTCACTGACTCCTTATTAACCATGAGGCATTCAGAATAAGTGAGGAAATTAACTAACCTATAATCAATAACATTTATACATAAAGTTCTAAAAATATCAAGCATTAATATTTAATTAATTCAAGAAACTATATAGTATTTAAAAGTTCGAGATGAGAATTACCTAAAAAATCTGATGATCAAACAGTGATAATAAACCCTAAAGAAATCAGCAAACATATTGAGAAAAAGTAATTCACACCCTAAATCAAAGTATTAAACCCAAATTTCATAGCCCTAAAACAGTTGGTAAAAAAAATGAGAAATTAAACTAAAAACCCTTGATTTCGAAAGTCAAAATTATTAAAGTTCACAAAGTTGATACCTATAAGCATTTGAAAACATTAAAAATGCAAAAATTAAGATGAAAATATGAGATGAATGAAATACCTATAAACAATGGAACTCAGTAAAAAGGTTGTAAGCATTGGAAAACAACACTTAACTTTACATTAATCTCACTTTCTAACCAAAATAATGTGATGCCTAAATAATAAAACAAATTGTATTACTATATCAAAATGACAAAATGATAAAAGTGAACAAAGCATATATCAAAATGAAAATGATTCAGTCTAATCAAAATGATGAAACTGAAGAAAATGAAAACTTCATTTTTTATACCTTTATTTCAAGCTTCATACCCTAATATCTAAATCAAACCCTAATATCTAAATCAAATGGCAGATTCGGTGGTGCACTTAGTGGTGATGAAACTCGAGAGTAAAGTAGTACCATACATATGTATAAACAAAAATACCATACATGTGTATAAACAAAAATACCACATCCAACATTCAAAGTTATCCTCGACCCCCCTGTTTTGAATCCAAAAAACAATCAATAGCCAGGCAAATCAAAATGCGATTAAAAATGAACATTAGTCAATCAAATCAAATTGTTTTTATACCTTCGTTCTAGGCTTCAAGCCCTAATCTGAGATTATCTACAATGTTGGCAAAAGAATACACACGGGTAATGGTAATGAATCACAATGTTTTTAATCCGAGATTAAAGAAATATTATGATGAACAAAAAAAATACCCACCTAGATAGTTCGATTTGAGGAAGAGAGATAAACATTATTGAGGGTTTCATGGAGATAGGGTAAAGTTTGGGGGAGATGAGTGATCTTCACGATGTGATCAGAGCAAGAGATGGGACATCAAGAGAGAGAGGAGTTTGTGTGTTTGTGGGACGTGAACGGGAGAGAGAATGTCAATGTCCAAAGTATTTTTGTGCCTATTACCAAAATACCCCCTTTGTTTGAATCAGAATTGGAAATCTAGGAAGAAAATGAGGGGGAAAGTATATTTTAGTGGGTTACAATTGTAAATACAATTTAAAGTATATAATAAGGTGTGGTGAGTTGTAGAACTTATGGTGTGAATTATGATCTCACCCTCCATTTAGTATGTTGTTGGTTCAATCACAACCCCTACTTAGCTTATCATCTTATTGATTAGTGCCAAAATTCTACTCCTTATTATATAGATATATATATATGTTTTGCATCAGCTCTACAAATTGTCAGTATGATTGGTGGCTGTCTAATAATTTGGCTCCATATTGTAATTGAATTCCTTCCGTATCAAGGTTGTAAGGGTCTTAATCTTTGTTTATTATTGTCCTCAGGTTTAGTGTTCTTGTTTTGTTTTGTTTTGTTCTTTAATCTCTCTTTTTACAAAAAATTAATATTTACTAGTCATATCCCTGTTACAACTTTATACCCACTTTTTCCTCTTCTGTGAGTGGTAACCGATAATCACATGAGCTAAAAACCGGTGGTTGGGATCATCTATTGTTTGGAAGTTGTCTAATATGTATTGGACTTAAATTACTATAATACCAATATAAACATTACATGATATTTTTTGGTCATCAGTTGGTTCATTTGGAGTTTATAAACTTTTACATATTGGCACTATAACAGTTTTGTGATGTTGCAGTTTGTTAGGTTTCCTTATTGATGTTCCTTTTCTGAACAGAATTTACTTGCATATCCTTAATCTGATAAATCATGTATGAGCTTTTGCTAAGAGCTTCTCTTGATTTGCAAGTCAAATACGTGATTATTTCTTAGTATATCAACTTATAAAGCAAATTGTTTTCGTATAGATTCAGATCCCCGTTGAAGGAATTTTTTTAACAATTTTAATGCATGTGTGCGCGCGTGCATATATTTTTATATGCTCTTTCTGTGAAGATGAAATTTTTTTAATTCATGCAGAGTCCTTTTGGGATGTCCCACCAGCAGGCTCTGGCGCACGTTACGGCTCAGGCTGCGTTCTCCCAATCTTTTATGCACAATCAAGCTGAATATCATCAGCTTTCTTCGTTGCCAGCTCCTGCAGAATCATTGACTCCAAGTTCAACTGCTCTTTCAGATCCGGAAAGTTCCCAGATGGAATCACCAGAGGTCTCTCAGTCTGATAAGAAACCCTTAACTGCTCCCCTTGCTGTTGATAAACCAGTGAATGATGGCTACAACTGGCGGAAATATGGGCAGAAGCAGGTCAAGGCAAGCGAGTATCCTCGAAGCTACTATAAATGTACACATCTCAATTGTCCTGTTAAGAAGAAGGTTGAACGTTCTCTCGATGGTCAGATAAGTGAGATTATCTACAAAGGCCAGCACAACCATGATCTACCTCAGCCCAATAAACATGCAAAAGATCGCGCTGATGTGGGTGGAAATATGAACTCTCGTGCAAAGCCTGAGTTTGACTCGCAGGTTAAGACAGAAAGTAGCAGGTCAGTTGAAGCCATATCTCTTGGGAATGATGAGGTACCTACCCAACTGACATCTGTACAGTTACATGGATCAATCGATCGTGGGGAAATGAATTATGCTGAATCAAGAGTAGAGGAGGAAGAGGATGAACCAAATCCCAAGAGAAGGTAACTTCATCAAATGATATGTTTACACAATTATGGTCTGGTCTCCAGCCTTAAAAATAATAGGGTGCGTTCCATGATAATCCCGCCTTTAGCATATGGTCCCTCATCCTGCGAATACAACTATTACTGTGGATAATTTAAGTCTGCAAGACAGACACATCACGTAATATAACTATTACGGATAGACATATAATATATATATATATATATATATATATATATATATATATATATATATGCGTGTGATTGGGGGTGTAAACAAGTTGAGTCTAGCTGACAGTACAGTGCTCAAGTTTGGTTTGAAAAGCTTAATGGGCTTAAAAATATGTAGCTGAGCTCCAACGAGCTTCATAGCGAGCTAACATAATTTGAGCCCGAGTAGCTAAATTGTGTACTAATTTAGTATAATTGTTAGTAATTGAGCCAAATATGATACGAGCTTAATATTGTAACAAGTAAACATTGTCTTGTTTATTTTACAAGCCAATCTCGAACGAGTATTTATCTGAAAAAATACATGTTGGGCTCTAATAACTTGGTTCGTTATACATAATTAATTTATGCAAACTGATAGTTATATTTGCAAAGTGAGGAATTGCATCCTAAAGTCGAAAAAGTGCACCATATTTCTTTTAATCTGAGGGACTGCCGTATAATTTTTATTATTTATGACGATATTTTTTCCTTAGTTTTCCCAGTACTTGGTATAACTTACTTTGGAATACAGGAACACAGAGGTTGGGGCATCTGAATTTGCTTCATCACATAAGGCGGTCACGGAATCAAGAATAATTGTGCAGACAAGAAGTGAAGTTGATCTTTTGGATGATGGGTACAAGTGGCGAAAATATGGGCAGAAAGTGGTCAAAGGCAATTCTCACCCAAGGTGGTAACTTTCTCTCTCTCTCTCTCTCTCTCTCTCTCTCTCTCTCTCTCTCTATATATATATATATATATATATATATATATATATATATATATATATATATATATGTTGGGCATTGATATGATAAATGATTGGTACATTTTTACTGTTGTAATTCATTTGTGTCTCTTTTCTATACTCATTCATAGTTTTGATTCTAAATTTGTTGATTCATTGATGAATCACTCAACAAAATTGGATGTTGAGTGATCAAGTCTTGATTCTGGGCACTGTTCTAAAAAACCCGCCTAGGCTTGAGGCTTGGGAGAAACGCCTCGCCTTAAGCTTTTCACGCCTTATTCTTGGTAAAACCCTTAAGGCGCACTTTTTTCTAAAAACAACAATGCTTTAGTGAAATGATATCGCCTTTTAAAGAATTTTTTTACAAACCAGACCATTATCTCATCCAAAATAATCAAATAGTACTTTAATTTGCAAATATTCAGACATATTTTTATGATATGTACAATTTTAGTTTTTTAATAGCCTTGTTATGGTTAAAAAATATTAAAATATATTAAGAAGGCCTAAACGCCTTTTGACGCCTATTTACGCCAAGGCCCGCCTAGGCTTCTAAGGCTTAAGGCTTGGCCTCCACGCCTCGATCACGCCCCGCGTTTTTTAGAACCTTGATTCTGGGCCAGTTAATTGTATTGCCCCTCTTTATTTTATTTTCTTGGAGTTATGGTCTGCCAAACCTTTTATTTGATTTACAATCTTCATGTACTGAAGATTTATATGTTTAAAAAGATGTTTATATCAGCCCAAATTTCATTAAAACAATCATTCAGGAAGTGGGTATAATGTGAAACTAATATTTACATATTTCAGCTGTTGAAACCTTGCATGGTCATCTAACCCAGTAAATTGTTAAACTATGTTATCCAATTTGGTAGATATGATTATCTCCACCAAATTTGATGAGTAAAAGCTAATTCATGTTTCGAGGGGAAGATTAGTTTTTTGGTCATTCTTTAATACCTGCACAGGATCCGGCCTGTATATATATATATATATATATACACACACATACTGATAAGGAAAAGTAGTAAATTCGTGAAATATCATTTTTCCAATCTAATTTTATTATATTTATACTTTTGTTTATTAGAATTTCGTAATGTTCTGCAGAATATTTTATAAGTATTGCAATTTCAAATCAATTCTTGTTCTGATTCGAGTTCTGTGAAATTCTCAGGAGTTATTACAAATGTACATATGCGGGATGCAATGTCCGTAAGCATGTCGAGAGGGCTTCGGCCGACCCGCAAGCCGTAGTAACTTCATATGAAGGCAAACATAATCATGATGTCCCTTCCGGCAGGAAACCCGCGCCACATAAAGAAACGGCCTTTGCCAAAGATCAAAGACAAGTTCTTTTACAGCTAAAAGAAGAGCAAATCACAGCATAATGCATAATAGCTGAAATCTGCAAGGTAATCATGTCTTGTTCAAATGTTTAGTTTGAGACTTTTGAGCTAAGCCTTTACCTACATGAAACAGTTAGCCGTTGGACAATCTCGTGTATAATATGTACGGTAATAAGCTTTATAAGATTTTTGTTTCGCCTTTTAGATAGATTATTGGATATGTATGCTCTTGTATGCTCCCTATGCTAAAAAAGGGTGGAAATTTTCTAGTTCAAGGTTTTACTTTTTTGTAAATAAATGAATGCTGAATTTAGTGTTTATCATATACTCCCTTCGTCCTGAATAGTAAGTCCACTTTCTTTTTGGGTTGTTCCGAATTAAGAGTCCCTTTCCGTTTTTCAGTCAAACATCAACGAACCAAATATCACAATAACTAATATGTCTTTGACCACTGATTAGTGTATTCGTAATAAACGCAAAAGTTCAATAGGGATTCTTAAATTGGGACGGAGATAGTATTATATATATAGAATGCTCTTCTAACATCTGTCCCCTTATTTATTATTGTTTCTTTATCTTTATCTTTATTATTTTTTGAAGTGTTGGCTGGCACCAGATAATATCTCTTCCATCCAACGTTTCTAGGGATGACAACGGGGTGGGGTTAGGAGCCATCCCATTCCCATCCCCAACCCCGTCTCCTCCTCCATCCTCGTTTTTTTAAGGATGGAGGATTCCCATCGCCATATCTATTGGGGATCGGGTCCCTGTGGGCGCCCGATGTGGTATAAAGAAATATTATATTATGTTTTACTCCTTTTAATTGACGTGATCAAGGATATGTATGATGGTGCGATGACTAAAGTAAGAACATCAGCTGGAGAAAGTAGTGAATTTTCAATTACGGTAGGGCTACACCAAGGTTCAGCATTAAGTCCTTATCTCTTTGCTCTTGTTATGGATGAGTTGGCTGGACAAATACAAGATGAGGTGCCATGGTGTATGCTATTTGCAGATGATATTGTTTTAGTCGATGAGACTAAGATGGGGATAAACGCTAGGTTGGAATTGTGGAGAGAAACTTTAGAAACAAGAGGATTTAAAATAAGCAGAACTAAAACAGAATATGTGGAGTGTAATTTTAGTAGTAATAGGAGGACAAATGGAGATGTGAAATTGGAGGGTCAAGAAATACCTAGAAATGATCATTTTCGTTATTTAGGATCGATTATACAAAAAGATGGAGATATTAGTGATGATGTTACGCATAGGATTAGAGCAGGCTGGGTTAAGTGGAGAAGTGCGACCGGCGTTCTGTGTGTTAGGCGTATACCTTTGAAGTTAAAAGGAAAATTTTATAGGACGGCCATTAGACCCGCCATGTTATATGGGACAGAGTGTTGGGCAACCAAGAAACAAAATGTGCAGAAAATGAGTGTGGCGGAGATGCGAATGCTAAGATGGATTTGTGGTCAAACTCGAAAGGATAAAATTAAAAATGAACAAATTCGTAAAACGGTGAAAGTAGCTCCTATAGAAGATAAATTGAGAGAAAATCGACTTCGATGGTTTGGACACGTCAAGCGTAGACCAATGGATGCTCCTGTAAGGAAGAGTGATTTAGTTAGTATTGATGGTAACCCAAGGGGTAGAGGTAGGCCTAAATTAACTTGGTGGGATATTATAAAAAAGGACATGATATCATGTGGTGTAACCGAAGATATTGCACTGGACAGAATGGAATGGAAAAATAGGATTCATGTAGCCGACCCCAAATAATTGGGAAAAGGCTTTGTTGAGTTGAGTTGAGTTGAGTTGAGTTTTACTCCTTTTAATCCTGTATTGAAATTTTAATTATATATAGAAAACTACTTTATAAACACCTTTTTATATAAAGAGTGTAATAGAAAGCCTTTTGACTTCTAAAATATAATCTAAATAATAATTTTTACACACACACACACACACACACACACACACACATATATATATATATATATATATATATATATATATATATAGAGAGAGAGAGAGAGAGAGAGAGAGAGAGAGAGACCCCGTTCTCCATTCCCGCCCTGAACCCAAATTGAGGATCAAAGTCAACCCTCATCCCCGTCTCTGCCTCTAAAATTCACTTCTTATCCTGGTGTGGATCCTCTCGCAGGGACCTGAAAACTTCTGATTTTGCAATCTGTCTGTTACACTTCCCCACCCCCCCTCCCTCACTTGTAAATTATTCCTCTTCTTTCCTGTTGTCACCTTTTCTATCAAATCCTTCCTGCTGTTCGAATCTTTTCAATTTGAAAGCAAACTGTGTGAGTTTATTCTTAAGCTGGATGACTGAGCCTAGAATGCCAGACCTGCGCAGGAACGTGGACCCCAATGAAAGCAAATGGATGATCTGTTTGATTGTGAATAATCAATGGATACAAACCATCTTTACTCTGGCCATGAAAATAGTCTTCCCCCACTCCATGTCCTTTACATAGAATGACAGAACAGTCATGAAAGAAAACAAAGAAACAATTAGTGTCACTTGTAAATTGATGAACATCTAAAAGATTGGTAGCAACATAGGACATTAGGAAAATGAAGGATGCCATATAGTTTCAAGGAGTATTATGATAAATATGAGATGAACCACCGTGTAATTTACAAATTTGCACCATTTCCAATAGCAACCTGAGCTTTTCCTCGATATACATCATCAATAGCAAGATTTGCGAGATCAGAAGTGATGTGGTTAGAAGCTCCTCTATCCGTAACCCAGGTGGTAGAACTTAGAAGCATTGTTGAGATGGGCTAACGGTGTTCTGTGCAACGGCTGCATAGCATCAAGTTTCTGACTGAATATTCTTCTTTCATGGGTTTGGTTCGTGCGTTGGTAGCGATCAATTGCAGTGTGCCTTTGCTTACCCCAGATTTGACACACGGGAGGAGCACTATTGAAAGCTGAAGTGCCAATGCTTGTAGCATTTGAGACATGAATGGGTGAATGCCGACCACAGCCCTGACCTCATGTTTGTACCCCTGTTAGTACCTCTGCCGCGATTTGGGTTATGCTGGAATTCTGAGTAGAAAGTGCAGTGGGTTGGTCTCTAAGGTAGGTGTGTTTTGAGCTATGAATCTCATTTCTTCCCCAAGAAGAAGAGCTACAAGATCATCCTAAGAGATTGGTGTATCTCTTGCTTGTGCAGAGCTTACAGTGTTCTCATAAGTAGGCCCAACATTGTTCATAATAATAGAAATAATTTTATCATCTATTGGTTTTCAGCTAGTGCAAAGTTATCAGAAAATGGTTAATTTTATCCACAAATTCAGTAATTGAAAAACCCTATCCTTTAGTGGTAATGCGATTATGGAACCGAGACGCATATACCATTTCTCCAAAGAAGTCCATGATTCATGGGACAGTTTTGATCGAGCAACAATCAAAAGTATCGTTGAAGTCAGAATTGATTCCGTTGTTGCAACACAGTTCGAATCGATTTGTATTTTGATGGACACTTGATTGTACCATCAACGGCACCCATGGATTTTCAGCTCCTTAAAAGAGGGGAGATTTGAGCTAACCTCAAGGGGTTGTTGGTATTGTCTAGTTTGATCGACAAAAATCCTGGCATGCTAGGTATTTTGACACTAGAATTTGAGTTGGAATTAGTTCCTTCTATTAGACTCCAAGTTGATGCGATGAACAAATGAGGAGAAAAAAAATAGATAGGGAATCGTTGGATATCTGATGCCCTGATACGGCAGAATATTTTTCAAGATAACAGGGAAGAAGTGTAAATTCAAAATACAAGAGGTTATTTGTTTTTGAATCTATATGTCTGAACATGAACCATTCAGATTTAAGATGTGCCAAATAGTTTCTTATATTAAAAGATTAAGAAGCTAACGAGTATATTTTCTTGAGATAAATTTTCACTGAATTTGAATCCGTCTAAATACATGCATTCAGAAGTGGAAACAGACATATTTTGCAGACCTCATATTGAGATTGTAAAACAAATGCAGCCTAAGCATTGGGTGTTTTATTGATGATCCTAGATTTGGAGTAATTTATTCCTTGATTTGAAGAGCTGTCGATCAATCATTTACCAGGTTCACAACAAAAATAAATAAATATCATAAATAAATTTCATCTGTCTCTATTGATACTCAATGCTAGTCTTATGAACTCAACACCTGTTTACTTTTTTCTTCTTTATTTCTTAATTTAACTTGCTGTTTCTACATCATGCGATTTGTAACAGTAGAGGCGCATGGCATATCCAGTTATACATGCACTCCACAAAGGGTAAATTCGTGGATATGAACCCGCCCTATTCTGCACAAAAATTCCCAATCCATCTGCTGTTATAAGTTGATCATAAGAAATGAGGAATGGCAGATGTTGGGGGGCTCGATAATGACAATCCACAGCAAAAGATTGTAATCCATATTATTTTGTGCTTCCAAATATTATCTATTTATTTCGCTCAAATCTGATTGGACTATGATAGAAGAATACGAGAATAGAGCAAATAAGAAGCAGGAATGTGTATAAAATAATTGAAGTTATGAAATTTATACCTCCATATTAGAATATGCCAAGTTCATGGTAGTTCAATAACATAAACTGTAAAATTTTATTTCATAACTAAAAAATCATCCCGTTTTAGTTATAAAGATGAAGTTTCTCTTATTCTTCTTAAATCAAATCAAAATAAGTTGATGAATGATCCTTTTAGTTTTAAATGTGGCATAATTTGACTTTTGGTTGTTGAGACAAGGAAAATTAAATCCTTACACCGCAATGTATAAGATTTTGGGGCCTTTCTGCTCATTACTAATTGGTTTTGGATTGAATGTTCTAATCTCTGGCATGGTATAAAAATATTAGTGTGTAGTGTTATCATAAGATGTGGCACACATTGCATGTATTTCATGCATGGACTTTTCATCTATTGCATCCTTGACTTTTATTTAAGGAAATTATGTATTACATTATATTATGAAGTTACTTATATCTACATACTATAAACGACTTTGCAATTTATTATTATGCTACATTTGCCACATATTAAGTCGTGTTATACTTTTCTCTTTTCCCGCTTTAGAGTTGTGTTTTTATATAAAAATTAAAATAGAGTAAGATCTATAAAAAGAACCTCGGGCATAGAAGTTCAACAACATGTGATGTTGATCTTATGTGTTAAAATTGAAAACAAAAATATTTTCTTAATTCATGTGAATTGTAAGAGCAAGTTTTATATTTGCTCATTTTTATTTTTTTTATTTTGGCATATTTCGTTACATAAACACTGCATCTACATGACTTTTCGGATTAAAAAACAAAGTTGAACACTTTCGAAAGATGGAAGAATCGTACATCTCAACAACCTAAGAATAAGTTATAATTTTGATTGGTAAAATGTATACTTTATCATTTAAGGGGTTTTAGAATTTTTAAAAGAGGTTATTTTTCAAATAGTTATTTTTTTTAAAATTTTTTAAAGATTTTTTTTTGAAACGCGGCCTTGTTAGAACTAGCTGACCATCTCGTTTGAATGATATTGGCAGATCGTTCAAATGAGATTCAGTTACCTTCGAACGAAGCAATTTTGGTCGTCTTATGGAGTCTTGTTTGAAGACTCGTTTGATACTTGTTCGAACGAGAATATGTATGCCATTCGAACGAGGTACACTTTCGTTGGAACGATCGGGGTCGAGAATTTATTTTTTAATTAGTTTAACAAACCTTCTTATAAATATGATGCACGAGATTAGACTTCATAAGAGCTCCTTTAATTATCTAAAATATCTTTTTGATTTCTCTTTCTGATCAAACACTTGTATAATCATTTCAAACCCCTTGGAATCATAAAGATCACTTTACCAAATAAAAAAGAAGGCTTCTAGCACAAAAAACCTTCGTAAAGAGAAATTTCTACCGTTGATTTGTGAAACCGTAGTTTCACTGCTGAAGTAAGAAAGACTAATCGGTGGATAACGAGGGTAGATCGCTATTTGTGGATGACTCTTGATCGAGTCGTATTCTATTGAAGGTTTTGAAGACTTTGCGCGTCTTACTTAGATTGTTTAACTCTTGTAAGTAGTTGTCTGTTAAATCATTCGATGGTACTAAATATATGGTTTTGCCTTTTTTAGGGATTTTTCCTCATCTTTGCGTAATTGTTTGCATGCTTGGTTGATAATTGAAAATTGGACTACATCTCATATACAACACCTAATTTAATCGAAGATAAAATTTGGTAAAAAATGGATTTGGGTGTGACAATTTATTATACAAATCAATCTATTGAATCACTAGCATTCTTAAATTGGTATCAGAGCTGGTTGCACTAATTTACTGTGTGATCTTTTAAAAAAAAAAATTTATATCAAATTTTTTGTTTAAAAAATCGTTGATCTTTAAAAATGTGAATTTAATGGATAATTTGTATAATAGGATGTCTATTTTATATAGCTTAAATTATGCTTACTAGAAAGTTAAGATGAGGGGTGCTTTGAAAGCAACAGATGAATGTGTCTGGCTAGTTTGTGAAAGAGGGTGGACAACACCCACAGTGACAATTGATAATGTCGAAAGTCTTAAACTTGTAACTTGTTACTGTTTGGACGAAGGATGAATTTAAATGGAGTACTTACGACTCTTGTGGCTTAAGTGCTATTTTTGGAGCCGTCACCCTTGACGAATTCTACCGTATTATGACATGCACTACGTCTAAGGAAGTCCGGGATACCCTCCAATTTACTTACGAGGGTACCAATGCTGTGAAAACTTTTAAGCTACAGAACCTCACCAACCAGTTTGAGACTATTACTATGAATGAGTTTGACACTTTTGATGAGTTTTATGCACGTTTGAAGGACATAGTTGATTCTAGTTTTAATTTGGGTGAGCAGATTTCTGAAACGAGAGTTGTGAATTTTATTTTTGAGAGTGCTCCCTACTCGTTTTATTCTTAAGGTTACCGTGCTTAATTCGTTAGGGATATTAGATACCCTTAGGTTAGAAGAACTCGTAGAAGACCTTCAAACGTATGAAATAGATATGTTTCCCCAAACTGTTAAACCTAAGGAAATAAGGATTGCTTTGAAAACTCAAACTAAGAAAAAGAAGAAAGAAAAAGTTTGTGATTCTGGGTTTGATTTTGAGTTGGATGACTTAGCTCTTTTTGCAAAAAAATACAAAAAATTTCTCAAATTTTTCAAAGAAAATTCGTTTGAGAAAAAGAAAAATGAAAATGAGGGCAAGAGTGGTTGTGATAAAGATGGAGAGATAAGATGCTACGAGTGTGAGGAAAAATGACACAAGACCTATGAGTATCCCATTAGATTAAGAGACAGGGCAAGAAAGTTGCACATAAGGCCACTTTTAACGATAGTGACGTCGAGTTGGTGGATTCCGGAGGAGAATCACCACTTGAACTTAAGTCATTGCGTTCATGGCAAGTCACGTTAGCACTTCTAGTTTGTCCCATGCAGATGAGGACATTTCTAAACGTGAGTGCCTCGATGATATTTCGATTCATTTTGGAGGGAATGAAAGCGAGGAAGATAATTTGAGTGAGGGAGAAGGTGGACTCCAAAAACCTTCCAAAAACCTTTTAGTGAGCTTTACACCGAGATGTTAAAAACGAAAAAGCTCAATAAATATTTGTCTCTTAAGATGTGTGATTTCGAGAAGGAGGTGAAAGTTTTGAGAGAGTGTGAGGCGTCGGTGAGTCAACTCCAGAAGGAAAAGATTTCTTTATCTGAGTAGTTGATTGTTATCGGTAGGGAGAAGACCGATTTGACCAATACCGTGAGAAACTTGAAGCCCGAAAGACCTTCAATCTTGTAAGAAACTCATGAGAAACTTGAAGCCCGAGTATCCCAACCAGAGAGTGATATCGAATGTGCCCGGGAGGTCAATGTCACTTTAGAGGACACATTCAAGAAGGTTGGAAAGATGCTCCTTGATCTTGTGTTAGGTAATGTTGAGAGGTAAGGAATATGTTATGATGGTGCATCCACTTCCAAAGCTGCACCCGATCCGTTTACCGAGTTTGTGATGAATCCTTATGGCCCTCGTCCTAACCCACCTAGGAGACTGAACCTTTATAGGAGAGCTCATCCTATACGTTTTAAGCAAGGTGGACCCAATCCTGTTTATTTTTGTTTCCATTGTAAATAAAGAGATCACATTAAAGAGTTTTGTTTCAAGCTAGGGAGAGTTTCTCACATGTGTGTTCCCCGGTATGCCCCCACACGAGTTCCTACACATGTTCCAGCGCATACTCTCACACGTGTTACTCCACATGCTCCCTTACATCATCTTAGAGATTTTGAGAGTTTTTAAGAGCAAGTAGAGTATTTAGTCAAGACTTCACAAAATTTGATGGAGGAATTTTATAAGATGTCATCTCGTTTTAAGAACTCCTTCGGGCCTAATAATTGAGGTTGAGACTTGTTTCTAGAATATGATGTTTATCATGTTCACATATTATATTCATATTGCTAGATTGTATTATCATTATATTTTTATGTCTTATTTTTGATATATTTTTTAGAAACATCCCAAAAGAGTTTTGTTTTTTCTGAAAAAGTTTGAAAAATACAAGAAGATTTTCATTTTTTTAAGAAAAAGATGAAAAGGTGAAAAAAGTTTTATTTTTTATAAAATTTTTGAAAAATTCAAAAAGAGTTTTTTTTTTTTTTTTTTGCTTTATCACCATATATGGATGAATATTTAAGATTTTCGGATTAGCCCTACATTCCATCCGTTTCCATGATTTTTTGGTAGTGTTTTGAGAAATAACTTTGTTTCGTTGGTGTGCTTAATAATGTGTAAACTCATTGCGTTGATCTTTGATGTCTACCATCTACATGTTAGACTCATTATCTCCTTCGATGCACACGCTTACGAGCTTTATTAACAATGTGCTTACTTGTCATTTGTTGAATACGATGTTCTCATATGAATTCTGCTTATTAGTGAACCAAATGTAAAAAGAGATAAGTTGTGCATGTATGAATCATTGCTCGAAATTCATTTATATTCCAAAAAATATTGTTATATGTTAAGCAATGGAAATGGCCACCAAAGATAAAAATAGTCTTTGTATTAAGCAGCCATTTGTATAAAAGACCCTAAAAAAATTAGAGGCACATTGACTACCGCGTGAAATGTGCGCACGTGTAAGGTGCGTAGTCGTTGTTTTCGTTTCACCGCGATAATACAAACAAACCTAAATTACTACTACACTTGCGAGGCAAACACAACGGTAAGTCGGGTATCGAAAATCTACAGGAACGAGATGCTAAAATTTAGTTGATTTAATACTCCGAAATAAAAGTGTAAAAGGTGATTACAAATTAAAAGGAAAAGATGCATAAAAGGGAAATATTATTCTAGGCGAGCGAAAATGAAACTAGATTAACAAAGCGGTAAAAACTATAGGTTGCGTCGAATATCCCTCACCCGAGTTAATTTGTATAAAATGGATACATGGGTCGACGAGTTATTTAGAATGCGTCTCGTTTCGACAGTGAATTGAGTCAAGAGTTGTCACGCCCCTAAATCTGCATAAAAGCCTAATCCGATTTTGGCGTCAACAAATACCCAAAAAATTGCGCACGCAAGGTCGTAAGCACGGGACATACATGATATGCCCCGTCAAATCTCCTAGGCGCAATAACTAGGACAATGCACCCGAAATAGACCCGTAAACACCATCACCAAAGCCAAGCAACGCGTCAACTCGAGTGAATTCAATTCAAACACAACCTAATTTAATTTAGCTAGAAAGCATATTAAAAACGCGATAAAGAAAGCGAGTAAATAATTGCGATAAATTTACACTAGAAAGAAAGGAAAGAAAGCATGTAAACCTAATTATCAAAGCAAGAAAGAATGAAATACAAGTTAAATTAATGGAGAGGGTAATGAGTAGTTAACTTACATACCAAAAAAGGGTGTCAATCCAAAGAGAAATGAAGAAGAACTAACCAAAACCCCTCAAACCCTAAGCTACAACTCTCTAAAATCTATCCTAAAGCTTAATATCTGATATTTACAACAAAATTGCTTTATATAGTAACTGGGAATAAAAGAAAAGAAGAAAGAAAAGAAAGGTAAAATATCTCCTGAAAATAGGGGATCGATCGATCGACCCAAACCGTCGATCGATCGAAGATGAAGAAATATCCCACTGTCGAGAAGGATCGATCGATCTATCCTTTTGATCGATCGATCGATCAAGCAGGTCCCAGAACACTGCATTGCTGTTTTGGTTGAATGCCTTTCTCGTCTGCTGAAATCGCCGTAACTTCTTCGTTCTGAATCGGAATCGCGCACCGTTCGTGGCCACGCGAAGCTTGCGAGGAGGGATACAACTTCCGTGTAGATGTTGGGCCAGGTTCCCATGCTGTGAATTGACCGAAATGCCCTTGAACGTGCGATCGCGTACGGAAATTGAGCGGAATGCGTCCGAACTTCACACTTAGCATCCAAATACCTATAAAAGCTCAATTAACCCCTGCAAAACATGTTAACGTAGAAATCCGAGGTTGTCTGGTTAACGAGCATAAATATAGGGAATAAGATACCCGAGGGGGCTAAAATGCGTAGGTTCGAGGGATGAAATACGCAATATTCACGTCGTATCACACCCCCTAACTTACACATTGCTAGTCCCTAGCAATGAAATATGATGCAACAAGAACTACAAGCAAACCAAAAGCAGGAGATAGTACAAAAGTATGGTATAAAAGAAAAAGGCCACTTTCGCGGGTGATTCGATTGCATTTAGCGTATGCAATAAGCCGTTAAACCCCTAGGTCATCCTAGTGGACGAGTGTAGTCTCGTGAGGGTTTTCAGGGATGATACCCACAAACATCACATGGTTTCCTTAAAATATGCCCAAACCAACATGCGACAAGCCCAACATTGGTGAAAAGGATTTCATACGCATTATTAGCACATTGAACGGATTCAAACAAAAGTCTGAATCATTAACATTATATAATGCACCTCATAGAATTGAAACCTTAAAATGTGGGAGGGGTGACGAGCACATGAAAAGTGTGATTTGGTAAAAACTTAAATAAATCGGATAATGATTAAAGCAAGCATATATTCAATCCTCACGGGCATTACACTCATCAAGCGAATTCATTCGAAATAGGGAGGTAACACACGGAACATGCGGGCATAAAGAGTAAATGTAAATGGAAACTAGGCCGCCCAAATGTCATAAATGAAGAACGCTATATATAAACTGAAAAACCGTAATCTCAATGAAAGATACCACACACTAAAAGAGACGAAATGCATTTTCACAGATTATCAAAACTATTTAAACTTTTGAATTACATCAACCTAAGATCACATAGGACTTTAATAGGATTGTAATGTAGGTTATGGCTAGGGTATGAAATGAAGGAATGTATATACGGATTCAAAGTGTTCGGGATGAAAACTCGGGATAATGGGACGATGCGGGCAATATCAAAATTGGAAAACAAGTTCCAAAAGGCATTAGATATATTATCGGGGAGAGTAATCAAAGCTTATTGAACTATATACACAACATGTACAACTTTCTCTATTCTTTCTTTTCTTCTTTTTCATGTTTTCTTTTGTTTTCATTTGCTTTTTGCTTTTTCTTTTTCTTCACTTTTTTCACTACTCTCTTTTCTTTACTTATCAAACTCTCATATGCCTAAATTGCAACCGACATTACAACAACATTCAATCCCAAGTAACATTCCAAACAAAGGTATGGAAGGTGTATGTATGGGCTAAAACTCCAATTTGGAGTTGGTTATGGGAATGGGGTTATGAAACGAAAGGCTAATATTTAGGCTCAAAGGGGTTAACAAGGGTAAACATATAAGGGTGAGGTCAAGGTCAATATGGGTGATATAACAAAGATGACATATGATCATTTCACAAAGTTTACGCAATTCTCGAGTCACAACAATATATGAAAATCATGATCAAGTAACACAATTCAAGTATGAACTCAATTAATGAACGGTCAAATGAAAGAATAGTGAGATTACCAACGAATTCAACGTTTTCAAAGAGAAAAGGATAGTGTATACACTCACAAACGGCGAAAGGCACAAAGCTTACTTGGTGTAAGTATATACAATGCAACAAAAGATTACCGAGTTATTAAAATCTTAAACCAAATCAATAGAACAATAAAAGTGCATGTGCTCATGGGATTAAAGATTAATTCATGAAGTTATTCATAATATCAATAAGTGAGACTAAAGACTAACAGCTTCTAAAATCGAGAATATGCATCATTGGGCTGTCTATTGGATCGGGCAATTATTGAAATTTATCATCGGAAACAAAGGCAAAATGCCCAAAAAAGGGGAAAAAAGAAAGAAAATCTTTTTGAAATTTTTAATTTTTCTAAGAAAAGCATACTAAGTAACTAACATGTGAGCAAAAGCATGGGCTAAATAAAGAAATGGATAGAATATCCCACACCCCTAACTTAAAACTTGACATTGTCCTCAATGTAAATTAAGAACCAAGTCAAAGAGAGAAAAATAGCAATATTACCCAAAATTGGAGCGATCCTCATAAGAACAAGTCCAAAGAATCGACAAAACAAGTTAGTACCGAGCATAACAAAAACAAATAACAAAAAGTTAACTAATTACACTAGACTAAATTAAAAAGAAAAGAAAAAATAAAGAAAGAAAGAATAAAAAGCTAACTATATACAACTTACTATTTAGGCTTCACACTAACTGTACACTAGAAGTTTAAATAACTAAGGGTCCACCGTGAAAACAATTTAACTTTGGAGGATAACCGGTGTACCCTCACTCTCAAGCATGCCTTCCGAAAAATATGAATTCCGTTTGAACAACGAAAGGCATGTGTAAGGCGGAAGAAATGAACCATCGCCAATTAAAAGTTTTGGAGGGACGATGGGGGGTTTGGATTGAACGGGTGACAAAAACATGTGGGAACCGAGAAAAGACGAATACCCTCCCAATGATTTTGAAATTGGAATGGGAGGCGGCGTACACAAAAGCAAAGATGCGATCGTGGAAGGCGACTCGAGCAAGTACTCCTCATCGGTGAAAAGGTTTAAAACATTAAAGTTTGAAACCGAATCATTGGATACTTGAGATGGTGTGATAACAGGAATGAAAATGGGGATGAAAGAAATTCAAACTCATGAGATGAATCATCTTCGCATGAAGATTGAGTTTCGAAGGAAATAATATCATTTTCAATGAAATGTTCTTTTTTTGGGGCTAAAGAAGAAATCATTTCATTGCAAATAGATATTACGTCATTTTTATCCTCACTTTCAATATCTATTATGCAATGGGCAAAGTTTAGAATGATTTGTTCCAAAGTAGGCACAAGTACCTCATTTGGTTCAAAACATTCCTCGACTTCGAAAGTCTCGGAAGAAAAATCATCATCAGACTCAAATAATAAATCCAATTCCTGTTCCCACAAACGATTTTCTTCCCGATAACGAGTTTCAATTTTCTCATTTTCATACATATGCAAGCCCTCACCAAAAGTCATAGGTCGAGGTGCGGATGCATGAAAATGGGAACTTTGAAAATTACCATCGGACTTAAACGAAAACTCATTATTATAGGAATTTTGAAAACTATTCGAATTCATTTCAAAATTCCTATTATAAGGAGGTAAAGTCCCAAAATCATTATCATCGTCATCAAAATTCCAATAACCCAAATTTTGACTTTCGTTATACTCGCCCAAAGTCATATTTGAATTTGTTATACTTTGGGATTCCAAGTATTCACCGAAAGTCATAGGCTTGCGGAAATTTTGAGGATTATAACAAGGATTACCGAAAGAATTGGAATAAGATATGCTTAGCCCCAAAATGGCTCGAAGTGGCGGATTCCACAAAATAGGTGCGCGCGGGAAAAATTAAAGCGTTTCTAAGTGCTCAAATGTGAAAGTCCTGTAAAAAATATTAGCAAATAATACAAATAGAAAGAAAATACTATGAAATACTAAATCAAATAAAGTCTAAAACAAACAAGTCCCCGGCAACGGCGCCATTTTGACTACCGCGTGAAATGTGCGCGCGTGTAAGGTGCGCAGCCGTTGTTTTCGTTTCACCGCGATAATACAAACAAAGATAAAATTACTACTACACTTGTGAGGCAAGCACAACGATTAGTCGGGTATCGAAAATCCACAGGGACGAGATGCTAGAATTTAATTGATTTAATACTCCGAAATAAAAGTGTAAAAGGTGATTACAAACTAAAAAGGAAAAGATGCATAAAAGGGAAATATTATTCTAGGCGAGGGAAAATGAAACTAGATTAACAAAGCGATAAAAACTATAGGTTGCATCGAATATCCCTCGCCCGAGTTAATTTGTATAAAATTGATACATGGGTCGACGAGTTATTTATAATGCGTCTCGTTTCGACAGTTAATTGAATCAAGAGTTGTCACGCCCCTAAATCTGCATAAAAGCCTAATCCGATTTTGGCGTCAATAAATACCCCGGAAATTGCGCACACAAGGTCGTAAGCACGGGACATACATGATATGCCTCGTCAAATCACCTAGGCGCAATAACTAGGACAACACACTCGAAATAGACCCGCAAACACCATCACCAAAGCCAAGCAACGCGCCAACTCGAGTGAGTTCAATTCAAACACAACCTAATTTAATTTAGCTAGAAAGCATATTAAAAACGCGATAAAGAAAGCGAGTAAATACAAGCGGTAAATTTACACTAGAAAGCAATGACAGAAAGCATGTAAACCTAATTATGAAAGCTTGTAAACCTAATTATCAAAGCAAGAAAGAATGAAATACAAGTTAAATTACTGGGGAGGGTAATGAATAGTCAACTTACATACCAAAAAAGGGTGTCAATCCAAAGAGAAATGAAGAAGAAATAACCAAAAACCCTCAAACCCTAAGCTACAACTCTCTAAAATCTATCCTAAAGCTTAATATCTGATATTTACAACAAAATTGCTTTATATAGTAAGTGGGAGTAAAAGAAAAGAAGAAAGAAAAGAAAGGCAATATATCTCCTGGAAACAGGGGATCGATCGATCGACCCAAACCGTCGATCGATCGATGATGAAGAAATATCCCACTGTTGAGAAGGATCGATCGATCGATCAAGCAGGTCCCAGAACACTGCATTGCTGTTTTGGTTGAATGCCTTTCTCGTCCGCTGAAATCGCCGTAACTTCTTCGTTCTGAATCGGAATCGCGCACCGTTCGCGGCCACGCGAAGCTTGGGAGGAGGACTACAACTTCCGTGTAGATGTTGGGCCAGGTGCCCAAGATGTGAATTGACTGAAATGCCCTTGAACGTGCGATCGCGTACGAAAATCGAGTGGAATGCGTATGAACTTCACACTTAGCATCCAAATACCTATAAAAGCTCAATTAACCCCTGCAAAACATGTTAACATAAAAATCCGAGGTTGTCTGGTTAATGAGCATAAATATAGGGAATAAGATACCCGAGGGGGCTAAAATGCGTAGGTTCGAGGGATGAAATACGCAATATTTGCGTCGTATCACACATAAAAATAGAAGTGTCAGGACAATTTTGCATAGATTCATTGATTCTTCACTACATATGAGCACTATGATTTTTTCCAAATAATTAAAAGTTAATTCTTATATATGAGAGATTTTGAAGGAGTTAAAGTCAAAGATTAATGGGTTTGCACAATGGACTTTCTTGAAAAATATTAAATAGTTTATCGTTATTAGTATTTCATACGAGTTCATAATTTTTTCACGTAGAGTAGACTTTGAGTTCTTTCGTTAGGAGTGTCTCATGACTTCGTGGACACTAATTATGAATCTTCATGTTAATTAACCTATAGAAAATGTTCACACCCCTTCATTTCACATTCATGATTAAGATATTTTAGTGTTATTCCATTGTGTATTGTATTTGAGCGTTTTATACGTTTTACTTGAAAAAAATAAAAAAAATCCAATATAGAGACAACTTTTCTTCGGGTTTCTTCCTTATTTTCCTTTTGAGATTATCATTACATGTGCGCTATTTACATATGTTTGTGATGATATCTTGCATCTTCATATGATGCTTATATTCCATGACTAGTTTCAACTCCATTGTCTATTACGAACAAAAATGGGGAGAACAAATTGAGGGGGAGTTTTATTTTTCAGTTAAAACTCATATGCATCACGGTATTCTGTTTGTCTAATGTGTGCAGGACGTTCTGCTTAGATGACAGTCGCTAAGGCCCACACAAGATGAAGACAAAGCTAGCCAAAAGGAAGATCCATTCTATTGAAAGACTTACACGAATATTATATTTCGTTTCTTGATTTGGTGGGGTAGTTATTATTACAAGTCTTTAGGATACAATTTGGATTCAGCTTGTATTTTGTACCGGAATAGCCAAAGAGGGAGATTTGTAAGAGCAAGTTTTATAATTGCTCATTTTTATTTTTTATTTTGGCATATCCCGTTACACAAACATTGCACCTACATGACTTCTCAGGATTCGAAAACAAAGTTGAAAACTTTTGAAAGATGGAAGAATCGTACGTCTCAACAACTCAAGAAGAAGTTATGGTCTTGATTGGTAAAATATTTATTTGATCATTTTAGGGGTTTTAGAATCTTTGAAATAGGTCATTTTTCAAAAAGGGTTTTAAAATCTTTGAAAGATTGTTTTTTGAAAAACGCCGCCTCGTTAGAATGAGCTGACCATCTCGTTCGAACAAAATCTGATTAACTTCGAATTAAGAAATTTTGGAGGCCCGCTGGAATCTTGTTTGAAGACCCGTTTGATATTTCTTCGAATGAGAACAGGCATGTCGTTCAAACGAGGTAACTTTCGTTCAAACGAACGGGCGAGAATTTGTTTTTTAATTAGTTTAATCCAAATCTTGCATGCTTATCCTTTTATAGCAAACCTTCTTATAAATAGGATGCACGAGATTAGACTTTCTTAAGAAATTATTTTACCGTATAAAACATCTTTTTGAGTTATCTTTGTGACCAAACACTTCTATAATAATTTCAAATCCCTTGGAACCATAAAGATCACTTTACCAATCAAGAAGAAGGCTTCTAGCAAAAAAACCTTTTGTAGAGAGAAATTTCTACTGCTGATTGTGGAACCGTGGTTTCACTACTGAAGAAGGAATGTCTGATCGGTGGTTGGTAGACCGCTACCTATGGACGACTTTGGATCGAGTCGTATCCTATTGAAGGTTTTGATGACTCTGCGCGTCTTACCTAGATTTTCTAAGTTTTATAAATAGGCTATCTGTCAAATCGTTCGATAGTGCTGAATATATGGTTTTTCCCTTTTTAGGGATTTTTGTTCATCTTTGCGTAATTGTTTGCATGCTTGTTTGATAATTAAAAATTGGACTACATCTCATATGCACGCCTAATTTAATCGAAGATAAAATTTGGTAAAAATTAGATTTGCGTGTGATAATTTATTATACGAATCAATCCATTGAATCACTAGCATGTTCATGAATTTTAAATAGAGACTCTTAATTTGAGATGGAAGATACATAATTTATAGGAAGTAATCAATTCCATGCAGGTGGTAATTCTCGTTTTCCCCTATGAAAATGTAGATTATATATTCTTGGCTTATTACATCGAAAGGTTTATGTCATTTTTCTTAATAGGTCGAAGGATATCATATATCACTAATCATGTGATGAACCATTAGCATACAATAAAGGATCATATGAGTGGGAAGAGAAAAAAAGTTAATCAAAAGAAGAGAAATGATGCATTTTGTGCAACCCAATGGGCAACCGCGTTGGCATATCTTTGAACCCAAGAATATTTTATATTATAAATTATTACTATATATTTAATTTATCGCCTAAAACATTGAGATCCCAAGGAAGTTTAACCCGCGAGGAGGAATTTACCATCACTCTTGACCTTCACATTTGGTATAGCAAAAAACTTGATAAACAAACAGGGTGTAACAACTTCATCCTCTACCAACAATACATTAGATGCCACGCAACATTGTTTACAATACCATTAAGAAGTCGATCCTCGTGATCACGACGATAGCTTCTTTCCCGTCTTCTTAAAAGCCCCCGTTATACCATATATATGGGATAACTCATGGACCAATTAGAAGAGTAAACCTAGACACACATACCAATAAGAGCGTGGTTGACCACGGCTTGCAACCTATCGGTCCCAGAGAGAGGTCGACTCGGCCATTGCTGACAGACCTAGTCAGTTAACACTTTTAGTTAACTCCGTTATATCAAGCATGTACTGTGTGACTGGATAACACCAACAACATTTATATCACGTGCAATTTTAGAAGATAAGCAAATATTCTCTCCAATGTGACAATAATTAACTTGTGAATATTTTCTCACCATTCACGTAAATTGTGTACTCACCTAACCTATAAAGGTGAGCTACATGACACTCTCTTTTCTGACAACCTATAAATAGCACACACTACCCATGTTTGGGAGGATCTGAGATTTTCCTTACTGCACATGTGTACGTAGACACCATTTTGGGTTGAACCACGTAAATTCGAATCTTATTCTCTTTCTCTCATCTCTCTACTATTTTCTCTAGTGTTTGTATTGCAGTAGTTTTGATTTTTATTTGTTATATGCTGATAGTATGTTCTAGCTAAGACAATCAATATATAAATTTTAGTCGACAACAAATTGACGCCGTTTGTGGAAAACAGCTAACCAATGTCGCTTTCCACCATTGACATTTGTTAGGGCTCGAGGATACCCAATTTAATCGAACTAGCGAGTTACGAGCAAATTCGGATGGGCTTCACAGGCTTAGATCTATCTTCTAAGAAATTTCAGTTTGATTCGTTATAATTCCTTAAATCCTCATTTAGATCTATTTTAAGAAATTTCAGTTTGACTCGTTCGATTCCTCTTTTGTTGCGGTGCTCTATTTTCTGCATAATTTATGTTAAGAATGTCTGAAAATCCTGAGAGCAGTAGAGGTGCAGAGGAAATTCCACTCTTTACATCAGTTGGTTTGGGGTATTTTTAGGGATTCCTAGAGAGCCTGGATTGTAGCTAAGAGGCTATGCAGGAAAACATGAAACAATGGATGTAAAGCATTTTGACAGGGCAAAACGGGCCATAACTGAACCCAGTTACCCCAAAAGTTAGGGAAACCTCAGATCGAAGGTGTGAGATGCCACCTCCGGTCCCATACAAGGACAAGAGGCAGGCACATCATGAGAGAGCAATGGAAAATCTCAAGAGATTGGATTTGGATTCTCGAGGTGAAGGAAGAAGGTCGAAAAAGTTAGGATAAGATCGAGGTGATCAATCCTATAGGCCAGGGAGAACATCAATTGTCTGGTTGACAAGATATGATGATGATCATACTTACTCAGTGGACCGTCAAAGTATGTTAGAGAGGATAAGCAGAGCTTATGCTTTTGATTGATTGGGTCAATGACAACATAAGCACATCCGTGCAATGTTTAATAGATCGATTGGGAGATTTGATAAAGAAAAGAACCCTTTGTAGAGGAGTTATGTCCATGGATCTTTATTCTCAGCATCTCTAGTAGGTTCGATGCCTATAAATGCCTACAAAATTCTAGCCTCCCATTATCACTCCAATATACGATTGAAAGTTTGATCTGATGCTTCACGTAGAGAAGTATTAGGCTTCTTCTGACAATTACTCCATTACCAACAAGATGAGGTGTAGGGTCTTCTCCAGTATCTGACCAAGTTGGCCTATATATGGTACAATGGGCTCCCTAGGGGAAAATTTCTAACTTCAAGCAGCTAGCTGACCTCTTTGTAAACAACTTCTGTTTCGGCACCAAGCGAGGAAAAAGGGTGGCTCACTTTTTATGTATCCGCGAAAAGGAGGATGAAACGACAAAGAAGTACATCACTCGCCTTAACATTAAGAAGCTGGAAGTAATTGACTATGACGAGAAAATAACGATCACTGTGATCATGAGTGGTCTGCTACCTAGAAAGCTTTATTGGACTTTGGTAAAAGAACCACCAAACACAATAATCGAGCTCATGGCCAAGGCAGGAAATATAATGAATGTCGAAGAGGGAATTGCTGGGAAGGAGTCTAGCCATACGACACTACACCAAAATGCGCTAATTGTCCTGATTTTGACCCGTGACCAACCCTATGGGCCACAATTTCTGACCGTGACCATTCTTAGGGTGACAGAACCACGGTTCACCATCCAAAATCATGGCCCATAGAGTTGGTCACGGACCAACGTGGGCCACGATCTTAACCCATGACCACCTTGTCAGTGTTGGTCACAGTCCATGACCGTGACCAACACAGTAACCAATTAAAAATGTGTCATTATGGGTCACGATCCAGGATCGTGCCCACTACTATAACCAATTAAAAATGTGACACCGGTGGTCATGGTCCAAAACTGTGATCCCCTAGTGTGACATTTTTAATTAGTTACATTAGTGGTCACGGTTTTGGACCGTGACCACTAGGTTGAGAATTTTAAAAATAAAATATATGGTCACAGTTTTGGACCGTGCCCAAATATATTTTATTTTTAATGGTCACTCTATTGGTCACAATTTTTTACCATTACGAAAATTAAAAAATAATTTTATTTTTCTGGATCCTAAAGAAACATGTACATTTTTCAAACCTGTTTACATTTATATAAATAAATATTTAGCCAATACGCTATCCATAAATCAAAATATAATAATACGACACAAGTTAAATAACGTATGATTGCGTGAATACGTAATAAAATACAATGCATGCTTACCTGAATGTGTACAACACAAATAGAATACCACACATGCTTGCATGAATATGTTCCAAAACTGTCCAAATGTTCCCTCTCAAACTAGGCCTCAAAATATTTCAGATGGTGTAACGAATGATAGAATTCCCAAAATAACTTTGGAACGCCTATGCAGACAAATATGGTATCAAAGTGCACGTAGGTATAAGATGAACAAGGTTGGGGTCTAACCCATAATTTGAATTTAGGGTGTCTCTTTTGATTTATGAATATATGTATCAAATGTGTTGAAAATTGTGAGAACACTTTAAATTGGAGACCGTGGCCCTTTTTTTGGATTTTTTATTTATGGAAATATATATGAATGCATATATGATAACAAAAAATGAAATTTAGTGTTGCGGTCAGTTGCTATGAGTTACATTGGTCCCGTGCGCGATGTTCGTACCTCTTGCGGGGACGTTTACGGGCTATTTTGGGTTTACCCCCTCTGGCGGCATATTTTCAATCCTAAATGTGATTATTTGTAAATTTTAGTCCTATTCTCAAACCGACATCCTGTGACTATACGGTTAGTTGCTGTGAGTTACATTGGTTTCGTGCGAGGTGTTCGGCCGTTTAGTGGCTATCATACATTTTATCCCTTTAACGACATATTTTTAAGCCTAACTATTTATAAATTTTACTCCTATTCTCAAACGGGGCATCCTGTGATTATGGGATCAATTGATACGAGTTACGTTGGTCCTGTGAGAGGTGTCCGTGCCCCTTACGGGGCCATGAGGTGGTTGTTTTGTATTTTTTCCCTTTTAACGACACGTTTTTAATACTAAGTCTAACTGTTTGTGAATTTTAGTCCTATCCTCAAATGGTCATCCCATGACTACGCGATTAGTTGCTAGGTGTTACATTGCTCCCGTGCGAGGTGTTCGTGCCTTTTGGAGGGCCGGTTGGTGGTTGTTTTGCATTTTTGTCCTTTAATGACATGTTTTTAAGCTTAAGTTTAACTATTTGAAAATTTCAGTCCTATTCTCAAATCAGGCATCCCATTACTATGCGGTCAGTACCTACGAGTTACATTGGTCCTGTGTGAGGTGTTCATTCCCCTACCGGGCCTTTTGGGGGCTATTTTGGGTTTACCCTTCTAGTGGAATATCTTTAAGCCTAAGTGTTGTTTTTAGTAATATTCTCAAATCGAACATCCCGTGGCTACACGGTCAGTCACTACGAGTTACGTTGGTCCCGTGCGAGGTATTCGTGCCCTTTATAGGGCTATATGGGGTTGTTTTGCGTTTTTTCCCTTTAAAGACATGTTTTTAATAATAAGTCCATCTATTTATAAATTTTAGTCCTATTCTCAAATCGTGCATCTCATGATTGCGCGGTCAGTTGCTACTTATTACATTGCTTCCGTGTGAGGTGTTCATGCCTCATGCGGGGCTGTTTGGTGGTTGTTTTGCATTCTCTCCCTTTAATGGTATGTTTTTAAGCCTAAGTCTAATTATTTGCGAATTTTATCCCTATGCTTAAAATGGGCATCCCGCGACTACGTATTCAGTTCCTACGAGTTACAATGGTCCCGTGCGAGGTGTTCATGCCCCCTACGGGCCGTTTGTGGGTCGTTGTAGGCTTACCTCCTTTATCGTCATATTTTCAAGCATAAGTGTGGTTATTTGTAAATTTTAGTCTAATTCTCAAACCGAACATCCCGTGACTACGCGACCAGTTAATACGAGTTATGTTGGTCCCATGCGAGGTGTTTGTTTCCCCATGGGGACATTTAGGGGTTTACCCCCATAGCGGCATGTTTTCAAGCCTAAGTGTGGTTATTTTTAAGTTTTAGTCCTATTCTTAAAAAGGGAATTTCGTGACTACACAATCAATTCGTAAGAGTTACATTGGTGCCGTGCGAGGTGTTAGTGCCCCTTACGAGGCCGTTTAGTTGTTATTTTGCATTTTTGACTTTTAACGGCATGTTTTTAAGCCCAAGTTTAACTATTTGCAAATTTTAGTATTATTCTCAAACCGGACATCAGTTACTACGCGATTGGTTCCTATGAGTTACATTAGTCTAGTGCGAGGTGTTCGTGCCACTTGCGGGAACGTTTGGTGCCTATTTTGCATTTTCACCCTTTAATGGTAAGTTTTTAAGGCTAAGAATAATTATTTGAAAATTTTAGTTATATTCTCAAACTGGGCATCCCGTGACACCGTGGTAAGTTCTTACGAGTTACATTGGTCCTGCGCGAGGTGTTCGTGCTCCCTATGGGACCGTTTGGGGGTTATTTTGGGTTTACCCCTCTAATTGCATGTTTTTAAGCCTAAGTGAGGTTATTTGCAAATTTTAGTCCTATTCTCAAATCGAGCATCCTATGGCTACACGATCAGTTGCTACGAGTTATGTTGGTCCCATGTGACATGTTCGTGCCCTTTATGGGGCCGTTTGGGAGTTGTTTTGGATTTTTGCCTTTTAACGGCATGTTTTTAGACATAAGTATAACTATTTGTAAATTTTGGTTATATTCTCATACCAGGAGTCCTATGACTACGCGATCAGTTATTATTTGTTACATTGCTCCCGTGTGAGGTGTTTGTACCTCTTGTGGGCCGTTTGGTGGTTGTTGTGCGTCTTATCTCTTTAACGGAATGGTTTTAAGCCTAATTCTAACTATTTAAATTTTTTTAGTCATATTCTCAAATGGGGCATCCCATGACTACGCAGTTAGTCGCTACGAGTTACGTTGGTCATGTATGATGTGTTTGTACCTCTTGCGGGGCCGTTTGGTGGCTGTTTTTCATTTTCGCCCTTTAACGACATTTTTTAAGCCTAAGTATAACTATTTGTAAAATTTAGTTATATTATCAAATCGGGTGTCTCATGACTATGCGGTCAATTTCTATGAGTTACATTGGTTCCGTGCGAGGTTCTAGTGCCCCCTACGAGGCTGTTTGGGGGTTGTTTTGAATTTACCCGTCTAGAGGCATGTATTCAAGCCTAAGTGTGGTTATTTGTAACTCTTAGTCAAATTCTCAAACCAGGCGTCCGATGGCTACGAGGTCAGTTCCTACGAGTTACATTGGTCCCGTGTGAGGTATTTGTGCCCCTTACGGGTCCGTTTGGGGTTGTTTTTGGTTTACCCTCAAATGAGCACTTAATTAACCATTATACATAAATAAATAATTAAAAAATTAAGTATATCAAGTATATAAAAATTCGTGTTAAACTAAAGAATACCTAGTTTCCGTGATAGTTTTGGCACGCTTCAACTACACAATATTGTCTTTCTCTAATAGCCTATTGTATTTTTCTTGGTCCATATTTTTTCGAATGAGGTACAGTTGAAAGTCCTCATTAATGCGAGTGAGTTGATCTAACTTACACCTTTTCAAATCGAACTTCATCTAGAGCTTTTCTCGCAAAATTTCCCATGTTCCTTTTCCATGGCATCGTATTTGGTTTTGATGATTGATTCTTTTTTTTTTTAATAGGAATATGGATTTTATTTATAAACAGATGAGAAGATCCCTCACCATGGCTTACAAGAACTACACAAATTTAAAAGGAAACCTTCCTAAGATAAGGAGTTTAAAGTTTATCTAATCTTAAGATTCCTTTGAAATTCCTTGGAAGAAGATCAAGCTGGTGAGACGTCAAAGGTTTATTAAGAGAACTATTAATTTTAGCTAAAAGAAATATGCTGCCATATTTGCCTCCCTGTGAATATGAACGAGACTGCAATTGATATTGGGCAGAATTGAGAGAATTTGATCAATTTGCCATTGAATTCTCCAAGGACATGAAGCTTTTTTGAGAAGAACATCAATCAAATTTTTTGAGTCAGATTCAATAATAAGCTCATAGTCTTTAAGATCTTGAAAGAAAATGATTCCTTAAAGAATAGCTTCTGCTTCAGCTTCTAAACTTGTCTTGAATTTTAAATCTTTGACGAAGAACCAAACCATGTCCCCTTTATGATTTCTCAATATCCCTCCTCAACCACTTTTGCTTGGATTTTCCATAGATCTACCATCAACATTCAATTTCAAAAAACCTTTAGGATGAAGAGACTAATGAACTAACATAATTTTGGATTTAGACTTTTTTGGCTCTGAAAAAAGCATGGAGAAACTGTTTTGAATGTTTCCAATGATTCTAGAGGAAGAAATAAAAGAGTTTTCAAATTTAGCCGAGTTTCTATTTATCCAAATATGCCAACAGATAAGGATGGGGATAAGAGAGAAAGTAGAATTATTTGAGGAAGAAGAGCAGATCCACTAAGCTATAAGTCTTTGCTTAACAGAACCTTGAGGACCAAGAACACCAAGTTTAGCTCCAAAGAAATTCCAAACTTTAACAGCTATTTCACTGGAGGAGAATAAGTGGTTAGAAGATTCTTCTTGACTTTCTTTGCAACAAACACATTTAGAGGGGCCTCTAATGCCAATGGATTTGATTTTGTTATCTGTAGGGAGCAGGTCTTTGAGAATTTTCCAAATTAACATTGACATTTTAAGAGGGATTGATTTACCTCAAATAAATTGAGTTGATCTCATTATAGCTGAAGAGGACCTAGATAAATTCCAGGCATTAGAAAAAAAAAACTTGAGTTCAAAGCTGTCCAAACCAAACTGTCTTCTTTCGAGTTCCATATATGAGTTTGCAACATTTCTTGAATTAACTGCAAAGGGAAAAATGATGAGAGCTTTTCCAAGTTCCATCTTTTATCTTCGAACCAAAAATCTTTGATTTTAGCATTATTTGGAGTGTTGAACTCATCACCAATGGGGCGTGAATCCATACAGTTGTCCCAACATATATCAATATTCCCAAGACTTACTCTCCATTTCATGTGCCCTTCAGCTTCTTCTCTAACTTTACACATTTTGCCCCAAGTGTGGGAGAAGGATGTAGGGGTAACAGAAAGAGGATGGGAATTTTATCAATAACTAGCCTTCATAAAAGAAGACCATAGAGACTTAGTAGACCTGAACCTCCACCAAAGTTTGATAGACATTTCTCTACTAATATCTTCAAACTTTCTCACCCCTAAACCACCTTCTTTAATAGGATTAGAAATAAGACTCTAAGTACACTCGTGGTGTCTTGAAGAACCAACATGAGAACCCCAAAAAAACCTTGCAAAAAGAGCTTCCAGCTTTTGAAAGACCTGTTTGGGAGGGTTGAAAGAGGCTATAGTATGAATAGGGATAGTAGTTAGAACACTTTTGATGAGAACTAACTTGCCACCCATTGAGAGATATCGAGCTTTCCATCCTCTGAAATCCACTATGACTTTATTAATGAGGAAATCAAAGTGAGAGGACTTCTTTCTACCTGCAAACAAAGGACATCCCAAGTATAAAACATAAATTTTTTTGTTAGTAAAACCAGTGATTTTTGTAACTTTCTTTGCAGCAGTATGAGATATCTTGTTAGACAAGAACATTTGAGATTTGGAAACATTGATTTTTTCACTAGCAGCTCTCTCATATTCTCATATAACCTCCATAATGGTTTTAAGGTCTTTGGAAGCCTCTGATGAGAAAATGATCACATCATCTGCATAGGCTAGATGATTAAATTTAGGACAACCAATAGGAAGCTTGTAACCATAAAGCCTAGGAATAAGAGAATTTAAGTTTTTGGTAAATGCCTCATCCATAATAATGAATAGGCTAAGTGAAAGAGGATCACCTTGCCTCAAGCCTCTAGAAGATTTGAAGAATCCACAAGAGGAGCCATTGATGATCACTGAAAACCAACAATTAGAGATGAGCCTCCAAACCATATCAATCCAGGTCTCTGAGAAACCAAACTTTCTCAAAACAAGAATTAAAAACAGCCATGAGACCCTATCATAAGCTTTGGCCAGATCCAATTTAAGAACTACATTCCACCCAAAATTCTTTGAGTGAATGATAGACACCATCTCTTGAGCTAACATAGCATTATCCAACATGTCCCTACCCTTTAAGAAGCCACTTTGGTTTATATAGATGATAGAGGGAAAGAATTCAAAAAGTCTATTGGAAAGAATTTTAAAGATAATTTTGTTAAGGAAATAGACCAAACTAATGGTCCTAAAGTCTGAGAAGGAATGAGGAGATTGAACTTTAGGAATTAAAGCAATTAAGGTGGAAGAAATGTTCCTAGGTAAATCAGTCCCTAAGAAGAAACTCTGAATAGCAGCTACCACTTCAATATGGATGATATCCTAAAATTCAATAAAAAATAATCCATGAAATCCATCAGAACTAGGACAACTATTTTGGTTCAATTGTTTCACAACTGCTACAATTTCATCCTTGTCTGGAATTGAACACAATTTAGAGTTTGATTCTTTGGAAATAAGATTAGGAATTACCTCCAAAAAATAATCATTGATTGAGATATTAGGGCCTGCTTCTTGCTTGAATTGATATTCAAAGAATTGGATTGCTGCCTTTTGAATATTCTCCTTAGTACTCCGCATAATCCCTTTCGATTCTCTGATTTCTGATATCCTCAATTGTCTTCTTCTAGATTTCACTGAATTATTAAAAAAACTTGTATATCTATCCCCCTATCTCATACATTTATCTTGGGCCTTTTGCCTCCAATATATATCTTCAATTTGAAGCTTCTGAATGCTACAGGCGTGAGCTAAAGAAAGATTTTCTCTATTAAGTTCAGAAGGATCAATATCATAAGCCATCTCCATAGATAAAAGATTGTCTTCTGCCTTTCTAGCTTCTTTAAAAATGTCCCCAAAGTTCATTATACTCCAAACTTCATTCCGATTCTCGATTCACCAGAATTTTTTTGGCACTGTCGAATTCAGACATGCGAAAGGATGATCGGATCAAATAAATGAGCTTCAAGATAGTGCTTATTGAGGTGGTTATCCGATCAGCCTTTCGCATGTCCGAGTTAGACAATGTCGAAAAAATCTAATGAATTGAGGATCAATCATTAAAACCAAATTCGATGCCATGAAAAATGAACATGGAAAAATTGTGCTGGAAAATATTGAGATGAAAGTTGATTTGAAAAGGTGCAACTTATAGGTCGAAAAGCTGAGAGAGAAACTCGCTCGCATTTACATGGACAACCAACTGTACCTGGTACGAGAAAATACGACTCAAGATAAATATATTCATAAATCAAATAGGTCGTCCCATGCGAGGTATTTGTGCCCCTAAACATTCATAATTCAAATTAAACATTCACAAATCAAATTAAACATTCGTAAATCAAACTAAAGCGTCAATATAGTGCCAACATAGCGCCAGTATCATAATAGAATACAATTTGGATAGAAATAGGATTATAAAATTCCAATATAACAATATGATACAAATAGGATTGCTAAGGATAAAATAATGTTTTGATACTCAATCTTCGTATAAATCAACTAAAAGATCCTTCAAATTGGGGTTGTTATCAAGAGCGAACTGGAACTATTTAGGAGCCTTTAATGCATCTGCTTGAGTAGTCATACCCTTTGGTGTATGGACAAAAATAGACCTATTACCATCATTTATGCACTTCGAGTAGAACACCTTCTTTACGTTCTGAAAGGCATAAATAAAAGGCTCGTCGACTATGCGATATTTACTCTTCATCTTTGATAAATCTACTATGATAAGTTTGTAGTCATGATCAAGTTTACAAGCATTCGTAATATCCTCCACCTTCACTCAGTCTCAATAGAATACGATTTTGGGGAAATGTAAATAATTGAGTATCAAGATTTGTTGGACAATCCCATAATAGGTTAGCATTGTATCTTTTGGATTTTTATCACTTTTGCTAGCGACACAGGTAGCCAAGGCAGAAATTAAAATTTTGTTATTTTGCGTCAAAAGCTTTTCCTTAAATGGATATGAAACAAAATCAAAACCGTTGGTGCAAAATTTATTAAACTCTTTTGCATGAAATTTGGGACATTTTGCTAGGTGTGTAAGCCTTAAAGAGACATCACCTCTTTTTAGATGTTGTATTTAATAATAAATTTATATTAGGTCATGATTTTACCTAGTAGTGGCAAATGGGCGGTTATGGACGGGTCAAAAATGGATATGGATAAATTTGGGCGGGTCAAAAGCGGGTCAGACATAATAATTTGGACGAGTTGGGTCGGGTCAAATTCGGGTCATTCGGGTCAAACCCGGATCGGGTTGGGTTGACCCACTTTTTTTTTTTTGAAAAAACAATTATAATACCATATACGGATAAATATGGTATAATAATTAAAAAAAAAATATATACAAGTAAGTACTTAAATAAAAAAAATCTTTAAACTCTTTGGTAATTTGAGTTTTATTTTTGAGAGGTTCAAAAACCATTTTGACCCGCAAACAAACCGTCTTATTGGATCGCTCAAACCATTTTGACCCACAAATCCAATTAATAGGCCCCAAACATATTATTTTGGGTGGATTATGGACGATTTCATCCTCAAGAGCCCATATTGCCGGGCCTAATTTTACCACAAGTTAATATATAATTGCGCACATAAGAGGTGAAAATTACCTCTTTTGATATCCATGCCCTAAAACCATCTGTCGTGCAACTTGTCCTATGATTTTGGAAAATTTC